>JAHZTW010000001.1:42427083-42438770 GCA_020283515.1 Alliaria petiolata
AAACATAATTAAACTCATACAAATAACTGAAAATTGAAAAGTAAATGGCGAAAAAGGAAACTATTCAAATTTGTGCATCGAATCTGGTTTAAAATGATTATCAGAAAACCAAATTAACCAACTAATTTAAGATAATAAATTACTTATATGACATTTATAAATAACATATAAAAATGTTGATATATTGGAAAAAATCTTGTGAAAACTTTATTCCTCTTGGTCTAGATGAATGCACTATGTTGATGAATGTGTGTTTTTTTTTTAAATCTCTTAGAAGCTTTTGTACCAAAATGGTAAAGGAAAAATTACCAAATACATTCAGAATATATATAAATATGCACATGATGTATATTTTTTTAGGGAGGGGGGGGGATGTCACAAGACATATCTCATTGGTGGTAATATTGGACATAATTAATGAGATATAAACCTCATTCCAAAGTTAGAATCATCGAGTGTATAAACAATGCTGGTAGAAATATCAAGCATGTGAGATATGCATCTTGGATCAAACGCGGGGAATGTCACAAGACATATCTCATGACTCGATTACATAAACATCAAATCTTCAAGCTTTTATCAAATGCATCTAAACAATCTTGTACATCAAATATCATTTGTCAAGAGCTTAAAAATTTAAGTCACACGATTTTGGTAGGTTGTTGCTTATACAAAAATCACATTTGTCATTACTATTTAGCTGGATCTATAAATGTCTACAAGTAATCTAAGGTTTGAAGTGCATCGTTTCACAGTTTAGAAATTTATTGGTTTATTGAGTTAAAAAAAAAAAGATTGTGTCGTCATAAACAGGAGGGAGCTTAGACATTACACTTGCAGAAGTAAGCACATAAGAAATGATTTGTTGTTTTGTGCTTATTGATTAGCTTTTTTATTTTGTTGTTAAGGTTTGTGATGCAAGAGATGTGGTTAAATATGTGTGGTTTTTGTTTCAGCATGTTGATTATTGCTCGATTATAGACATGAAAAAATTACTAGACATTGATCATAGCTTGATTCTTCGAAATACTTTTAACATCAAATCTTGGATAATTACTAATCGAAATATTTTTAACATCAAATCTTGGATAATTACTATTCAAAATATTTTTAACATCAAATCTTGGATAATTATTAATTTACTACTAAAGTATCATCATTTTTTTTAACAAACTGCGTTTGCCGCCATTGGCTTTACTTGTCGATCCAACATCTAGCTTCAAGGCACATGGGTCATTTTCTTCCATCACTTGTTCTTCTTACTATGCCTCTGCAGTCGGGACCTCCACGAACCTTGAAACTCATGTAGAATATTACATTGCTCGACTTTAGCTTCACACTCGACTCTACATCTTCCTTTGTTTGTACCATTACTTTTCATCTCAAATGGCATATAAGCACTCTGCAAGACACTAACCATCAATCAAACAAACTATTCAAAATTTGTTAGAAAATGATATAAAATACAACTATTAAACATAATTAAACTCATACAAATAACTGAAAATTGAAAAGTAAATGGCGAAAAAGGAAACTATTCAAATTTGTGCATCGAATCTGGTTTAAAATGATTATCAGAAAACCAAATTAACCAACTAATTTAAGATAATAAATTACTTATATGACATTTATAAATAACATATAAAAATGTTGATATATTGGAAAAAATCTTGTGAAAACTTTATTCCTCTTGGTCTAGATGAATGCACTATGTTGATGAATGTGTGTTTTTTTTTTAAATCTCTTAGAAGCTTTTGTACCAAAATGGTAAAGGAAAAATTACCAAATACATTCAGAATATATATAAATATGCACATGATGTATATTTTTTTAGGGAGGGGGGGGGATGTCACAAGACATATCTCATTGGTGGTAATATTGGACATAATTAATGAGATATAAACCTCATTCCAAAGTTAGAATCATCGAGTGTATAAACAATGCTGGTAGAAATATCAAGCATGTGAGATATGCATCTTGGATCAAACGCGGGGAATGTCACAAGACATATCTCATGACTCGATTACATAAACATCAAATCTTCAAGCTTTTATCAAATGCATCTAAACAATCTTGTACATCAAATATCATTTGTCAAGAGCTTAAAAATTTAAGTCACACGATTTTGGTAGGTTGTTGCTTATACAAAACTCACATTTGTCATTACTGTTTAGCTGGATCTATATATGTCTACAAGTAATCTAAGGTTTGAAGTCCATCGTCTCACAGTTTAGAAATTTGTTGGTTTATTGAGCTAAAAAAAAGAAAGATTGTGTCGTCATAAACAGGAGGGAGCTCAAACATTACACTTGCAGAAGTAAGCACATAAGAAATGATTTGTTGTCTTGTGCTTATTGATTAGCTTTTTCATTTTTGTTGTTAAAGTTTGTGATGCAAGAGACATGGTTAAATATGTGTGGTTTTTGTTTCTGCATGTTGATTATTGCTCGATTATAGACATGAAAAAATTACTAGACATTGATCATAGCTCGATTCTTCGAAATACTTTTAACATCAGATATTGGATAATTACTATTCGAAATACTTTTAACATCAAATCTTGGATAATTACTATTCAAAATACTTTTAACATCAAATCTTGAAAATTACTAATTTACTACTAAAGTATCATCATTTTGTTAAACAAAATGTGTTTGCCGCCATTGGCTTTACTTGTCGATCCAACATCTAGCTTCAAGGCATGTACATGTCACAAGACATATCTCATGGTTTGATTTTTCGAAATATATAAACATCAAATCTTCAAGTTTTTGTCAAATGCGTGTAAATAATCTTGTACATCAAATATCGTTTGTCAAGAGCTTCAAAATTTAAGTCACACGATTTTGGTAGGTTGTTGCTTGTACAAAACTCACATTTGTCATTATTGTTTAGCTGGATCTATATATGTCTACAAGTAGTCTAAGGTTTGAAGTACATCGTCTCACAGTTTAGAAATTTGTTGGTTTATTGAGCTTAAAAAAGAAGAGACTGTGTCGTGACAAACAGGAGAAAGCTCAGACACTACACTTGCAAAAGTAAGCACATAAGAAATAATTTGTTGTCTTGTTCTTATTGATTGGCCTATTCATTTTTGTTGTTAAGGTTTGTGATGCAAGCGACGTGGTTAAATATGTGTAGTTTTTATTTCTGCATGTTGAATCTTTCAAAAAAAAAAAAATTATAGTGGAAATATTGGGCATAATGAGATCTAAACATGATTCCAAAGTTTGAATAATGAGTGTATCAACAATGCTGATGGAAATATCAAGCATGTGAGATATGCATTTTGGATCAAACGAGGGGTATTTGTTTTTTTTTATCTTAAGTTTGTTGATACTAATGGATTTTAGATAAATTTAAGTATACAATTTCCACTTATTTTGACTCATACCCAAATGCTTAAAGGGTGTGGACTGGGCTACCATTATGGGGGGCAGTGATAAACCAACTAAATCATGGTCAGATGAAAAAAAATATATATATACAACATTTTTCCCTGTTTTAACAAAGAGTTTGATTAATGAAGGTTTGTTTTCCGTATGTTTCGTATGTTTTCATATATTTGTTGGGTTGTTGTAGTGAGCGAGCTTATAAGGGCTTTGATACTGATTAAGAGACCTAACACAGACCATAACATAAAATATTCTATTCAAGATTTGGTTAACCACATAGACCCGGTAGAGCGAAGAACCATTCACAAAACAGGTCACTACTGCTACATCTCAAATATCTACAAAGACATAAAATATGTGATGGAAAGTGGTATTCTGAGGGAAGAGGATAGACCATTTGTGGGATGTCTTTAAGACATTCTTGATTGTGCCCTATTTCAGAGACGTACATCAAAGAATTAGTGGGGGGAGGGTTATTGGGAGATGTATTATAAAGAATTGTTAAAATTTTCAAAATCTATTGTTATTGGTTGATGAATTCTCACATTCTTATTAAAATCTAGCAGTAGTGAACCATTCACAAAACAGGTCACTACTGCTACATCTCAAATATCTACAGAGGCATGAAATATGTGATGGAAAATGGTATTCTGAGGGAAGAGGATAGACCATTTGTGGGATGTCCTTAAGACATTCTTGATCGTGTCCTATTTCAGAGACGTACATCAAAGACTTAGTGGGGGGGGGGGTTATTGGGAGATGTACTATAAAGAATTGTTAAAATTTTCAAAATCTATTGTTATTGGTTGATGGATTCTCACATTCTTATTAAAATCTAGTGTTATTGGAATAAGAATGTGAGAATCCATCAACCAATAACAATAGATTTTGAAAATTTTAACAATTCTTTATAATACATCTCCCAATACCCACCCCCCCCCCCTAATTTTTTTAACAATTCTTTATAATTTACAATACTACCTATCCTTAAGATTCTCAAAATTAATTGCAGTAAAATAAGTTTATAGATTCTCTAAATATACAAACTTAGTTTGTACAAATCTTACAAAATTTTTAAAAAATTTAATAAATCTTTCAACTTTTAAAATCAATCAACTCTATATAAATCTACCTCCTAATAACTCCTATTAGTTCTGATAAAAGGAAACTTGTCAGAATTTTTCATGACGAGTCTAGTTCGCTCCTCAACCGTGGAACTGCTTACTTGCCTTCACCAGCAAATCTTTTATGACGAACAATCTCCCACGAGATTTAACCGTTTTATTGAGAGATGTACTATAAAGAATTGTTAAAATTTTCAAAATCTATTATTATTGGTTGATGGATTCTCACATTCTTATTAAAATCTAGTGTTATTGGAATAAGAATGTGAGAATCCATCAACCAATAACAATAGATTTTGAATTTTTTTACAATTCTTTATAATATATCTTCCAATAACCCCCCCCCCCCAAATTTTTTTAACAATTCTTTATAATTTACAATACTACCTATCCTTAAAATTCTTAAAATTAATTACAGTAAAATAAGTTTATAGATTCTCTAAATATACAAACTTAGTTTGTACAAATCTTACAAAACTTTTAAAAAAATTAATAAATCTTTCAACTTTTAAAATCAATCAACTCTATATAAATCTACCTCCTAATAACCCCTCTTAGTTCTGATAAAAAGAAACTTGTCAGAATTTTTCATGACGAGTCTAGTTCGCTCCTCAACCGTGGAACTGCTTACTTGCCTTCACCAGCAAATATTTTCTGACGAACAATCTCCCACGAGATTTAACCGTTTGATGAATCTCGAAAATTCGTCCTCAATAAAAAATTTTTTTTAAAAGAATAAAATCCTTGGAAAATATTCGTATGCACTCCATGTGTCTTGTCATTTAGGGATCAATGAATTTAATACTCTCAAATTAAAATTTTAATTTTCGCGCATCACATATATCAAATTAACTCCCGGTTTTTTTTTTTCTTTTAATTCGACAAGGAACCTACATTCCACGAAATTGCCTTGTCCCGAGACGAGGTCCATATTTTTATTCGTTTCTATAATTTAAAAGTTTTTTCAACACGACTTTTGTCCTCATGGTAATATAATAATGACTACGAATAATATAATATGCAATTGTGGTTTCAGTACCAAAACTATTGGACTATACTGATTGATTTACTTATTAGCTATGCATGCAAACCCATGCATGATACGTTCAGTATTCTTTCCCCCAACTTATTCTTTCCCATTAAAATATTTCTCGTTCACACATCGTTTAATTTAAAATATACGTATGACATACACATTATTAAAGGTATAGTCATATGATACACTACTGGAATTTTCTTCGGTCTAGTGTATTATATAGTTTCTAAAACCTCAGATCTTCAAACCCTGTACTAGTATCATGCAAAATCTTGTAGGTTCCGAAAATTGAAAAAAGGTAAGAGATTCCATAACATTTGCATTACACAAAACACGAAGACTTTGGTCAACACTTAGAAGTTGATTTATTCATATATGTAACGAATTAGTGTGTAGTGGTCAATATTCAGCGGTTTATAACTTTATAAATTAAGGCCGTAATCGATACTACTTAGCATTTATAGTATTACTTAATTCGTATAATTTGATCATGGGTTGTCGTCTGAGGATGGAAGTAAAGTAGCTAGGATTGTAGGGTAGATATAAAGAACGTCATTCTAACATAAATATTTATTTCTAAAATTATAAAATAAAAAAAATACGACAATTTTTATTCTTCCCAACAATTAATAACGACGACGAAAGATACAATTACGGCTGGACCTGGACATTGGGCTTCGAAAAAAGTTTTTGCAAAAAGAAAGAAATGTCAGACCAGCTCCAACGGACAAAAGAAGTGAATGTCTTTCTAATAAAAAAATATTAAAACACATAAAAAGTAGAGATAAAGTAGAGATCCGTGTCTTTACACAGACACGGAAGACACCAAAATTGCTTAGTTTATTACTGATTATTTAATTGAAAAGTAAAATACTATTAAAATTAATATTAATTAAATGTAAAGACACTATGAGCAATGGAGATGCTCTCATATACCTAATTTATTTGACCGATGACTTCTACATTATATCTGGTTACCATTCATAAAATTTAACACAGTACTTGCGGATAGTCTACACGAAAAATTGTCCTGCTTATGTTAGACTAAATAATACATACTATATTATACAATATGATCGGAGAGAACCTAACTGAATATATTGATACACATTTTTAATTTTCGCGACGAAGCTTTTTTTTTTTTGTTAATTCCGACCACTAATCAAGCTTGAACATTAGCAAAAAAAAACAAAAAAACTAATCAAGCTTGAATTCCAAACTAAGTGAATTGGTTGTACGTACAAATGCTCGTTTAAATTGAAAGTTCAATTCTATGATAGGGGAGAATTCATGTAATTTTTCAGCCTAAAACGTGATATTCGATGTCCTAATAAAAATAAAGTTTGTTTGGGTTGTATATATCAGTACTGATATAGATGGAAAAGAGAGATGTACATTTTGCATGTATAGAGACAGAGACGCATGTGTAGATAATTATAGATAATAAGAGATATTAAGAGTAGTGGAGATGGAGACAAACCCGTGATTGTCGTTGGTGACAGAAACAAGTAGCAATATTTTCTCTCGTGTCTCTCAGTGAAGACAGCCCAGCCAAGCACCTTTTAACTTCTGTCTGATTCCTATCTCTATGCTCTCTCTCTCTCTCACACACACATACACAAACACACACACACAGAAGAAGTTTAGCTTTTCGGTTTCTACTTTTTCTGTTTCACAGCTTTGGCTTTGAAGTCACGAGCCCATCCCCCTAACCATCCCCTTTTATTTATTTTTTTGCTTTTTTAGCCAATTTAATTTATGAGTTGTAACGATGGAAGAAGTTTCAATTATATCTAATTAATGTGTATGCCTCATTAATGTTGCCTTCTTCCTATATTGCAAAAGCTAGTTCGAACGGAACAAGAACACGTATTAAATCAAATGAAAACATAGATCATTAGTTCATTGGCAATTGATTTTGAGATAATAAATTGTGAACCCAAAATTGTGAACCCTCACAGCATGTACACGTCATCTTAATTACACCTAGATTCCAGTCACTAAAATTGGTATTACCAACAGGTTAATATCTGTTTTAGGAAAAAAAACAGTAATGTTTTTTTTTTTTATAACTCAGGTGATCCGGTTGAATTAGGGGATCGCCGGCGGCGTAGCTTAGGGTATTTAACCCGTACTATAGACCAGTGCATCATCTTCCCAACACCGACTAGTCCTGGAGTCCGGAGAGACCATATGAATGCCCCGGTGGCCAAGTAGATTAAATATTGCAATTGCGCTTCCGTGGGGAATCGATCCCTGCCCTAGACCAATGAAAAAAAACAGTAATGTTTGTCATGTAAATGAAAACAAATTGAATATTTAAACAAATTCTATCTACTCCATTGAGTTTCGTTTCACTTCCCTATCACGAGATTTGAAAATCGAAGGAATAGAGTTAATAATTATCATCTCTTAAGTTTATTTTTAAAATATTCTATTATGACTGAAGTGGTACAGTTACTAATGTGTTTAATGGAAGTAAAAGTACCATTTGTTTTTTTGTCGTGAGGTGTAAATCTAGATCTATCTTTCCCTAAGATGTATAAAACTATAGAAAAAACATTGTTAAAAATATATAATTAACTAGAATTTAGAATATCCGTTGCCATCATATGCATATATTTCAACATATATGTAGAATTGGAGAGAGAGAGGGAGAGAGACAGAGAGAAAAAAGGAATGATGGATACAAGCATCCAAAAAGTCATACACATAGACCTTCAAAAGTCTTCACCTTAAATTCTTAACACATATATGTGTTAGTGTGTGATCTTTGATTGAACTTTGTCCAAAGAACTCCAAGATAGACCAAAAAGGTTCAACCCCCACAACAAACAACCAAAAACAGCCAAATAGCTAGAGACCAAGATGAGATCAAGCAGCCAAAGTTCTGAAAACTCCAAGACTTGTCCATCTAACAACTTCAAAGCAACCACCAAGAAAGAAGAAGACAAAAATGAAGAAGATGATGAAGAAGAAGAGGAGGATGAAGAAGAGGGATCAGGAGATCATAGCCCATCTAGCAATAGCTATGTGGAAGAGAGTGGGAGTCACCATCATCATAATCATCATGATCAGATCAAGAAGAACGGTGGATCTGTGAGGCCGTACAACCGCTCCAAGACTCCGAGGCTGCGATGGACACCTGAGCTTCATCTTTGCTTTCTTCAAGCTGTGGAGAGATTGGGTGGACCAGATAGTTGAGTTTCAATTATATATATATGAATCAATATTCAAGATCATTGCATATATGAAGATCTGCACTTTCTAGGGTTTCTTGTTGATATTTATTTTGGGTTTTCTTTTATTGACTTTGTTGGAGCAGGAGCAACACCGAAGCTTGTTCTTCAATTGATGAACGTCAAGGGGCTAAGTATTGCCCATGTCAAGAGCCATCTTCAGGTTTTTTTGAAAACATACACATACACATATATTATATTGAGATTTTCATCTGACTCATATTTCCATTTCATCTTTTTTATTAGATGTACAGAAGCAAGAAGACCGATGACCCAAATCAAGGTAATTTACTTCTTTTACGTTATGATTGAAGTTAGGGTTTCTTTAGAATTTGATCATATATCTTTTAATTAAATTGGACAGAGATAATTGATTCCTTTTTTTCCATTTTTCTTATAACTTCAGGAGATCAAGGATTTTCGTTTGAACACGGAGCTGGTTACACTTACAACCTTAGCCAACTTCCAATGCTACAAAGTTTTGATCAGAGGCCTTCAACTAGCTTAGGGTAATTACAAAATCCCCAGCTTATAAATTTCTAACTATATATTAAAATTAATTGTGTATAACTTGGTATATGGTGGTGGTTCGTGGACCGACCATAGACGACAGATCTACCGTAGCCCTTGGAAAGGCTTAACGGCACGAGACAATACAAGAACAAGACAAACACTGTTTAGCTCACAGCCTGGCGAGAGATTTCATGGAGTTAGCAATACTATTCTTGATGATAAGAACAAAACTATTTCGTTTGGAACCAATTCACATCAAGTGGTTCACAAGAAAAATGGAGTAGCTGAAGTTGTTCCACGAGTTCATAGAAGTTTTCTTGAAGATATGAAAACGTTAAGCAAATCATGGGGACAGAGCCTCTCCTCTAATCAAAATTCTTTGACGGCGACAAGACCACAAGATCATATTGCTACGGCATTAATATATCAAAGGGACAATCTGCGAGTGGCAGAAGAGAGGGAGAATGTTTTGAAGAGGAAAAGATTGTTCTTGTCTGATGATTGCAATAAGTTGGACCAAGATTTGGATCTAAGCTTGTCCCTTAAGGTACCTCGGATACACGAAAACCTTGGAGGATGCTTGTTAGAAGATGAAGGAAAAGAACATGATGATCATGAAGATAGCAAGGTTTTGTCTCTTTCATTATCTTCGTCAAGTTTATCAAAACTCGATCGAAGTATTACGAAAGATGATCAAAATGATGATCATAAAAAGAGAAAGATTTCGGTCTTGGCAAGTCCCCTTGATCTCACTTTGTGAATATATATAACAACCTATATATATACGTATATTCTAAGTGAGATCTTGAGGTACTTGTTGATGGAAGACGGTTCTGTACTGTTTATCATTCGTTGCATATACTTGTGATGACCAAACCCATAACTAAGGTAATAATAGAGACGATTTATAAACTGTTTTTTGTCCTTTTTCCACATAATTTTGTCGAGATGTTATATGCTTATTTAAATATAAATGGTTGTGATCGAGTTGTGAGCAGAGATTTGTTTTATTCTGAATAGTAACCAAGAAATAGATTAGTGACTCTATATGGTTTTGAGAGTTACAAGACATTGCACGTTGTCTTGGTTGTGTCTTGTTGTGAGACGCTGCAAATATATGTGTAGTTCCCGTTTTCACTCACTCTCACACAAGTATCCCAAGCCAATATTTTGTTCCCTTACATGGAGATCTTGTCTGAAAATTAATTACATTAACGTTAAATAAGTGAAGTTTATACATGTAATCGTATATGTTTTTGTTATATAATAATAACACACTATTTTATATGCAATATTTATCAAAAAAAAATGAACAAAGTAATAAACCAAGTTAAACTATAAGCAAATTTCTATTCAATATCAAGCGTCTCAACCGTCCATCTCTATTCGCTATTGAGTATGAGCAAAATTTGCCAATGCTAAAACAAAAATAATTACTTTACAAATTAGTCCATTTAACTACAAAACTTGTCAATTTTTTTTTACATTTCTAGTTTCATAGCACTTAATATTTTTTTTTCTGACAATGTCACAATACCACTCTTTTTAATATTACAACGAAAGTTCTTTACAGCTTTTTTCTTCTCTCATAAGACTTTCTTTAAGAAAAAATTGGAGAGAAAGACAAGAAGACAGATGTACTTAACAGAGAGATGTGTCTTGATCTTCTCGATAGACAACAAATAATTTGATATTCGCATATAATCGTTTTCTTATCATCTCGGGCCTTGAATAAGATTTGGCTATATTGTATTCTATATTTGAGAATATTTACATATTTTTCAGAGAATCAAAAGGTTTTTGTTGTTTTGTGTCTACTTACATGTGTCTTTGTTGTATCATTCTTCCCAATCCTTAATAATTTGAACAATTATAATTTATATATATTCCATATTGTTAAGTCAAAACATATTTGTAACGTGAAATACCAATTTTTCTACTTGATGTGTTAATCTTTGACATCGTAGAGTTTTTATAATAATTAGGTTTTAAAACTTCTACTTCACTAATTGATTTTAGATTTTGCAATGGTTTCAGATAGATGTTCCAGACACCAATTTGATGGCATAGAGAAATTGGAATACAATTTATTCGACTCACGGACTCTCTTTGAAAGCAAATTTTTGTAGCTTTGTTTCGATTTCTAAGGACGTGTCCAAGAGATGATTCCGGTAGCTTCATTGTCCTTACCTGAATGTTATTATATAGAAGATTACCCACATCTTGATTTAAAACTCTTTTGTTAATCAGATTTGTTAATTCCATATTATCTACAAATACCCTCACGAATAACGTAGAAGTAGCAACCCGTCCGCAACTCGGAAATTTCCTTCATGGTTTCGGTTGATTAGTTTGGCTATGAAGAAGTAATTGTTAGTTT
>JAHZTW010000001.1:42464652-42483653 GCA_020283515.1 Alliaria petiolata
CCCAAGCTTCCGACACTAATCCCATGTCCGGGACCACACTTGACGTTAGAGATATCCATGTTAGTGGTTCCAGAAAGAATGGCGATACAATCGTCTCCGGTACCAATGAGTGTGTTAGAGATGTGAATGTTGCTAGAGAAACCGAATTTGATACCGTCGGTGTTTGGGCTATCGCCAGGAGCTGTTATAGTGACACCGGTAATGTTGAAGTGATGGACGGAGAAAAAATTGAAGTGTCCCATTTTGCTGTTGAGTGATGTTATCCCATTGATTCTTGAATTGTTCACGAATGCAAATCCCATGTTCTATAAAAATATTCAAGTTTATTACAAAATTAGATAGGATATAACATATCAGCTAGTTTTATGTGGATATTGCCTCCTTCAAAACTATTTTCACATCGTTTTGTATAACAAATAATTGAATCTAGGATAAAAACATAATTGAACTACATTTTTCATTTTATAAGCGTCCTATCACGTGTTTTATAATACAATTTAATGAAAATAATAGTCATATTAATCAAAGCAATATATAAAAGGATTAAGAAATGGTACCATAGCTAGTTTAGGACAGTTGGTATTTTTGTGGCAGTCATTGAGTGGCCATGACTGCTTCCCTTGGCCGTCCAGTGTACCGCCACCGGAGATAAAGAGATCATTGATATATCTGAAGTTGATCCATGTGTCCTTCTTAATGTCTCTAGGGTTTGCAGGAGCCAATAAAGTTCCATCGATGACAAATTCAATCTGATTTTTGCATGGCCCTACAAACTCTACACCACCAAGATAGAATGTTCCTTTCGGTACGTATATTTTACTACTTCCACTTTTCCTTCCGCATGCGCTTTTCCATATATTTGTGAATGTCTAGTATTAGACGCGTTAAGAAAGAGTCAAGTCAATTAATAAACAAAAAATTTTCAATAAGTTAAAAATAGAAAAATCTATCTTTTGTGTTTCTATATTTGTCATGTACATACATTTGCGTTATCAGTTTTTCCGTCAGATTTAGCACCATAGCGTTGGACATTGAAAACTTTTGGCCTGTTGGTGGGACGAGTACTTGCAACGGCGATGAACAAGAGAGACAAACACAAAGCCTTAAACGCAGAAGTAATGCAAGTCATCTTCTTATTTTGTCTAGGGTATATAGAAACTACAAATGTGTGTATTTATAAATGCTTGTTCTAAGACAGAATGAGGAGTGTTGCCCCACTTTATCTGCTTATATAGAGTTAATATGTCTGAATGAACTGTTAGATTCTATATAAAAATAACTTGATTTTTGTTACTAATTATCGGTTAAAAATTGGGTGGTTTCTATTATAATTATTTTGATTGGTTACTTTCTTGTTTTCGAATGTATATGATTTCATTCTGTTTTCTTTTTTTAAAACAGAATCTTAATTTTGGTGAAAGGCCAATTAGATCTACCAATAACCAAACTTGTTTCGGTTAATACTTTGTCAATTCTATTTAATATGACATGTAAACAACGATAAATCATAACCGAGTAAAAATGATACAAATTTAAAACTATAATGATAACTTCAACCAAACCAAATATAATGGCTAATGTGACATTAATTAATTAACATTTAAAGGTCTTGGTAAATGGTATAATTAGTTTTTTTTTCATTTGATGAGGTTTAATATCCTAGGTAGGTTGGTTAATGGAGCATTTTTTTTTGCTATATATGGATGCATAGAGTATCGTCAGCAAGTCATGGAAAATATACCACATATGGCTGTTTTTCCTATATAGATGTGATTATCATACGAGAGTTGGTTAACTAAGGCTTGTTATTATTAAAAAAAAACTGATCAAACTTTCATGTGTATCAATGAAGTTCATATTTGCAAAAAAGTCTTATTGAGCATTATATATACAGATTTTTCCATAACATTATTTAACATGTTAATTAGCATTGATGAAGTACTACTAAATTTCCTTTTAAACTTCTGCCAATAATACTTTTATGTCATTTGCTAAAAGTAACTTGACAACCTTATCATTACTCCCTCCGTATCATTTCATTTTATCGCATATTGATGATCATGAATTCAAAAAATTCCAGCTACGCAGTAGAACCACAAGGTTGCCACGCGCCTTAACATATCTCTCAATCCTGCAAGTCCACGTGTCTAGCATCCGCAGCCTCATCATCAATCCATCACGATCTCGGTTTTAGTATTCCTTCCCTGGCCTCACAAAAATCTTCTGCATCCTCCAATTTTCTCGCGAAGAAAACTTTCCACTGCTTCCTTTCTATCTGAACAGTCAAAATGCTTCTCAAGACTGCTTCTTCTTCTTCTGCTTTCTCGCTTGTTAATTTCCACGGCGGGATCAAGGATATTTCTTCTTTGTTATCCTCCGTTTCGTCTCCAATCGATTCCTCCTCGAATCTTCGAGTTTCTTCTGGAAAATCCAGAAACCTTTCCTTCTCTGTTCGTGCATCCAAGGGCTCAACCACCGACGCCCTGAGCGGCGTCGTTTTCGAGCCGTTCGAGGAGGTGAAGAAGGAGCTCGATCTCGTCCCAACCAGCTCCCATCTCTCGCTCGCTCGTCAGAAATACTCAGACGAGTGCGAAGCCGCCATTAACGAGCAGATCAAGTAAGTTTTCTCTCTCACATCCCTTTCTTAGTTAGGAATTGAGAGATTCGGATTTGTAATCTGGTTAATCAGCTTTAAGATTTGGTGGTTAATCTGCTTACGGTTTATCCTGTGGATGCTGAAATTCTTCAACGGTTTTTGGCCGCAGTGTGGAATACAATCTTTCGTATGTGTATCACGCTATGTATGCTTACTTCGATCGGGATAACGTCGCGCTCAAAGGTCTTGCCAAGTGAGTCTCCGGTTATTCAAGAGTGTTGGTTGTTGATATTTTCGGTGTTTTTTTTTTTTTTTTGTCAAAATTGTTTGTTTCTTGGTATCAGATTCTTTAAGGAATCGAGTGTGGAAGAAAGAGAGCACGCTGAGAAGTTAATGGAGTATCAGGTCCCAGAAAAAAAAATCATTTCCATTTTTTTTCTCGTAACTCATAAACCATAATTTCGGAGCTCATCAGGTTTTTTTTGGGTTTTCCATGAATTGCAGAACAAACGTGGTGGGAGGGTTAAGTTACAGTCCATTGTGGCGCCTCTCTCAGAGTTTGAACACGTTGATAAAGGAGATGCTCTGTATGGTAAGCTCAAAAGTTGCTATTACTTTGTATCTATCGATGCTTATTCCTCGTTTCTGGGTTTGTAACATGACAACCCCAAATGAAAATCATCTTTAGTTTCATATCTCTGCCACAGAGTCATAAAATTTGGAGAAAGTAGAAGTTGGCACCAAGATTATGTTTATAAAAATAGCGTTTCAATGGAATGTACGAGTTTCCCCCTGAGTTCTATAATGGAACATGTTTGTTGTTGCAGGCATGGAGCTGGCTCTGTCACTTGAGAAACTAGTGAATGAGAAGCTCTTAAACCTCCACAGTGTAAAAACCATCTCTCTTTAATCCATCCTCAAGTTCTAAAATCCTGTTTGACGAGTACAATCTAATCTTCATCTCTGCAAGAAATATTCTCAATCTTGTAATCATTTGTTCAACAGGTTGCTTCCAAGAACGGAGATGTCAACTTGGCAGATTTTATTGAGAGCGAGTTTCTGACCGAGCAGGTAAAATTTATTTGGTGTTCTACGTTAGTGGCAGAGATATGCTTTGGTTTCTAAGCTGTCAAAGAGAATCTATAATAGGAATTCTGAAAAAATAAAATACATTTCTCAGGTGGACGCAATCAAGAAAATCTCTGAATATGTAGCTCAACTACGAAGAGTTGGCAAAGGACACGGTACATAATAATCTCTCTCGTTTTGTTTAATCTATAAAAGGATATATATAATAAATCACTTATTAATCCTGCACTTCGTGCTTCAGACTCGGTTCTAATTTATTTGGTTTAATGTTTGTGGTGATCTTCAGGAACATGGCATTTCAATCAGATGCTTCTGGAAGAGTAAAGCTGCTTCGAGGGATTAAGGTCTTGTACTCGTGTGTCTAGTCTAGTGTTTACTCTATGAAGCTCTCTAGACTCTAGTGATGTATGGAACTAGTTTATGTTTAGTTCTGTAGCTTTTGCGATTTTGTGAGGGAGACTTTTTTATATTCCAAGGGCCGAAGACGTATAATTTCTGGTATGAGTTCGACGAACCCACCATGATAATAAGTTTGATGTCTCTGATTCTATATTTTTTTAGTGTGATCCGTTCCAAGTCCGAAATTTTTTGAGTCTTTTTGTTTGATTCTGATTCTGAGACCGGTTCGATTTAAAAGATTTTTGACTACCAAATGTTATTTGGCCCAAATCGAATTAAACGCAATTTTTATGAACTAGCAAAAATTAAAAAAAAACGATGATGAATTGATGGATGATGAGTGTTCTGAAAAACGGCCTAAGCGCCGTATATGCACCGTATACAGATCCAAAATCACCAATATGGGCCGTCCGATTTTTGGCCCAATTGAAAACCTAACTGTTTTCCCCTAATTCTCCATCGGAGTTCTGCAAAAGTTTGAAACGGCGCCGTTTAGTTTCGCATTTTGAGAATTGAGTCAGCTAATTTCCTTGCTCGTCTCTTATCCCTAGCAACCAAAAAAGAACCAGCCTGATCGCTCCGTCGCTTAAAACCCTAAGTCTCTCAGCCTCATAGCGTTTTCCGATTCAACAAAGAGTGAATCCGCGTGATCTCTAGCTGTATCGAAATCTTTCAATCATGGCAAGTCAAACGCCGAATCTCGAGTGCCGGATGTACGAGGCGAAGTATCCAGAGGTGGATATGGCGGTGATGATTCAGGTCAAAAACATCGCTGATATGGGAGCCTATGTTTCACTGCTCGAGTACAACAACATCGAAGGTATGATCCTATTCTCCGAGCTCTCCCGCCGTCGGATCCGAAGTGTGAGCAGTTTGATTAAGGTGGGAAGAATTGAGCCTGTCATGGTTCTGCGTGTGGACAAAGAGAAGGGGTACATTGATCTGAGCAAACGTAGGGTCAGCGAGGAGGATATTCAGACTTGTGAAGAGAGGTATAACAAGAGCAAGCTCGTCCATTCTATCATGCGCCATGTCGCAGAGACTCTGTCAATTGATTTGGAGGTAATATCTCCAAAATTAGTTTAAATCGAATTGGTATTTTGGGATTGTCCGCTTGATTTGGTTTTGACGATTATTGTTCATCCGGGATTCTGGATTTGCTGGTTAGAGACGTTTCATAGACGATGATACACTTAAAACTTTGAACCGTATCCTGGAATGCTCGAATATGTGGTTCTCGTTTAAGGTGTTGTAGAAGCACTCTTGTTCTGTTGAGGTGTATGCTTGAAGATATTGATTATGCAAATCCTTTTGAATTTTTTCAAATGCTAAGTAGTTGAAATTTCGGGTCTGGAGGACTAATCTCTATGCATTAGCATCTTGTTCTGACAGATGCTGAGACTTGAAACTGTTGGATTATTGGTTTTCTCATATATGTTTAGAGAGTAAATCTCCTAGTTTAGGTTCTATCATAGTTTAGTGCTGTAATCTTTGATTATAAACTTATTCAAGATTTTCTATCGCAGGAGTTGTATGTGAACATTGGTTGGCCTTTGTATCGCAAACATGGTCATGCTTTTGAGGTAAGAATTTGTGAATTGAGAGCTCCATTGAATTCTCGTAGATATTTATTTCTCAAATACATTTGTTTTCTGTTCAGGCCTTCAAGATCTTAGTGGCTGATCCTGATTCTGTGTTGAGTTCCCTCACCCGTGAGATCAAAGAAGTTGGGCCTGATGGACAGGAGGTATACTTTGTTCTCTGGTTTTGTTTTAGTTGTTAGCACAAAACTTCCTTTTGGTGCTAATACTACAAGTTTTCTCTTTGTAGGTGACTAGGGTTGTACCTGCTGTCACGGAAGAAGTGAAAGATGCACTCGTGAGGAACATTAGGAGGAGAATGACTCCACAACCAATGAAAATCCGGGCTGATATCGAATTGAAATGTTTTCAGTTTGACGGAGTTGTTCACATTAAGGTCCGTAACTCTTAGTGGATTATCTATAACTAACTTATGAAAAGAACACATTATTGTTTCGTTTGAATTTCGCACACATGCTTGCATTTTCAGGAGGCCATGAGAAAGGCTGAAGCCGCTGGAAACGACGACTGTCCTGTTAAGATTAAATTGGTTGCTCCACCTCTATATGTCCTTACTACTCAAACACTTGACAAGGTTAGGCAATAATTCTATCTTCAATTATGATTTACATGATTGGCCTTATTACATAAACCCTCGCCTCCTTATTAGTAAGAGGTTACATTTTGACAGACTGATGCTAATGTTGTCCCAGAACTGATCATTGCAACTTTATTAGGCAATTATGTAGCTATGCAGATTTATCTTCACTTGAACCATCAATTGTTGTACTTACCTAAATAATTAGGTGCAAATGCTATGTTTTGTCCCATTTTGCCTAATCTTGTCAGTCTCCATAACATATTAAATAGGACCAAGGGATTGAAATTCTAAACAAAGCCATAACAGCGTGCACTGAGACAATTGAGACACACAGAGGCAAGCTCGTCGTTAAGGAAGGAGCTAGAGCTGTGAGTTTTTTTTGCTTTGTTTTCTATTGGACCGTCCCAAGCTGCATGTCACAAGAACTAGTTATCCTTTGTTTGAGAGTTTTAAATTTTTGTATCTATGTTTTGACAGGTGAGTGAACGAGATGATAAGATGCTGACAGAACACATGGCTAAGCTACGAATGGACAATGAAGAAATTAGCGGCGATGAAGAAAGTGGAGAAGAAGAAGAGGACACAGGGATGGGTGAAGTGGATATCGATGGTGGTGCCGGAATCATTGAGTAGGATTTACCGGTTTTAACGGTTTCCGACTAGTTTTCTTTCTATTTGATCTACCCCAATCTCAACACTTTGAGTCTTTTGCTTTAAGCTTGACAGGCAGTAGAAACCTCCGAAAAAATTTGTGTGTTTTTTTGAGACATGTTATTTTCACCCATCGACGGGGTTACATATCAATCATTACATTCGTGATTTTATAAAGATTGATTATTTTGCATTAGACGTTTTTGCTCCACCCACACATATGACTTGCCTTGCCTTGTCTTAAAAACTATGGTAATATTACAAATCAGCTATGTTCAAATGATACAACTGTCTCAGTAGATTTAACTGTAGACCAAATTAACCAAATTTTCGATTTTTAATAGAGTTACACTTGACTTTTAACTTGATTTGATTTGGCGATGGCATGTATCGCAATCAATACACTAATATTTACTCAGATCTTATCTCTTCCGAGATGCAGAATCATCAATTATGGACCGACATCTTATATGAGAAATTTGTATAGTTTACAAATAAATTATCTGAACAACTGTTTGATATAAATGACAACAAACCTTTTTTCTACCAATCAACACATAATTAATTAGGAGGTTAGACAAGATTAGGACTTAGGAGTATCATTTACAAAAGTCAGCATTAGTGAGATGGCAAAGTTTTCATTCTCTTAAAACAAAATCTTCGGACACAATTTGTTTTTTTCTCTGTCGGCGCATTAAGAATTACTTTTACTGGTAATTGTGGTAATTGTCGGACACAAATTTTATTATTTTTTTGGTCAGCAAAATCGTAATGTGAAAGCTCCGACTTCTCGAGCTTCAAAGCCTTCACCTTCTTCCCTGAAACGCGGTCTCGTACCGTCTCTAATGATCCTTCCCCAATGGCGATTTCCGTACAGCACGTCGTCGTTTTACTCCTCTCCTCTCTCCTCGTCGCCATAACCTTCTTCCTCTTCACCTCCGATAACGCCAGATTCCCATTCCCTTCTCTCTCCGCCGATTACACACCAAAATCCCAAAATCATCAAAACGTCGACGTTTCTTCCGATCAAACTCCACAGAAGAAGAAGCTAAACGCTTCCCGCGAGGATGTGGAGCTGAAATGGGATCTCTGTAAAGGCGCAGAATCTGTTGATTACATACCTTGTCTGGATAATTATCAAGCCATTAAGCAGCTCAAATCGAGGAGGCACATGGAGCATCGAGAACGTCATTGCCCCGAACCAACCCCTAAATGCCTCGTGCCCTTGCCGGATAATTATAAGCAGCCGGTTCCCTGGCCCAAGAGCCGGGATATGGTGAGAGACAGATCATGTTTTTGTTTTTGGTAATATGTTGAAAAATCCTAGCTTTTGATCAGCTTGATCTGAAGAAGATAGATGGTTTACTTTAGTCCTGCAAGTAACCCATCTGAGTATATCTTCAGTTTAGTGCTTCTGTAGAAGAGAGAGAGAGAGAGAGAGAGAGAGAGAGATCCGTTTTCAGAGTCTGATAGATTCAAAGTTTAAGGCTTTACCACCTGAAATGTAGAGAAGAAGTTGTATTAGTTCCGTAAGTTTGGGTAGTTTTACTGCATGATCTTTGGGCTACTGTAACGTTTCTTTACTTGTTTACTCTTTTGATTTGCAGATATGGTATGACAATGTTCCTCACCCCAAGCTTGTTGAATACAAGAAGGAACAAAACTGGGTTAAAAAAACCGGTGAGTTTCTAGTTTTTCCCGGAGGAGGTACTCAGTTTAAATTCGGGGTTACTCATTACGTTGAGTTCATCGAAAAGGTCTGCACTTTTTTTCCTTTTTGCTGTTGTCTCCCCTGTTCGTTTGAATCGAAAGCATATATCTTTGTGTTGAATTCATTCCACATTTCACAGGCTTTACCGATTATCAAATGGGGAAAAAACATAAGGGTTGTATTAGATGTTGGTTGTGGCGTCGCTAGCTTTGGCGGGTTTTTATTAGACAAAGATGTAATCACAATGTCGTTTGCCCCTAAAGACGAACATGAAGCTCAGATTCAGTTTGCGTTAGAACGAGGGATACCTGCAACACTTTCTGTTATTGGAACGCAACAGCTTACATTCCCGAGCAATGCATTTGATCTAATCCATTGTGCACGGTGCAGAGTCCATTGGGATGCTGATGGTATTTTTTTGGTTCTCCCTTTGTTTTTTTTCCTTCTCTCTTAGCGGTTAAGCTTCGAGGTTTCATGATCTTTTCGGTTTTGATTTGTTAGGTGGGAAACCGTTGTTGGAGCTCAATAGGGTACTCAGGCCAGGAGGTTTCTTCATATGGTCTGCAACGCCGGTCTATCGAGATAACGACAGAGACAGCAAAATTTGGAACGGTTCGCAACAATCATTTTCTTGATCTGGTTATTCAACGAGTCTTGTTGATCTTTATGATTTTTATTGTTTGCAAATCTCTGTTTTGCAGCAATGGTTTCTCTGACTAAAGCCATTTGCTGGACGGTCGTGGCAAAGACGGTTGATTCCTCTGGAATCGGACTCGTGGTCTATCAAAAGCCAACTTCAGAATCCTGCTATAATAAACGCAACACACAAGATCCACCTCTATGCGTTAAAGAGGAAGAGAATGCTTCATGGTAGAAAACACTTAAAACTTCGCATTCACATAAAGTTTATGATCAATCTTACTTATATTAATTCCTATTTCGATTATTCTTTAGGTACGCTCCTCTACGCCAATGCATTTCCAAAATACCTAGCGGAAATGTTCAGAACTGGCCTGAGCCATGGCCTCAACGGCTTGTGAGTGTTAAACCTCAGAGCGTTTCGGTTAAAGCGGAAACATTCAAGAAAGATACAGAGAAATGGTCAGCGATTGTATCTGATGTCTATCTTGAACGGTTAGCTGTAAACTGGTCGAGCGTGCGGAATGTGATGGATATGAATGCTGGTTTTGGCGGGTAAATTTCACATTCTCTTAAACTTTTTAACCAGAATCCGGTTTATCCCAAACCGAAACATGACACAGTTGTTGTTTCTCTTTTCTATGTTTGCTGCTGATAGATTTGCTGCTGCACTTATAAACCGACCTCTCTGGGTGATGAATGTTGTTCCTGTGACTAAACCTAACACACTCTCCGTCGTTTTTGATCGAGGCTTGATCGGACTTTACCACGATTGGTGCGAGTCCTTGAACACTTACCCTAGAACATACGATTTGCTACATTCCAGTTTTTTACTGGGAGATCTCACACAAAGGTAAACAACAGATCGGAGTTGTCTAGTTTAGGTTTAGATTGGTTTGAAAATTTTCGTTCAATGTTAGTAACTGTTAAACAGGACCGGTTTTGTTCCAAGAAACCGGTTTGATATTGCGGTTAGTGATGTAAAGCTAATACACGGACCATTTGTTGGGGTCGATTTCAGGTGTGACATTGTACAAGTGGCGGCTGAGATTGATCGGATAGTGAGACCAAACGGATACCTTGTGGTACAAGACACCACGGAAACAATAAAGAAGCTTGAACCCGTACTTGGTTCGCTTCATTGGTCAACCAAAATATACCAGGATCGGTTTTTGGTTGGTCGGAAGGGATTATGGCGTCCCGTTAAACCGGAGCTCTGATAGAGGAAAATAAGCTTAAAGAAAACTAGTTTTAAGTTATTTCAAATTGTATACTAGTTTTAAGTTATTTCAAATTGTATACTTTTTTTTTTTAAGGGGATTTTGTTTTGTATTTCTGAATTTGTCTCTCCTCTCATATAGAATATATGCTCATATATTAGCATAAAAATGAAAGAAAAAAATAATTTAAATCTAGACATTAAAACTTATGGTTATCATTTTTCTTATATAAAAAAAAAGGATAATAACAAGGAAACTAAAGTCATAAATGTAGATTCTGTAAAATGCATTGTACCAAAAAAAAGTTGATTTATTTGGTATGAGAATAAATTAAAAACCATTTTGGGTAAGCAAATATTTTCCAACTTTATTTAGATGGCGTTCTTATCTTAGTTCTTTTCATTCGTAATAACATAAAAAAAAAAAAAAAAAAAATTACTCTTTTACATTTTTTTTCTATAAATTTTTCAATTTTTTTTCACTTTCTTCAAGACTCCACCGCCTCTTTGATTTGCTGACTTCTCTAAATGTTCTCGAATTGGCTCAAACTGCGAAGAAGACGCCACGAAATCTCTCCGGATTCGCCCAAGTGGCCGAGACGTTTCTCATGTTCGTCTTTCAAAGACATTCAAGACCTTCTTTTTGACGACGATCCCTCGCCTGAACCCTATTCCCCGAGGCGTCAAATCCTTCACCAGCCTCGGAGCCCAAGGATCCTCCAATGCAGTGCCTCCTCGCCTCCCAATTTCCTCTCACCGCCGACGAAAACGCTCTTCTCCGCCGATCACCAAGGCGTGGTTCTCTACTACACCAGCCTCCGAGTCGTACGGAAGACATTCGAGGAGTGCAGATCCATCAGATCAATCCTCCATACACTCCGAATCCCAATCGACGAGCGAGATCTGTCGATGGATTCGAGGTTTCACGATGAGTTGCGATCGGTTTTCGGGACGAAGGAAGTGGCGTTGCCCAAGGTTTTCATCGGCGGGAGATACGTCGGAGGGACGGAAGAGGTCAAGAAGTTACAGGAGAGCGACGAGCTGAGGAAGCTGATCGGCGAATTACCACCGTCGGATGGAAAATTCGGCGAGATCTGCGATTTGTGCAGAGGATGGAGATTCGTTTTGTGCGAGAGGTGTAATGGTAGCCACAAGATCTATTTGGAGAAATCTGGTTTCACGAGCTGTAAAGTTTGCAATGTGCAAGGCTTGATTAGGTGTTCGTCTTGCTTTCCGATGCACCGTCGATGCAACTCTGATGTTTCTCGTGTAGAGAAAAGCTAAGAATTGAAAATACATAGAGAATTTGGTAATTAGTTTTTCGTTTGGAAAAAATAAGAAATATTGGGTGAATTTTAGAAAAGGAGTAACAATGTTTGACTGACTTTTTAGTTAAAAATAAATAAATAAAATCTTGTGTTTGACTTGCTTCACCCTATTTGTCAATAATATGTACATGTATTTGATTTTTCCATTGAAGGAAATATGAAATAATTTTATTTTCTTATTTTTACTAACAGTAACATTACAATTATTTTTTATTATCTCAAAACATTTTGACTAGAAGTGGACTCGGTCTAGTATTCTTTGAACTTATTGGATATCAAAATGTATATAAAGTATTCATATTTGATCAACTCTAATTCCAAAATAAAAAATAAAAAAAACTTGACCACCATTCTTTGATTTCCTCAACGGTTTTTCCATTACTTAAACTGTTAAACACAAAGAAAAAAAAATACAAAATAACACAAGTCTCACCAAGTCTCGAACACATTTTGTGACCATCTCATTGTACATACTAGACATTTTTATTATGCACCCATTGGAATTTGAAAATTTTCCCACCCTTTGGTATGGATGGATCAACACATTTTTTAGAAATCAAGCCCAAAAGAAAAACAACTTGTTCACGTTGACAACAAAGTTTGAAGGGAAGCCCATTTAAGTTTTCTTATATTTTTCACCGAAAAACTCTAAATTTTAATTAAGGGGGTGATTGGTAAGAGCTGTAGAGACTTTTATTTTTTTTAAAAGTCTTTAAAGTCTATTTTTTATCAATCACACTTTAGCATTTTAAAAGTTTTAAAAGTCTTCCTATTTTTTCTCACAGTCATTTTTCACTTTTTTGCTCTTATAACATTATTTTTTTAAAAGCCAATAATTTATGACTTTTTATAAACAAAAAGTCACAGCTCTTATTTTAAAAGCCAAAAGTTTTCACAGCAATTTTATTTTTAAAAGTCTAGAGTAAAAGTTACTACCAATCACCCCCTAATTGTCTCAAAACTCCTTTTTTCCTTCATTTCCTACACGATTTCTCTTTTTTTCCCCTCGTTTAATTATTCCAATCACGTTTTTTTTATAAAAATAATCACATATACAAGTAAATATTTCCAAAATTTATTTACTTTGCATACTTTGATATGTTCCATAAATTAAAAAGTTATCTTATAGTCATTGTTAAAAATTATTTACTTTGCATACTTTGATATGTTTTCGTCGGTAAGGTTTTGAGGCGGTTTGGTCTTGGGTTTGTCTTCGTTCGAGGTGGGCTTCTGTGTCAGAGCGCGGAGGCTCAGGCGGTCGTAGCGGTCCATCCGGTGTGTTAGCTCCGTCTCGACTCTCGCTCAAGGTTTTCCGTGTGGCTCTCTTCTCTTCTCCGATGTTTGTTTAGGTATAGGTCGGAGCGTTTGTTTATTTTCGGTCTGCAGATTGACGGTTTGCTCTTAGTGGCTCAAAGATTAGATGGGGGACGGCTCCGTTCTGCTCTAGGAGGAGACTTGATGTTGAATAGAGGCGGCGGTTCTGCTTTCAGCGTCTACTGTACCATCGTGGGAGATGTTTCTCGTAGCCGCAAACTCGGGATTGGCGGTCAGAGGCGGCTTCTCTGGCTGCCCGTAGAAGTTCCCGTGCCGCCGATGGTAGAGTAGTGCGTTGAGGTGGTCCCGTTTTTGTGTTAGTCTTCGGAGAAGCTGTAGGTGTTCTCACAATTGAGGTTTGAGGGCGGGCCTCGGGTTGGGATTGCTCATGGCAACAATGATGAAGATTCGAGTTCTTCGAACTGCGGCAACAACACAAATTTTCGAGGATATTAAGTTTGAGGAATCGGTGTTTCTTCGTCAAAGATTTTCTTGGTTTGCTTGGATGAGTGTCTAGTTTGTTTTTGATTTGTGTTCCTTTTAGTTTTTCGTTGATTTGTAGCCTTTGCTTGTAATTTTTTGGTCTTTCCGTCTTCTAAGTTTTTTCTGTAACTGCTGTCACAATTTTAAAATGGTATAAAATTTAACATTTTACCAAAAAAAAAAATATATATATATATATTTTGATTCTCGAGAAGAAAACAAAATAATTTGGAATTGATTCCCACCATAGACGAAGAATATGAAAATGTTGGAAAAAAACCACACACAAGAATATGAAAATAAAAACGGGGGGTTCGCTTGCCGACCAGTGACCAGACCACGAGGATCCCACATGGATAAAGATTTGGGCTCCGAAGAAAGCAACAGCTAAGCAACCTCCACATTGACTTAGTCACAATCTCCTCTCCTCCACATACGTAATTTGATTAAGATTATAAGATAAGATGACAATCATTCCTTCAACTTCAATCATTAACATATCACACCAAGTTTAGTTACGTGGCTTATCTATTTCTTTTTAGAAAATATATATATATATATATATACCTTCGTTGAATTTTATAACCAAATAAAAGTTGTAGGAAAAAACCAAAAAAATGAAGATAGGAACCATTTGGTACGCCACAAGTCTTTTTCGACGGTCGCTGGCTAATTGAGCCTTTTCTATTGAGAACCCTTTTTAGGTTTGCCACTACATTATTATTTGTATATCAGATTTAGTTTTTGGTAGGTAAATGGTAGTATAGTATATAGTCGATATCAGCCCGTATTATCCACGTTTTCCCCAAAAAAACTTTAATTCAAGGCGGCTAAATTAAATGATTATTTTTCAAACGGCTAAAAAGTTAAAAACTAAGCGAATACTACTAATGTTAGTTTGCTTGCAGTGGGTTTATACAATTAAGTCAGCATTGTTCGAACATGGTATATAAAAATGTTTTCCTGGAACAGCTTGATTTTATAAAAATACAATAGAAAATTGGTCTTGACATTCGGTTCGGTTCGGTTTTGAGTTTTTCAGTTTTGGAAAACCAAGACGTAACTGTACTGAATTTTATTTCGGTTTAACTTATTTTGGTTTCAATTCTTGTTGGTTCGGTTCCTTCAGAGTTTGATTTGGATTAGGTTGGTATTTGGTTGTGTTTTGTATTCAACTTTTAGAATTCAAAATAATTTATTTTTTGAATTAGTATTATATGATTTTAGCATATTAAAATATACTATTTATGAATAATTAGTAAATTTTCTGTCTATGCAGTATGCACACCGCTAAAAAAAAGTTTGATTAGTTCATAAAAGTAACATTTTTGAATTTTCCATGCCATTGCATAAATTCTAAAAATTATGAATTCCTTTTGCTCTCGTTGACCCAAAATATTTAAAATTCCTAGTTTGGTTTCCTTATCGGCCAAAACACGGCGCACGCGCTTTCAATCGAGAAAAATGAAAAAAAGTCTAATCTTCTCCCCTTTCGTCTTCAGCTTCTTCTTCCGGTTTTTCTGAGACTCTGCTTCTAATCTGTAAATCTCGGATTCAGATCCAAACTTTGATTTCACCATATTCTGTGTCCTCCTCCTGCGCAACTCTTCCACCTATTGGTTTGTTGTCTTCTCGGGTTCTTACTCGATGTTCAAAATGCGTTCTCTTGTTGCTTTTGTGTTCCTTCTCAGCTTCGGTTTGTGCTGTTCGCTGAAGGAAGAAGGTAGAGCAGTTTCCGATTCGTTTCTCTCTTTCTCGCTTTGCATGTTTGTTTTGTTGCAGGGAAACATAATCCAGATTAAAGTTCCAAAAAAGAAAAAAAAAAACATAATCCAGATTCCTGAGAAGTTTTCTTTTCCTCTGTTTCGATTTCGTGATCAGGTGTAGATTTTCTGAAAAGTGAGGATAAATTGAAAAAGGATCTATGGTCAGATGAAGATTCCGCGATTTTGTAAGTACAGTGTGATTTGTAGTTCGTTAACAAAGTTTAAGCGTGAATAATTTAATCTAGTAGCTATTTTGCATTTAGATCACTTTGATTTTCAGATTTTTAGGTCATCCATTCGAACTTAAGACATTTTTTTTTTCTCTGCTGCTTCAGTTTCTCAATGGTTGCCAATTATTTGCTAAAGATCTAATAATGACTCTTGAAATTCGATTTGCAACTTAATTCTTTATTCGTGATTTTTCCCGGAATCTACAAGCCAATTTGTAAATGTAGTCAGGGTTTGGTAGATCTACAATTTCTACAATCAGTCCATAAATTGAGTGACTTCAAAATAAGTGATTTCATCCTTATGTGGAAAGAACTTGTTTTTTAATTATTAACCTAACACTTGCAAGATTTTCTCATTCATCCTTAACTTACTAAACATTCCCTCGACAATGCTGTGTTATAATCATTTTTGAGCTTATCTAGAGCATGTTGCAATGAAATCTCCTTAATTTTTTGTAGGAAAGCTGTTGGATTTCACAGGAAAACACTTGTCCGTAGTAACCAACTCACCTACAACGATCTGGCTTCGAGAAAAAAAACCCGTGCGGCTGCGGCTGCGGCTGCGGCTGCCACGCCACGATCGTCCCCGCGACCTTCTCAAAAACCTGTTTCAACAGTTCCGGTGCCACGAAAGAAACCGTCTACACAAGATGTTTCTCCTTCACCTCCTCCATCTGCGCCTCTCGCAACCTCTCCCACTCCAAGAAGCTCTGGTTCTTCTTCAGTGGTTGTTCCTCTAGTGATTGGCTGCGTAGGCGGCGCTGTTCTGCTTCTCCTTGTAGCTACGGGCGTGTTCTATCTCAGAGGTAAGGTAGGGAAATCCGTGAATCCCTGGCGTACAGGTCTTAGCGGACAACTTCAGAAAGTATTTGTAACTGGTAAGTTCCTTTCTCAATTGTTGTTACAGCATATGAAATGGCGTAATATCTCTTAACTAATTGTCTCCTTTTGGTTCATATATTTACAATGTGTGGTTTGATGATACTCAGGTATGCCCACTCTCAAAAGATCAGAGATTGAAGCTGCATGTGAAGATTTTAGTAACGTCATTGGATCTTGCCCCATTGGGAAACTGTTCAAAGGAACACTATCAAGTGGGGTGGAGATAGCTGTTGCCTCTATTGATACTACTTGTGCCAAAGACTGGAAGGACAATACAGAAATGCACTTCAGGAAGAAGGTATGGTGTTTTCCGATTCCTTATGGGTTTTTGTCTCTGCGGACAATATTTCAACTTATTGCTTTCTGTTTTGCGATTTTCAGATTGAAATGCTGTCCAAGATAAACCACAAGAATTTCGTAAACCTTCTTGGCTACTGTGAAGAAAATGAACCTTTCACCAGGATCTTGATCTTTGAGTATGCTCCAAACGGGTCACTCTTTGAGCATTTACACTGTGAGTACTTGTCATAAGCCACTTTTTTCCCTTGTTGGCTCGTTTCCTTGGTGATCTAATTGGGAAGCAAATTGTTTTTTTTTTGTTTTCTTGCAGATAAAGAATCAGAACATCTGGACTGGGGAATGCGGTTAAGAATCGCTATGGGTTTAGCATATTGCCTTGACCATATGCACCAACTCAACCCACCCGTAGCTCACACCAACCTCGTCTCGTCATCTCTTGAGCTCACAGAGGATTATGCTGTCAAAGTAGCGGATTTCAGTTTTGGTCCATCCGAGACAGAAACAGACACCTCAGCCTTAAGCCCTGAAGACAACGTTTACAGCTTCGGTTTACTGTTGTTCGAAATGATAACAGGAAAACTCCCGGAATCGGTTAGCAAACCCGACTCAGTAGATAGCGGGTTGGTTGATTTCGTAAGAGGAGAGAGCCTAGCCAAGATGGTAGATCCAACACTGGAATCTTACGATGAGGAGATCGAGAATATAGGTGAAGTGATCAAATCATGCGTTAGGTCAGACCCGAAAGAGAGACCTACGATGCGAGAGGTCACGGGATGGTTAAGGGAGATCACAGGAGTATCACCTAACGATGCTACACCGAAACTATCACCTCTTTGGTGGGCAGAATTGGAGGTTTTGTCCACGGCGTAAGAGAGAGAGAGCCATTCACCAACAAAACTGTAAAGTATTTTGAAGATGTGTGAAGTTTGGTGAGTGTCTTTTGTAGTCATCTAGTAAAACTGGAAAAACAAATTGAAGTTGCTTCTCTTCAAGTTAAGTAAATCTGTAAACATGTATAGATAAATTAGTGTATATATCGGGAGAAAAAAAGATCTTGTATAAATTCTATTCCTCTTGCTCGAGATATTGCAATTCCTCTGATGAATGCTTTTTTGGAAGAAAAATCTCACGAGAGTTTTTTAACCAAAATGAATTTGGGTGGGTGGGTGGGGGGATTATCATGGCTCGATTCTTCGAAATACTTTTAACATCAATTCTTTGAAATACTTTTAACATCAAATTTTGGATAATTATTAATTTATTACTAAATTATCATCATTTTGTACAACAAAATATGTTTGCCGTCATTGGTTTTATTTGTCGATCCAACATCTAGCTTCAAGGCACATGTGTCATGTTCTTTTTACTACGCCTCTGCAATCGGAACCTCCACGAACCTTGAAATTCATGTAGAATATTGCATTGTTCCATTTTAGCTTCAAACTCGGCTTTACATTTTCTTTTGTTTGTACCATTACTTTTATCATCTCAAATGGCATATAAACACTCTGCAAGACAGTAACCATCAATCAAACAAACTATTCAAAATTTGTTAGGAATTATGTAAAATACAACCATAAAACATAATTAAACTCATACAAATAACTAGAAATTGAAAAGTAAATGGCGAAAAAGGAAACTATTCAAATTTGTGCATCGAATCTGGTTTAAAATGATTATCATAGAACCAAACTAACCAACTAATTTAAGATAATAATTTATTTATATGACATTTATAAATAGCATATAAAAATGTGGATATATCGGAAAAAATCTTGTGAAAAATTTATTCCTCTTGGTTTAGATGAATTCATTCTATTGATGAATGTGTTTTTTTTTTAAAGTCTCCTGGAAGCTTTTGTACCAAAATGGTAGAGGAGAAATTACCAAATACATCCAGAATATATATAAATATGCGTGTATATTTTTTTGGGGGGAGGGGGATGCCACAAGACATGTCTCATGGCTCGATTTTTCGAAATACATAAACATCAAATGTTTAAGTTTTTGTCAAATGCATGTAAATAATCTTGTACATCAAATATCATTTGTCAAGAACTTAAAAATTTAAGTCACGCGATTTTAGTAGGTTGTTGCTTATACAAGACTCACATTTGTCATTACTGTTTAGCTGGATCTATATATGTCTACAAGTAATCTAAGGTTTGAAGTCCATCGTCTCACAGTTTAGAAATTTGTTGGTTTATTGAGCT
>JAHZTW010000001.1:42491148-42597340 GCA_020283515.1 Alliaria petiolata
ATGATCAGATCAAGAAGAACGGTGGATCTGTGAGGCCGTACAACCGCTCCAAGACTCCGAGGCTGCGATGGACACCTGAGCTTCATCTTTGCTTTCTTCAAGCTGTGGAGAGATTGGGTGGACCAGATAGTTGAGTTTCAATTATATATATATGAATCAATATTCAAGATCATTGCATATATGAAGATCTGCACTTTCTAGGGTTTCTTGTTGATATTTATTTTGGGTTTTCTTTTATTGACTTTGTTGGAGCAGGAGCAACACCGAAGCTTGTTCTTCAATTGATGAACGTCAAGGGGCTAAGTATTGCCCATGTCAAGAGCCATCTTCAGGTTTTTTTGAAAACATACACATACACATATATTATATTGAGATTTTCATCTGACTAATATTTCCATTTTCATCTTTTTTATTAGATGTACAGAAGCAAGAAGACCGATGACCCAAATCAAGGTAATTTACTTCTTTTACGTTATGATTGAAGTTAGGGTTTCTTTAGAATTTGATCATATATCTTTTAATTAAATTGGACAGAGATAATTGATTCCTTTTTTTCCATTTTTCTTATAACTTCAGGAGATCAAGGATTTTCGTTTGAACACGGAGCTGGTTACACTTACAGCCTTAGCCAACTTCCAATGCTACAAAGTTTTGATCAGAGGCCTTCAACTAGCTTAGGGTAATTACAAAATCCCCAGCTTATAAATTTCTAACTATATATTAAAATTAATTGTGTATAACTTGGTATATGGTGGTGGTTCGTGGACCGACCACAGACGACAGATCTACCGTAGCCCTTGGAGAGGCTTAACGGCACGAGACAATACAAGAACAAGACAAACACTGTTTAGCTCACAGCCTGGCGAGAGATTTCATGGAGTTAGCAATACTATTCTTGATGATAAGAACAAAACTATTTCGTTTGGAACCAATTCACATCAAGTGGTTCACAAGAAAAATGGAGTAGCTGAAGTTGTTCCACGAGTTCATAGAAGTTTTCTTGAAGATATGAAAACGTTAAACAAATCATGGGGACAGAGCCTCTCCTCAAATCAAAATTCTTTGACGGCGACAAAACCACAAGATCATATTGCTACGGCATTAATATATCAAAGGGACAATCTGCGAGTGGCAGAAGAGAGGGAGAATGTTTTGAAGAGGAAAAGATTGTTCTTGTCTGATGATTGCAATAAGTTGGACCAAGATTTGGATCTAAGCTTGTCCCTTAAGGTACCTCGGATACACGAAAACCTTGGAGGATGCTTGTTAGAAGATGAAGGAAAAGAACATGATGATCATGAAGATAGCAAGGTTTTGTCTCTTTCATTATCTTCGTCAAGTTTATCAAAACTCGATCGAAGTATTAAGAAAGATGATCAAAATGATGATCATAAAAAGAGAAAGATTTCGGTCTTGGCAAGTCCCCTTGATCTCACTTTGTGAATATATATAACAACCTATATATATACGTATATTCTAAGTGAGATCTTGAGGTACTTGTTGATGGAAGACGGTTCTGTACTGTTTATCATTCGTTGCATATACTTGTGATGACCAAACCCATAACTAAGGTAATAATAGAGACGATTTATAAACTGTTTTTTGTCCTTTTTCCACATAATTTTGTCGAGATGTTATATGATTATTTAAATATAAATGGTTGTGATCGAGTTGTGAGCAGAGATTTGTTTTATTCTGAATAGTAACCAAGAAATAGATTAGTGACTCTATATGGTTTTGAGAGTTACAAGACATTGCACGTTGTCTTGGTTGTGTCTTGTTGTGAGACGCTGCAAATATATGTGTAGTTCCCGTTTTCACTCACTCTCACACAAGTATCCCAAGCCAATATTTTGTTCCCTTACATGGAGATCTTGTCTGAAAATTAATTACATTAACGTTAAATAAGTGAAGTTTATACATGTAATCGTATATGTTTTTGTTATATAATAATAACACACTATTTTATATGCAATATTTATCAAAAACAATATGTACAAAGTAATAAACCGAGTTAAACTATGACCAAATTTCTACTCAATATCATGCGTCTCAACCGTCCATCTCTATTCGCTATTGAGTATGAGCAAAATTTGCCAATGCTAAAACAAAAATAATTACTTTACAAATTAGTCCATTTAACTACAAAACTTGTCAAAAAAAATTTACATTTCTAGTTTCATAGCACTTAATATTTTTTTTTCTGACAATGTCACAATACCACTCTTTTTAATATTACAACGAAAGTTCTTTACAACTTTTTTCTTCTCTCATAAGACTTTCTTTAAGAAAAAATTGGAGAGAAAGACAAGAAGACAGATGTACTTAACAGAGAGATGTGTCTTGATCTTCTCGATAGACAACAAATAATTTGATATTCGCATATAATCGTTTTCTTATCATCTCGGGCCTTGAATAAGATTTGGCTATATTGTATTCTATATTTGAGAATATTTACATAATTTTCAGAGAATCAAAAGGTTTTTGTTGTTTTGTGTCTACTTACATGTGTCTTTGTTGTATCATTCTTCCCAATCCTTAATAATTTGAACAATTATAATTTATATATATTCCATATTGTTAAGTCAAAACATATTTGTAACGTGAAATACCAATTTTTCTACTTGATGTGTTAATCTTTGACATCGTAGAGTTTTTATAATAATTAGGTTTTAAAACTTCTACTTCACTAATTGATTTTAGATTTTGCAATGGTTTCAGATAGATGTTCCAGACACCAATTTGATGGCATAGAGAAATTGGAATACAATTTATTCGACTCACGGACTCTCTTTGAAAGCAAATTTTTGTAGCTTTGTTTTGATTTCTAAGGACGTGGCCAAGAGATGATTCCGGTAGCTTCATTGTCCTTACCTGAATGTTATTATATAGAAGATTACCCACATCTTGATTTAAAACTCTTTTGTTAATCAGATTTGTTAATTCCATATTATCTACAAATACCCTCACGAATAACGTAGAAGTAGCAACCCGTCCGCAACTCGGAAATTTCCTTCATGGTTTCGGTTGATTAGTTTGGCTATGAAGAAGTAATTGTTAGTTTTATTTTTACTAAACGCTATCGATAAAAGAAAAAGTTTAGTTTGATTATCGGTAATTTACTTTAATCGAATAAAAAAATAATATTTTTATGATGAACGTAGTCGTTATATATTTTATCAAAACAAAGGTTAAATTAGAGGAGAGGAAACAAATTTCGTAAGGCGAAAGTAGCAATGACAGAGTAAGCCTTTTGTGAAGGATGCACAGAATCAAAGAACAAATACTTTGAAACATCCTCACAAGTCCGAGACAATGGCTCGCATAGAGGTCCTGCCTCGAGCAACCCCGTCCCGCAACATCCTTTCAACGTTTCTTCCAATCCTGCATCAATTTATAATCAATCATTTCAAATTAGAAAATCAAGGCCAGAGTTAACAAATATTTTCGTGTATAAAACAACTTGATAATTAGTTATTACCGTATTTATGAGGATGTTTGATCATGTCCATTAATGGAGAGTAGATGTCAAGGTAAAGAACTTTGGAGCCTCGAAGCCTCTGATTGAGACGGAAGTTTAGCTTCTGCAGCTTTTGATTGTAAAGCCGAGAATCAGCGTTCTGATGTTCCGTACATATCCGATGACGGAAAATGCGAGGGAGAGTGAAGGTGCCAAGTGTTACTTGCACCGGAAGGCATCCGACTGGTGGTAGTCCAGCTACTGTAATCCTTCGTGCTCCTGCGTCGTGTAGTCGCTGTTAAGCATTCGTGAGATTAAAAAAATACGTTAGAGATTTATGTAGATGATGTTGTAAGATGTTGCAAGTCTTCACTATGAGAGTCTATGAGAGAATAAAAGAGTATACTTGCAGATACACTATATGGGCCTGAGTAACCAAAATCTGAAGGAACAAAACAAGAATAAAAGTAGGCCTATAAAACATGTTATTATAGCTATAATGACAAGAAAATAACAAGTATTCAAACTCTTGGCTAAGGCCCATTTTGAGCTCTGTTGTGAAAATTTCATAACATTTCAACTTAAAATTCCCCAAATTCTTTCTTTTCTTTTTTTTGTCAACCTTCCCCAAATTCTACTACTGGAATTTGGATGTATTTTCGAAAATTTATATAAATATGGATGTAGATAAAAAAAAAATCTCTAATTTTAAAAATAAAATAGAAAAGGAGATATTTAAAATAAAACAAGGAAAGCAATGCAAAAAAACGAAAACGTCTTATCATGGTTCTCTAGAATTTTCAAAATTAAATAGAAAAATCAAAAATAGAAGAAGTTCAAGAAGAAGGGAGGGAAAATATTGAAATGGAAAAGGACAACACTAGACAACAATGCATATTATAATGAAAACGTTTTTCTATAATAATAATAATAAGAATTTTGTTGACCAAACAAAAAAAAAAATTATCTGATTGTTAGATTAGCATTCTATAGCCGTATAGGTCTTACTCAAGTAATTTAATAGGTGGGATACTGGGATCCCTTCGACTATGACATTTCTCTTTTTTATATATAGAGAGATATTAGTTTACGTGCCTTTAAGATTTAGTTTCTAATTTAAAAATAAATGAACAGAATTAAGAAACTAAAAATTAAACGTAAACTAACCTGAACAAAAGCTTCGACTTTGCTGAGTAGAAAGTCATGGTAGTCCGAAACGGAGATTAATCTTCCAAGAACATGATCGTAAACATTATAGATCATATCATTAGTCCCCGCACTAATCACAAACAAAGCATTCTTAATCACCCGATTAGTTTCCGAATCTCCAACCACACTCTTCATCTTACGCACCGCCTCCTCAAAGTAACTCCATTGCTTGTCCATGGACAAAGTCATTGATAACCTCGCCGTACGATCATCTAAACCACCTCCGGCCGACGCAAAACTAACGCCGGTTAAAAGGTCAACGGGTTTGACCGAAGGGTTTAGGTAGGCTGGTAAAGTGGGTTTGAGTCCTAGAGAGGAGGCTAAGAAGTCGGTGGCTAGTTTTCCATCGGAGAATCTTCCGGTGGAGAGTTTTGCCGGGAAAGATTTGCCGTAGGGAGGATGGTTGCTCCGGAAAAGAGTTGGGATGTAATTGTTGTTGCCGGAATCCACCGTGGAGTCGCCGAAGGCGTAAAGAGCCGTTATTGGTGGCGACGGTGACGCACTGCCAGGGTTTGAAAGCTGGAGGAGAAGAAGAGTGAAGAATGTAAGTAGGATTGGTTTGTGATGAGTATGGTTCATGGTATGGTTGATGTGGGATGATGAAAAAGAGAGAAAACACACATTGTCCAATTTGTTAGAATTGCACAAATATATATATATAGATTTACCACATGGGTCCAAAAAGGGAATAAAGTTGAATAATGTACAACTTCTTTTCCTCTAACATTGAATAATTTCCCCATAAGTATGAATCGTATTAGAAAATAAAAACAGTAGTAGTAGTAGGTTACATGGTTAATGCGGACATTAAAGGCTATCTATCATCATCAACTACATGCCAGCACTTTGCACGCCATTTATGAGTCATCTTCAGTCCTTTTCTATTCTTTATAGACTTAATGGGCAAAATCCCATTCTGATTTGCTCCTTTTATTATCAAACAAACTTAAAGTGATGTACTACTAATACAATGTAAACGCATTTAATTGTTTATTTATGTGACCATCTATGTAATGCTTTCTTTCTTAGTTTACTTTTATAATATTAATAATAAAAACAAAGTTATGTAGGAAAAATTTCCGTTCGGAACCATTTATTTTTTTCAAACGGGTACGAGAATGAGATCGGATATCCGAACTTCCCGAAATTTCCTGAATTTTTTCGAATTTTTCCGAATTTTCCCAAAATTTTCCGAATTTTTCCGAAATTATTACTCGTTTGGGAAGAGATTTTAGGTAAAGAAAATTCCCGAACCCGTCCCGTTTTTATCGGATTCCTTTTTAGGAATTGTTTTTCAATTCCCATTCCCGTTCCGTTCCCGTAAATATCCGTCCCGAAATCCGAATTTTTCAGGGCTAGTTAAGGTCATAGATGGAAGTCTAACATCTATAAACATTGTTCTAGTTCTTTCTTGACTACTGTAGACAGTTTAAATGGCAAATATATCAGATTCTATATAGATATCGATGATAAGTTTTAGGTTTTGGACCAATATATATATATATCCGATTTGAAAAAAAGAAAAAAAGGTTGTGGGGTAAGTTGATCAACACATAAGTACATTATTCCAAAATTAGTGGGATATGTTAGTCAACCCATAATTACATTATTCCAACATTAGTGGGAATAACATGGCGAGGTACGTGATACGCGTGGTCCTAGTATCTGCCCTCTCGTTAATCGAGACGATCTTTTATGACTTAACGCGTCATATGAACTATACACGGTCGTATCAGTTCAAATCTCACAAACAATCCGCATCGTCGTCGCGTATCCACCTTGTGAATCCAAAGCTACACTTTGGGTCCTTGGGAGATGCATTAAACTAACATCAAATAAGCCGATTTTCATATTATTATTTATTTATTTTTTTTCCATGTGAACCAGATTTTTTGAAGAAAGACAATATAAGTCGTGTTCTCATTGTTTCATCTTTTATCAGGGACTGGCTCCAAATGGCAAATTGTGTATTGTTGGGTTCACCTCCTTCACTCTTGTCTGATTTCAGATGTGTACTTTCTAAAGTCCCAAATCCTAGATGACTATTCCACTCTGTTAAGTTGAACAATGGATAGCTCAACTAAAGTAACAATCTTGTACTTGAAAAGAACCAAGATTGTGGTGACATTTTGCAACAATCAACTGAATTTGTACAATGAATAATAGCCTCGAGACTAATCCAAAGTCGTATTTGCAGTCGTATTTGAAACTAGCAATGCCACATACAGACTCAAGAGAGATCTGCAGATGCAACAATGCTTATGATATATCTTCACATTCACATCAAGACCAAAACCCTCTGCCAAAACCAAGACCGTATGGATCCAATTCCAATACTCGAGCTTAGCTACTCTCATGGTTATTTAAACTGATCTCTCATTGATGTTCATCTCTGTTTCTCTACGCCACAATTGGAATCTTATGCTCAAGTAATCTATTAAGCTTATGCTCAAAAACTCATGTTTCTTGTGATGTATCTCTCTCTATGATCATATTCTCTTCAAAACTCTAGAGACAGAAGTAACAATCAAACATCTGAAACACCATTATCATCATCATCATCATCGTTTCTCACATGGATTTCATAGAATTCCCTCAATTCATCTCCCATTCTCAATCCTCTCTTAACCATCTCTTCCAACACAATCTTGGCCTCCTCAAACCTCCTCCGCTTCAAGAGCTTACCAGCCAAACTCCCAAAACTCTCAGCATCCAACCTCATGTCTTCTCCGGCGTACGCCATCACAAACTCCACACCAAGCGCATAATAGCCTCCCTCCACCATCCCCGCTATAACGTGCGCATGCGTCGAGTACAGTACAGTCACGCCCTCGTCCTCCATCCTCCTCAGTATCGCCATTGCCGCCTCCACTTTCCCCGCCCTGCACGCGCCGAGCACGAGCGCGTCGTAGCTACGCGCGTCCGGGGAGATCCCGACTCCTTCCTCTATCCTCCGCATCACCTCGCTCGCCGCTTCCACGTCGCCGTCGTAGCAGTGGGAAGTTAGGAAGTAGTTGTACGACGTCACGTCCACAGGAACCGATTTCGATCTCATAGATTCCACCACTCGCCAAGCCTCTTCGATTTTGTTCTTCCTCGTGAGCGCGCACAAGATCGGGTGAAATGTCGACGGCGTCAGGCCGAATCTCTGGCCGGACATATCTCCGATCACGATTAGAGCGTCGTCGATGCGGCCGAGCTTGCAGAGACGAGCGATTAGAATGTCGTAAGCGTTTTTCCGCGTGAAACCGCCGTCGATCTGAGGCAGAACGCGACGGAGATCTTCGAGAGCGGAGGAGTAAGAGGCGGTGTTGGTGAGGAACTTGAAGGTATCGCTCGTGTTGAAGCAGCCGTGTGAAACGCGGCTGTTTAGAAGACGGCGAACGGTCTCGAAGTCGCCGGAGCTGCCAGCTTCGTAGATAAGCTTGTCGAATTCGGTGGTACTGCGACGACCTGGAGAAATCTTCACGCTGGAGAACGATCGATCGGCTACGAATAGGATTTGATGGAATATTCCGGAACTGAGTGATTGTTTCACGAGTCGTCGCCGGAGAAGAGACATTAAGTTCCACGAATTTGTTTTTTCTTATTCGTTAGGGTTTAAGCCAAAGCATAACGAAAGGAGAGAGGTTATTCGGAAAGTGGGCTTACAATAAAAAAACAAAAATAAAGAATAAGACTTTTCTAGTGGTGGTAGAGGCCCATTAAAACACATTTGGCCCATTAATTAAGATATGAATATATGATTATATAAAATTTTAGTAACACCCGTTTATGTTTCTAAGGCAATGTCTTTCTTTCTCATGAATATGATCCATAACTGTAAAAAGAGTTAAAAGACTTTGTTAATACTCCGTTTGTTAGGGTATTTAAGTATTATCTTTTTGAGCCCCTTGGTTGATTTGAAAAAAAAAAAAACACTTTAGTTGATGTTTCAAAAGTTTGGAACGTGGTTACTATTTTGAATTTATTATTACAAGAAAAGCTGGTTATCAAATTCTAATTGGAAACCTTTTTCTCAATCTTCTTAATTAAAGCTTAGAAGTTAGAACTGATAAAAAATGGACTTCTCGCGGTAAAAAAAAAAAAACTCGCTTGTTCAAGGAAAACTCTTTTTGGTCTATGACTATGATAAATGAACACATTTTTATCTTAGTTTATAGTTTAACGAAAGTGATATAGTAACATCACCCAGAGAAAACTAACTTACTGATATATATATATATATATATATATATATATATATATAAATATATTATATGTGATACTGAAGACTATTTCTTATATGTAAATTTGATTAACACTACCAAACGAAAACAAACAAAAAAACTAAGATATGATATCGGGAATAAGATTCACTTTTAAAGAATATCTCTTCTTCTTTTTCTGTGAAAAGACTTTTGGATTCAATTGTTTGCGAGGAATCCTTTTGGTAGTATGGTTAAAAAGATAATTAAAGAAGTCGAGAAAGGAGATAACGAAAAAGAGGGGTTGTGATAAAAAGACGAAGAAAACAATGCTTATCACATCAAGAAAAAAAAAACATAAAATTTGGGGGGTAAAGATGCAAATCATATCTAGTCTAATCTAAGCTTATCCTAATGCTAATTTAGATTACATATTATTATAGGTTTGATTCGCTCGTCCGTAATCCAGAACAAACTCCTAACTAATTTATGTTTAATTTTAAGCATCTTAACTTTTAAAAATCATGTTTTATACCATTTTAGTTTTCGCCGTTATCAGCCTTCACGTTCGCTTTCGACCCTTGTGATCCACCTTGGTTTGACTATAGTTACTTCAAAAAGTTGTAAGGATTTATCAACTGGTTCGGTATATCACCACAAATTGTTTGTGTTTTATTTGTATTTACATAGCATTAAAAATCACTTATCAGTTATCACTAGATCATTTATTTTAAATTGTTTCACCTCAAACACGTTTAGTTTTAATTTAAAAAAAAAATAATAATAATAATTACAGTAAAATGAGTGCATTTGATTATACATACGTAGCTATTTTTTTTTAATTCCATATACATTTTTTTAAAAAAATTCCGGATATTATCTGTTTCCCCATCCTTTGAATGAGATCATACAACAAATATAGTGTGTGATCTTCAATAATATATCATCAAAAAGGTCAGCATGCTTAAAATTTATAGTTCAAAAAAAAAAAAGTCGGCATGCATGAGCCAAATCAATTTTGAATGGAGATGGTCACAACGACTCATCAGCTAGGTGATATGAGGATGCAACATATTACATATGTTAATCTGTAAATTAAAGAGCCTTTTGTTTTTTTTTCCACACGCAGGTGAAAATTTTGATTCAAGAGGGCAGCGTTTCTTGGAACGGAAATGCATCAAGTTAAAATGAACCCTCAATTATATGTAATATTTTCTAAAATTTTGCTATTTAATTTTATGATTTATAATTATTCTGGTTACCAATACTACTTTATAAATTAAGTCCGTGATCTAATTTTTGACATTTTCCCTGTAAATTTTATTTTGTGGGCATCTTCCACTAATATTACGTAGAATTTTCTACTTTAAAAACTACTGTCAACAATCTTCGTTCCCGATTTTACACTTGGTTAGCTAGCTATTGTCAACGAATAATTAATAGTCGTTCACTTCTTGTTTGTATCCAAGATCTTTTTTTTTTCTCATAAAATTCCAAATCCATATTATAGATTTGACACAGTTGGTAAAATGCTACAGAAATAATGTAATGGAAGTTTTGCGAATTATAAGTTTGTCTCCATGCAAGTGAAAATGTCTCTGCCGACCAATCTTTGACCACATGAAAGCTTTGGCAAACATAAATACAAATTCTCTCTTTTATAACTTTACAACCACTCTTTGCATTAATTATGATCGCGAAATCATCAAGAGGCCGGTGACCGGCTTTTGCATTTTAACACTCGAGTCTTCCTCTCTTCCTTGTTTGTATCTCAACGTAAATATAGATATACATCGATTTGTACATACTGTTATATGTGTGTGTATGTGAGGGGTTCTGTGTATATAAACATCTATATGTATATCATCCATTTGTGTCATTTTCAAAGGAGCCTTATCACATATATGATGTATAACAAAAGCCACAGTATTGTTATTTTCATGTTGAATACGATAAATCATTTTCGTCCAAACATTTTGTTTCTAGCTACATTATCTTCGACTATACATATAAATTATGTTTGTTAGTAAATTTTCAAGTTAATATTTCGGAATAATGTTTGTTTCAATCATGTAATCTAGTAGTTTTGGTTCAATGATAATATTTAGTGATATAGATTTACCTTTCTTTTATACAAATTTAGTGATATCTCAACGATAAATATATATATATATATATATATATATACAAATCGATTTGTATATACATATACAGTAGAACCTTTATAAATTAATACTCGATAAATTAATAATCACTATAAATTAATAATTTTTGCTGGTCCCGAGTTGGGCCGGTGTAAAAATTAGCAAAATTCGATAAGATAATAAGATAATAATTTTTTTGAAACTCTTATGTAAATATATGGTCCCAATAATAAGATAAATTAATAATTATACATCTAAGCATCTATATTTATATATATAACTAAGATAATATAATAAAATATGATTAAATTATTGTTTTAAGTTTATTAACATTGTTGATTTATCTTTAAATTCTTTGATATGATATTTTCTAAATGAATTTTATAATTTCGAAAATAATTTTGTATTGTTTCTTGATGAATGTTAAAAGTTCAAATCGAAGATATCTCTATAAATTAATAAATTATTAATTTATCGATAAATTAATAATTATTAATTTATAGATAAATTAATACCTCTATAAGATAATAAAATCTTGAAGTCCCAACATTATTAATTTATAGAAGTTTTACTGTACATATTTATATACATGTGAGGGTTATGCGTATGTAATAATGTAAACATCTATATCCTCTTTTCGTGTCATTTTCAAAGGAGCCTTTGTTTGGTGTCACATATGATGTATAACAAATGTCGCAGTGTTGTTATTTTCATGTTGAATACGATAAATCATTTTGGTCCGGCATTTTCTTTTCTAGCTACATTATCTTCGCGCGGCTATATAGACAAAATGTGTTTGTTAGTAAATTTTCATGCAAATGTTTCGGAATAATGTTTGTTTCAACTATATAGGTGTAATCTAGTAGTTTGGGTTTAATGATAATATTTAGTGATATAGATATATTTACATTTTTTTAATTCAAATTTATAGTGATATCTGATCCCAACGTGAATTATATATATATACACACACATATATATATATATATGGATTTGTATATATATACACATTTATGTGTGTGTACATATGTGAGGGTTATGTGTATGTAAACATCTATGTATGTCCTTCTTTCGTCTCATGAGCCTTTTGGTTTCACATATGATGTATAACAAAGGTCGCATGCAGTGTTGTTAATTCCATGCTGATCGAATACGATAAATCATTTTCTCTCCAACATATATGTCCCAGCTACATTATTTTCGGCTATATAGACAAAACATGTTTGTTATAGCAAAATTTTATGTAAGTTTCAAAATAATGCTTGTTTAACCTTATAGTTATAATCTAGTAGCTTCGGTTTAATGATTGGTTTTAGTTATATGAATTTACATTTCTATATGCACAACAAAAAAAAAGATTTACATTTCTATATACAAATTTCTTATAAAGATTATTTCTAAATAAAAAAAAACTATTATCATGTTCATATAAATACATCTACTAAAATTCTATTGTCGCTCGGGCTTTAATATTATTCCGAATTTCTGTATTAAGCCTAGTTATAAAACAAATATTGAAATTTCAGTTAGTTAATTTGATTGTGGTAACACATTCGTCATTTACTGTTTCGTAGGGTTTCATAGATAAAAATATACAAACAAGTAATAAATGATAAAAACAAAAATTCGTATCTAAATTGATATATAAGAGATATGAATCATTTTATTTATTACCTATTGATTTTGAATTGAATATAAATATATTAATATGAGTATGAGTATTGTAGATCTTTTTTTTTTTGGACAAGTAGTAGATCTAGTAATAGGATTCAGTTCAAAACTGGTCTAAAAGAACTATCATAATGAATGTGTTATGAATCTCACTTTCAAAAAAAAAAAAAACAAGTTGAAACTTAAAGTAATATACATTCAAATAATACACAATAGATATGAACTAATTCATTCATTGGCAATTGAGTTTGTATTGAAACCTAATTAAACTCGACAAAATTAAAAGTAATATTGTATTGTGTAAGATGAAATATCATTTGAACCATACATTAATTTTATTTTAATTGTTATAATCATTGTAAAAGATCGACAATATCGAATGGTATTGATCAGATTCATATGAGAAGCCACTATATTTCTTTTTGATAAATTGTTAGTTTATAAATTAAAGTAAAGAGATTATATCTAGTTGAACTGACAAAGTAGTTAATATGATTAACAATATAAAGAATATTTATATATGTACGAGAATAATGTACTAGCAATCTAGCATATATATATCAATAGGAAATGGTTACTAACAAGTTGTAAAAGCAGAATTCGATCGGAAGTATTACTGTATTTTTATGAGAGAAGCGATGGTAGTTACTTGCCCAGTGCTCAAGAGCTGGGCCTACCAAATTCTTGTTGGATGGATAATATGTGCATGTGGTGTTTGTTTGGGTACACCCAATTTATATGTTTTTTAAATAAGAGAAAACTAAGAAAATAGATATTGTGCGTTACGAGTTACGAAGATAACGTCAAAGAAACATAATATATGACGAAAAAAATTATGTTAATGAACCAAACAAATGCCTAAACGAGGGTGATGGGTACTGTGTGGTACATGTCTAAAATTATGCTAAATTAAGCTAAGTTTGAAGGATATTGTGAGGGAACAGGGGAGATGGTACAAAATCTTCCCAAATCTTCCTTATTTCTTTTTAGCATAATTTGGATTAATTTATGCTAAATTAAGCTAAGTTTAAAGGATATTACCACAAAATTTTGACAGAATCTGTTCTTCAATTCCTCTTCAGCCCGATTATGAGAGTCATATTTTTTTGTGGTATCGTTTCATCCAGCGGTAACTCCTATCAATTTTTATCTATATGATTTAAAGCTTATATTAATTAATGATTCTCATTTTGGGGAGTAGTTGTTCTGTTGGTGTAGGCTAGGGATCGATTCACTTGAAACGTGAAATTCTCTAATCACTCTCATTTGGCCAGTCAAAATAGTATCATGCTTTAGACCCATTAAAAAATATGGTGACTGAACTATTTAACGGTTATATTCACCTTATGGGAATTAGTCGGGTGGTAAAAATTCGGATCACCTACTGATTATAAAAAGAAAAAAAAACCTATATTAATTGCTTCACAAGTACACATGAGTTTCTCAGGTCTTGTATTCGATGTGTATTACTTCCTTCTTATTATCATCTAGCTCTTTGATTCATTTGTAATTTTCAAATGATGTCCATTTTGGGGAAGGATGAATGGTTTTATAACAAAAAACAAAAACTTTCGTGATATAGTTTTGAATATATTTTTTTATATTAGTAAAAAGTTTTAAACGGAATCAAACATAATAATAATAGTTGGTCGACGTACGGGTGTAGCTTACCACTATCATTAGCAGATCACCCACCACCATTCCTCGACCTCTACGTATAACGTTGATTGTGCCCTTGTCTCAGCAACAAAATCAAATTAACGACGGTAGATATAATAACTCGTGAAGGTATGCATCGCAAAGTAGAAGACGAAGAGCGACGACTTGTTGAAAGAAATAGCAGCCTCAGAAAATACGAGCGACACGACACCGGCATAACATAACTTGTACCTTTATTTACTGTTTTATTTTCATCATTCAGCGTCGCTTCTCCTTGTTAATTAACGTGTCCTTGGTGTCACCGACACGAACAAGACCTATACAATATGGAAAGTGCCTTTCACTTTTCAGCATGCAACTACTCTATAAAATATAAAAAAAAAAAAAAAAAAAAAAAAAAACTAAAAAAAAAAAGAGTAACCAAAAAAAAAAAAAAAAAAAAAAAAATAAAAAACAAAAAAAAAAAAAAACAAAAAAAGTCACCCTTTTAGTTTGTTCCCCATAAAGCAATTTCTTTCTCACCTTCTTTTTTCTTGGTACAAAATCTTCTCAAATCTTCCTTATTTCTTTTCATAAACAGAATCAAAACAATTCAAACCCATTTATTTGGATTACCGAATCATCTTCTTTTAATTTTTTTATTTAATGGGAATGTGAAATGTATCCCACCATCTTAATTATTTGTTTTGATGATGTTTTTTTTTTTTTGAGCAAATAATTATTTCTTTTGATGATAAGAGTGAGTATTCGGACATAATCTCTTGCAAATAATCTTCGGACATTATGATGTAAATTACACATATGATATACATGACCATTCGATGTCTTTCAATTCGTTTTCTTTCTTATTAGAAAAACTCCGTCGTATGAAGATTTGATCGATCCTTAAATCTTCGACTCTACTCATCACATTTTGGATTAGTAATAACAAGAGGTAATATTTGTAGGGCCGAAGTACACTGTTCTATCATCATTGAAAAAAGAAGCTTTATTTTTTCATACTAAGAAAAAAACATGACTTAAAAGAAAAGTAGATCATATAGACTATAGGAGTGACCACGTTAAATATTTATGGGTCCATGCTAGAATTGACAAGACCACTACAGTGATTCAAAGAAATTTAAAGAAAAAAGTGGCATTGCTTTTGAATTATCTATACATATGATTTCAGTTAAAAGTTCACATATGGTTTGGTTTATTAATTTATATTGATTCGATTAGTAAGCATTTGAAAAATTAAGGTCTTTAATGATCTTTAGGTATATAACCCATGGCTCATGTGGCTCATGGCTCATGGTAGAGAGAGCGAGGCATAGCTTATATTCTTTTGTTACTTTCCATAGTAGTTTTAGTAGCTTTCAATATTGCAAACACCACTTGAAACTAACTATTAGTACTGAATAGTGTGAATCTATTTAAAAACTAAATATTTTTGAGTTGTGAAATTAAGTCCTAACAGTGTTTGGAGACTCAAATAAATTATGTGTTTAATTTTTTAATCAAATAACACGTTAGTTATGGTAATAATAAATATTAGGATGACTAGTAATTAGAAAAATGAGGAATAAAATTGTGATATTTCTCTCTAGTTAAATTTTTGCATAATTATGGAAGGGTATATATTTCATTTAATATTCCATGAGTATATTTTTGTCTTTGTCCAATAAAGTTATTCCATGAGAATCTTGGCACCAAATCTTTCACTGTTTAAGACACATGCGCCAACGCCCGAACAACAAGGCACATCATATTGTAAACCGCCACCATAACCATTTTTATTCTCATTATTATTAGCCTTTATATACATCCAAAATAATTTCTAAACAAGAAAGGCGTAATGTTTTTAGGTTGATTTTAGACAAAAGTTTCCCTTTAAAACCCTTACAACTCTAAATTGTAATTTGTTCGTGGAGTCGAATTTTGCCGAATAAGTCCCCTACTTTGTTTATCTTGCTTTCAAGTTATTTCTGTCGACTATTTTTTTGTTTGGATTGGTAGGTTTAGACCGGTCCGTTATGATATTTGTTCCTTTCATCGAGAATGTTTAATTACCAGTTTCAGTTAGCGGTTCGGTCTCAGGATATAATAATCTTGTACACAGACGTTAAATCGTAGTATGTTAATAATATAATGGTAATTAATATAAATCATACTATGTGCTAACGAGGTATTTCTTTTATGTATCTGAACATGTTTTATTGATAACTATGAAGAACATAGTTAAGTTGAAGAGTTACTTGCACATAATGTTAACATAGATAGAAAAATATATGCTTCCTACTTTAATTGTCAATCAATTTTAGTCTTTCATTTCACACCGTAACACATCAATTCAAAGACTTTTCAGAATAAATAATTGCAAAATAAATAATTTAATACTAATACTTCAGAAAATATAGAAAATTGGCTATATGACATTTTTAACTTAATTTTCGAAATATGTGTTTTTTTATTAAAAAAAAAAAAAGCTTTGCCAAATTGTAGTTTCTTCTTCTTCTAACATTTTTTTTTTCTGATTCTTATTCTATACGAATAATTTTGTGGACGATCATCTATAAGTTATACGCGTTAGTAGCAGTTTTTTGGATGACCCTAGAAAATGTAGGCATTTACATAGACAAACTATACGTTTTTGTACATGATATGTGGATAGTGTAAGCGTATGTACATGTTTATGTATCTCCTTAGTGGATTGTCGTGTGGATGATTAAATGGCCATAGACGTATATAGACGGTAGAATAAATATGTGATCATCCACCAAATAGTAGTACTAGTATCCATCAATTTAGTAGACCAAAAATCTCCGGTTCGACTAAATTCTAAATATCCCAATTTAACCAAATATTCGTCGAAATCTTTCCTATATCCAAAAAAGTAGTTTATCTCTCTTTTATATCTAATGTTAAATAAAAGGTATAAGCATATTGGAGCTGGTTATCCCCTATGCTCTAAATTGACAGTCTACATGTCCAAGAACTTGTAAATTTTTCAGACCAACGGATGAAAATATAGCCTCCAGATTCGAAATCAGCGAGAACACATTAAGATTCACATAAGAAGAGTACATATGCACGATACAACACACAAGACATACCATGTCGAAAAAGAGAAGACCCAAATTACAAAATTACCCTACTTGTCTCGAGACCTCTCTCCCTCTACGTGAATATACAAGCGCATACAATGTAACAAAAAGACAGCATATATTATATACTTGTATTTTATATAATACACATAACAGAGATATATATAATACACATCGCAGAGACCCACCTTCCTTTATTTCAGAGAAAAACACAGAGCAACATAGAAAAAGGTATGGGATCCTTGGTTCATGTGAAAGAAGCCACAGTTATTACTCCTTCCGACCACACACCTTCTTCTGTTCTGTCTCTCTCCGCCTTAGATTCTCAGCTTTTCCTCCGATTCACCATCGAATACCTCCTCGTTTACTCACCCGTTTCCGACCCGGATTCTTTCTCTAATCGTCTCAAATCCGCCCTCTCTCGTGCCCTCGTTCCTTACTTCCCATTTTCCGGCCGCGTCCGTGAGAGACCCGACGGCGGCGGCGGAAGTCTCGAGGTCAATTGCCGTGGCCAAGGTGCTCTGTTTCTCGAGGCCGTCTCTGACCACCTCACGTGCCTAGACTTTCAGAAAGCTCCCCGGCACGTGACTAGCTGGAGAAAGCTTCTCTCGCTCAACGTCGTCGATGTCCTCGCTGGTGCCCCACCTCTCGTCGTCCAGCTCACTTGGCTCAGAGACGGTGGCGCCGCTTTAGCCGTCGGCGTTAACCACTGCGTCTCCGATGGGATCGGCAGCGCCGAGTTACTCACCTTGTTCGCCGAGTTATCCAGAGACTCGCTGAGTCAGACTGAGTTAAAGCGGAAACACCTCTGGGATCGCCAATTGCTTAATCCGTCTCCGGTTCGTGACTCGCTGAGCCACCCAGAGTTCAATCGAGTTCCCGATCTATGCGGATTCGTCAACCGGTTCAACGCCGAGCGACTCGTCCCGACCTCTGTTGTCTTCGAGAGACAGAAACTTACTGAGCTCAAGAAACTCGCGAGTCGACTCGGTGAGTCCAATTCGAAACACACATCGTTCGAGGTGGTCTCTGCGCACGTGTGGAGGAGCTGGGCGAGATCACTGAACTTGCCATCGAACCAAATCCTCAAGCTTTTGTTCAGCATCAACATTCGAGACCGAGTCAAACCGAGTCTACCCAGTGGGTTCTACGGGAACGCCTTCGTCGTCGGATGCGCGCAAACCACCGTGAAAGACTTGACGGAGAAAGGATTAAGCCACGCGACGATGCTCGTGAAACAAGCGAAGGAACGAGTCGGCGACGATTACGTCAGATCGGTGGTTGAGGCTGTGAGCAAGGCGAAAGCGAGTCCTGACTCGGTCGGCGTCTTGATATTGTCGCAGTGGTCACGCCTCGGTTTAGAACGGCTTGATTTCGGTTTAGGTAAACCGGTTCACGTGGGATCGGTTTGCTGCGACCGTTACTGTTTGTTGCTCCCGGTTCCTGAACGAAGTGACGCCGTCAAAGTAATGGTCGCCGTTCCGTCAAGCGCCGTTGACACCTACGAGAATCTTGTGATGAGTCCTAACGCTTAATTAGATAAAGATAAATTCTAATTTTTTTACTTTTTATTTCATTAAAAATAAATGATGAACTCTCCCTCCGTTGACTTGTATAATATTGAGTTTTGACTTTGTTTCATCTAAATCCGTTTCGATTTTCTTTATTTTGTTTTACTTCCTACGCTTAACTTCCAATTTATTTATTCATCCAACATAAATCACCATTATAGATTCATTTTATTTTATTCTTCGTCTCATTGCACGCCTATTGTAGATCCATTACCAATTTATCGTTTTCATTACAGAAGTAAAGATCTTAATAGCAATCGAAACAATGCACTTTGTTTCTTTTTCTAATTTTATTACTAATATATATTTATGTCTCGTACCTAATATTTCCTCAAACCGATGATCTAAATGTCGGCCTAAATGACCTTTAGACTTAATGCTTCACAGCACTGCTTTTTTACCTTGTTAATAAACCAAACAGATACTTAAAGAAAAAGAAAAAAAAACTATACTCAACTGGTATCATGGGCTTCATAAATAAGCCCATAACGTTGCAGTTAAATATGTTGCATCCGATACCAATTATTTTTGCAATCTTAAACAGTATCAAAAAGGGAAAAAAAGTTCCTTTTGCGATCCGTGATTTAGTCTTGGTGTTGCATTGGTCCCAAGAAGCGCGATTGATGCAATAGTATATGTGTCGGCAAAACAATAAGCATGATTGGCTATTACTATTATGTTAAAACCCTTTAAATCTTATTTGAATGTATCACCAAATTTTGTAGTATAATGTATTTGGTTTTTGTAGAATTGTATCTATTCTCTATCAATATGTAATAAAACAAAAAAAATACTGATTGATTCCATATCTCAAAATTGATCATTCTGAATTTCTAAATTTGCTTGTTTTAATTTTAGTTGACTTCTTAATGGTCATATAAGTTTCTACTTTTTGGATGAATCTGTAAAATATTTGAAAATTAGTCTTGTCAAAGAATAATCGTATAATCTAGCAAAAGTGTTACTTTCAAAATATAGTTCATTAAACTAACCATATTTGATACATCAAACATATTTCCCGAAATATTAATCATATCCAAATTCGTTTGTTTACTTAGTTTATTTTTTAGTAGAACTTTATACGAGTCCCTTTACTTTTGACAATTTCCCATTATTCAAGATTCTCAAAATATTAAAAATGGTAATGGCCAATGGGCATGAGAATCAACACAGGAACCGCCCCATTAAAGATTAAAAATGGTTTGACTGAATTGTGATTACTTAGAGATGTTTAATTGCGGTTACGTAGACGTGCGTTAGTTTTTTAAATAGAGGCTCCCCAAGTCAGACTGACATGTCGCAGCTAATATATGGTTCGACGCTAATCATAGAATCATATACGTTTAATAACTAATACTATCTTTCCAGATAGAGCTTTGACACGTTTAACCCAAAAAAAAAAAATCTTAACCTCAATAACATAACCTGATAAAATATTTGATTATAAATATGTTATTCTTTTGTCAAGTGTCAACGATAAATACGTTATCACTTGAGACATGAATCGACTCGTTCGTAAATATGATTGGGCGTATCTCAATTATTCAAAGATTTGGGCGTAACATAACTAAAACTAAAAAGTCAGCTCGACCAAAGGGAATGAACTCTGTCAAAACTACGAATATCTTAATGATTGACTTTTAAAATACAATTTGTTTTATAGCCAGCATGGAACTACCTACTATCAACGTATTTATCTACCAATAGATGAGAAATTAGTTTTATATTAAGCTCCACCATACAAAATAATAATCTTTTGTAAATAATGATGTCCAAAATTCTTTTTTTTAAAGTATTTTTTTGTTATGTTACAACTTGCTAATAGATCTAAAACATAGATAAAAGGGAACGAATGCGCAAATATGTGGAAAGAGTTCAAAATATATATATCGGTGAAATATGCAACTTGAAAAGAGAGAAGTAAGAGTTTGTAAGATCTTTTCTATTTGGTCCAAAAAAAAGTATAATCCTTTAATGTTTCACATAAAAGACTAAATGATCGTTGTCAAAAAAAAAAAAAAAAAGACTAAATGATCTTATCATTATAAAAATAAGGAAAATGGTATATTCGTGAACGAAATATGTTTCTCTGCGAAGTTAATTAGACAACTAAGATTCCGCATATGTTTATTCATTTACAACGATTTGAACATCTCAACGACGTAGAAAAGATTCCAATGTTCCTCAAGTCATAGTCTTTGAAACATGTCTGATCCATCATTTATATATCATATGATCGTCCCATATCTGAAAACAAACATAAATATAGAAACTATCACGAAAGCTTCTTATGAGAATGACGTGATTAAAAAAATCTCAAGAAGTTTTGGAATCCATTGCAACATCTTTGAGTTGATTACAATCCAGAAACAAATTGAACAAAAATTTCGATTAATTCTCCTTGTGATTGGGATTTTTTAAACTGGATAGTAATTGGAATGTTTGAGAGTAGAAACAAGAAGCAAAAGAGTTGCACTGCTAAGATTGCTGCGATATGGAAGTGGAGAAGTGGGCAAAGATGGTATGAGAAAGTTAGGAGCTTATGATACAAATGAAAAACAAAAACAAAAGAAGTCGAAAGTAGTGAGATTAAGAAAAATCATAACAGAGATAACAATTATTGACTAAAACATGTTGGTTTTGTAATTGTAGACTATATCAATAAATTTCAGCAACATCAGTATATTTTAGCGACTAAATCATGTTTATCTCTCAATCACTAAACAAACAACAAAACATATTGATATTAATTGTTGTGTATGTATCTTTTTTTTGGTTCAAACTTTGAATATATTACTTAAACTCGGATTACAATATAAGCAAGCAGTAAACTCTTTGTAGAGAGTACATACCAATTGTTACATAATTAAAAAGCAATACATTAAAAAAAAAGATTAAACAATTTAAATCATAAATAAAAACCGGAAACTTTTCCAAAATAACTTCTAAATTAATCGTTTTGGAATCAATCTATGTATCTTTGCAATAAAAAAGACTACAAAACGAACATGACCTTAGTTTGTGTATGTATCTTTGTGTATGTATCTTTGCAATAAAATAAAAAAGCATTCCTTGTCGAAATATATCATTTCCCCTTTGGCAAAACAAATATCATTTCTCCGCTAGAAGTATAGGTAAACTGTTCAGGATTAAATCATTTAAATAACCTTACACTTACAAAATGGATGGAGAAAAAGGAATGGACCAGAAGGCAGGCCCAGAAAGCCCAATGAATACTTCTCAATAATCTATAGTATACTATAAAGGCTTATTGAGTGATGCATGTTGAAATTCTTAATGCCTTTAACGCTATTATGTTTCGACCCCACTAGTGTTTTTCTTAAGTTGGGCATCATCCCAGAACATTCACTTCACTATTCATAAAAAAATTTGTGTGAATTCTCAAACTAATGAAATTTTATTTCTATTTGTTAGTTTTATGATTTATGGGATTTTCATCTAAAATTATTTGGCAATGAATAAAGAACCTACTCAAGAATTAGGATTGTGACATGCCACCCTAAAATAAGTAAATTTATTTTAATACATAAAATCGTCAAATTGCAAGCAACAAAATTGATAATTCCATAGGTAATGACACCTCTAAATGATTCAATTCTAAAACTGACCCATTTTGCTGGTTTTATTCTACAGTTATGTTTTATTCTATTTTTTTTCTCTTGAAAATCGATATTTAGCTTACTGTGTACTAATATTTGTTAGCTTTGTGTGTACATTTTGTTTTGTAAAAAGTTACTAAAAATATAGAAATCATTAGTATATTCTATTTATTTTCCATTTGTTTAATGTTTATGTAATATTGTTATATCATAAGTTATGCGATATATTTTTAAATTTGTATTTTATATATTCTGATTCTAGTAAAAAATAATTTTCGGATTTACCACTACTATTAATATATGTTTTATTTATATATATGGGCCCTTTATATATTGTTTAGATCCATTATATAATTTTTGATGTAAGATCCTAACATATATTACCTCGTCCCCCAGATATTTTCCTAGTCATATATACAAGAGAGTGGACATGATCCAACGATGTCCTCGTTTGTAAACTAAAACTGAACACTTTCTTATAAGAAACGATACGAAGATGCGATCGTGGAAACTGATTCCCCAAAAAGAGGAAAGAGCTTTTTATCAGACACGCAGAGAATCTTGCACCGGCGACTAATTTGCATATATAAAAATTAATGATTTTTTTCGTAATTTGGATTATTATTTTGTGAAATGATAGAGACTCCATGCATTTATGTCATGTTAAGTCGCACCTAATATTCTATGTTTCGATGATTATAAATCTAAAAAAAAGGGTCCTTTTTGGGACATCGGATACAAACTATAAAAACAAATTAATCCTTACCCAAATTAAATACATTATAGTTATACGCACTCACGCACACATAATCTTAGCTGTTAGTTAAAGTGCAGCCCACGGTTTATTGGCATGTGAACATTTTATCATCTTGCTCGACAATGTTCCTCTCCCGCACCAACCATTTCTTTAATTTTTGTTTTGGATTTATATGATGTGATTAGAAAGAGCTGTAGAAGTTCTTTTGCAGCATCCATATAATTTCTAATTTTAATTAGACTTTTAAGTTCTGTAGATAAAATATTTAGAATTTATAGCGCCTGTTATACGAATCCTTTTTTTTTACAACACGAATCATTTTCAAAAGCATATATTATAGAATTTCGTTTATAAAGTAATTCTTAGACTGATCTATCTTTGTAGTTTTGTTTTCTTCTAAAATTCTGGTTGTATTACTGTATTCATATATAAAGGACGGTTACATTACATTAGAAATAAAATAAAAAATCATAGCAGTTTTGTAGATCATGTTTGATTCGTTGCATAACTGAAGCATCTAAATTTGTTGTTTTTTAAGTGTCGTTAAATCTACTGGAAAATTATTTTATACAAACCTTACATGTCACATGAATTAATGATGATTAGACAAAACTAATATTATATGATATAATTTTGGGTATGAAAAATTACAGATTTTGGCGTCCGAAAAAGAAAAAAAAAACTTTGTCATCTGTTGCGATTACCGTTTTAACTTAAGCATCTGGAAATCGTTGGAAGAACAAAAGGTTCACCAATTTTCTTTGAATGTTTTTTTTTTTGCTACAGAATTTTATCTGAATGTTATCAAATGTTCGACTCATTGTTATACTTAATACTCTACAAGATTTCACGTGAATGATGAGATTGGAATAATCAAGCTAGCTGCATTTATATATATATATATAAAGTGGATAAATGTAAGAAAAAACGAATGTATGGCGCAACTAGTTGGGTTCTGCTAAGACATAAAAAGGTGAGAGTTTCAAGGCAATTGGGTTAAGATCTCAGAAACCACAACATAAAGCTTTGGTTCTTTTGCTGTCTTTGCTTCCTTCCTCGCCACCTCATCTCTTCCATGCAATATTCCTATTTTTCTCTTTTTATTTTTCATTTAAACAATTAATAGTTTTGTGGATGACAAACAAAAACGTAAATTCCCTGGAAGACGAAGCTTGTTATTAGTTTTTTTGTTGCTTTATTAGTATTTGTTGTGTTTAAGTATAGTCGTTTATGTTATTGTGTTTTTTTAATTATATATTTCTGTCATTGTTGTATTTTCAAAATTTTAATTAACTAATTACTAGTTTTCCATTTATAAACTAATTTTTATATAAATTAATTAAATAGATTATTAAAATTATTATTTTATAAAATGATTTAAAATAAAAATGGAAACATCTATAACTTGAAAATTATTCTATAAATAAAAATTTCAGTACTAAGATAAAGTATGGAATAATTATTTTTTTAATTAATTTTAAAATTAAAAATGGAGTAGGTTCGGAAAAACATTTACTCTAAAATAGAATTTAGAATGAGTTGTAAAGTTACAGATGTTTTTAGTTACAACTTAGTATTATTTTATAACGGGTATTCTAGCTACAATTTATGTTGATACACTTTTAATTTCTACAGTAATCACCGTCAATCTGCTGTCTATCATTTAAAAAATGGTTTATACTATTTTTATTACATGACGCATTTTTTATTAATCGACATTTTCTATATAACTATCGTATAAACAATTCGAACCATAAACATCATAATTTAATTGATGGACTGCGGTGAAGTATTTATGTATATACTTTTCTTTTAAGGAATGGAAAAAAAATAAGACATAGTGATGAATTTACTTTATATTTTAATATTTCTTATGGTCGAAGCATACATAAATATCTACAATATACTTTGATCCAAAAAATAAAATAATATCTACAGTACAATATAAGTACGCCTATTAATTAACATGTGAGTATTTTCAATATCGATTCTTGCTAGGATTAAAAGTGTAGTATCCAAAATCTAGAAATATTTTCGATTATTATAAATCGGACGAAGTATTTGACTGAAGCCAAGTCTTGTTCCAAGAATGGTATTAACTAAAGTAGACTAAAATGGACACATATATTTATGTGCGTGTTAAATCAGCAGAAAATAATTACTTCTGTACTGTCTCTGCATCTGTATTTCTGTCCCTCCAGTGGCCGCAGCAAGCAATGCATCTGCAACACTCTCCGAGTGCGCAACTTAATTTATTTTCTTCTCAAAGAATCCAACAAACAATATGATAATGTATACTTTTTCAATGGTCTTCTATGTTTAATTTGCTTTTTGATAATTCGACACTATTATAGTATTACGTCTAACCACGAATGTATAACATACCACCGTTGACTATATTTTAAATAGATTCAGTGTTTTTCTAACATTTAGGAAATAAAATATTAGGTATACTGCGAATTGTAAAAAAAGAAGGTTATAACTACAATTAATTGGTAGTATAACCCCATTATTCAGAAATTATATTACTAACACAGTCATGTTAAATTTTACTAGTCACTATAGCTATATCTACAATTGACACTAGGGCTTGTAAATATGGAACGAGACAACTAAAAATCTTAATCTAAACTATATATATATAGTTATAAAAAAAGTTATAACTAAGCTAAAGACTAAAGTTTGACAACGCAATTACGAAAACTATATATGTTAAGTTTACTAAAATGTATTGATGTTTGGTACTAAGATAAAGATTGGAAAGGACCTTCGACATTACATCTTCGATTATCTTGGCATGGTCATCTTGTTTACTAGATGGAATAATTGCTTTATTACTTCGTCTACAATGGAATTGTCAAAGGCTTTCCATCTCTTAATTTATAATTACATATAGTTTAAACAGGAGATTGCACTGTTTGCTAAGACATGATATTGCTCACATTTCATAACGAAATTACTAGATCTAGTCCGAATGATTTCGATATCAAAAAGAGTGGCTTATACCATTTATTCGTGCTTTTTTTACATAATTTCTAGCTGTATACATAAACCAGGAGAGACGAACATCATCCTCGTTCGTTATGGTACTCATAATTTTGTGTAAACTTTTTTTTTTGGCCTTATTGGTTAGACGTGGAAACAAATATTTGTTCATTTGATCAAAAAGAAATATTCTTTCTGTTTTATAAACAGTATTATTTAAAAACTTTTCACACATATTAAAAAAATTGTTTAAAAAATTATTTTATTCTTTATTAATATACTAAATATTCTTTCTGTTTTACAAAGAGTGGCGTTTTAAATTTTTATTATAATTTCAATACAAATATTTTCAATAAAAAATTTTTTAAAAAAATCCAGTTTTAATCCTATTGTTTCAATGTATTAATTAGAAAGAAAAAATTATTTAATATATTAATAAAAGTTAAAATAGATTTTTAATAGTTTTTTTTAGTTTGTGTGAAAATTTTAAAAATAATTTTTTTTGTGAAATAGAAACAGCAGAATTTTCTTTCTAATTAATATATTAAAAAAATATGGTTAAAACAGATTTTTAATCAAAATTATGCATTAAAAATATAAAATGACACTGTTTGTAAAATAAAAATTAAATCTTAAAACGATACTTTTTATAAAACAAAAAGAATAATGTTTTATGATAAAAAAAAATCAGTACTAAATAATACTACTAACTTACCTTAAAAAACTATGAAATTGCGCAAATATCCCTTTTATAGTTTAAACTTTGCAATATTTTATATGATAAAAATTACCATTCGGAAGGATTTTGATTAGTAAAAATATAATCAAGTCACAAAACTATTCCGTCATTATGCCATTCATTCATGATTTGCTGGTTTCATATATTTTTTTTCACAGTTAAAAAATAATTCCTTCACTTTTATCATCACAACAAAATAAAAACAATTTCTTGGAAGAAAATAAATGGCCAAGTAAGAAAAAAAAGAAAGAAGTGAGAGTGAAGAGAGTGTAAGTATATAAAAAGAAGAAGCACCGCCCTAATCCACCATTCACAACCGTGACATTCAAACACCCTTCAGTCTCCCTTTCTTCTTGATTCGTCCTCTCCGATTTTTCCCAATTTCTTTAATCTCTCTCTCTCTCTCCTCTTCTTCTTCTTCATCTATGGACCCTTTAGCTTCCCACCAACAACAACACCATCTTGACGATAATATCCAACAAACCCTAACCAACAATCCTCAACCCACCGATTCAACCACTACCACCGACTCAACTTCCTCCGCTCAACAACGCAAACGCAAAGGCAAAGGTGGTCCGGACAACTCCAAGTTCCGTTACCGTGGCGTCCGACAGAGAAGCTGGGGTAAATGGGTCGCCGAGATCCGTGAGCCACGTAAACGCACCCGCAAGTGGCTTGGTACTTTCGCCACCGCCGAAGACGCCGCACGTGCCTACGACCGAGCCGCCGTTTTCCTCTATGGGTCACGTGCTCAGCTCAACTTATCCCCTTCCTCTCCTTCCTCCGTCTCTTCAACTTCGTCCGCCCTCTCCGCCGCTTCTTCTTCTCCTTCCTCTTCCTCTTCCTCCACGCAAATCCTAAGACCTCTCCTCCCTCGTCCCTCCGCCTCCGGAGCCTCCGCTTTTGGTCCGTACGGACTGCCTTTTAACAACAACATCTTCCTTTCTGGTGGGACCTCTATGTTATGCCCTAGTTATGGCCTTTTCCCTCACCAACAACAACAACAAAATCAGATGATGCAAGGGGGACAATTCCATCACCAGCAGTATCAGAATCTTCGCTCTAGTAATAATAACGATAACAAGATCCGTGACGTGGAGCTCACTGATGTTCCGGTAGCCAATTCGACGTCGTTTCATCATGGGGTGGCGTTAGGGCAAGAACATGGGTGTAATAATAATAACAATAATTCGATGGAGGATTTGAACTCTCTAGCAGGTTCGGTTGGTTCGAGTCTTTCGATATCTACGGCGGTTGTTGATCCGGTTTGTTCTATGGGTATGGATCCGGGTTATAATATGGTTGGAGATGGATCTTCGACGGTTTGGCCTTTTGTTGGAGAAGACGAGTATAGTCATTGGGGAAATATTTGGGATTTTGTTGATCCCTTTTTGCTTGACTTTTGATCTAGACCTCTCTTTTTTCCATCGGAATTCTATTGATTGATTTGTGGAAGATCATATTATTTACGACGAGGAACCCCAAAGGTCGGTCAAGAGCATTGGTGATTCTGAGGATTCATTGTTGAAAGGAATCAAGGAGATTACATTCCATGGAGAGCTTTGCATGCAAAATTTTGGAGGATTTTTTTTTACATATAGAGATTGATTAATAGGAGGGTATCTTATTATTTTTGGAGGTTTTTTATTTTCAGGGAATTCGTCAAGAAGATTACAATTCCAATAAAGTATATATATGTGGAAGAGGAGGAGATGGTGGAAAGTTTTATGAGGATTTATTGGTTCAACACTTCATAGGGTACCTTATAGGAATGATTATTTTGGATTTGGTTTGAGTTTCAGAGGTAATAGTATATCTCCTTTTTTCTCTATATTAAGTTTGAATTATCTGGGAATCAAGGTAGAAAGTATGAGATAATACGTTTCAAGAAGACACTGGATGCATATTAGTCATATCTCTGAGAATATAGATATATGCATATGTTATTTGAGTCGATCGATTGTAAGAATTGATCAATGATATGTATAATTAAATAGTGTTCGCAAATCGCAAGCTCTAGTAGCTAGTTCTCTATTATGTTGCTTTTAGTAACAAACAACAGATGTGTTACGTCTTGTAGCTGCATCAGTGTTGATCGGGGCTACGATTCATTGTAACCTCTCGAGTTTCTCGTTCATCTATTATATATGCTTTTGTAAGAGAAATTAGAAACTTAAAACTGTTTTAAATTCGTGGAAATTCTTGTGACTAAATTACGGTAGATGAGAGTATAAAACAATTACATGGACAGAAAGAAGATGCTTAGTTCGTAAGCTGGTTTCTCATCACACCAACTCTTCATATTAGCCATTACAACTCATTGCTGGCCATTAGATTCCAATGGGTTGAACCTCTTATCATCAAATGGTCACTCTTCAAAGTGTTTGGACTTGTTCTTGTCTTTTTTTTTTTTGATTGTTCATTCTCTATTGCCTTTTTAAATACATTTTTCCGTTTCATACTTTAAAAATTACTTTCTTCAACACAAACTTTTATTATTTCCACATTCAACAAAAATAATGGATTCATTTTTCATTTTCATTTAAGCAAAAAATTGAACCCGAAGTAATGCGTGCAAACAACGATCTTTCGATCTATGGTCAGTAAAATGAAAAAAGTACATATAATATTGTATTTTTCATATTTGTTTGTTGCTTGCTTATTATGAGTCGTTGGATATGCTTTTGCGTGGGATATTCGGCGGGGAAGGATTTGTCAAACATATTTTATCTCGTTTTCCATGATATATCATGGTTTTTACCTATTTTTAAACTATGATATAAGTGTTTTTATAGTCTTTTGTCTATTTTCGAGTTTATATAAAGTCTTTACAGGTTCAGGTATAATTGGAGACAAATTGGAGATTTGAATACATTTTAGAGCTTAATGGAATGAAATCACGAATTGCAACACGATGAGTGTCGATCGACACCAGGTTTTCCAATTTGCAAAATCGAGAAGTTTCCATATTTTGAAGAAAAGGAAATCTCCAAGACTTTTCCTAATATTCCAAAGAATTGAAGATGCGAACCTAAGCCTATAAATAGAGTTTTTCAGCCATTGTTTAGGCACAACACACACATTATTTTAGAGAGAGATTTTTAGAGAGATTTTAGAGAGAAGAATTTGTCTCCTTCAGAGCAAATTTAGAACTCCTTTGTTTCTATTGATTTCTTTTATGCAAACTATTTTATTCATGATGTTTTCTTTATTCACCATGTCTGAGTAGTTTGCTAGTTAGGTTTAGTGTTTTTCAAAGGTGATTAATGAATTGTTAGGTCGAATTAAATTGTTAGGATAAAATCATTAGAGTTCTTCATCTGGATTTGTGTTTAATGCTTATTCTAACTTCGCGGCCTAGAATCTGATCTTAGGTTAATTAATAGATGCGAGAGTATTATTGATTGCCTGAACTAGTGTTAGATGAGCAAAATACCTATTCGCAAAGAGATTTGGTTTAGGGTTTTGTGAACAATTGAACCTGAACTTTAATGCTTGTTTGAATTGTTAGAATTTGCAAAGAGATTTGGAGTTCTAGGGTTTAGACATAGATAATCTTCGCAGCGAGAGTTGGTTGATTTTACATTAGTGATTCGAGTTCGAGAATAGATCTTAATAATTCCTAATATTCTGTCTAGATCTGCAATTTAGATCACCTGAGAATTTCCCTGAACCTAGCGTTTCGTCTCCTGAATTTACAAAGTCTTTTAATTACTTTCTGTCTTTTAGTTTTGCATTCTCACTTAGCTTAATTCGAAATTAGAAGTTTGCTGTGTGACTATCCCTTGCTTGTGGATTCGATCCCTAAATACTACAGTGATCTCTTAATTTGAAAGAATAGCTCTAGAATAAATTTGAGAGCATATCACATACATACTCAAAATTCCACATCGGAGAATAATCTCTCAAAGAAATTTATTGTGATTTACTTTTCCTTTCCCATCCTAAATTCCTAATGATTGAGCTTCTTGATGTTTGATGTTATTAAAATGCAAACGCTTTTAATTTAACAAAGTAAACATATGATGAGCCAAACAAAACAAATAAAGTCCCAACTTCTAAAATATCTTTCTCCTAGAGCGTAAAAAAGGCCCCAAACGATAATATGGGCTTAGCAAAGAGGCCCCAAATGATAATACGGGCTTAGCAAAAAGGCCCCAAACGATAATATGGGTTTAGCAAAAAGGCCCATATATACCTCCACCCTAGAGTTTTCAGGGGTATATATTCGCAGTTACGCAACCATTCCTCTCTTGTTACCGTCACTGTGAAATCGCCGATTAGGGTTTTGAGAAAAGGAGTTTCTCCGCCATGAGAGCCAAGGTACATCGTTCTTTTTAAATCTTGTCCAGTACATTTGTCTTCTAATCTGTCTCGTCTCTTATCATTCGGCTAAGTTCGGTTCAATCGTGTTTTGCAGTGGAAGAAGAAGCGTATGAGGAGGCTGAAGAGGAAGAGACGAAAGATGAGACAGCGATCTAAGTAGAGAGACTCCTCTTGAAGACTTTGCGTTTCCATCTGCTTCCTTGTTTTTCTGCTTCGCTATTTTCTAAGTACTTTGTCTGGTTTTGTTTCAGTTTTTAAGTTTTCTGAGCTTAGTTTTTGATGGATTGTATGGATCATCAATTAATGTTAAAGCTTTATCTTTCTCATCAGATTTTCGCCAATAATATTATCATTTTCCAGACGCTCATATTGATTAAGCGATCATTGTTTTCATTTGGCTTAGATCTTATGGAATAGCTCAGATTTTGGTTACACAATCTTGGAATATACAAATCTCCTTTGGTTTAGGAAGAACTATCCAACTTGTATAATGCTTATTAACTTCAAATTAATGACAAATCCTTAGTAAATAATGGGGTTTGTGGTCTACTATTATGTATATATAGTATAGTTTTAGGATGGTATTGAGAAAGTATTCATTGTGAGTAGTGAGAAGAGAGGAACCATCTCTGTCTCTTGCTTCTGATCCTGCAAACCGAAGTAACAGACGAAGAAGAAGACGTGATTCGGTTTAACGCAGCGCACAGAGATTGCTTCAAAGCTTTTGCTGATGCAGCCGTACTAGTTGTCTCTTTGCAGCTGCTGCTATCTTTTAAGATGAAACTGATTCTCATTCTTCCTCCGACACAGATAATCTCAGCATGGATTGTTTCGAGTTGGAACTTTGTGAGGACCCTAATGATCTCTGAGATTGCCTCGGGTTGATCTTCGCAGCAGAAAGAAGCTTTGAAGATGATTCTATTATTAGTATCTAATTCAAAGTCGTCGTCATTGGAGATGCTTTCAGGATGCACAGTTACTTCATCAGCTTCCGTTGGAAGTTCTTGAAAGATTGGAGATTCTGTTGCTTTTTGATTGAGTTCCTTCACTTGCTCTATCACTGTTGCTAAGAGAGCTGCTTTGTCTAACTGTTAACGTCAAAAACCGGTTTACTCAAATTAGATTTCATTACCAAACCGAAACATTACGGTGATATAAAGAAGAGCGCGCTGTCTTTGTCTAACTGAAAAAACCACCACATATGTCGTACCGAGTCAGGTTCAAAACCGGTTTACTCAAATTGAAAATTCATGAACCGAAACATGTCAATCTCGATTTTGCTGCTAGTTTGAGATCTTATCTATAATTTTGCAAGGCAAATGAGAAGAGTTGTGTGAGAGAGAGATTACTTTGTCTCTAACTGTGCCAGAACCGAAACATGTAAAAACCGGTTAACTCAAAATGTCATGATGACTAAACCGAAATCATTTCAATCGATAGATTCCAGAAATCTGGGGGTTTAATTTCTGAAGTCAAATAAAAGAAGAAGAACAAAATTTGAGAATCAGAGTGATACCTTGTCGGAATTGGGGACAAGTTTCCGGAGAGCGGAGAGGTGAGAATTAATCCGGTCACGGCGTCTCTTCTCCGCCAGACGGTGGCTTCTGGAAAGCGACTCAGCTTTTTCGATCTCACCGACAAAATCATCGGCCGGAAAATTCGCCGAGCCGAGATTAAAGCGGTTCAAATCAGAGTCGGAGGAATCAGATTGTAATGACCATGAGACCATGTTATATGGACTGTTGCAGTCGTACGAATTCTCCATCGCCCCGAGGAAACAAAGTAAATAATTTTTTTATTTTATTCTCACTTTTTTTTTTAAATTAAGTAATAATAATACTTTTTTTTGTGTGTGTGTGTGTGCAAATTCTGAAACTCAGAATTGAAAGAGGCTCTGTTTTTGTTTTCGGTTTTTGAGGATGTAATAAGTGGAACTGAGTGAGATAGAGAGAGCTCGAAGTTCGGGGGTTTCGATCTAAATAATGAAAGGAGAAATTAAGGTTGATGGTGATTGGTGTGATACTCGTTCTTAGACTTTTATTGCTCTCTTTTTCTATATAAATTTTTAAAATGTTTCTGTTCTTTCTTTTGTTCTTTCTAATAATTACGTGCAGAGCCGCAAATTTATGTTGAAATTTCGTTGATGAAAACTTAACAACCTCACTCAAAACTCTAGGATTTTACAATTCTTTGGTTTATGATATCTTTACTTCGCTCACCATTTCCTAGAACCGGGCCTGATTAATAACCTACTACTACTCTTTTGTTTTTTTTTTGTTTTTAATAACCGAGACAGATTCCATATCCATAATCGAAAATAATTTTGAATTTATTTTTCGTGATTTAAGATGTTTAAAGTGGTTAAGAGGGAACTAGTATAACGATTTTTCGTAGATGGTGAAGTCTTTGAATTACATGATCATTGGATCACACCATTTTACCCACTTGATCACTGAATTACACGCTTTTGGTTTAGTTAACGTAAGTTTTTTTTTTTTTTTAAAGCAGTTTTATTTACATACTGTATACAAGTCGGTTTATTGGGTGGGAATAAATGCACAAGTTGTTTTTCAAGATCTAATATAAGATAGGGATTTGTAGTTTGAAAGTTTAGTCGTTCAAATCAAATAGGTGGTATATCGACCCACTTTAATCATATGGAAAAAGACCAACTGGGTTATAAAGTCGACAAAAATTAAAATCGAATAAATGAAATAGTAGAAAAGTTGAATTTGACAATGAATAAAAAACCTTCAATGATAATCATTGGAGGGAGGGAAATGCTTTTTATCTTTAACTTTTCTAGTAGTAGTATTATGTAAAAAAAGATTTCACCGGGATCGGTGGTCTCATTCACATCTCTCAGGTTCCAATCATTTTTTTCTACAAATTTTGTTCTCTTATCTTTTAATGAACAGGGTTTGGATAGGAACAAATAATACTTTATCCACCACATCCACAATTTTTCTCAATGCCTTCTTCCTTCGCGATGTACTCATCGATATGTGGTATATGGTGTTTGTTCGTCTGTAGATACTGGAGATTTGGTAATGTTGATGCATATGTCAATGATTTTCGATGAGACAAATGTGAAGAGAGGAATAGCTACGTGAAAGTCTACGAGGAACAGAAGACCAATGTAATGATATTTAATTATGCAGAAGACTCGATATATGGTGTATGATTTTTATTTCGCATACTCGATATCAAATATATGCAGTTAAAAATCACAGAGATGACCATTTAACTAAAAATGCACTTTTTATTTGTTATGATTTCTCTACTACTAACATAATCTCTTCCACGACTTTAAAACAAAAATTTATATCCACATAAAATAATTCTAATCGCGTTAACATGTTATATATGTTCTGAGAAAAAAATATAAATTAAAAATGATTTTTTGGTGTAATTTGGAGGAAAAAATATTTTAATGCGCATCGAAAAAAACAAGTTTTCACTTAGATTTGGTGGCGCTTCTTGTCACATATTCTCTCACATGCGGGAGAGAGAAGCCTTTATTCAATAATCAAGTAGATGTGGTTGTAAGTCACCAAAACTAAAGTTAAGAAAAAGAAAAAAAAGTCACCAAAACTTACTATTTTTCAATTCTTAATTGCAAATAAATATAAATTTGCGTAAATTAAGATATGTAGGGCCAAAAGTAGCACTTCAAATCAGCAGTTTCATACCACACACATTGAAATAAAAGTATTTTTAAGATTGCACTCAGATTCGAGTTTATCAACCCATTGACATTAAAAATTATTTATATATCCATAAATTAGCTATAGAAAAATTCTTTCTGAAAAGATTACAAAAAAAACTAGAAAATATTTATATAATTACAAAAAAAATTAATCATTATCCTATAGTTATAGAAATAACTAGAACAAATTTTATAGCTATAAATTCATTATTCATTTTTTTTGTGGCTATTTAAGGTTTTTAGTTTTTTCATGATTTGTATACGTTTTGTTCGTGGTTTTTTTAAAATAGTCACAAAAAATTCATAACTATTTTATGATTATACAAAGAATCACCCAGTGACAGTCCAGTTATATGGGCAAATTTTTATCATTCAACTGATTATGAAATGTTGTGAATTAAAGTTGATTAAAAATTTTTTACACATATGAATGAGAATTTAAATCAAACGGAGTATTCATTTTATAACTATACATAAGTGTCACACTGTCATTGTAGATAGTGTTGCTTTTTGTTTTTTTACAGATTTGTTAAGAAAATTTCAGCTCTATCCATATATATATATATATATATATATATATATATATATATTAGATGAATTTTGTAATTTTAATATGCCTAAAATATCTAATACAAAACTTGCAATAATACGGAAGTAGTGTATAGCATTAGAAATAACTTAGACGGTAGTAGCATGCAACATCTAGTTGATCCAAATCAAATAGTAGTGTAACAATATACATATATAACTTAATTAACTATGCTGATAAATTAATTCGTTAGAAAACTTACATTAAACTAACTAAGTTTTCTAAATATTCCATAAACAACAACAATTCTAAAACTGTTGAAAGTTTAGTGCTAGGGTGGGATCCTAAAGTAAATATCAAAAAGAGACTCGAACGATAGACCTATTTATACTCTTGTATAATAAGGGATTAAAAGTTTAAAACGAAAGTGTTCGCATAGTAGGCATCTTTTTCGGTGCAAATAATGTAATCATGCAATTTTGGTAAATGAATTGAGTGCTTTGTTAGTTTCTTTTTATTTTCTATCGTATATTCCATCTTTTTAGGAATTTTGTTTTGTTTTGAAAACTGTGAAAATTCCGCATTTTCGACATTCGACCTATAATCTATTCCAATATAATTAGTTTTTACATATTTAGGTTTAAAAAATAAATCTCCATTTCAAATGAAGTTTAACCCGAAACATAAGTTACATAACAAAACTAATCTCTTTGGTATGTTTACTCTTTCTAAAAATAACAACTAGTGACTACGATACCGACAATGAAGACTTGTCTTCTTTCTCTTTTATTTTGGATAATTGAAAGGAAAATATGGGTGAATAACTTCATTTTTATCTAGTTAGTAGAAAGGATTTTTGTAAAATCTGAAAATTTATGATGAAATATTTTCGCAGAACACTGTTATATACAGTACGTTTTAAACAAAACTATTGGTGGCACTATTCCTTCACCTCGTAGGTTGGTGAACACTTTAATACAGTCGTTTATCATAGTAAGCTTTTTTAAATACGACTAACTAGTACCTCTTGAGAAAACCAATTAATTGAAATTTGTCTACTTTACTTACGAACTCATTAGCATTAGACCATCACATTTTTTCTTAATGCGACCGTAACCTTGAATAGGATCAAACCGGATGGGGCATCATCAAAGGTCAACCATACAATGTTGTGGCTTCATATAAGCCCACTTTGTTGACATTTTCCTCTATTTTCTCTTTAAATACAGAATCTTACTGTCCCTCACCTATACATTGTACACACATGATAAACGAGTGACAATCTAATACAAGTTGAAGTATGATATATGTTAGAGAGATGTTGTGGTGGGCTTGACGGCACCTGCCGACCCGACCCTTATTATTGTATTTTAGGGCTTAGACTGTTACGGCAAGTTTAAGGCTAATCCCGCCATCAAATTGAGAAAATGGATATGTGGTGCCACAATCTGTACTGATGCATGAGCCAAATTGCTTTCATATATTTCTAATGTTCTCAGACGCAACAATTTGCTGAGATCAATAACCATTAGTACATGGCAGAAATACAACTTTAAGCTTCTTAAGGGATGTCCAAGAGACGGAGCAACTGGGAATCGTCATATCAGAAAGGTCTGAATATTTAAGGGTGAGTTGCTTGAGAGAGGAATTGATGTAGAAGAGATGAGGAAAATTATACGCAGCATCATAATCATCAACATGTAACTCTAGCGACATTATCTCCACGCGGGACATGGCTAACTCGATCCACCTGCTAATGTAAGGAACATCGTCGAGTATCATGGAGGTATTAGTATAGAGCTGAAAACTCATCATCTTGCGAGCGGTGTAGCGAGCTAGGGTTTTGTTTACCGAATCAGCACTCTGAGTATCATCATACGATTCGAAGGAGAGAGAAGGTGTATCGGACCATACATGCCTCCATCGTTTGGACAAGATGGAAGTTCTGATAGCGAATTTGGTCGGAATAGAAGAGAGGATAATGTGGAGGATGTCATCAGGCAGAGAGCTAATTGAGTCCACACCGTCTCCGTTTCCGCCATCGCCAGCCATCGTAAGTGATAAACTGATGGAAGATAATTTGGATGCAGTTTTCTTAGGTTTATTACGAAACAGCTTTTTATGCAAGTTTCCTTTTTATTCGCGTACAAATATTTTTTTTTTGTAAGTTTCAAAAGCCTTTCCACGACTTAAAAACAAAAAAGAAGCCTTCATACAACAGAGTATGATTCCAAAATTACAATTAGACCAAAGTTTTGAGTTTTCTTATGTGATTTTAGATTAGGCGACCAAACGGTTGAAATTTCTTTTTGTCAAAAAACTTATCGCTAACATTTGAAATTTTTTGAGGAATGAAAGCTCGAGTATGTTTCAGGTTCAGGTAACCGGATAGCTGAGGCAAAGGCAATTGCTGTAAGTGTTACTAGGAACCAAATTGTTTCTTAGAACGTCTACGTCAGAGCTTTAACCAGAAACAAGAAGTATAAGAAAAAAAATCAAAAGGGTATATGACCTAAGCTCGTCTTTTGCGTTTACAAGCTAGTGCATCAGCAGATTTTTTAGGGTTTTTTTCATTTGAGAGCACCAGTGAAAACGGGTCGAATCGCAGTTTTGAAGTCCTCGCAAAACCGTTGCTCAGAGAACCTCGTCGCTCGTTTTCTAGCAGATTCAGCCATCTTAAGCCTCTCTGTTTCTTTCATCTTCACTATCTCAAGGATCGCTTCAGCGTATTCCTCCACGGTCTCAGCAAGAAACCCGGTTCTTTGTCCGTCTTCTTCCAACACAATGTCCATTTTGGGTCCAGCTGAGTTATGAGCTGCACCCACCAACAAGTAAAAACAGAGATGCCATTAGAAAAAAAAAAAAGAAAAAAAAAAAAAAAAAAAAAAACAAATAACAAGCCTTAAAGTCTGACCTATTGGGATCGCACCAGCAGCCATGTACTCAACAACACTAATCCCAAAGTGTTCATCTATCATCCCATGCATTCCTGCAACTGCATTTCCAAGCAGTGCCACTAGTTCCCTGCAAATCCGAAGCCAACTACTAAGAATCATGGAAGCTCAAAGACACGAGTTTGAAAAGAGAAATGCCATTAAGAGCTTTGAACAAACACCTGTACATGGCGTTTTTGTAGAATTCCACGTCCCCGTCCACTTTTAGTTCGACTGCTCTGTCTTTCAACTTCTGCAGCCGTTCTTCATCTGATTCGTTTCTACAGCTTCCCACAAACTGGAGTTTGGGCCGAGGGACGTCCGAATCTAACTTCTCTAAGGCTAGTGAAAAGGCCTCAAGCTGAAGCATATGAGCCTGGTACAAGACTGTAATTGAGTAAGCAGGACAACTCTTTTGTAACTTTGGAATGCGAGCCATTAAAACTATAGTACCTTATTCTCATAAGTCAAACACAAGTGTCACTCACCTTCTCAGGACGAAATTGAGCGACAGATATGAAAATTGGAGGATCTGATGATCTTTCAAGAGGAAGTGCCTGCATTTAGCGCAAGATGTTAGACAAATACCAAGAAGACATACAAAAATCATAAGATTCGAGCTGTCTGATGGTTAAACACCTGAAGTCCTGAGGTATCACAGGGCGGGTAGACACGTCTAATCCGGTCAGGAATTCTCCAAAGCACTTCGATATGGGACTTTGTCCACGAAGAGTTGACCATAGCTAGATGAGTGCATGAGCCAACCATCCCATACAACCAGCTAAAAGCTATGTAGTAGACTAATTTGCATGTAGATAGCCAATTGCTACCAATAAAGAAACAGATATCATTAGCTAACGAAAAAAGGGGAAACTTTGAAGGTTTGAAACCACCAAACATGCGAGGAGAAACCAAACCGAACCTCTTAGCGATTGAAGCATCGTTGTTATACATGGAGTTCCTTTGACGGACACGAGAAATCATATCCAAACTGATGGTTGGGTAATGAGTATAGCAGACAACTTTGCAACCAAAGAGCCGAGCAAGAGGATACGTGAAAGCATATCCACTGGTGTCAAGGAAATACAAAGGAGTGAACTTGCGTAAGGCTTCCCAGGCTAGATAAACCGAGCCAAGACTCTGACCTATCATTGTGAAATGTGGGTAAGTGCTCTCTTCAATCCACTTCCTTTTGTTAAGATGAATCACCTGATGATCCACACACAAGACGAAATTGAAATTGCATCAAAACTAAATCCAAAAGCCACCTTACAGAATCCAAAAATTACCCCCAAATCTGAGAGGTTCTGTGTAATACGATGCTATAGAAAAGGAACTACAAATCAGCTTTGGCTGAATGTGATTTGTACGAATTTGAATTGAAAACACAGAGGAAAGTGAAGTTGCTGCAAAATCAGATCCAGAGAGAGAGAGAGAGAGAGAGGAGAGAGTAATCGGACCTTGGGAGGGAATAGAAGATGGACACCGAAGCGATCGACGGCGCGGCGAGCCAAGCTGTCAGAAGAAGAGTCATGATCCCCGGTGAAGACGACACAGTCAAGATCAGGAGTCTCCTCTTGGATGGCTTTGACTGCGCACCAGAGCACTCTCTCGCCGCCGCCGCCGTCGTTCGTGTACGGATGGAAGAATCCCACCGCCCGTTTCCTGCGATTCCTCGCGTTCATCACGGAGAGAGATAAACTCAGCGATACGGCGAAGAGTAATGTGAGGAAGGCATAGAGAATGAAGCAGATCGCCATGGAAGCGTATCACACTGATTTTACATTCCAAAAACTTGAAGAAGGAAGGAAGGCATTTGGTTCAATTCATCTTTCCGAGTATTGTAGAAAACACCCTAGACTTTGACTAAATCACTATTCTGCCCCATATCTCTTGATTACTTAAAAACATTTTGGGGCTACCTCCAAAACAAAAACAAAACAAAACAAAAAATTAGAATTTTAATTAACTAATTAATTTCTGATATTAAGGTTTAAAATTATGAAGAGAAAATATATATAAATTCAATACTTTAATCCAATAAATGTCAATAATGATTTCCTACAAAATATAGAAATGTTTTCGGCTGCTAAGCACAATGGAGACATTATTGTTGTTGCGAGAGAGCACTGGAACCATCTTAAGCAACTCTTTGAAATGTCTTCTTTCAAGATAATAACCTTCCAACCTGACGACCATCTTCTCTAATGTCTTTGTGCTTTTAAGCATGAGCTCCATGAACGAAGCCACCTGCTTCGACTTTGCATTCCAACGGAAAACGTTCTCGACGACCAAGCCTTGCGAAGCCAAGTACTTGCCAATCCGTGCCCTCTGTACAACATAAAAAAAAGGGTTTTTGATTATGCAAACAGATTGTCAATATGTTCAGATTGCACAAAAGTGAAAGAAGATATGGTTTGGTTAAGGAAAATAAAAGAGGCTAATGAGAAAATATATACTGGTATGGTGCCGGAACCCATTGTGCGTACTGTTAGCCTCTTCAATTCAGGTGAGTTTTGTAACAATCTTACTAAGCCAGGAATTACATATTGAGAGACCCTTGTCTCAAACGTCAAATCTTTGACCTTGAAGCTCGGAAAAGGAACACCACGGAGCTCGGCAAGAGATAAAATCTAACCAAAAAGCACAGACAGGCAGTAAATACCGAAACACAAATCTCAAGAAGATAATAAAAGGAGTTTAATGGTTGAAAAAAGAAAAAAACAAAAACAAAAAAGAGTTTAAGCATGAAAAGACAAGAATTATTGAGCACTTTTTGCAAACATCTATAGTGACTTCTCAGAGAGTGCATGCATAATAACATATTAACATAGACTTACAAATAGGCGTCATAGCGCGCATAAAACATAGACATATTGGGAATCAAAGCCTAATGAAAAATAGTAAAGTAAGTGATTATGCAACATCTGGGTATTGGAAAACGCAAGAATATGTCCATATCTCCCTATACCTTAAGAAAGTTTGCCCCGAAAGTAAGCTTATCTACATTCTGCAACTTGTCTAGCATCTGTAGCAACATGACTTGAAGAATATCAGCTTTCAGTTTTTCACGTGAGGAAAAGCAAATATCTAGACTAGCTTCGGTTAACGACGAGACATCAACAAAAGTACATGGTAACTGAGAGTTTCTCAATCTGAGGCGATGGATTTGCGGCGCAACAATCTGCGTCGGACCCGGGACACAAGTGTTGCGGTCGATTTCTAATGTCCTCAGACGCAGCGATTTCCTGACATCAAGAACCATAAGTTCATCGCAGAAATACAGCTTTAAGCTCTCGAGAATCGGACATCCAGATAGAATCTTATCAATGCATTCGTCCGAGACCTTGCAACAACGCAAGGACAGCTTCTTCAGAGATGTCCAAGACACGGAACAACTGGGAATCCTCAAACCATAAAACCCTAGCTCAACACTGAGTTGCTTCAATGAGTTATTGATGTAGAAGAAATCAGGAACATGATACTTATCGTCACCATGATAATCAAACTTCAGCGACATATTCTCCACGTTTCGGGACATGGCAAACTCGATCCATTTGTCAATGTAAGGAATATAGCCTCTGTTGGCACAGAGCTGAAAACTCATCATCTTGCGAGCCGTGTAGCGATCTAGGGTTTTGTTTATCCAATCAGCTTCCGGCCTATGAATATGCCGATCGAAGGAGAGGGATGGTGTACCGGACCATACATGCCTCCATCGTTTGGACAAGATGGAAGTTGTGATGGCGATTCTTGTCGGAAGAGACGAGAGTATACTTTGGAGGATCACATCAGGTAGAGAGCTGATTGAGTCTACACCCTTGCTTGAATCTCCTGCTTCTTCGATTTCTCGGTCTCCGCGGCGGTGGCTATGACTTCTTAAAGCGGCGGTGGCCTTCCCGCAGGCGTTCCCCATCGTAAGTTTATGATTTGCAAATTTAGTTTTTTTTCTTCTCAAATCAGCTATTTATATGGAACTTTCTGTGTTATATTATGTTGCAAGCAAAATCCCAAAATACTAATGGGTTTTAAAAGCCCATCAAATACTACAAACCCAATACAATTCTTACCTCATAATACTGCTGTGGAGTGTATTTTCGGGGAAAATGGGTAGAAAAACCCTGACTTTTTATAAAAACATAAAACAAACCCTGATTTTTTTTGTGGATTTTAAAACTATGACCTTGTAAAAAAGAAATTAGTCCTCTAAGTAAATAAGCGTTAAATAAAACAAGTTTCTTAATTATTTTATTTTTTTCTAAAAGGAATTGGTCCTATACACTTCAAAGCCAGCCAACACCCGCATTTCATAATCAGCCAATATCCGTATTTCATAGCCAACCAAATGTTCGTATAGAAAGTCATGGTGTTTGTCATAGTCCATTAACGGAAGACAACTAAGTATGTGTCGGTCGAAGCATTCGAGACATGAGCACTAACATTGTCCTACCTTCGTCACTTTTTAGAGAGCACGAACGAAACAAGTTGAATATTAGACAACACAAAATATGATGATTTATTTGCATTTTATTTAGTAACAAGTTTCTAGAAGTTGTCATGCTTCTATGTACGTTTGTGACTTGATGACTCCCGTTCTCCTTTTCTTTTTAGATAACTTATTTTTATCTAAGAATTTTATTTTATTATAGTCTAGACATTATTTTTAAAAATTGCTTCATATCCCATTAAAAAACGCATATTTACTTAAGAGGTAATTTCTATTTTCTTACAAGGTCAAGGTTTTAAAACCCACAAAAAAAATGTCAAGGTTTGTTTTATGTTTTTATAAAAGGTCAGGGTTTTTCTACCCATTTCTTCGTATTTTCGTAAAAGTTAGGAAAATAATTTGAGTATTAAAAATTGTTGTCAGACGTATTACGAAAATAAAATTTTGGATAACAGAATGGCCGGGTTCAAGAAATTTGGAAAATTAAAACTATTATCCAAACTTTACTAATTGAATAAGGGTTGATTTTGGAACGAGTAAAAATCAACCCAATATGATGAGAAGTTTTGAAAATTTGAGAATTTTAGAGAAACCTAAGCAAAATTTATACTCATGTATATGCTAGTTTTTGGGACGGGTAAGTATGTATATGCTAATTTTTGGGTAAATTTGATGTGCCTACAAAATTAAAAAATCAAACAAAGGAGATGTAAAATATTAATATAATTATATTTTAACCAAATTTAGCCACCACTGTTTGTATATTGACGAAGAAAACATTATTATACAAATTTTACCGGGTGCAAGTGAATCTACTTTACTCAACACGGGCCATCCCTTGAGCAGCAAATGTATGTTCTAACTTCTACGTTAAATTTATTGCATATTAAAATATATTCATTTTACTGTTGTTGGCGTTAATGAGTAATGACGAAGAAGAGCAGTAGAGATTATAAAGTTTCACATTGTTGGTTGCTAAATCATTAAAATTTGTCACGTTCACGACGTACATTGACCATCAATAACAAAACACAAGCAAAAGAGTCTTTGTCTACGCCGTCTCCATCTTTGTCTCGGCGCTCATTCGCCATCTTGTTGTATCTACTGATGACGATGTCATTTTATACAAACATATATAGTGACTTCTTAGAGAGTGCATATAAGTATAACATAGACTAATTGAAAATCAAAGCCAAATGAAAACATCTCTTTTGTGAAAATAGTATACAGTATGTCCTTCATTTGATGCTCTCATTTGTGTCACTTAAGTACTCAATAGAACACTCAAATGATAATCACCGAACGGATTAATTTTCAAATTGTCAAAAAAAATCAAAATGGTTAATTAGGTGGTGCACTTTTCATCATACATTATGTTCTTTCCACTTTATTTACATCCAACCCATATTATAGGAAACAAAATCGCAAGCTAAAGGCACCTTGATCTTGATATTCCCAACAATAATAATTTTAATTTAATAATGTTTGAAACCTTTATATACATGTAAAATACCGGACAAAATTTTCAATCACTTTATGACCTAATGAGTTTAGTCAAGTTTAAATTAATACTAGATGTTATATAATGAATCATGGCACAAAGTGTTGTAGCTGAATTATGATTAGACTAATATCATCCAAGCACCCTCTCTTACAAGATAGCTCGGCTAGTTTCTTGCAAGCAGAAAGTGTCTTTGGCTTCTCCACGCCCACACAGTACGGTCGAACCACATCAACCGCCTCTTGGTTCGTTACCTATAACATCCGCGAAAAATCCGGTTCAACATTCAAACCGCCGACTAAAAAAAGAGTCAATTTGAAACATTTCGAGTTATGCTTACCTTATCCCAAAGGCCGTCAGATGCTAAGATCAAGAACTCGAATTCCGGTTTAATTCGTAATGTTCTGGTTTCTGGTTCAGCAGTTACCCACTCTTTGAGACACCGGTCTCCAATTAATCTTTAATCATCTTTTCCAATTATTGTAGAAAACACCCGAGACTTTGAATGAATCACAAATCTACCTCCTATCTCTTGATTAGTTAAAACTTTTGGGGCTAACTCCAAAACAAAAACAAAAACAAAAAAATTAGAATTTTACTTAAATTATTAATTTCTGATATTAAGGTTTAAAATGATGAAGAGAAAATATATAAACTCAAAATTTTAATCCAATAAATGTCATAATCATTTCCTACAAAATATAGAAAAGTTTTCATCAAGTAGATATTGATGTTAAATTTCCAACTCCATTCAAGACTTAACCCTCATATTAGATTTGGTTCAGCTGCTAAGCACAATGGAGACATTGTTGTTGTTGTGAGAGAGCATTGGAACCATCTCAAGCAACTCTTCAAAACGTCTTCCTTCAAGATAACCTTCCAATTTCACGACCATCTTCTCTAGTGTCTTTGTACTTTTAAGCATGAGCTCCATGAACGAAGCCACGTGCTTCGCCTCTACATTCCAACAGACCCTCGCTTCCGAGATCCAGCATTGATCCGGATTCAAGCCTTGCAAATTCAAGTACTTGTCAATACGTGTATCCTGTACAACATAATAAGATTATGCAAACAGATTGTCAAACTCAAAAGTGAAAAAAACATGGTTTGGTTAAGGAAAATAAAAGAGACTAATGGAAAATTTACCGGTATGGTGTCGGAATCAATTGTGCATACTATTAGCTTCTTCAATTCAGGTGAGTTTTGTAACACCCTTACTAAGCCAGGAATTACCTATTGAGAGACCCTTGTCTCAAACGTCAAATCTTTGACCTTGAAGCTCGGAAAAGAAACACCACGGAGCTCGGCAAGAGATAAAATCTAACAAAAAAATCACAGACAGGCAGTAAATACCGAAACACAAATCTCAAGAAGATAATAAAAGGAGTTTAATGGTTGAAAAAAGAAAAAAAAAAAATATTGAGCACTTTTCACAAACATCTATAGTGACTTCTCAGAGACATATTGGGAATCAAAGCCTAATAAAAAAATACTAGTAAAGTGATTATGCAACATCTGGGTATTAAAAAACGCAAGAATGTCCGTATCTCCCTTGGAATACACGAAAACATACCTTAAGAAAGTTTGCCCCGAAAGTAAGCTTATCCACATTCTGCAACTTGTCTAGCATCTTTAGCAACATGACTTGAAGAATATCAGCTTTCAGTTTTTCAAGTGAGCAAAAGCAAATATCTAGACTAGCTTCGGTTAACGACGAGACATCAACAAAAGTACATGGTAACTGAGAGTTGCTCAATCTGAGGCGATGGATTTGCGGCGCAACAATCTGCGTCGGACCCGGGACCCAAATGCTGCGGTCGATTTCTAATGTCCTCAGACGCAGCGATTTCCTGACATCAAGAACCATAAGTTCATCGCAAAAATACAGCTTTAAGCTCTCGAGAATCGGACATCCAGATAGAATCTTATCAATGCATTCGTCAGAGAGCATGCAACGACGCAAGGACAGCTTCTTCAGAGATGTCCAAGACACGGAACAACTGGGAATCCTCAAACCATAAAACCCTAGCTCAACACTGAGTTGCTTCAATGAGTTATTGATGTAGAAGAAATCAGGAACATGATACTTGTTGTCACCATGATAATCAAACTTCAGCGACATATTCTCCACGTTTCGGGACATGGCGAACTCGATCCATCTGTCAATGTAAGGAATATAGTCTATAATGCTGCCACTGAGCCGGAAACTCATCATCTTGCGAGCCGTGTAGCGATCTAGGGTTTTGTTTATCCAATCAGCTTCCGGCATATGAATATGCCACCTATCGAAGGAGAGGGAAGGTGTATCGGACCATACATGCCTCCATCGTTTTGACAAGATGGAAGTTGTGATGACGATTCTTGTCGGAAGAGACGAGAGTATACTTTGGAGGATCACATCAGGTAGAGAGCTGATTGAGTCTACACCCTTGCTTGAATCGCGGTCTCCGCGGCGGTGGCTATGACTTCTTAAAGCGGCGGTGGCACCGTCTCCGTTTCCGCCGTCGTCTGCCATCGTAAGTTTATGATTTGCAAATGTTGTTTTTTTTCCCCAAATATGGAGCAGTTTTTTCTAGTTTTATGTTGCAAGCAAACATCCCCAAAATACTACTGGGTTTTAAAAGCCCATTAAATTTGATGAAAAAAAATGGCTAGTAAAACTCAAGACTAAACCCTACTCTGATTAGACTTAGTTGAGCTAAGTAGAACGGAGACATTTTGTTTCCGTGGGAAACTGAATCATCTCAAAAGCAACGCTTCAAAACGTCTTCTTTCAAGCACTTCGATATGGGACTTTGTCCACGAAGAGTTGACCATAGCTAGACGAGTGCACGAGCCAACCATCCCATACAGCCAGCTAAAAGCTCTGTCATAGACTAATTTGCATGTAGATAACCAATTGCTACCAAAAAAAAAAACAAACAACAAATATCATTTAGCCAATAAACGAAGAAGAAAGGGAAAAGGTTTGAAACCACCAAACATGCAAGGAGAAACCGAACCTCTTAGCGATTGAAGCATCGTTGTTATACATGGAGAGTTCCTTTGACGGACACGAGAAATCATATCCAAACTGATGGTTGGGTAATGAGTATAGCAGACAACTTTGAATTAATTTCTAAATTTTTGATATTAAGGTTTAAATTTATGAAGAGAAAATATATAAATTCAAAACTTCAATCCAATCAATGTCATAATGTTTTCCTACAAAATATAGAAAAGTTTTCATCTGCTAAGCACGATGGAGACGTTGTTGTTGTTGTTGTGAGAGAGCATTGGCACCATCTTAAGCAACTCTCTGAAAAGTCTTCCTTCAAGATAACCTTCCAACTTTACGACCATCTTCTCTAATGTCTTTGTGGTTTTAAGCATGAGCTCCATGAACGAAGCAACCTTCTCGACGACCCTCGCTTCCGAGCTCCAGCATTGATCCGCATTCAAGCCTTGCAATTCCAAGTACATGTCGACGATCTGTCTCTCCTGTGCAACATAAAAAAAGGTTTTCGATTATGCAAACAGATTGTCAATATTTCAGATTCTACAAACTCAAAAGTGAAAGAAGATATGGTTTGGTTAAGAAAAAATAAAAGAGGCTAATGGGAAAATATACTGGTATGGTGCCGGGTTTCCTTGTGCGTACTGTTAGCTTCTTCAGTTCGGGTGAGTTTTGTAACAACCTTACTAAGCCTGGAATTACATATTCAGAGACCATTGTCTTAAACGTCAAATCTTTGACCTTGAAGATCGGAAATGGAACACCACTGAGCTCGGCAAGAGATCAAATCTAACCAAAATATCACAGACATGTAGTAAATATTGAAACACAAATCTCAAGGAGGTGATAAAAAAGAGACAAAAAAAAATTAAAAAATTAAGAGTTTTAAACATCCATAGTGACTTCTCAGAGAGTGCATAAAACATAGACTTATTGGAAATCAAAGCCTAATGAAAACTAGTCCATTGGCTAACATAGACTGATGCCACATTAATAGTAAAGTGATTCTGCAACAGACCTACCTTGGAATACACGAAAACATACCTCAAGAAAGTTTGCCCCGAAAGTAAGCTTATCTACATTCTGCAACTTGTCTAGCATCTTTAGCAACATGACTTGAAGAATATCAGCCTCCAGTTTTACAGTTGAGGAAAAGCAAAAATATAGACTAGCTTCGGTTAAGGACGAAACATCAACAAAAGTACATGGTAACTGAGAGTTGCTCAATCTGAGGCAATGGATTTGCGGCGCAACAATCTGCGTCGGACCCTGGACACAATTGTTGCGGTCGATTTCTAATGTTCTCAGACGCAGCGATTTCCTGACATCAAGAACCACAAGTTCATTGCAGAAACACAGCTTTAAGCTCTCGAGAATTGGAGAGCCAGATAGAATCTTATCAATGCATTCGTGAGAGAGCTCGCAACGACGCAAGGACAGCTTCTTCAGAGATGTCCAAGGCCAACTGGGGATCCTCAAACCAGAAAACCCTAGCTCAACATCGAGTTGCTTCACAGAGTTATTGATGTAGAAGAAATCAGGAACATGGGCACCAGTCTCACCACGATAATAAAATTCCAGCGACATGTTCTCCACGTTTCGGGACATGGCGAACTCGATCCATCTGTCAATGTAAGGAATATAGCCTCTCACAATGGCACAGAGCTGAAAACTCATCATCTTGCGAGCCGCGCGTGTAGCGATCTAGGGTTTTGTTTATCGAATCAGCTTCCGGCATATGAATATGCCAATTGAAGGAGAGGGAAGGTGTATCGGACCATACATGCCTCCATCGTTTGGACAAGATGGAAGTTGTGATGGCGATTCTGGTCGGAAGAGATGAAAGTATACTTTGGAGGATCACATCAGGTAGAGAGCTAATTGAGTCTACACCGCCGCTTGACTCTCCTGCTTCTTCGATTTCGCGATGTCCGTGGCGGTGGCTATGGCTTCTTAAAGCGGCGGTGGCACCGCCTCCCTTCCCGCCGCCGTCCGCCATCGTAAGTATTTTTCTTTTTTTTGGTACGAAATCCATCGTAAGATTATGATTTGCAAATTTTGTTTTTTTTCTCAAATCAGCTATTTACATATGGATCAGTTTTTTTCTGGTTTAATTATGTGCAAGCAAACATCCCCAAAATACTACTGGATTTTGAAAGCCCATCAAACACTATAAACCCAATATAGTTCTTACCTCAAACACTACAAACCCACTACATACCGTGGAATGTATTTCCGTAACCAGGATGGAAATGAGCCGGTAAGGCCTAGGAACATACAATCTGTGTCTTAAAAATCATTATCAGAAGTATTCCGGAAATAAAATTTTGGGTAACGGAACGGGTTCAAAAAATTTGGATTATACAAACTTTATTAAATTAGATAAGGGTTAATTATGGAACGAGTAAAAGTTAACCCAAAATGAGTATTTTTGAAAATTTGAGAAATTTAGATAAATTTAAGATAATTTTTTTTAAATCATGTATATGCTAGTTTTTGGGACGGGTAAGTACGTATATGCTAAATTTTGGGTAAATTTGATGTGCCTACAAAATTGAAAAATCAAACAAAGGAGACGGAAAAATATTAATATATTTATATTTTAACCAAATTAGTCACTATTGTGTGTCTGGGGTTCAAACCTCTTTGAAACGGAGGTATATTAATATATTTATATTTTAATCAAATTAGCGTGTGTATTTTATAGAAATAACTAATTCCGGATATTAAGAGAGATTAGACCACCTCCATCATATATATTTATGGGTGTCTTTAAATTAATAAATATTAAAAAAGAGTTTTAATTAGCTTTTAAGACTCCATAAGAATATCAATGATAAGGTTGCTCTTATTGGTATAAGATCCGGAATTTTCACAGTTAATTCAAAAAAAAAAAATTAACCATCATTGTTTGTATATTAACGGAGAAAACATTATTATACAAATTTAAGCGGGTGCAAGTGAATCTACTATACTTCTACGTAGGTTTATTGTATATTGTTCATTTTACAGTTGTTGGCGTTAATGAGTAATGACGAAGAAGAGCTGTAAAAATTATGAAGTTTTACATTGTTGGTTGCTAAATTAAATCATTAAAATATGTCACGTTCACGACGTACATTGACCATCGATAACAAAAACAAGCAAAAGAGTTTTTGTCTACGCGCGCCGTCTCCATCTTTGTCTCGGCCCTCGTTCGCCATCTAAATGTATCTACAGATGACGACGTCATTTTATACAAACATCTATAGTGACTTCTTAGAGAGTGCATATAAGTATAACATAGACTAATTGAAAATCAAATCCAAATGAAAACATCTCTTTTGTGAAAATAGTATCATTTGATGCTCTCATTTGTGTCACTTAAGTACTCAATAGAACACTCAAATGATAATCACCGAACGGATTGATTTTCAAATTGTAAAAAAAAAAAATCAAAATGGTTAATTAGGTGGTGCACTTTTCATCATACATTATGTTCTTTCCACTTTATTTACATCCAACCCATATTATAGGAAACAAAATCGCAAGCTAAAGGCACCTTGATCTTGATATCCCCAAGAATAATAATTATAATTTAATTATGTTTGAAACCTTTATATACATGTAAAATACCGGACAAAATTTTCAATAACTTTATGACCTAATGAGTTTAGTCAAGTTTAACTTAATACTAGATGTTATATAATGAATCATGGCACAAAGTGTTGTAGCTGAATTATGATTAGACTAATATCATCCAAGCACCCTCTCTTACACGATAGCTCGGCTAGTTTCTTGCAAGCAGAAAGTGTCTTTGGCTTCTCCACGCCCACACAGTACGGTCGAACCACATCAACCGCCTCTTGGTTCGTTACCTATAACATCCGCGAAAAATCCGGTTCAACATTCAAACCGTCGACTAAAGAAAATAGTCAATTTGAAACATTTCGAGTTATGCTTACCTTATCCCAAAGGCCGTCAGATGCTAAGATCAAGAACTCAAATTCCGGTTTAATCCGTAATGTTCTGGTTTCCGGTTCAGCTATTACCCACTCCTTGAGATACCGGTCTCCAATTCCTCGTGAGACGGCTAATGTTCCTTGAATTCTCCAAACGCCGTTGCAGCAGTCAACATAACCACCCTACACACACACACACACACACCAAAACAAAAAAGGTAAGCAAATCGAACCCAATCAAACCAAACCTGACTAATACATCATTTGAATTGCGGAATGTTAGAATGATTCTCCAATTTTTCAGATTTTTAACCAATCACATTTTTAGTTGATTCGCATTTTCTTTCATCCATTCGTCGATTCCATAGATTTAATCAAAAATATAAATGTGAAAACTCTATCCCTTAAATTTACATCTAAAGTCAAGTTTTTTTTTTGGTTTACCACAATTCCACAATTTCGTAGTGTTACCAATAAAAACACAATATAGACTATGTAGAGAATGAAGGTTGCACAAAGAGAATGATAAAACTCACCAACGCTTCAATCCTTTTGAGCTCATTTGCTTGAGAAGGACTGTGATCGGTAGTAAGAGCTTCCGCAGCTCCACCGCGGCTTATAACAGCCCGGCAGTCTCCGGCATTCGAAACCGCAAGCTCGCCTTTCGATATCAGAGCGGTTACACAACACGCGCCGCCTCTTGAACCTTCTCTCAAGAAATCCTCGTCAGTTTTGATGTAACCGTCTCTTATCGCTCTCTCAAGCGAGTTGTCTTCTTCTCCCGATCTCGCTGCCGCCATCGCAGCCTCAATGTTGTTACCGAGATTCATGGACGCGAATTCCGCCGCTTTGGATCCGCCGTGACCGTCGAAAACGCCGAAGAAAGCCTTTTTGTGAGCTCCTTCGTCGGGATCAACCGCCGCGAAGTACCGATCTTCCATTGGTCCGCGTCTTCCTCTCTTGCAATAAACAGAGTAATATCCGTCTTTCTCTGCCTCAACAACCTCATCCGCTTTCTCCGGCGTCTTAACCGTCGTACCACACCATGATGCAATAGCCGGAGCCGTCGTTAGGTCAAGCATCGGTGGTCGCTTTCTTTTCAGCACCGTGTCAGAATCGGGACACGAAGTCGTCTCCTTTGGCTTCCGTGGAGGTAACGCTACCATAGTCAGTTTCGGTGGTGCTGAGCGTGGTGAAGACGACGGCGTTTTGACTGACGTCGGAGAGAAAACTACAGGAGAAGGGAAGTAAACCGGAGATTCCGGTGCCATGACTACTGATCTCTTCATCGTAAAATCTTCGGTGTGTTTCTTCTTCTCTCGATTCGTTTGTTTGATCGGATTCTTGGAGAGTTGCATATAATAATAAAAAGGAGAAGAAGGAATTAGAAAAATAGGGTTGCTTTTTGTTTTTTTTTTTTGCTTTTGATTTAATTTAATTTCTTGTTGTTTACGTCTGAGAAAGCAAGGACCTTGTGAATAGCGAGCAAAATAGTGGGCGGTTAGATTTTTTTATATATGACCAAGTTTTTGGTCAATGGTCAACGACGATTATTTCTCTTTCTACATGCTAATTAACACCTTCGTGACCAAGTCTCTCTCTCTTTCTCTCGTAATTTAGTCAAATTCACGTCGGTGCCAAAATTACCCATCTCTATCATTTTTTTTTTTTTTTTTTGCCATATTTTTCCATTGTTATGAGGCTTCATTATTTTGCCATAACGAGATATATGTTTGAATTTCTAGTTGGACTCGGTGATGATCACGTGAAATTTTGAAGCTTTGAATGGTGAACTATATATGTGCCGTCCATTGAATACAACTGTGTCATTAATTTGATTATCAATTCAAAGTATGTAGACTAATAATGTAGTTAATTACGGTCTAAATGTTCCGAGGATCCCATTTTTAGGCGCTCATTCTCAAGCGTCGGATAATTTATTTTTTCTTTAAATGGATTAAAACAATATAATATGTTCGGTTATATTAAGTTAGTTATTATCTGCAATTTAATTAATTAAAAAAAAACATTCACGCCATCCTTTATTTTAATAAACGGAACGCACATACGTAACATAAATGTGATTTTATCTGCTGCAAATATTCGTAATCTAATGGTACACAATTTTTTCAAACCTCATGTATATGATCCGAGTCTGAGAATATGTATTATGAAGAACATGAATTACTAGTTTGTCATCAACTTAAGTTTAAACGTTTTAATAAAACAAAAAGTTTAGTTTACCACAATTAGCTTATAAACTAAAAATTCTAAGAATTATTGACAAAAAAAGGATAAGTACTATAAGAATTAGGGAGGGAACTAGTAAATTTTGGTCTTCATACCAATTTTGATCAACTATGTATGTATCAAAATTATTAGAATGTTATAGCACTAGATTTTTGCGTTCATTACTAATTAATCTAGAAGTATAGAAACCATCAAACTCCTTAAAATCTGGTCAATGTTTGTCTATGAGTAAATGAATAAGTAAATGATCCGATCCCAATCTTTTGATGGGATGTACTAATACTATTTGTGAATATGAGTCAATAGATCAAATATAATTGAAACATATGCCTTTCAAGAAAAGCTTTCCATTACAGGAGATTGGGTATTGTAATTAACTATTTTAAATACATATTTTGGGCTTAATAGTTAATTTGTTTTACTCTATTTAAAATGAGCTTCGTATTTTATGAAGGGTTTTTTATTAACCCTAATCGTTTTAAAATGTAATACACTAGTAAGGAAATAGTCAATAATTTATTTTAGACCTGGCAAAATGTATTGTGTATATATATACATTTAAGGAAAGAGGAAATATGTAACGATTTAAGACATCATACAAATACGTAAGTGTGTGTATATGTATTAATAATGTATATATATGATTGGGGAACAGTTGACCTGACCCTAACTCGTCATCGGAGCAGAAATAACTTCTCTCAGAAGGATCAGCCTCAGGTCGGCCTTTTTGACTTGGCAAACCTATTTTTTTCATTACAATTACAACTAAAAATATATTAAAACATGAAGAATCATTTTTAGCTATAAAATTGACGTAATATGGACATAAATAACTGTTTGAAACAAAACCAATTCACATTCATAAAACAAATCAAATATATGCCACATGTCATATAAAAGGTTAACGATTGGAGAGTTGGTAACCTAAAACACTGCACACACATCCCAAGCAATAGAGAATCCCCCCAAAAAAAAAACCAATGTGATGGTCAAAACTGAGGGGCACAGTTTTTTCTTTTTTCTTTTTTCTTTATGCTAAGAATGAGGGGCACAGTTGTCCTTCAATAGTAGTCCAAGATTATTTTGAATCAGAGAGTGAGCTAGGTTTCAGATGAAGAACACGGAAGAGAGAAAAGATGAAAGAGAGATAGAGCAAATAGAGAATTATTCAATCGTAAACTGTTACAATTGGTTTATTTACATTGTTTCCTCACTTGACTGTTTTCTATATACACTCATAACTATAGAACTTGTACCACGAATTATCATTTAGTCTCTGTCATTGCTGCTTTTTAATTAAGAGCAAACTTGTCGAATAACGAAGACAAATATCTTTATCACCATATTGAATTTTGAGTATTCTTTTCCAATGGCAATGAGTCATTTGCATGTCTTTATAAGGTTTTTATAAAAATCTGCTATGATGTATTGATGTTGTTATGTTTGTATTAACAAACTGGCCTACCTTTATTATACGCTGTAGAAAGCGTTCAAGGGTTTGGCTTTTCTCATGGCCTTTTAGTTTTATTCGCCATTGTTCATCATTCTTTTGGTTTTTGGATTGTATTCCCACATTTATATGTTGCAACACATATATTTTAATTAATCAAAGAAAATTGAGCTCCATCTTCCATGCTTATTTGTTATTCTTTTCTTTTTTTTTTAAGTTCCCTGCTTATTAATAATTTAATTCTGATATTTAATATTTATAGTTGATGCCATTTAGGGGTGGAAGATTTTTTCCGGTAGTTCAATCTAGTCTCAAATCACTATGCATGTACCACCTAATGTCAACGATTTTTTACCAGCAGTTTAAACACCTAAGCATAAGGCACAAATAGAGTGAACGTCTTCCAACATCCACATCAAACTTGCACATTGTCCATATGCGTCAAGATTATAGGGTTCTTCTTCACGTAGTCATATTCATTTTCATATAAGATTGAAATACTTTATATATACATTACACACAAAAATAAGCACGGCACTTGCAAGTTCAAAGTATACGTCAGCTAATTCAATCAGGCACGTGGCACGTCACCAGCAAAGAAGAGCACACGTATGACGTTACCGATTGTCCCTAAATCACCACGTCGAACCTCCACGTGGTAACAAGCAATATGACATCCTAATCAATTCGCATATATATAGACAGATTTCTTCAAGTCTACGTATCATCATCATCAAGTCGTTGAGTATTTATTTGGTTTTTTTTTTCTGTGATAAAAGAAGCTTAAGTTTTTAATAGCTTGTAGTAAGTAAGCTATGGCGTCTCAACATGAGAAGAGACAGTTAGATGAGAGGGCCAAGAAGGGAGAAACCGTCGTGCCAGGTGGCACTGGAGGCAAAAGCTTAGAAGCTCAACAGCATCTAGCTGAAGGTCCCCCTCTCACATCTATTATAATGTTAATGAAGTTCATGAATCCGTTTATGTTATGATATTAATGTTTGTGGAATATTATACAAAGGGAGGAGCCGAGGAGGGAATACGAGGAAGGAGCAGTTGGGAACTGAAGGATATCAGAAGATGGGACGCAAAGGCGGTCTTAGCACCGGAGACAAGCCTGGTGGGGAAAACGCTGAGGATCAAGGAGACGAGATGGACGAACCCATTTCCAGGACCAAGACCTAATCCAAGGTTTCGATGGATCATGTGTAATAATTTGGTTTAGCTAGATATTTCCATGTAGTTTTGGTTTCCTGTCATAAGTTCTTCTTGTTTAGTTCGCAAGATGATGATGACCATGTGTGTGTATGTTTTCGTCTACGTATTTTTTGCGTTTGGATAGTGTGTCGTCTCTTTTCAAACAGAAGCTGTGTTTTGTACGTATTTTTAACTTGGCTGAAGAAAGTGATAATAGCTAGATGTAGACATATATATGCATCTGTTTCGTAAGAACTTGAAGAAGATGGACAAATTCGTCCTACAACTGGAATTACGATACACAGGTCTGATATAATATATAGAAAGTTAGCAATTGCAATGAAGATATTATTAGAACGGAAGTGAAGTAAGAATAGTCTTCAAGTTAAAAGTTTCAGCTGATCGTGTGTTCTTGTCGTATTATTTAGCCGTCAAGTCTTTTAGTGAAGGCTCCAAACCGGTACTTGAAAAAAAAAGGAAATTGGTAGATATGTCAACAAATCATCCGGTTTAGCAATAGTCTCGACTGTAGACCGATGATTCGCGGTTTAATTGATAAAACCGGTTCTCCGCAGTGCGTCGTCTCCAATCTCTTGGCCGTTTTCATTTTAGATGGCCCCACACAATTCTGTCCAGACTGATTTTTTTTTTGGTTGGTCGGAGAACTTTAGAAATGTGCGAATTCATACATTCAATCAGGAAATCAAATCGAAAATCCTCCGAGATAAAATATCAACTTCTGTGGATAATATACAGAGAGAGCAACTCGTTCCATGTGTCGGGCAATCCCGGAAGACACCAGTGATAACAATCGGCAAAGGTTCTCGGATCCGATTTCTGCTCCTGGGTCATGAGTTTCCCTCTCCGCGACCCGTAAAACGAGGTATGCCCGTCTTTCCTGTACTCTGACATCGACGTCACGTTGAGGAACTTAATCGGCACTTTTGCGGTGGATTTCGCCACATTCGCTGCGATTTCGAAAAGCCTTCGATTTGTTCCGACATCTATTGGTTTCGACATGTCGAGTATAGGTTCCGTCTCCTTCTCGCACTTGCTGCTTCCTCCGTTAACGCCCCAATCTGAGCTCCTGTTGCAATTTTATACAAAGGTGTTTCATTGATGGAAATCGTAAAACGAACAGTCTTCTCTGAAAAAAATGGGGTCTTTTGCTCATAGTACCTGACATGAGTTGGTGACATGCTGCTGAAGAAGATAGATGTTCGATTTGGGTCAATGTTTTGTTCTAGCCACTTTGCCCATGTCCGTAGCACTTCTTCGTAGATTATATGGATTCCGATTTCATCGTACTCTTTTGTTCCTTGGCTGAAAGATCCTTGTTTTCTTCAAAGCATCATCAAAGGTAGAGACTTTTATCAAGGTCTTTGCAGGATTGGCAAAATTGGAATTTTGGAACTTTGGTGGAGAGACTTATATGATCACTTACAGAACTTTGATCTTGGAACTTCTGGTCCACCATATATACGTGTTGAAAACGAGAAAGTCTGCGTCTTTCCAGCTCTCGCCGTGCTTGGAGATTGATCCAGGCATGATTATCGGATCCGTTTTGCCATCTCTCTTGTCTGGAGGATCAGCATTTGATTCGACTAGGAAAGGTGCCCAGTAAAATGCTATGGTCGCATTGTACTCCTCCTACACATTCAAAGAGAGATCGGATTTGGATTTCTTTTGCTGCTTAGAATTTTTACGTTTTGAATATAAAGACAGTCCTTAAGAAGACCTCTGTATTGAAGATTGACATTTGTGCTGTGTGTTTTAAGGTCTTTTTGCCTGAGGGAATGATGGATTGGACCATACAAACCATGGATTGCCACTGGTTATAATGTATTGAATCACCAATGAACATCAGCTTCTTTCCACTGAGTTTCTCTAGCAGCAGCTTCGCGTCGAACCTAGAACCCAAGAGCTAGAGTATCTGAGAGAAAGTGTAACTCAATTTTGCTTCTCTTTTGTTCTCAGAAAGTTGTAACTGACCTTGGCAAAGAGCAATCTCGAGGTTGCCATCTCCATCTCTGGTACTTAGAATCTGGCCTCCCGTTTCTCGTGCATGCCACCCACTCTGAGAGAAACTCGCATTCATCTTCTTTGTATAATGGATGTGTGGCGTTATCCAGAACCCATTCTCCTGTGAAAACATCGCAGACTTCTAATGGAACCAGATCAATCTTCTTGTCTTTTTTATCATCTTCTTTGATTTGTTGTAGGTTATGTGTCTTGGATTCTTGAAACTGGCCAATTCTCAGCTTCTCACTGTACAGATAGCATCCGAGAAGGAACAAGGGAAGAAGAACGACTGCGAAGTATAGCAGAGGAAGATAAGCATTCCTCTGTGTACCACGAGTTTGTTTCATCTTGTTAGATTCGGTTTCTGGACATATGAGAGAAATGGTTGAACAAATCATTAATGCCGGGTCATAGTTGGTCAATCAAAAAACTTAATTCTACATTTTTTTACAATCATGGAGTTGATAATACACACACCTACTTACTTGGTGGACCCACGTTCATCAACGTGGAGGCAGCTTCCACCTGTAAAAGTGTGAATTCCTACGCTAATTACTTAAACCTCTATCAAATGACCCCACTAAATTATACTCCATATCTTGTCTATCTTTGTAAAACCAGCTAATGAACTCAAGTGTCTACTAGATATATGAAAAAATATTAACATAGTTGTTGTATATTATCTGTATTATATAATATTGTTAGTAGATTAATACAAATTACTTCTTCTTTTTTTTTCCTGGACATTTGACAGAACATGAATAAGATATGCTGCCCTGTGAAATGTGCACTTATTTAAGAAATGTCTTGAGAATTGTGAGAAAAATGTCTTGAGATTTTCAATTCAGTAGCAGATCACTTGCAGCAAGTTTTATTTACTGTTATTTTGGTCAACCCTTGTGGTGAGCCCTCACAGAAGTAACAACAACATGTTCTATTAGTTACTTATCACTTATTGCACTTAAAATTTTAATTTGCTTTAAGAAATACTTATGATGTGTAGCGCTGAAAATTTAAAGGACAGGAATCTAGAGTTCCTTGGCTTAAAAGTCATATATATTGAAGAGCGAATTCTTTAGAGAACGTAGTGGTAAACCGAGATTCATGTTTCATCTATTAGATTTTACCTGAAAATATTGTTTTGGTTTTGACGATCTATCAAATGTTAGGTTTTGGCTTTGATTGTGTTTTCTTCATTATTCTTGTAGATCCCTAGAGTCACAAGCTTATAACTAAGGTAACAAGTACCTTTTGGCCTTAATATTTATTTCTTTGTGAACATATTTTGCGTAATATATAGACCGATTTGAATAAAATCAGATGTGTGAATTTTGTAGCCTTAACTCACAAAACATTGTATATACATCACAAGAATTAAAAAAAAAAAAAAAACAAAAAAAGGAGTGAGAGAATCCAAATAATTTCATCTTTTGGTCATGACGAATTCGAAATGATATGCGTATAAAGAAACTCATTCCAAGTATCGGGGAGGCCAGGTAAGCACCAGTGGATACAGTCAGCATAATTGGTCGGGTCGTTTTGCTGCTCGCGCGTCAGCAAGTTGCCTTGCCTGATCGTGTAAACCGAAGTATGTGCATCTTTACGATACTCGGACAATCCAGTGATGTTGAGGAAATGAATAGGAACCTTGAGAGACTGCGTGACGTTTTCCACAACCGAAAACAGTCTGTAGTCCGTCCCCACCTCCGAAAACTGCCTGTTGTCCGTCCCAACGTTGAACGCCATCGACGAGTTCATGATCGGTGTCGTTTCTAAAGCACACTTTATACCTTCAGGATTACCCCAATCCAAACTCCTTAAAAAAACGGAATAGTAATAATAATCAAATATACACATTTAATATAAAAAAAGATTATAGATAGGAGCTGAAATAAATTAATTACTGGATATGGAGAGGAGACATGCTCATGAAGAAAACGGTTGTACGTAGAGGATCAATGTTATGGTCCACCCAATCTCCCAATGACCTCAACATCCTTTCGTACGCTATTGGCCGTTTGATCTCATCATATTCCGTGTCACCTTCATCGAACGATCCTCGTCTGTATTCATCATTCACAAGCTTTAATCCTCAAATTCATGAAGTCTACATGAATGTGTGTGTGTATTAGTAGTGTATGCTACTACTTACAGGACTTTGATGGAGACAGTGTTCATCCACCAGATGTAACTATTGAAGACAAGAAAGTCAACGCCTCTCCAGTTGACTCCGTGCTTCTCGATGGACTCTGGCATTATGATACGATCGATTATACTGTGCATTTTCGGATCATCTGAATTCGATTCCACCAAAAATGGCGCCCAATAAAACTCCACCGTGGCGTTGTAGTCCTTTTTTAATTTTTTTTTAAAAAACCCAAAAAAGTAAGAAACCATAAAAAAATAGTAAGGCATCTTTTTTCTCTTTTCTTTTCCATCTATATAATCTCGTCCCTTTAAGATTAATAAAATTCAGAAATTATAGAAAGAAACTATAAAATAATGTCATTGGTGTCAGTATCACACACAGACAGACACACACACAGGTGTTTTACTTTACCTGAATTTGGAAAATGGTGAGAGAACCGGTCTGGTTCAAGCTTTTTCTACCGGGAGGAATCACTGATTGAACCAAACAAACCATTGATTCCCATTGGTTCCGGTTAAGCGAGTCACCGACAAACATCAATCTCTTGTTCCTCAGCTTCTCTAGCAACACTCTCGCTTTGAATCTTCCAAACCAAAATCAGGAAAATAACAATTAATGAAAAACCAAATCTATCTAACCCGGAAAATGAAGAAAATGAAGAAAAACAGAGCATTTTGAGAAAACCATTAGCTTTACTTTGGCAAAGAACAGTCTTTGGGTTGCCATCTCCAGTTCTGAAACAGAGAATCTTTCCTTCCGTTTCTTAAGCAAGTTACTTGCTCTGTCAAGAACTCGCACCGTGCCTCTTTGTACAATGGACGCGTCTTGTTGTCGAATACCCATTCTCCGGTGAAGAGATCGCACTCCTGCGGCGGCAGCTCCACGTCTTCTCCGCTGTTAGATTCCTCAAATAGACTAGAGAATGGGTTCGACGATGTCAAGTCAGCGATGGATTTGACGTTGTCATTGTACATGAAGATCCCGAAGAGGAAAAGGGAGAAGACGATTACGAAGATTGAGAGATTACTCTTATTCCTCTGTTTCATGGTCGCTCCTGTTTCAAAAGAATGGAACTCTTGTTCTCGAGGGTTGCCTCTGATAATGAAGATGATGAGTAAAGAAGAAGAAAGAAGAACAGTTATGAAGTGTCGGTATGTGGCTCTGAGAGAGAACACGAGGGGGTGAGAGAGAGATCGATGGAGATTTATGATAATCATATAGTAAGAAAAAAGAAGATAAGGATTATTAAAAATTAACTAACAATAATGCCAAATAGACTTTACTATGGTAATGGTGGGTTTGGTGCTTTTGACCTTAAAAGCCTAATTGGGTGACACATGACTTCCTATAATTTTCCCCCTTTTTTCTCATCCTTAGAATTAACAAACGTAAACTCTCTCTTCACAGATTTAAATAATATGGAGTTTAGCCAAGAAAAAATAAACTAGTTATGGTACCAGTGTAATTTCTCAAACTGTTTATGGTACAAATTGAAAATATATATATGCTGCTATAAATTTGAATCTCAAGTCCATGCATAGTTAGCAACCTCGATAAAGGTGATTAGCGTTAACACACATCGTTAACACCAAAAGATGACAGGTTTTATGCGATACTGTCACATGTATATAAATTAAATAGACCACATTCTTCATGCTGTTTTTAACTCTACCCACCATCAACGAGAAAGTGAATTAGTGGACTAACATTTTTCAAAATATAGAGAGACCAGTTGTTGTTAGCCCTGGTGGTTAGAGCTCTTTCCGGTATCAGTACTTTGTTCTTAATACTAACTAATCTTCTCTAAGCCCAATTTGTCTGAGCATTTGAATTCCTTTTCTTCTCCAACCTAAAAATATTGCCGCTAAGATAAAGATATCACACAACAAGTACAAAGCCATCAAGATCCTTCATAGAACATTTGAACTCATTCATCAATTATTAGCTTTTAATCATTACATAGTGTCACAAAAGACAAGAGAATGACAGAGAAAAAAAAACAAGAGAATATTAAAAAACATATACTAGAAAACTATGGGGTCAAACACAAATCAAAGAATTATTGCCAGATTTTGTTAGATTCTGTGTAGAGAGGCCCAGAAGCAAAGCAATAAATTCCCATTCTTTCTTTCTGCTTCTTTATGCCACAATCTGCTGCTTCTCATGGTCTATGTACATTTGCTCTGCCCACGACGGCAGCTTAAACTTGTCCCTAACCACTGCACCGTTCACAGTGTTCCCGACCCTCTCATTCAACCCAAAGGCTCTCTCCTGTGCACTATCTTTCACCAAAGAGTTCACCCACGAGACATCTGGCTCGTCGCTGTAGTCTCTCGCAGGACGAGACACATTGTTGTTGTTGTTGTTGTTACCGTGAACGCCGAAGGAGGCGCTTCTCCTCAGCTTGTTCAGCTCCTCTCTTTGCATCCCCCACTCGAGCTTACCGTTAGGCGATCCCCAATCCGAGACATTCGAAGAAGCTACAGGAGCTGGTTTAAAACTCAAGCTGCGTTTCGCAAACGCTGAGGATCTAGCGTTCATCACTGCGGCTGCCATAGCTGCTGAAGACTCGAACCCGTGAGGAGGCGGTTGCCTCACGGGGGAAGACGGATACTGGTTCATCTGAGAATGCCTGCTTGGAGACTGAAGTTGCTGCATCACAGATGAAGAATCGTAAGATCCGAAAGTCTCTTCGAGCCTGCGGTTATCCAAACCGCGGAGCCTAAGTTCCATCTCCATATCCATATCTCTAGCGCTCAAACTCGACTTCAGCCTGCTACCGTTGAGCTGCAACGGTGGAGGTGTAAGGCTATTAACCCTGTTCTGCCACAACCCACCGTTTCTTGGAGACAAAGGAACACCATTATTACCCATAGGAGAGTTCATCGGCGACGAGCCTAGACTCAAAGGAGACATAGCTGCCGACATCTCAGGAGACTGGTTCGACGACCTCGGTGACACCATTGCGGAACCGGTAGAAGCGTTAACAGGTCTCAGCTCATCCCTTCTATGAGCAAAGAAACAGACTCTCCTCGCACAACCGGTCTCGTCTTTACAAAGCCGTGTCCTATACTGCGCCGGGTGAAGCCAAGACTCGAAAACACCGTGCGCGTACTCGCACGAGTCTCCTTTGGGACAAGACCCTTTACGGAACTCGGGACAGGGCACACAAGTGTAAGGATACTTCCTCGGATCTCTCCTCCTCGCGTTCTCACCAGGATGAACAAAAGGACACTCGGTCCAATCGTGCGAATAAGCCCTCGAGCACGGCTTGACCTTGAAGCTAAACATCCTAAACTCGTCTGTTCCGTAAACACCTTCGTTGATATCAGGGAGCGACGCATCAGCTGGATACTTCGTCACCACGCTCTTCACTTCCTCCTCTTCCATCAGACTAACCGAGCCATGGTTTCCGGTTAACAGAAGCTCAACCGCCTTCTTACTGTGGTTAGGCACGAACCGGGAAGCTCGAACCAACAGATCAACCGGTTTGTTCCCATTAGCGTCAACGCAATTAGGCGAAGCAGAGGCATCAAGCAAGATCTTGATGACCTCGACGACAGAGACAGAACAGCCAGAGACCGCACAGTGAAGAGCAGTGACCTTCTCGTCGCCGGAGACTCTGTTCACGTCGGATTTGCCAGTGGCAACTATGTAATTGAGAACCTCGATGCTTCCGTACATAGCAGCAACCATGAGAGGTGTTCTTTCTTCGAGACCCATCTTCTTCGACCCGACCCGTCTGCAATACCAGAAGCCCGGTTCGTCGATTCCCGGCGATTTCTCTTCGATCTCTCTCCTGAACGATGGAAGATCGTCGCAGGCGGCGAATTCGAGGAGACACGCGGCGGCGGCGGCTTCTTCTTCTTGTGATTTCCGCCTCATGAATTCGGATTCAGTTAGGGTTTTGGAAGAGCAGAGGTTGCTCTTTGAGCCGCACATCTCTCCTGTGAGATTCAAAGGCGAAGAAAAAACACGTGAGGAGAAAGAAACAAGACGATTGCTATCAAAAGGAGAAAGAGAAAACGTAATAGACTTTGATTCCAAATTTTCAAAAAAAAATTTCATTTCTTAGATTCTTCATACCCAAAATTATGCCCCACCTAAAGAAAAAAATCAGTAAAAGTAATTGAATAGTTTCTACTGATTCAAGCAAACGACAGTTTCTTTAAGGACCCCAGGCAAGAAATAAGGAAGAAGAAGGTCAAAATCAATCCATAAAAACCAGAAAAATGAAAGATTAAAGCTGAAGAAGAAGAAGAAGCCTTGTAAGAGTTATGACTAATGAGCCCAAAATCCTCAAAGGTGAAATCTTTCAAGGGATAGCAAAATCAGAGAAAAGAATCAACTCAGTAATGGAAATCAGAAAATTCGACAACAAAGAAGAAGGAAAGGGAAAGCCGCATACCTAGAGAAGAAGATGACTTGCAGGAAAGAGAGAAGAAAGTTAGAAACTTTGGGATTTGAGAAGAAGAAGAAGAAGAAGAGGATTGGGTTTTAGAGGAAGGATCAAATGAGAAATATGAGGCTCCTTATAAAAGAGAGCTTCGTTGCGAAGGAGAGAGGAAGGTGCGCTCTTTCTTTCGTCTACCTTTCTCGGTCTCCTTTTCTTTTTTAATTACTTTCTTTATTGTTTTTGTTTTTTTTCTCCTCGTCATAGAAATGGTTTAGGTCAAAAGTCAAAACTGGGAACTTTTAAAAGGAAAGGACGTCACTGTTTTGCTGACTGTTTATAACTCAATTTGTTTGGTCTTTTTTCCTCATAAATGTTGTAATATCCTCTCCTATCTCATTGATTTTTTCAAAATGTCATTTTAAAAATGATTCAAAAAGCAAGTTTCTCGAGGGGAATAAACATTACTAAACCCATTCTAAAAATTTAAAAGAAAAAGTCTCATCCGAATGTATATTTTTTTCTCTAGATAGCAGCTTATTTTTGGTTAAGTTTCTAGATACCTGTTAATGTGTTCCTATTTGGTTTTTATAACCAAAACCATTGGTGATTATGTATGTTACCCACTAAATTTCTAATCGATAACTTTGTTTTGATTATAGAAAAGAATACAAATCTCCTATTGCTGTACTCAAAACTCACAATAGAAAATAACCAAAGGTTTTTTTATATATTCTTTTCCAATATTTGGCTGTAATATATTATTTGGTTACAGAACCTAGAAAATAGTTGAGGTGGATAAAAAGACTTTTGCAGTTACAAAATGGTTTAAGTATATCTGGACAAGATAGTTCAAATTTTCAAAAGACATTAAATTTTACATCTGACCAAATCTACTGGTATTTATGATTTTCATCCGCATGATTTTTTTTTCATATAAATGCATGGGTGTGCGTGTGTGAGTCCAGAAATATGAATGGGCAGATCCAGAGATATAATATTGTTTCCAAATATCCTAAGATATTAAGAGAAAAATATTAAAGAAAAAGAGCATTAGATATGTGGTTGATAATGGGGTAAATGGAGTTGGGGATGTGTAAGGGACCCACAATTCGACTAATCGACCGACTTAGCAGGTAACCCTTCCACACGCGTGTGAGTGTCCCTGCACTGTAACACGCGCTTCCGTGGGGCGGTGGGGGCTACCGCGAGTACTCTTTTTCTAAAGACCACTATGCTCTTCTTCTCGGCTTCAAGTTTCGACAAAACAATATTTTATTTCTAAAAAATGATATATATTTTTTAGTTGCAAATGGAGTGATTAGGGAAAAGCGAGTGAGGATCACGCGCAAGGAGAAACGCGTGGAGATTGAAAGAAAGAGAGAAAGTGAGGCACGCCTTCTCCTCTTTGGAGTTTGGGTGGGCGACAGAGAATGACTTCACTTGGCCGCCCGATTCCACTTTTTTCCCATTTCCTAATTTTTTTGTTTGCTAATTAACAAAACCATTAACTTTTTTTTTTGTTTAATCAAAATAACTAATTATCTTCTCTCCTCTTTTATTTTTAATTAACACATAACGTTATGGTCTATTCCCTTCGATTTGATCATTTGACTTACTCCTCCTCCATTATTCTTTACTAAGTTTACTTTTCTATGATTCTATCTTCTGAGTTTGCCTAGTCCAAATCAGTCATCACAAATTTGTTATTCTGTAAACTGATTTATATTATTCCACAAAAATGATAAAAACCAGTGGATTACATCATCTAAAATCAAAACCTGTCTTTCTATGTAATTTACGAATTAACAAATGTAAACTCTCACAGAGATTATCAATCAATTATAACGAAGTGTAATTGTCAGTGTATTTATGTATTGCATTTTTTTTTAAAAACTAAATATGTGTTCTATTTCATTAGTACCCCCATCATAACTCATAATTACATCAAAAGAGCTCCAAGTTTTCAATCATAATCAGTAAATAAAATCATATTACTCCCAATTAGACTGGCATGTGAATTTTAACCATATTAGACAACCTCTAATTACCTTTAAAAATGCGCATGATTTTCTTTCCACGAAGAGATATATCATATGTTTTGAACTTTTGAGCAAGTTGGGTCAAATAAATGCTGATAATTAAAGAGGGTTTGAAGAGAAGAAACTCGGACGCATAAAGACCCTGCTACGCTTCTTCTGGTCAAATTTGGTTATTTAGTTATATGGTCAACTTATTCATATAGTAAAATTATAATAGGGGTATAAATTTTATGTTTTGCCTCCCAAATATTTCGCAAAACTCGTCAGCAAATTAGTTCAGATTGTGGACCGAGTCACCGAGTGATGTACAACAATTTTTTTATGACATTAATTTTGGTACTTGGAAGACTGACCCTCAGTTATTTAATCCCTAACAAATTAAGAATATCAAAATTTGGTGATGTTCACAAATAAAACCTTAGTAATTGCCGAAAACATTAAGAAAAGAAAAAAAAAAGGAAAAAAAAAAGAAGGTTTTAGTCAAGTGGGCCAGTAGCTGCCCTTACCATGCTACCACTTACCAGTCTCTTCTGCATCACAGGAATTCAGTTCAATCTATTCGAAGTGGCATAAAATTGTGGGCTATAAGCCCAAAAGCTAAAAGAAAAACCCTTCATAACTAGAACTATACACTTTGTTACTGTACAAATATATAAATATATAAGTTATATTTGTTAATTTAACATATAAAAAAATATTTGTAGTGTATAAAAAAACTTTAAATAAGCGTTTTTTTAGCCAATGATTTTTTTTTGTTAGAATGAATTGTGAACTGATTAAACTTGTACTTAATATTTATTTAATTCTTAAATTCAAACGACGGTTTTTATATATTATAAAATAAACATCGAGATTGATATTTTGATAAAGAAATAATATATATTTGTAATTTGAGTTTTTTTTAATAACTGTCATTCACCTCTTTACCTAATTAATTGAGACTTCTCACAGGTATTAGTGATTTTTCGTTTTTATTTGAATCTAAATTGTAAGAAGTAAAATTCGTTGCGAGTCATTTTAAATTTAAAGATTTAAACCTGTTTAGGTTTTTCAAATATTTAACCGGAAAGATGTAAACACAACCTTTCGATAGATATATCTGTTTGTTTTTTTAAACTACAACTGATGATGAATCAGAAGTTATATATCGTTAAAAACACATATATTAAATAATATCATATGAAAACAAGTAAAACAACAACATAAATTTTTATTTAGATGATAATATTAGTTTTTACTTTTTATATCTATTTTAGTGTTATAAAGGAGTATAATGTCTTAGTCAATATTCACGGACGAACAAAGACAAAGATAATGGTTACAAAAGCTCACACGTTTGTTCATTCCAAAACAATGATAAACACATTGACCAATATCATGTATGGATAATCCAGCTGCTTCAGGGACGTTGTTGATGAGTTCGTCATATGTATTCGGATATTGCCACCGAAAGTCAACTTGAGGACTCTGTGCCAAAGTGGGAGAAGGAGAGTTCTCTTTTAAATTAGGCTTTTGGTTATAACATCTGATGCATCTATAAAATAATAAAACGTATCAAACATGCAATCGATCTATGTTTTATATAAATATTATACATACTTACCTTCAATAATTTATAATAAACTTACATGTTGAAACAGCAATAAGATAAATAAAACTGACACTTTTCTCGAAACCAAAGTCTAAAGTCCAAGTGTAGGAAGAAGAAGTCGCTGGCCCAGCTAAGCCCATTCTACCTTAGCCGCCTCTGCTTTCCAACGCTAACGAAGGATCAGCATCACACACAAAAGCTGGTGGTCTTCGTACGATCATGTCTGAAGAGGTATAATCATGTTTCTGAGCAAGTTGAATCATAGAAATGGGAAATGATATATTCAATACATCAAAAAAATTTAATAAAATAAGAAAGAATATTCCACAAGCTAAAGTCAGCCAACATTAGTTGAGATATTGATCTGGTCAATCACGATTTTCGGATGTCATAAAGTTACTAAGGTGGAGAGTCCTATAAAAGAAAGGGAGAGAGAGAGAGAGAAGGATACATACATGCATGCACGAATAAGACCAATTTCCTTTATAGTTTTTAGAACTCGTAGATTTGATTTGCAGTGTTTTAATTTGTCTAAACAATAATATATATAGGTCCCGATATATATAAATATGAGAAACCAATGTTTTTTCAAAAAATTCTATTTATCACTGGTTTGAAAAGATAAAAGGAATCACGACTTTTACTCTGTGATACGTATTCCACGCGACTCTATATTACATATGGAGAGAGCAGAATAGACGTAGACACGGAGAAGAAGCAACTTCACTTACTCAAATGATCAAGACAATCGACAAAAACATTTGTAATTGATTCAGTTCATTTCGTGCTATAGGGGATCACAAGTACGATGAGGGCCTAAGCAGGTGATTCGCCACCCCATTTTCGCCATAGATCCGCATTGAAGCTCTGTTACACATCTCAGCTCTCCTCAAGATCATGATCGAACTCTAGCTCATTTTATGTATCAAATTTGTAATTTGTTTCTATTCCGAAAAACTGAAGCAGAAATGATAAAAACAGTTTTTTTGTTTGAATAAACTTAACATTCATTAAAAAAAAAAAAGATATAAAGAAAACCACTATTAATTTACAGAAACTTATAATATGTACAAGCAAGGATAACGAGCGACTCACAACTACATGATATATCATAAGTACACACATTATATAATAGCTATAGTATAGCAACACAAAAGTACAATAATACCTATTACTAACTCTAGCTTATATATTATACACTTTCCAAATAAATCTCACAACTACCTTTTAACCTACTGAGATTTTACAAGGAACAAGTCCATTTGATCCTCACGAAAAATGTCAAGATCTCTACCAACCAGTTTTACTACACAACTAGAAGTGATTTCATACCTTTCTTTAACATGCAAGAACAATCGAGCCATTACTTTCTCCATCAACTCTTTGATGATATCTTTTCTACTGTCAGAGAAATAAACAGCCGCTAGTAATCGTTCCATGATCTTAGGGCCAATTTCCAGCAAACAATCCGATCTCACGCACTTGTGGAAAATTTCTTTTACGCTCTTTTTGATTCTTTCTGATAATCCTTCAAAATCGAAAGGCTTGAAAGGAACCTCAATGAGACGATCGTGAATCTTCAAGTTCACTAACCAAAGCTTTGAGTTCTCTTCACTATGACATGTTTCCTCGGATTCGGATTCTTGTACCGGAAGGTTCAGATCAAGAACTCCATTAGTTGTTCTGTTCAGCCTTTTTACAGTCTCCAGAGTCTCATTCTTCTCCTGAGTTTCCCCCAAGCCCATCAGCTTCCTCTTGTTCACCGAGCTCAGGCTGGAAATGGATCTCACAATTGGTAACCCAGACATAGTTTCAATCCATATCTCCACTTGTCTGCCTTTGGCTCTCAAGAGTTGCACTTCAGAATAAGAGGATATTGTTCCAAAATCTTCTACTGAAGATGACGTCATAACAAACATAGTGTTTCCGATTCCAACTTCTCTACCATGCGAATCCATAAACTTTCCAGTTTCGATAGCCTTAGACAAGCTTATCTGCAGCTTCTCGTCCGCTTTTTCAATGTTCTCAAGGAAAACCACACAGAAAGGATTCCTACACATCACTTCAAAGATATGATCCACCATTGTCTTTCCTCTCAGCCGCATCACATCATCACAACCGCCAATTCCATGCTCCGCAGCACCAAGATCAACGGCCATAAATCTGTGTTCACTTTGATACACAATCTCAGCAAGCACAAGCGACATTCTCCTTTTCCCAACGGTATCAGGCCCAACCAAATTGAGCCAAACATCTCTTCTAGTGCTAATCTTAGGAGGTTGTGACAATGCGCAGCTGATAACTCTAGCAGCCTCATCTTGACCTGAAACCCTATCGGTTAATCTTAAGTATATAATCTTGAAGCTCTCTGCGTTGAGATCCCTTGGATTATCCAAGCAAGAGGAGGACACAGATCGTGTCTGAGCAAAATCTTTGTTATCCAAATGCTTCTTGAGACCAAATCCAGTGGTGACCGGACACATCATCAGATTCAGATCAGTCGTGACCGATTTAGCTGAACCGGTCGATGCTGAAGCACTGCTCGTCGATTTATTTCCACAAACTGATTCCAACCCTTCTTTGGTCTGCACTGAGGGGATGTAAATACACGTTGAAATTAACATAACACAGTGAAATTACGCATACGGCCTAGAAAACTTGTGTTCCAAGAAACATACGTTGACGAGTATGGGATATTAACAAACTAGGAGAAGAAAACAGTATACGGACCTTGGAACAAGATTTTTGGTTTAAATCGGTACTTGTGCTCATCTGTAACCAAGGTGGCAATGTAGATTGGGTCTGATCGGATATGGAAGAAACCGGTCCGGTGATTTCCTTGTTGAAACCGGGGAAGGGTAATTTCAGGTCAGAAGGAGTTGAGAAGAATCCACCAAATGGAACAAACGATCCCATCAAACTGTATTCGATGACAACATGTCAACATCATCTAAGACAACGGTACAGAGAAAGAAAAAGGCAAATACACACTCATAAAGTTAGTGCAAGAGAGGAATCTAGAAGTCAAATTTTTTACATCAATGCTCTGTTTCTACACTCAAATGACACTCTGTTGTTAAGTTATGACATTGTTTTTTACTTTTTGCTATTGCTTTTATATATTTACATGTTAAACTTTGTCATTAAAAACAAATGTTTTAGTGCTTTTACCAAACATCATTTAGAAATGGTAAGCGCAAACGTTAAAACACACAAAATAAATAAAGAAAAGGCTAACTAGAATACATGATATATCTATTTTCTAAAAATAAGATATTTCATTTCTTAAAAATACTATGTAAATGCTGTAAAAAAAATACTATGTAAATTATAAAATAGAAAACTAACACATATATTATTATATTTAAAACAATTGTTTTTTCCAATAAGTTAACGAAAATAAATTGTTTATCCGAACAATCAAAGATCAAGAAATCTTAAACTAGTTATTCTTTATACATAGTCAAGATTACAAAATCTTATTGTTGGTAAACAAATTAGTCAAGAATGTTAACAATAAGCGATTAATAGGTCATATACCAGATTAAACTGTTTTGGATGTGTCTAGTAGCATGTTAAACAGGCGACTGATCTTTCATCCGCATCAGTTCAGATTATAGATTTTCATATAATTAAGATATATTGCTAAAATTATACTATTATATATTTTATAATTTGACTTTATGATAATGGAAATATCTTATGTTAAAAACGCGAGAATTACGCGATGATAAAAAAAACAAAAATATACTAAACGCTCATTAAGGACGCGTTTGTTGTCCTCAAAAGAAGCGATCAAAGCGTTTTAAAATCTGAAACGCGCGCGAAAGAGAGAATTAACTAACCTGGATTTGTGGTGAGGCAAGCAAGGCCTAAGAGTAGCGATGGTGAGTAACTGCAAATCCCAATCTTTCTCCACATTCGGAAACTTCCTCACCATCTTCTCATAATCCTCATTGCTCGCCGTCGCTCCGATCAACCACACTCTCCTCCCGCATCTCCGCAACAACTCCGAAACCCGACTCACGATGTAATTCGCCGCCGATCCGTTTCCTTCGCCGTCGGTGAAAACCTTCAGATCTCCGTAATTCAAGACTAACCCAGGCCCTGAAATTTGCTCAGCCGCCTTCCCCAGATCGTGAAACCTCGCGTCGGTGTAGGTTTTATCGAATTTGACGTTTATTTGATCGGAAATTTCTGAGCCGATGTTAACGGCGGTTAAACCGTGGAGCTTCGTCGGTAGAATCCCGTCGGATCGGTTTTCCAGCGAATTTAAGAAATCGGTTAGCACACCGTAAGCCGATACACCTACAAGCAGAGGATTCCTTCCTTTTTCCCTCGTGAAAACGTCGCTGATCCTCCGGTGTTCCGAATCTCCGCCGAGATTCCGGTTCAGGATGCCGAAACCCCAACGAACCGGATTCAATTCCGGTTCATGATGATTTCCGGTTACGTCGCAGAGGAACAGAGGCTGTTGTTGTCCACGAGGGGATGAATAACGGAGAAGGTGCGGTATGGGTCGGATAATCGAGAGCTTTAGCTCGGAGCTCCGAAAACCCGCTTCACCGAAAACCCGACTCACAACCGGATCATCCAGGATCGAGAGAATCAGCTGACGAAGCTCCACTTTCACGCAAGAGAGTGAATTCGAACTCTGGTTCTGGTTCTGGTTCTGAGACATCTCTTGGTACAGCCTGAAATTCTCCGGGAGGCGACGCTGGTGAGCCTGAGACCGTTTGATTGCGGCCATGAGAGAGTTCGAGACAGGCGGATCATCGGATCCGGGTTGACCCGATTGGATACGGTCGAGTGAAACGCTGAGGCAGAGATCTAGAGCTTTGAACTGGAGGCGAGGAGAGTAAGCGGAGTTTCGGACGCGAGCGCAGGCGTCGCGTAGGACGGAGGCCGGGAGAGAGAGTAAAGCGGATACGGCGTGAAGCGACGTCGTTTGAGAGTGTCCACGTCGACGCGCCACGTTGACGGCTTCTTCCAGCGCGTAGGCTGATTCCGCCGTCAAGCATTGCTTCGCCAGATTCACCGCCGTTGGCATCGCCGGCGACCATATATATATAAATAATACACGAAAAAAAGAAATAAAATCAAATTCAAAAAAAATAGAAGGAATTAAATGCGATTTTTTTTTTTTTAAGAAAGCCTAAAAGAAAGTGAGTCTCAGGTAAATTATTTTACTATTTTCGGGGATTTTGTATTTGGTAGTAATAAGAAAATGTAATGGGGAAAATAAATATATTTATGGGAAGGAGAAGAAGAGAGAGAGAGAGGGGGATGGATAGATACTGTTGGGTTGAGTGGACGCAAAGGTGGGACCCAGAGTAGGAGTACAAAAGTGGGACCCAGACACGAGGGGGCAGGGAAAGTGAGAGTTTGGAATCCAACAGAAACAGAGAAACAACAGGTGGTGTGGTGTGGAGATACTCAGATAATCAAAGATTCTTGTTGCTTCTCTTTAGATCATTCTTTTCTTTATTTATTATTGCCGTGTGCAAGTCAAATTATTTTCCAACATCAATAATATTTTGTTTTCCCTTTTTTTTTTTATATTGTTATTTATTTTTTTTTCGAATTTTTTAACCACATATTAAATATCTCGAAAATACTCTACGAAAAATATCTCCTTCATACAGATACTCGTAACTCTACGATGTGACTATTTTAAAAATTGTATTTAAACCCAATATTTTTTATTTATGGATTTAGCCTAAACACGCACACACGTACGAAAAAAAAGAATTTAGCTAAATAGTTTTTTGACTAAATAGTTTTCCATTGGATGAAAAACTATGATGACAAGTAAGCTAAAACCAGCATGAAAAAAAAAATGCCTTGTATCAAGTAACGATTTTATTGGTGTATTTAGCGTTCATTATAAACAGTAAGCTAAATTTATGTTTGTTTTTTATATGTATATAAATAAATATTTGAACTACCATAATGTTGACACTAAGTGATGGGATATAAATTAAGTGAATTGTTTTTGAGTAAGTTTCCGAACCTTTTCACTATCATATGCTTTTTTATGTCAACTTTTTTGGCGTTTTACATGTTTAGGTTTGTTTTAGTTTTCGTATTTCATCATCGTAGTCTACAAAGGTATTCCACAATGTATGCTATCTTGTATTTTCTTATGAATGAATTTTAGATAAAAAAAAAAAACATGTTTAGATTTTCTTATAAGATCAATTGTCGTGGCATCTAGCCATCTATGACGTAGCACGTTTGTAAAATTAATATTAATTTAATATAAGCAAAATATTCGTTTTTCGTGTTTGTATCTAGTTTTCTTCAATTATTTCGTGTTAGTCTAATTATAAATTTCGAGTGGTTAGTATTTTACGTGTATAATATTAAATTACTATTGTCAAATTGATAAACCAAATACCGTACGTATTCTATAAACGTGGTCCACGGACTTCATAATCATACTATCTCTTAAGAAATTTAAATAGAGTGTTTCTAATCTATATTATTATTTAAGCAGTGATTTGAGCTCTCTTTCAAAGTTGAAAACTGAATTACGCTTTTGCCATTAATAAATACAAAGGAAAGGGTGTATAATTTTGTAATTTATCTAGCATATTTAATTGTGCCATGTTTAATTATTTTTTTTCTTAAATTGTTAGTGCGGTATTAATAATGAGATGCATCGCGTATTTGTTTATTTGAGAAAAAATTAACGTATAAGGATAATTATTATACATCGAAAAGTATAATTACTATTTCGTGATTATCGGTTTAATGGCAGCATTAAAACCCTAGAATTCGTTCGCTATAAATACTTTGCGCACCCTCTCTACTTTTTTCTCCACTTTTTCTTCAACTCAGCAATTCTCAAACCTTTTTAATTGGTGTGTAATCTCTACCTTTTGTTTCTTAGTTACATTGTAACTGTTTTAATACTTTAAAACTTAACTAATAGATAATGGTTTCTCACCTTTAGGAATTAAACTTCTTATGCATTACCTTATTGTCTAGATTATATGACCAGAGCCTTAGAGCTGAGTACTCCTTATTAGTAACGATTTCCCATTAAGAAATTTGAGAACGTGTAGAACAAAGAAACATTGTTATTAGACTTTATTATTTGTGAACAGAAAAAAGAACGTATCGGAATGACCTACGGATAATGAAGACAAAATGAATAATCGGAAGCCTCAGAGTTGGTACACAGCGTTGTTCTTGCTATCTCTTTGCTAGGTTTAGAATTCTCTGGAATCAATATGTCATAATGATTGAGCTATTGCATCATCTAAAGGGGTTTGATCTGGATTTAAATTGCATTTCCTAGATAGGAATCTAATCATTGCCAAAGTCTTTAACATTAAAGATATAGAATCAATGAAACTGGATATTAGCATTGATCTTTGAGGCGTGATCTTCAATGCTTCATGGTTCTTGGGACTTTCACTATCTCACTGAAACCCACTGCTCTCTGCAGCTTGGAAGAATCAACAGGATTGGCCATTAGGTTTATTATAGGCAAAAGAAGGTGGTGTTTCCGAACTCTTCGATGATTAAAACGAAGACGAAGAACAAATACTTCGTCGGACGCTTTGTTCCGGAACACTTTGGCATAAATTTTTTCTGTATTAATATATTTTTTAAAAAAAAAAATCAATGTAATTCCCAACTAATACATATCCAAAAACTATTGTAAATTACAAATGGAAATAGTGCTAAGTAATATAGTTACTTCCAAGTTCTAACATGTACAATATATTGTTTCTAAGAAATAATTATTGGTTTGTAAAAAATTATGGTTTCTCTTTTAATCGAAATTCCCTTATGCCAAATAGGAAAAAATATACCTTTTGTTGTTTTTCTTACAATTTAAACTATGATTAAAATCTCATTTTGTATTTCCTTTACTCATCATTCATGTTTTTTTTTTCCAAAAAGCATTCGAGCTATTTTCTCCGACCAAATTTTAGAAATGCACTTCCAGTGAAAGTGGAAATGAGCTAAACTACAACCATAATGAAAAACGGCTACACATTTTAAGAAATAAACAGAAAGAAAGACGTGTATCAAAAGATGTTTAATGTACTTAAGGTTGATACATGTGTTGTGTTTTTTTTTTGGATTTGATGGACGGATAACCTTTCTAAAGAGATTAATTAGCATTGTTAGTTAGAGGAGTTAGGTTCATAGTGTTTTTGCATTCATTACTAAAATCAAACAAATTTGAACACTTAGATTTTACATGTAAATTTTTTTGAGTGTTTGACCACAAGAAGAGCAAAGGCAAAAGCAAAAAAATTGTTCCAAAAAATGGACAATAACTTGCTCGAGTCTAAAGTTGGTGGCTTGACTTCTAATCGACATAGAGTATTGATGAGTTAGAAAAAAGTGATGTGGAAGAAAAACAACGCTATCATGTCTTAAACTTTTTTATTTTTATATCCAATTTTGAATTTACTGTATTCCAATATACGAGAGCTATGAAAACATAGGAAAATCATTGTCTTTATCTATATTTTACGACATGGTGTGTATGAGATAAATAACACATATGCAGAAAATGTGACCCATTCTGCTTTTGTTTTTCAACCAAACAGTAGCAAGCATCAGTTTTTGTTAAACTCTTTTTTGGATTGTGTATAATAACCCACAGTGTATAAAAACTCAGACCATAGACCAAAATAATTAATTCTCCTAAGATATATTTACTTAGATCCAATATCAGATATAATATATGTACAAACTTTAATGATTGTAGTTTGGTCATTGGTGTAGTGGAATCATTGATTTTGGATGAGGACCATAAGGTAGATGACAAGAAAATCAACTTGATGTCCTCGGAGGATAATATTGAGAGAGGAAAATTGGACAGTTTAGGGATAATAAATTCATCTCTAAAACTTCTTTCCATATGATTTTCCCATGATAAAGCAATCTATTTCTTATGTTTTGATATGGACCATTGAAAATTTACAAGCAGGGAGACAAATACGAGACTTCAAGTTATGCAATAAGACGAGGAAGAAACCCGAAACTCCAAACTACCTGAAACATTAAAAAAAAAAAGGTGTTTCGTATCATTTATTAGGAGAACCACCGCTTCAAACTCAACAAGTTATAGAAAGTCTAATCCTCAAAAAGAAAGAAAATAGTGGAGGTAAGAAGAACGACGGTCCCGTCGCCGAGAAGAAACCCGATTAGAAGACGGTTTGATCTAAAAATTTCTTAAACAAATGCAAGTAGAATTCGATTTGTGTGCCAAAGAACAAAAAAAACAGCAACCATACAGACAAAAACAAAAGCGATGAAAACGATAACAACGAAAATAAATTAGGTTAGAAAAAGCAAGAAAACGAAAAAAAATTATTTGGTCTTATTATATCGTTTTATGTAAAGAATATGATTCTGAGTGTTTGATGCTTCGAATAATTGTCATCTATTCTCTTTTGTCATCTATCAAGTAAGCGTCCCATTTTGAAACCGGCTTAGGAACCCTTGCTGGCTCTAGATTTATCTTTTTTGTATCCTTTTTCTTCGTCATTACTCCATATGGACATTCAAAAGAGAGTAGTTACAACTACGCAAGAGAAAAAATGTCATCAAGTATAAACAATTCAGGCCTCTAACCAAACCATTGTCTGTGAATGTTAATATATAACATTCAAATCAGTTTTACTCTCACCTAGAGCCAGCCCTACCTGATTCCAAATACATATATATTCACATGAAATTAGAATATGTTACTAGGAAACACACATGCTTTTATATATATGAGTTTGCAAGCATCTATTAAAAGAAAAACGACGAGATACCATGTTGGACAAGGTAGTGAGAACAACCGAGAAAAACGTCAAGCTATATTTTTATAAACAATCATAAGAGAGTGAGGTTAAAGAGGCCACAAGCAACGAAGGAGCTAGAGGTTACGACATTGGTTTTTATATGAAATATAGATCGGTTTCAAGACTAATAAAAAACATGAAAGAAAATTGTAAAACAAATGATAAAAAGAGTATAAACCTACTACATCTGTTTTCACAAGTTTTTTAATTTTAGGAATTCTTGAGATAATATATAACATGTTTTTAAGAGAATTATATCTATATGTTTGGATATAATTTGAAATCTTATCATTCATACTGATACGGTGATATGATATACATATTACGAGTACTGGTTATGTTCAAAACAAAAGAACTATTTTACAATTGTTTCACATATCATCTATATGCACATGGCGCATATCAGTCGTCTAATATTAATATAGAATTGGTACATCATGCATGCCCATCCATGGCATACATAGACAATTTGAATTATTGTTATTTAGTAATCCTAAAATCAATAATTTCTAAATATTATCCAAAATTTGTTTCATTTTATATAATTGTTAAATTTCTTACTGAAATTTTAATAATAGTATACAACATATGAATTCATCGTGCATATGAAAATTCAAAATTATTTTTTTATAAAAATATAAAAGAAATTTAGAACACTAAAACATATTTATTATTTTATGGTGTATACTACGTACTAACGAAGCAAAGCGTAATCTATGCGTGAGTATGTTAATTTATTAAATAAGATATTGGAAGAGGAACAAATTGCACTTGAAATCTCCTTAAAATTTCAAGTATTAAGCTGTGAAGGCTATGAAGTTTAGAAAAACATGGTAGACTTTATTTTCGCCGTAGTTAGATCAATTGCAAAGATTGAACAGCGTGAAACAGGATAAAAACTGTTGAAATGTGTTTGGCAACTGTCAGAAAGATGAAGGACAATTCTAGGTCATTTCATGTTTGGAATATCTATTGTGGTGAACGGTTTAGACATGTTTGATCAAATGTGGATCAAATCTAGCAAAATTAATTAAAGAAGCAAAGATTGTTTCGAGATTCTGGTTAGAACGATACATGATATTATAATATTATAAAGAAGCAAAGCGTCCCATTTCCAGTGATATTTAATGCTGGCGTGAGATTTTAGATAGAACGGTGCATAATATTATAAAAAATATTATAAATTATCCGGTTGTAATGTTATCGTCTTTAGAGGTCTTTCCAATGATGATTTCGTCGTTAGACCACTCTAACTGCAAGTTGCTAAGACTTACAAATAACATGTGACTTATAGTTGGATATAATAGTCATAAGTTGGTTGAGCGAGCAATTTTTTGTAAATGTATCTTGGATATTGGTTATGGAAAGATAAAAAGGATGTTATCAAAAAATCCAAGATTGACATTTGCAAAGATTTGTTGATCATGGATTGTGAAGATCCTATCAAAGCAATTGTAGTTGAAGTTTATGGACGGTCGTTTGACACAAAAATTGATCCTAATTATTGTCAAGAGAGGTGGTACTGAGTCCAAGGAACGACGATGTGGAAACACCAAATGACTACATGCTCTCATCTATTAGTATAACGCTCAATAAATTACAAATGATTTAATAAATAATTCTTCATGTTCATTTACTAAATAATATATTTAATAATCCAACACTCAATACGAGAAAAAGACAAAAAAAATATATAAAAACCTGGAACAGGATTAAATGTCGGATAAGACGAGACGGTGAAAAAATAATGATGAGATGGATAATTTGAAAAAAAAAAAATAGTCAAAAGAACATGGATAAGAAAAAGGAAAGAAGGAGAAGAAAGAAGAAGAAGAAAAAGAAGAAGAAGAAGGAAGCAAGAAGAGAGAAGAAGAAAGGAGAAGAAGAGAGAAGAAACACGAAATAAGAAGAAGGAAGACGAAGAAAGAAAAAAAAAGGGAGAAAGAAAGAAGAACAAGGAAGAAAGAAGAAGAAAAAGGAGAAAGAAGAATAACTTAATGAACGAGAAGAAAAAGACGAAGAAAAAAAAAGAAACATAAGAAGACGAACAAGACGAAAACGTAGAAAAATAAAATGAAGATTTTAGAGAAGAGAACGAATATTTGGAAGAAGAGGAATAAAACCAGAGAAGAAGACGCTATGATTTTTAAATTAATCATGTCCACGGAAGATAAAGATGAGATAAAGAAAAAAAAATCAGAAGAATTAGACGAAGAAAGACTTGAAAAACACAAGAAGTCAGAAAAGACATATACGATAAAGAAGAAGAAGTAGAAGTCGAAGATGATGAATAAAAAGAAGGAATTGATGAAGAAGAATAAAAAAAATAAAAGATTGTGAAGACGAGGAAGAAGAAAACGAAACCGATAAGAAGAATTTGAAGATGACAATTAGTAGGAGAAGATGAAGATGAAGTAAAAAACGAAAAGAAACTTAGACGAATAAGAAATCAGAGGAGAAGAAGAAGACAAGTGCGATGAGTTTGGAGAAGGAAAAAGAAGACGAATAAAACCTGTAAGACAAAGAAGAAGAATAAGTTGGAGCAAGAGAAAATGATGAAAAGGAATAGTCGAAAATGATAAAAAATAATTGGCGTTTCGATTAGGGTAGAATAAGCAGAAGAAGAATCGAAACCTTCTTCTTCTTCTGATCCATACGAGGATGAACACAACATCTCTATCTATTGACGTTTCTGAATTCCACAACGTCAATTTTGATCGTAAAAATCGGATCTTTGCAAGAACTCAAAAAGTTTCCATGGCTTAGAAAGTAATGATAGATAGAGAAAGACAAAGAGAAGAACGATATTAAAATTGTGTGTGGCTCTGAAACGTTTAGATTAAGGTAGAATAAGGAAAAATTAAAATTCAAAATATAAAATAACAGAAAAGAAGAAGATGAAGTTAAAGCAGAATAAATAGAAGATGGGGAAGAATAAAAAAAAAACAGGAGAATAAGATGTCGAAGAAGACGTAGATAAAGAAGAAGAAAGGAAAGAAGGAAAACAAGAAAGGAAAAACCAACATACACTGTTAGAAAGAGAAAATGAATAATCTTGATCGGAAATCTTATTTTTTTTTATAAGTTTAGAAAATACTAATATTTATTTGTATATCGTCTTTTTGGGTAGCTTCACTTACTCATAAATGAATAATCAAATATTTTTTATAGAAATTTAAAATCATTATTTTGTTATTTGATTTATTTTTTGTGTCTATTTGGTTCACATATATTTTAGAATAATTTAAAAATGACTTAGATAAATAGGAATAACAACTGAAAAAGTTCTTTTAAGAGAAGAAGAAAAACAAAAAAAATAGAACATTAAGAAAACAAATTAGAAAAAAAAAACAGAAGGTGAAGAAAAGAATAAGATGATGAAGAAGAACAAATAAATACTGGAATGATAATATGTTGGGGAAGACAAAGATGATGAATAATGAGAGGGAAAAAGAAGAGGAAGGAAATAATAGGGAGAACAAGGCGAAGAAAAACCAGAAGAAAAGGAAAAGAAGAAGTCGGAGGAGACAATGATGATGAAGAAAAAGGATGCAAAGACAACGAAGAAAAATAAAAATAAAAAACAAGTAAGAGGAATAAAAACAAAAATTCGACGAACTAGAAATTGGAAAAGATGATGAAAAAGATAATTAAAACAGGAAATAGAAAAAGATGAATAATACGACGATGATGAAGAAGAAGAAAAGGATCATGAAATTGGAGAAAAAGAAGAGGAATAAGAATTCGGAAAAGAAGAAGAAAAATTAAACTGTGAGATGAAATCTATGGATGTAATTGATGGGTACATATAATTCATAGGTACACGTTAAGAGGAAACACCAAAGTTTTCTCTTTGGGTAAGACAAGAAAAATATATCAAAAAGATGCTTACTGCAGTTTTGTTTTTAACATTAGATGATATACAATTTAAATAAATTGTTTAGTGTATAAAGAATGAAGAAAAAAAAATAAGAAAGAAAGAAGAAGAACAAAGATGACAAAATAAAAAGGAAGAAAAAATAAAACAATAGTCAAGATCAAACATTTGCAAAAGTAGGAGTGTTTCTACCAAAACCGGTTTTTACAAATAGGGAATTATACGTGGCTTATATCAAAGGTAACAACCAGGTCAGGATTGAAGATCTTGATAACAGATAAAGATAATAAACTACAACGTAAGACATTGAATGTTGTTTACGAAGAAGTGCTTCCGATTCTTTTTTAACTTCCTATCGATAAGTTATATTTGTATTTTTCTTGATGGAATTTATATTCTATTGTTTCTGCATGCGTTTTTCCTTCATTACTTGAATGTTATAACTTTGGTATTTATATTTTATTATTTATGATTTTCTTGATGGTATTTATAATTGGAAACATTTGCGGTGTATCTAAATATTGTTATTTCATCGCAAACTAAAAAATAGGCATGTATTGTTATTGGCATGTATACGTGGTTTTCATCATCGCAAACTAAATATTGTTGTTGGCATGTATCTAAATATGTTCTTGAATTTTTAATAAGACAAATATGTTTACAAGTTGTTTAGAACAAATTCAATCAAGAAATTTAAAATAAATTTTGAGATCAATATCATCATAGAATCTGTAACTTATATAATGAAAAACCAATAGTCCGCGCATTCTTGCATGTATCTACAAATTCTTATTACATTACAAAGTATATCGTTATTGGGTTTACTAAACAGTTGGTTCATTCGATCACGTGTTCAAATTTCTAGCATCATTTTTTAAAAAATGTTTACAGTTTGTTTATTACAATTTCCATTAGAAAATTTTAAATTAGTTTTGAGGTCAATATTATGTGTTTAACATCATTGAACTCAAGTAGTCTGCGCATTTGTGCGGACCCAGCCCTAGTAACCTTATAAACAAAAAAGACATTATTATTCTGTTCATTTCAAATATCTCGGACAATTTTTTGTCACTATTTAGTTTGATTCTTAGTTCAATATAAAAGTGGAGTCATCGCTTTAGAAAAAAAAAAAAAAAAAAAAAAGTAGAGTCATCGACGGTAGAAGTTCTATCGACCTAGAGAATGTGTACCGTCTAGCTCTGCTCGACCATATCTTTTGTGAAGTCATTCTACTTTTATTATTTGTTTGATGTTAACGGGAAAAATATGAAGAATAGTAGAATACAATGATGTAATCTGAAAAAGGAATCCAATAACATTTATTACCGAAAGATATAGGAAAGATCGGTGTCGGTCCTGTCGGAGCAAAATAAAAACAATGGATACGATCATACGACTTTATGAAATTAATAAAAAAGAAAGTGACACTAAACGATAGCAATAAAAGAAAGGTCGCTTTGCATCATAAAGTTTGAAAGAGACAAATGAGAAGAAGGAACCCTATTTTTTTCACCACATACTTCACCTTTCATCACTTTCTCTATCCCTTTCTTTTTTCTTGTAGATTTAGAAAATAGGAAAAATTTGGTGAATAACCATAAAAAAAACTATAATTTAGTTCATGACCAATTTCTCTCTCTATATGTTCCTATCTCTCTCTAAAAAATTGGTTACTTTCTTAGTTATAATTTTTTTTGGTTATTCACCAAAACAACCCTAGAAAATATTATATTTCTCCTTTTCCATTAATTCTCCACAATAATAATATATTGGACATTAGAAAATATTTGCAAATTCAGATGTGTATCATCTTCATTCTCCATATGTTCTGTGTTTTTGCTATCGCTTGGATTACGATAGCATCTGATTAATCTTTGCGGGAGCATGTTTCTCACAAGAAGATTCTGCAAAGTATTCTGATTTCTGAGAAATATACAAAAAAAATTTCGAAACACACCTTCGACTAAATTAACGGACTTAAGATTATAGGGCTAAATTACCCAAGTCTTCTTTTTGTAGTTGTAAACAATATCACTAATGAACCCATCCGAATTTCAATATAGATATTTTTTTATATTAAAATATTATAATGTTAATTGTAATTTCATTTCTGGAGCTACTCCTGTGTTTTGTACAATGAAATTAGATAAAAAAAAGTTTTATTGAGATGTAATCTAAGAGTTTTATGTTTGTATCATTGTTATAATCTGGGTTCAAATTTTGTAATGAGTGTGAGTTGTAGTAGATGAAAACTGCTCACGTTTAACAAAACTTTATAGCATTTTATTTTACATGATTCACATAAGAAAAAACTTGACCTTTGTGGGTTCACATAGATGATAGATGTGGATGGGCTAGGTGTCAACTTCTCACTCGCTTAAGTCCTTGCCCTATGAGATTTTGACAACTACTTATCTTCTACATATATATATATATATTTTTTTTTTTTGTCAAAAATATAAGATTATATATGCCAGACATTTTTGTACTGAATACTGATATTTTTGTAACATCAACAAAATTAATTTATAGAATGTTATTAATTTTTCACTTTTTTCCATCAAATATTGGCGCGAATGAGAATCTTTCCTTTGAAGATCTACCACTGATTGGAATTTTTTTTTTTTTCTTCTTTTATGGAACCTTTTTGTGTTTTTTGAATAGTCAAGTCATCCCTATCATCATTTCACGTAAAGTAACTCCATTCAAAATTTCTTATAGGAGATTACCATAATTTTTTCTCCCTGTTGGTAATATATACTTCTGTTTCATCCCATTAATACAGCCATCAATATATATCACTCATTAGTTTGAGACATATAATTATTTTTTAAATCAGAATATCTAAAAGTATGAAATTTCAGATATTGGAGGAGATTATGGGTCAAAAGTATGAAATTCCCTAGTCTTCACAAAAAAAAAAAAAATTTACAAGGGGTTATAGTTATGTATGATATGAAAAAACATTTCAAGTTTGGACGGTGAGAAGAAAAAACAAAATGACTCGTATAAGCATTAATCCATCATGATTTCCAGTTCAAAAAAAAAAATCTGGATGGTAAAATAGAATTGGTTAATTACCAAAAAAGCATAAACTTAACTAAGTATTAAAGTACTAGTTTCACTTATAAAACAGAAGTAGATATAATGCATCATCTACCGATTCCTACCTTACAATCTGGTTCACGCTATTTCAACAATCTCATATGATGATTCAACAACACACTCAAGTTCTACATCCTCAAATGTCTTTTTTAATTATAGAACACACTTATACTCTTCAAAGTTTAAACTATTCTCTGTACATTTAAATATTTTGCAATAAAATTAACAATTAACAAAAACATAATACTATAATGTATCTATAAGGTGAACAATAATTTTTTTTGAATGATAAAGGAGATAATACTTTAGCATATTATATAATGAATAAACAATTTGATTTTTTTAATAAGAATTAGACCTTTTCGGCACAACTTGAAAAGAGTCCACTTTTCACATGGTATCCCTATAAGATTATAATATATAATATTTATGTATAATCAAGAAAACTAATTAACAAGATCCTTAATCTTTCTTTTCGAGGGTAATAATGCATGAGTTTAGATCGAAGTTTTCAAAAAAATTCAAAGTCTGTCGTTCTTTGTTGACGAAAAACCAAGTATGAACGAACTGTGAAGATTATCTTTGCTCCGCTCCTTGTGGTTATAATGCTACTCACCCTTCCATGCATGAAAATATGAAATCCATCTTCTTTATTTAGAGATTTAAACCAAAAAATAATATTCCATGACAAAAGAAAATTGATTTGGTTTAAGCTTAGAACTCGTGCCAACAAGATTAACATAAACATTTAAAAAATCAGTTTTCTGTCACTTGCTTTAATTGGTTAATTAGATATTATATATTGTCCAGTTAATCTAAAAATAAGTTGATTTCTTAGCAATGATCTTCATATCTATTCTCTAATTGTTTTTTTGGTCAACGGTCTGAAATAGATAATTGTTAAAATGTATGAAATTTAGGTAAATTCATAAATAAATACAGTATTATACTTGGCCTTCATAAATAAATATTATACTTGGCCAGTCCTTTCATATTTGATGCACTGTTACCACATCTCGTATATATTGTAATGTAAAGTAAAACAAATTTTTTTTTTCACAATCATATAAATTCACACAAGACAGCTTTTTACATATCAATGAATGTGTCACATGCGAGATTTTTTCAATAAAAGTGAAGGTTTCTTCTTTAGGGAACCAATATCCTCGTTGACGTTTTCCGAGCATACACTAGCAGAATATGACAATGATAAAACACAAATAATTTTTTTTTGGAACAAATTAATAAAAATTGTTTTGGTGAAGCATAAAGCTGACTTTATTCAATTCGAATATAATACAGCTTAAAATAAATATTTTCTAATTCTAATCTTTTAACTTTCTTTACTTAAAAACTATAACAAAAATCCTATATGTAACTCACAATTTGAAACTTCACTGGTCACGCCATAGACGAATATATCAAAACCCTATTCATAAACACTAATTAAACCCTAACTTTTTTTTTTTTTGTCATAAACTTTCTTCATTTAAAAAACTTAGGAATTCAATACTATCACCTGTTTGGTTATAGAATCAGCCACACCATTAAACCTAACTATAACCGATTAACCTAACTGGAAATTACAAAAAAAAAAAAAACTAACGTAAATTTCAAAAAGTCCCTGTTTTTCACAGTTCCTAAAAATGCTTTAGAAAATAGTGTCTGTTTTATGTTGATTTTATAGCCTTAATTGGCTGAGGGCTAGCTATCATAAGTTTTGAAGCGTTTATGTAGTAATTAATAGTAATAGAATAATTAAAAACTTACGTTCGATGCATTCACGAATACGACGTTGCATTTGGTTTTTCGGTTCTAATGTATTTTTAATTTGGGCTGGGTAAACAAAGGGTTAAGCAAAATCAAGCATCATCAAATTTTTCATCGAATTCATAAATTTTGTATATATTTTTTAGGTTCTATTAAGTTTGTTATCTGTTGTGGCAAAGATATGTTAAAAAGTAAACGACAGTAAATTTTATGGTTCCAGTTCATGTTCAGCGTTCGTTTCATATGGCTAACTTTAAAACGAGGGCTAACTCTAGTGATTTTTATATTTTTATATAGATACCGAGGGCTAACTCTAGTGATTTTTATATTTTTATATAGATGCTGAATGGTATTATAATACTCCAATCAATTTTTAGTTCACTTATAGGCAACATAACGATGCTCATTTTTATTTCATTTTAAGAAAAAACATAACGATCATCACTTCTTTGGATCTAGAGTGTAACATAAAGTGTTAGAGTTGACTATGAGTCAACTGATGTCGTCGAATCTGACTTGGAGTCCAGATGTTCAGGTCCAAACGAATCTCGTTAAGATCATCGTTGAACCGACAATGAAAGGCTAGCATGACTAATCGAATAGAAAAGATGAATGGTGAAAAATTGATCAATATGAAAAGTGCAGTGGGAAATATAAAATAAATAAAGAGTGGACCCATTTTGCCAATTGAGTTTGGTTCAACAATTCCTTTTGTTATGTGTTCCATCTTCAATTGTCTCGTTACTTTTAATGGGTGTCGAATTGGTGACCTCTCATGTTTTATCCATCTTTAGTTGGAACATCAAACATTAATTGACACATTTTCCTTGTAAATGTGCATCACATCAGACCTTTAATATATATAGATAACCATGGAAACCGCATCAATCCACATGATAAAATTATTTTATAATTACCATCAGAAATTCATAATTGACCAACCAATATGGATCTCTTCCGGTCTATCTGAATATACAATGACTTTGAGTTCAAATTGTGGTGATGTACTCACGTCTTTGTTTTCTTGGAATTTCAGATGAGTTCAAGACCGTATTGTTAGTAATTCATTTTAAAATTGGTTGATAATCAAACCCTTGATTGAGAACCAGGAATACTATTTGCAATCAGCCGACAAAGTATAATGGTAACAAGTTAACAACTATAAAAAAGACAAAACAAAAAGATCAAAAAGATGAAATAACAAACAAAACAAAAAAAAGAGAGAGGAAGGAGCGACATTTTGAAAAGTTGAGATTTGAAGGGTCGGGTCAATCCATTAGGGAGGGTGGGTGGGGCAATGCGAGATAATATTAGATTACAGAAATGATGAAGTTGCCATTATAAGTGTAAGTTGTATTTTTGCTGTAATTATATAAACTATTAGCATTTGTGTGGGTCTTTAGTGTCCAGTTTGCAAAAATAATCACTAAAGAAAAGATTTCGAAAAATTATCAAATATGAAGGGGCAAGATATGTTTGTCCCTTGTTTAAAGTATAACGACGGGAGTTCGATCAAAAGTTATTTCTACACACAAAAATTGACAAGTAGTTGACAAAAAAAAAATTACACAAGTATAAGACGTTGTTTTTACTTGTAAAAAAGCTAGATATATATTCTAACCTAAAGTATCTAAGAAAATTACAAGTATAAGACGTTGTTTTTACACGGTAAAAAGACAATTTAATATTGCTTTTTAAAGAAAAAATTATAGTGATATTTCATACATAATGAGTTACCTCTATAGGCTGTTCAAAAATAATCAAAACGAGTTACCTTTATAGTATAGATTAGAGCGGACTACTACTTATTTGGGTGGTATAGAGGATTGGTAATTGCATATTGTTCCTTCTGATTAAAATGGTGTAAATTGATAAGCGAGAGAGAGAGAGAGACGGAGACAAGACACCAATAACTAAGGCCAAACCCACTACGGGCAGAATCAAGACTGTTAATATACAATCACAGGGACCCTATAATCACGAGCCCTAAAGAACCAATTATCTCTCTCGATCTCTCTCTCTCTCAGTTACATGCTCCACCACTTCCACTTAGCATCTTTTACTTTTCCCATTTATAGTACACTTATGTTCTCTCTCCTTTTTCTTCTTTGCCTTTTCATATTTGGTAAACTGTGACCATAAGATATACTGTACTTACTACGCTCTACACATTTGCATAATTCAACGTTAGTTGGTTTAAACATTATGGCATAAAATATTCGCATTTAATTGTACACATCAGTTTTCCCGAGACAAAAATATGTGCGCTGAAATTAACTTTCACCAACCTACAAAATAGGTGTAATATAGGTTGTATGTACATCAGTTTTTATCCTTTTGAAAATGGTGACATATTATATGATACAGTCTGTAATAAATAAATAAATATTCACAGCGCTCTGGTTATGAAAATCAGAATTAACTAAGGTCAGTTTCGAGAGGATTTCGGGAGGTCTTTATTTTACTTTTAGAAAGGCAAAACCTTTGACTAAAATAACAGATCATATCATGGATGGATTTATTTTCTGCATGCCACGTAAATTAGTTTGTTCCATGAGTGGGAGAGTCCCGTAGTAACTTGACAAAGACTACTACTTTGCTGAAATATTTGTATTATTATGATGGTTTTATTCCCGTTCTTTCTTTCGTTTCTCTAACAGTCCATCTAGTGGTTAATGGTTTTGATTGAGTTAAAAAAAGAGTTAATTCTAGAATATATATGATTACTGTGGGTTTTACATGAAAGTAAATCTGTAATATATGTATCTCCAACCTTGTTGTACTTCTCCTTAGAATCTATCAATCTTGTAACTTAATACGAACAGTTTTTCTAAGAAAATGAGATTTCTGCATTGGTCAAAAAAAAAAACTTAATACGAACAAGAGAAATAAGGGAAATATCGTATGGGCCTGACTCATAAACCTTTTTTACCAACCAGCTTAGCCCATTAGTGTTATATGGGCATGGCTGTTCATTAAACCCTATAGTCAAAAGTTGTAAACAAGAATTACCATCTGAATTAATCAGCAAAACGATATTTTCAACGAGGAAAAAGTTATATTGGGAATTTCATATGACCGTCGATTCAAATAATTATGCGTGAAAAACTCTAAATTTCCTAAACTAATCCCTTAAAAACATAAATAATTTTTTTTTACTAATTTGTTTTCTTTGAAGTAGTATTTATATTAAAATGTTTGAAATCTAGCTCGATTGTTATCTATGGACTTATTGATTGAACCAGGTTTCTTAATTACACTACTGTTTGAATTTTTTTTTGTTTTGAAAGAACTGCTAAAGGTTTAATTCACTGCAACCTGAAATAAATGAATTTTCTCTATTTGAACATATATTCTGCATTTTCCAACAATCATACCAACTTCCAACACGTTTAAATCAGTAAAGTTTAAATTAAAATCCGATGAACTGCTCACAGTCCTTGTCTTCATAAGTCATAACTCACATTTTGGTGGTGGGTTAAGGTTTATATCTTTGTGTTAAAGGATTGTTATAATCACCACCTTATTTTATTTGACAACTATGTTCAAACCACATATTATAGCCTTATAAGAAGCACGTTTACGATGATTAACACGAAAAACAACTTTATACAAAATATTATGTCAAATTCACATCATGTACACAATTAATAGTCTAGTTATTTCTTAGAGATTTTAATTTATAGATTTTTCTATATTCCATTTTTTTTTAAAAATTATACTATAGTCGTCTAATTAGTGACATGCATGAGTTTTTAATCAAATCTATATATTAATCCGTAAATGCATTGTTATTGTACCGCTCCGCGGTAGTATACAAGGTGCTGAACCATTGAAAACAAAATTGCTGCACAGTAGATTTACGATATATTGAATTAAGTTAAAGTGAATCGATCAATTTGGTTGTTTTGGTTTTCGAACTAATTAAATAAACAAAGAGCTATAAACACTTGAAACAAGAAGGAAAGCAATTGAACAATAAGAAAAACAAACAAGCGGAATATCAATCAATAACTAATCCTCTATCGATACGCTTACCATTTTACCTTGAAGTATTAAACTTTCATTTGCAATCACAATAGCAAGCAAGCATTAGTCACAAATTTATTAGGTTTCACAATACTTATTAACATCAATTATTATTGGTTGAGTCAGTAATGCTCATCTACAGTTTGGTTCATGTACTTTAGCTCAACATTATTTATGCACAAGTTACCCTAAATTCTTAAACTATATACGATCAAATCAATTATAGCATTAAGAACTAAATGACATAGAACTAGAACTTATTAACATAGAACTAGTCTCTTTACAGGACTAGAAATTAAGGCTTTGGGGAAGAAAAAAAAGTTCTCAAAATGTGGTCACGTGGAAAAGCTGATATTCACACTAGTGGCTTTGCTGAAAAAACGAAATAATTGGAGTCGGTGGGGTTTCATATTAATGATAGCAAAAACATTTAATAATTATGATTATTTACTATAGAGCTACTAGTAAAACTATGATTAGTAGTCACCCACCACATGGACGTCGTACCAAATCATTTGTTTTTCTAGTTTTATTTTATTTTTATTATTATCATCACTCTTCTAAAAATCTAAATTTTCCGACGTTGGCTCTAGATTTATGTAGGTCTTCCTGAGCATATTTTGGATCCTTTGAGCCAGTTATAAATAAGAGAAACTAATACTAGTAACTTTTATTTTTTTTACCAAAGTAAATTCAATAAGAAACAAATAGTGTGAATAGAGAAACTGTCAAACTTAATCACCTTATATACTCTTGGACTTCACAAAAATTAAAATAAATTTATTATTGGTATATCTTCATCATGTTTATGTTCCTATGGAGATGTGTGAACTATCTTGGACTTAAAGCAAATAATTTATGATTTAACACAATCCATAATGATTGTGGCTACTCGGTTTGTTGCGGGTATTTATAACAATCAAACTTAAGATATAGATTAGTCCAAATCAAACGGCAATCGTTAAAAAATATCCAAGCATATAAATTAGGAAAAATGGACATTTAAATCCTCAACTTTCAAATTTGAACCATTCAAAACCTCACATTTCACCTGATCCATTTAAATAACAAACTTTTTTGTTGACCGAGCTTTAAATCACGAACTTTTGTTGACTCGACCATATTAGGCGCCACGTTAACTTCACTAACGGATCGACTTAACGCCGTTTAATCTCGTCTTGTAGGAAAATTAACGTCGTGCCTAATATGGTCAAGTCAACGTAAATTCGTGATTTAAACAATAGTCAATATAAAAGTTTGTTATTTAAACCGTTCACGCGAAACATGGTGCTTTTAATGGCCAAAATTTAAAAGTTTAACATTTAAATGGCATTTTTTCCGTCTAACCGATATTTTCAATTTCTTCGCATTTCGTAATATTACGTGATTGCTAATCCAAATAAACCAAAGCTAATTTTAGAAGATATTTAAACATAAATTAAATTTACATTATACAAAAAATTGGGTTTAGTTTTTAAAACATCAATTTAACCACATCTCATGATTATCTAACAATATGTAAATCTTACGAAACCCTAAATCTACATACATAAGTTGAGAAACTTCGAGAAACTTGTTCTACCTCGCTGATGTTATCATAAAAAAGGATTAATTTCGGTTAGCGTTCAGTAAAAAAAAAATCTTAAAACACTGATCATTCATAACAGCAGCGAGGTAGAACATTATGTAATCCGAAGAAATTACGTGATCATTCACGTAATATTATGTAATCCGAAAAAATTAAAAATTATATTTCGTAAAATTAGTTTATGTTTAAATATTTTCTAAAATTAGTTTTAGTTACTTTGATTAGCAATCACGTAATATTACGTAATCCGAAGAAATTAAAAATATTGGTTAGACGGGAAAATGCCATTTAAATGTCAAACTTTTAAATTTTGGCCATTAAAAACACCATGTTTCGTTTGGACGGTTTAAATAACAAAGTTTTACGTTGACTATTGTTTAAATCACGAACTTATGTTGACTTGACCATATTAGGCATGACGTCAATTTCCCTAACAGACGGGATTAGACGGCGTTAAGTCGATCCGTCAGTGAAGTTAACGTCGTGCCTAATATGACCGAGTCAACATAAGTTCGTGATTTAAAGATCGGTTAACGAAAAAAATTGTTATTTAAATGGATCAGGTGAAAGGTGGAGCTTTTAATGGTTCAAATTTGAAAGTTGAGGATTTAAATGTCCATTTTCCGATGGGTTGGAGTTTTTAGATTTTTTCGCCAAGGGCAAAAACAACTTACATTTAAATTAAATACTTTTGTTTGACTTGGTTTAAATTGGTTTGGTCTAATATGCCACTTATAAACACACTAATCATTTCATTTTATATTTTATTTAAATTTCCAGCTATCCTTAATTAGTTTTTTCTTACAATTGTATATATACAAACAAGAAACAAAACTTAAAATGGTAAGAAAAACTAATTAAGGATTACCGTCTACTCCAAGTCTCCAACACTATTTAGCCAATTTTTTTTTTTTAGGATGTAGTTTTAAACCGAGCCAAATTGTAACTGTTCGGTTTCCTAATTTGAATAAATAGCTTACTGATTTTAAAAAACTAGTATATAGTTTGGCACAGCGTTAAATGTTTTGTACTTACTGCTAGTCTGCTACCATATATGGGTCTTGATTCAGATGCAAATTGTTGATAATTTAAAACCAGATTAGTAATAAATGTGCTAAAACATTATTCTATCGCTCCACGGATTTTCATCAGTTGCACTTTCAGCTGTCAACCTTTTCTCAGTATCATGCTCTACTTAAATTCGCCTCTACAACTACAACGTTCAATTTCTGTAGTAATAGACTTAAAAAGGCAAGGGAAAAATACTTTAACAGAAAAAGATATGGGTAAAAGCAAAAGAGAGAAAACAAAAAAACATCTCATGTTGCATTATTAATTATTGGAAATATAAATATCGAGTTTACTTTATAATTACCAATCAGGTCATTAGAACACATCCATCTATATAGTCATATGAATTTTTCACAATTTGTTTTTGAATGAATATTTCAAATAGTTGAAAAATCTACCCAAAAATTATGTCAAATGAAAAAAAAAAATTAGATGGATTTGTCCACCCAAAAAAATTTCAAATGAAAAAAATGAGATTAGGTAAGTTGATGATGGTGTACGATTGATAGATTCGATCTCTAATAAAATAAATTAATAGCATTAGTGGAAGATTTAGATTTTTTTAAAGTAGAATAATACCAATCATCTGAAAGATTCTTCCTTTTTAATTATTTTATTAAACTTTTGAATTCGATTTGTCCCAATACAAGACAAAATAAATGTTAAAACTCCGTCGGTTTCAAACATTAATAAAATAAAGTCAAAATACGCCAGTATTCTCATTTACACGTGTCAAAGAACTATTAGTACACGTGTCAGTAAGGTAAAAGGAAAAAAAAAAACCTCGACGTTGAAACCAATCAATCCCCGTTCCCTGAAGAAACCTTTTCCCCCAAAAAAACCGGTAAGACAAGACATCGCACCATGTCCGTTATTGTTAGCTTTGGTCCTACAGAGCCAACAGAGAGAAGAAGTAGTAGAAGAAGATGAAGATGAAGATGAAGATGAAGATCAGAGATTTAGAGCGATTCATCACTTTAGATTAATCATCAGAGCATGCGAAGAGACTCGAAGCTATCATCAATATCAACAACAATGGGTTTTACTCGATCCTCAATCACGTGAATTTTGAAACTTTCTCTTCTCTCTCTCTCTCCATCGCTGCTCTGAGAAACTCTCGTAACGGTGGTCCATGGCGGTGGATGTGGAATCCGTGCTTCAATTTCTCCGGAGGAATGGGTTAACGGAGGCGGAATCTGCTCTGAGAGACGACATCGACGAGAAAAACCAACTCGCTTCTTTCGATTTCGAGAAGTTTCTGTTCCCGATTCCGCCGCCGATCAGAATCACGGCGGATACTCGTCCTCCTTCTGACTCCTCCGGTGAAAATTCCGGCGAGAATGGGTCCAAGTCTTCTTCCGACGACGAGTTTGTCAGCTTGGGCTCTTCCACTTCTGGCTTCTGTTCTTCCTCCGGTAAACATTAGATTCGAATTGGCTAAATATAGAAATCTTGATTCGATATGTGTTCATCAAATTTTGAAATTTCTGGTTCTTGATCTAATGTCCACAAATCGAAGCGATTGATTTATTGAACTAAATAGATCACATTTTGCATAAATGCAGGATTTGTGAATCCGTATGGAGACGGTTCATCATCATCTGATTCACAGTCTCAATTTGGGACGGCTCGTACATACCCTGAGTGGAGTGAGTTTTACTTGCAGACCAACAACAACGAAGAGACCGACGATGAAGAAGACGAGTTCATGTCTCCTGCGTTTAAAGAATCTGATTTCTTCATCTGCCCTGCATTTACACAGGATAAGTTCATCACAGATAACCAATTCGAGAATAAGATTGGCGTCTACGATAAATCATCCGAAGGATCTCAAACCGAAACAAGTCTTGATTACTTAGATAAGACCTTTCTTCTTAACAACGTTGAGGAGGACGACTCAAAAGCTTACATTGGTCTGGATGATAAAAACTCCGAGCTCGAAAGAGAGTGTTTCGATGGGGAATTGTTGGGATTTAGTTGTGAAGAAGATACAAAAGATAACGATGATCTAAAGACCGGTGATCAGGTGAATGTAACGGAGGAAGAGGCTGATGTTGTTCATGAGCTCGAAGAAGATGAATACGAAGTATTCGATCTTAGAATCATTCACTGGAAAAACAGGTATGATGGTGATGCTTTTTGAAGGGATGTGATGAAAAATGAAATGTGTTGTAATCGTTTTTCTTTTATTTTGACAGGACGGGATTCGAAGAGAACAAGGATCTACCGATCGTGCTGAACTCGGTGATTGGAGGAAGATACTACATTACGGAGTACATCGGTTCCGCTGCATTTAGCAAGGTGGTTCAGGCGCAGGATCTACACAACGGGGTCGATGTTTGCCTCAAGATTATCAAGAACGACAAAGATTTCTTCGATCAGAGTTTAGACGAGATCAAGCTCTTGAAACATGTCAATAAGCATGATCCTGCCGATGAACATCACATCCTGCGCCTCTACGATTACTTCTACCACCAAGTAAGAGAGAGTGATCTACAATGACAATTAAAAAAAATCCTGTCTTTATCTTAAGGAGTTTCTAATTCTTGAAAAAAAAAATTCTGTAACAGGAACATCTGTTTATTGTCTGTGAACTTCTCCGAGCAAACTTGTATGAATTCCAGAAATTCAACCAAGAGTCAGGAGGAGAACCGTACTTTAACTTAAGCAGACTTCAGGTTTGTTGTGAAATTGTTTGTTTCTTAAAACAGGCTTTTATTATCTTTATTGATGTTTTTTTTGTATCCTCAGGTTATAACGCGACAGTGTTTGGATGCTCTTGTGTTCCTTCACGGGCTAGGAATCATACATTGTGATCTCAAACCTGAGAACATACTGATAAAGAGTTACAAAAAATGCGCGGTAAAAATCATCGATCTAGGAAGCAGTTGTTTCCGCTCTGACAACTTGTGCTTGTATGTACAATCTCGTTCCTATAGAGCTCCTGAAGTGATTCTCGGGCTTCCATATGATGAAAAGATCGATTTGTGGTCGCTCGGGTGTATTTTAGCAGAGCTCTGCTCTGGTGAGGTACTGTCCGGTTTCCATTAAAAGCTTATCTATATGTTTTATTCCACTAGTAACACGAATCGACCAATGTAAATGTGTGTGTGTGTTCATTCATCAGGTTCTGTTTCCAAACGAAGCAGTAGCGATGATACTGGCTCGGATTGTTGCGGTTTTAGGTCCTATAGAAACGGAGATGCTAGAGAAAGGTCAAGAAACGCATAAATACTTCACCAAAGAGTTTGATCTCTACCACTTGAACGAGGTAATTTTATCTTGATTTTAACCGAAAGAGTTAAGACCTGTTGCTCGAATCTGATGCATTGTTGTTGTTGTTGTTGTTTTCGTGTGATAGGAGAGCAATGAGATTGAATATATAATCACAGAAGAATCTTGCTTGGAAGATCAACTACATGTTAGTGATGAATTGTTCTTAGATTTTGTAAGGAGTCTACTTGAGATCAATCCATCGAGGCGTCTTACAGCTCTCGAGGCACTTAATCACCCTTGGCTCTCTTCTTCTTCTTCTTACAATTGATTTTGCGTTTTTTTTTGGCTTCTTCTTGTGTTGTCTGGTTTTGTCTGATTCTCTGTTTCTCTTCTGTTTTCTTTTCCTCTTGATTGATTGTAATTTTTTTTGTTTGGTCGCTTTAGTTTGGTTAATTGTGAGATTATATGTGTATAGAACTGTTTGCATGATTTTACATTGTAAATAAAAAGTTGATGCTCTGCAATAATAATATCAAGAAAATTAATTTTAGTATATTTAAGGATGTCGTCGGACTCATTAAGGATGCCTTTCTGAACCGTGAGGAGCACTAAGTTCTTGCGTTAAGGCTATAACATTTTGTGCCTCATAAAGTAAAGGGGAGCTTCAAAAATTTTCCCCGTGGGAAGCTTCAAGATCTTGGAGAAGAGGTTTTAGTGCAAGAACTTAGTACTTCCTTCTCCTCACCCTTGAAATAGGCATCCTTAATGGAGTGCAGAGACCACACCACATACATATTCAGAAGCAGGCAACAGATTACCTAAGCAACCTTGAGCAACCGATCCATTAAGATGTGGGGGACAAAATAAATACTTAAATTGGTCTGGATGATAAAAACACGCAGCTCGAAAGAGAGTGTCTCGATGGGGAATTGTTGGGATTTCAGTACTTACCGGTTGTTCCAGATCAGAACTTAACAGCTAAAACTAAATTTTGGGCCTACGAATCTACGGCCATAATGTGCAATTTATGATGACCAAATACGATACATCATTATGGTGTATACTCTCGGTACCAAATACCAATAATGGATTGTGGTAGTTGGAACAAACAAACTTCCAATGTAGCATATGGATACCATAAGAAATGAATACTAATCAAAAGCAAATTATTAGTAGTGTTTTTAATAGCATTTGAAATTGATACTTTGCAAACTGACAAGATATAAGAAAAAGTGATGTGGTCATTTAATCATGTCATAATTATAATTTTCTTTAGGTTTGCTATTGTATGCAGATTACCAACCAAATAATCAGTATAAATATTTTAATGTATAAATTGAAAATTAAATTTTAATTAAAAAACAAAATATTATTGTCGTCGACAAAAAAAAAACAAAATATTATTGTCGTCGACAAAAAAAAAACAAAATATTATTGTCAATAATGATATTTTATTAAAATATATTTAAGTCTTAGATTTAGTGTATTTTAAATAACTAAAAATATATGAATTGAAAAAATATTATTAGCTCAAATTTGAAATTATTTTCTTTCATGAAAATCTTGTTTTAAATTTGTTGCATTGAAGATTAATAATTAAGACGATTTCTTACCTATTTTGTTTATGTAGATACATTTTACTTTTTAATACATTTGTCATTTCAAAATTATATATATATTTGTACATGTTCAATTATTTTTTCGTACATGATCAATTATTTTTTGCTTAATTTAATGAATTAATAACGTGTACACAATATTAAAATATTTACTTTTCAGTCATGCACCAAAGTCGAACCGACTCTAAATCAAACCAAACCGAAGTAAAACCGGTTCAACTCTATCATGTACACTAGATAGAAAGGGGCCCCAAAAGGAAAGCTCCAAAAAGGGATTAAGCGCTTTCTTCTCTTCTAAATCTGTCTCCTCCTTCCTATTTCTCCCACCTTCATTTCATCGCGCGTGTATCCCACCTTCATTCTTAGAAACTCAGTCCCCCTTATGTGGTTCTCAATCGCCAAAAAGGCGCGTACGCTATCAAATTAAAATTAAATGACGTTTCGCTGAAAAAGAGATTCGAGGAAAACCCAAAACTTTGATTGCCTCCTTTTTCTTCTTCTTCTTCCAGGTTCGTATCACTGAAAAGCTCTCCGTCGTTCTCCCTCTGGATCGAATCGGTCCGAGTCATGGCGGAATTGACTCAGGCCGATCTGGTTTACTCGCCACGGTCGATTCAACTGTGGAATGTTCTGGTGAACTGGCTCGATTTCTTCTACCAGTTCTTCCTTAAGATCCTCCGTGCCGTCGCTCACCATCCTCTTCTCTCTGCCTCTTCCTCATCCTCTGCGAAGGCCATCTCCGATGGGTTTAAACCGTTGTCAGTCATCGAATTACCGGAGACGGCGGCGGAATCACCCGTCACCGTGGAAATCGCCTCCGGCGAAGGCGAAGTCGGTAGCATCCAGAAGCTCACGGTATTCTTCTTCTTCTCGGTTTTATCAACTTAGTTTGCTTTTGAACATAAGTTTGGTTGAAGAATCTGTTCTCTCATTTCGAGAATTTTCGGGTGTGGAATTCAGAATCTGTGAACTCTTATAACGAAAATCAGAACTTGGACAAGCTCGCTTTATGTAGTCATACGAGTACGATGCACATCAATTTTGTTACCATTATCAAAGCATAGATACAGTCACTTTTTACTTTGCGTCGTTCATGCTTAATTGTATTTTGTTTGATTTGACCACTGCCTGAAAGATACAGTTTTGAGGTGAAACCAACTCAATCAAGTATATCCATTTCGCATGTTTAGATACTTGTAGACTTGTAAGCCGAGTATCATAAGTGTGCAAGTCAAGCCAAGCTCAGGTTTTGTGATGTAAACTGACCGATATGTAGAAGACTATGTGAGTTAGTGATATAGACTGAATTGATTTCAGACCAAAGAAATGAAATTTAACGGCTTCATTGGGAAACAAACCCAGGGATTTATGTTCAAATCACATTTTGTTAGTGAGATAAAATCCCTTTTTTTCTCCGTTTTCCTGCAGACTGTAGATTCTGATATATGAGTATAAGTAAGCATATCTGAAAGTTAGTATATGGATTAGTCACCAGAGTACTCTCAATTATAGATTGCCTTTGAAATATAGTGCAACTTGCTGGTTCAGTTTTTGGGGTTGTCCTACGTTTGTCTTTAATGGTCAACTTACTGGTTCAGAACTTAAAGGTTCTCCACTCTGATACAAGTATTACACTATTATTTTAACGTGAGAGTGATGGACTGATGGTATGAGTGTTCTCTCAGAAAGCAACTAAAATGTACTACAAGACTGATGTAGAAAGACATCGTATGCAAATAAGACAGCTATTGGTAGTGTTTTAAGTAGTCCGAGACCTGGTCATGGATTTGCAGGTAGTTCTCGACTTGGATGAGACATTAGTGAGTGCGTATGAGAGATCTAGTCTACCTGCTACTTTACGTGCACAAGCTATTGAAGCTGGATTGAAGTGCTTTGAGCTGGAGTGCATATCATCAACCAAGGTTTCTTATATACCACACTTGTTTTTGTTTTTATTCTCAAGTTAAATAAACTTTTTACTGTTTGGTTGATTTTCAATAATCTCTCACTTATCTCCCTGAAGGAATGCAATGGGGAGCCTAAAATCAATTATGTTACAGTGTTTGAGCGTCCAGGGTTGCACGAATTCTTAGATCAACTCAGCCAGTTTGCACATCTTATTCTTTTTACCGCTGGTCTCGAAGGTCTCTTGATCAGTTACAACTATACTTATCAGTTTTATGATCATTCTCTGTTCCAAGTCAAGTGTTCTAATAATATATATGCCTTACATATGCAGATTATGCGAGACCGCTTGTGGACAGAATAGATACCAAGCATGTATTAAACGACAGGCTTTATCGACCTTGTACTGTCAGCACGTAAGTTGTATTCAATGGGATCATCTCTGATCTGCCTTCCTTTTTGTTAGATATTATTGTGATGTATTTTTCCCAATATCAGGCAATATCGAGATCACGTGAAGGATCTATTATCCGCATCAAAGAATCTGTCTAGGACAGTGATAGTGGACAACAATCCTTACAGCTTTCTGTTACAACCTCTAAACGGGATTCCTTGTGTTGCGTTTTCCGCACAACAGCCGAATGATACTCAGGTATTTTTAAGTCTGAGCCATTTTCTTCCTAATAATAATATTGATCATTGTTTTATCATCCCTTTGGAATCTAATGAGAACGCACTATGCAACCAAAAACATTGTTGAAGCTACTGGACATTATTCTTCCACTGCTTAAGCAACTTTCAGAGGAAGAAGATGTAAGAGGAGCTCTTTACGATAGATTTCACATGCCTGAATGGTTCGAAAAGCAAGGCATACCAAGGTCGTGCTGGACATCGTCATCATAGATAGTTGGAATCTCTCATAACTCACAGGCAATGGAAAGGTTGATTGATATAAGTCTGATTGGACCAAAAGTTCATGGACCGACTAAGTTTAGCTTTGTCTATATTATTGGACCTGACTGTGTTTTGAGGTTTTTGAATGAAAAATCAATTTCAGACTCCGATCCAGTCTATATATGATCAATTCTTTTAGGACCTATCAAAACATGTCTGTTTTTGCTTTTATGTATTTATGGATGGTTTGGTCTACTTGACCACAGGGCGAGATCAAAAAGAACTTTTAAACTCCCATAATTAACAAGGTTTTTTTTTTTTTTTTTTGTCATAAACAACCAAAAACCCATAGTTAACACTCAAAAGAATCCCTAATTAGAATCCTTGAAAGCACCTTCAAGCAAGCCCTAAAACACAGGCAAACAAAACAAAAAAAACCCTAAACTGGATTCGGGAAGACCACATTCGAGATCCTTTGACTCAGACGTTTCTCTATAGGAAACCTAGTGTAGTCGATAGCGAAGCAAATCTTACGAGTCATCCTGTGCCTAAACATCCAAATGGTGAGAAAATCGAAATGCTTCTTGAGACCATGTTTCGCCACGAACTCATTCCACCCCGAAGTCAACACAGGCGTGCCACGCCACAGCTTGAACACCATCTCATGAACCTCCCCGTTTGGTCCGTACACCGAAACATCAATCCCGTTCTCCCCGCGAGGGTTCTCAGACTCTCTCAAAAGAGGAAGCATCTTCTTCTTCACTTGCAGCTTCCCTAACATGAGCCTGCACTGATCTTCCGACACGTCGCTCATCGTCAACTGCTTCTTTATCGGTTCACTAATACGTTCCGCCACGTCAGCATCGCCGAGTATCTCTCCCGGGTCGGGCTCGATTTGGTTCCATCCCTGAACTGAAACCAGGGTTTCTTCGGAATCATCCTTAGTATTATCATCAGGCTGTTGTTCATTATTAATCTTCTTAGACTCTTTCTTATTCTTCACAGGCTGTTTTTTAATCTTCTTAGACTCTTTCTTATTCTTCACAGGCTGTTTTTTAATCTTCTTAGACTCTTCTTTCTTATTCTTCACGGGCTGTTTTTTAATCTTCTTAGACTCTTCCCTAATATTCACAAGTTGTTTTTCAAGAGCTTTGCTCTTCTTAGACGAGTTTTTAGGAGCTTGATGACGACTTACTTGTTGAAATAATGGAGTCGATGATGGAACCTCATCATCTTCTTCTATTGACAGTCTTTGATCATCTCGGTTTAGCTGTAATAATGTGTACGCAGCTTCAACATCTTCTGGTGAAATATTTGTGGTTTCCTCTCTTGAAGTAGCCATAATCTCTGGCGTTTTCTGTATCTTTTTGTTTCTCTCGTTGCCTTAAGCGGCACTTCTTAGGGTTTTTCTTTTCTTTTCTTTTCTATCTGTATTGTGTGAATGATTTACGTGAATAAATTTCCTTTTATGTGAAACTTTTCCCCTTTTTTCTTTTTAGTTATTTTTCTATTTAGATAGATAAATAGTCAAAAAAAAAATCGAAAAAAGGAAAAAAATTATATTTCCCTGTGAATCTAAACTGTTATTCATGTAAATCTTAAAATTAAATAAAAACATACAAAAACAAAAATATTTCTCTGTCGTCCAAAAGAAGTGAAGCTAAGAATTGGGATCAACAAACTAAGCTGGAAAATCAATGATAAAAGTGCTATTTCTATACAAAGAACTTCCGCAGTATCACCGATATATTATCAATCGAGTTGCATAAGCGCCTAACCAATAACCTACCGTGTCTATCAGTCTATGAGATTTCATTCCATAGATTTCATAGAATAATTTATCTAAGGAAAAAGACAAAGAATGATTTTGCTTTGCTCCAGCTAGGACTCTATGGAACACACGACATGGATGATTTTTTTCCTTTAGTAAGGGGCAAATAGGCAGCTCTGTTTCAGACATAGATGCTCTTGGTTTAACAAAGAATGCACTCTGCTTCAACATAGGAGCGATAGAAGAAGTTCCTTGGTGGATGAACTTCTCTAGGCTATATCATCCAAGAGCAAGGAAACGCAACAAGGTATAATTAACATATCTCGAGAACTATGACCTTTTCAATGTATGGGGCATTGATTAGCAGAGCTAACTGGCATGACAATCCAAGTGCGGCATCAATGGAAACCGACAATATTCGCGTTCATCGTGTTCTCTTTATGTCCCAAGAGTCGTCGAGTTCATTAACTGCTTAAACAGTGATCCTCTAGCAGAAGTAAACTATGATCAGGTATATATACGATTTCATTTCATTCATGGATTCTTCCGAATAGAAGGATGTGGTGAACGATTCTGTGGCTGTCCATCTCCTGGTAATCCAAATATACCTGCACATGACATGTTTGCGAAGCCGATGAACACGACATGGTTAATGATGGGTGCCATGAGACTGAACATGGTGAATAATGTGGAGAAAATGATGTAGAGACAGAGATAAAGAGGAAGCGAATCAAGGTGATTAAGCTTTCCCCATTCACTAAAAAAAAAATTCTCAAGAATATTTTAACTAACTTGTTTTCCAAGATCAAGAAAGAAACTATTTTGTATAATCACTATTTAATTGTATCTGTAGATAACGTGAAGGAAAACTAAAAAAACCTTTAAGTTTCCCTTCAGCCAACCCACAAGGATCCTGGATGTCACTTTGAAAGCTTTTGCTATCTTTCATTTATTTTGATATTTTGTCATCTCTTTGTTTCTCTAATGAGATATATGATTCTATGAAATGAATACAGTTCGAGTGAGTAGAATTTTGTTAAGTATATGTGCTTATCCATATTGTATAAACAAAAATAAACAAAATAAGCTATAAACACTTAAACAGTTGGTTATGGTATATTGGTATGAAGAAGTGTTTCTCTAGTGAGTTATGAATGAAGACACTTCGAAGGAGTAGAATTTTGGACTTATAATTGCTGATAATATATTTTCCTTTTTCCCTGCAACTTTTAAATTTGTTTACAAAATTTAGAAAAAATAAATAAATTATATTATCAAATTGACACATATCAGTCGCGTTTCAGATACAACAACCGTGTCTAGTGTATACTCTAGATAGAACATACAGTATACTGCCGTCAATTATACAACAAATTAGAACAGATACAATCGTGTCTAGATTACAAATACAACGTCATTTATATAATCGTATTCAATACCAAAATTAGCACTATTCAAATGGAGCAGTGCTAATTCATCAAAAGGTTTTATTCTTTTCAAAATGATGAAAATTAACAACTTTAGAAAAATATCGTTTTAAATTTAAGACCTTGTTTAGTAGATTTTTAAAGAGTTTTTGGTTTTTGGCTCTTTTTTTACATCATTTTTGGTTTTTGTTTTTTAACCGATCAAAGTTTAGAAAATTTGCTTTCCTACCTTTTAAGAAAAAAAGTAAACTTTTACTACAAGAAAACATGTGATTTTCTGATGAAAATTTTCGACGACTAATTTCTTTGAAAAATTTTCAACAAGATTCCAAGAAAAGTTTTTGATAATTTCCGAGGAAAACAGATCCTTTAAAAATTATTGGTAAATCATCAAAAAATAATCGCAAAATTCCATTAAAAACGTAGTCATAATGTTGTGAGAAATCTTATCGAAAATTTGTAGGAACATCTTTCCGACAACATTCAAAGAAACAAATCGTCGGAAATGTTTCCACATATACATTACGCCCTCCCCAAACGAAAATTAATTACTCTTTGCATCAAAAATCAAAAAAAAAAAAAAAACACCTTAATGAAACCAACAAAAGTAATTCTTAACACAACTTGTTTTGTAATTTTTTTTTAATAAACAAAAAAAACAAAAAACCTGAATGAAACCCAAAAAAAAAAAAAGTAAACCCTGAAAGTAGTTAATTCCCTAGCCCTAGTTTAGATTCTGGAAGGCAGCCTTGTTGATCTTGTTACTTAACGGGTACTCAACAGGAAACCTAGTGACATCAATAGCAAAGCAAATCTGACGAGTCACACTGTGCTTAAACATCCAAATAGTGAGAAAATCAGAGTTCATCTCGAGCCCATAATCTCTCACAAAATTCTTCCATCCGACACTTGCCAACACAGGCGCACCACCCCACATCTTGAACACCATCTCGTGAACCGCACCGTCTGGTCCGTGCACCAAAACATCAATCCCATTAGTCCCAACCCACCTTGAATGTCCCATGACCTGAGCCATCATCTTCTTCACTTCCTTCTTCCCTAACATAAGCCTGCACTGAGTATCCAACACGTCGCTCATCCTCAGCTGTTTCCTCACCGGTTCGCTGCAAACCCCCACCGCCTCGAGCTCACGGACGAAGGGAGGCCTTTCCGGCTTGATTTCGTTCCACTGGAGTAGTCTCCTTAGGGTTTCTTCGGAATCGTCTTCTTTCCTCTTTTGCCGCTTTGTTTTCACCTCTTCAGGCTGACTTTTATCAGCTTGCATCCTCTTGTTGTGTTGGTTTGGACGAGTTTGGCTTAGTTGCATCAACGCCCAAACAGCCTCGTCATGCTCAGATTCTTTCTCTTCTTCTGGTGTTAAGCTTGTGGTTTTCTCCTCAAGCAATTTTCCAGGATCTTGGCTAAGCTCAACTAATGTCCACGCAGCCTCAATATCTTTTTCTTCTAATATTAATTTTGTAGTCACCATCTCTCAGCTCTCTCTCTCTCTCTCTCTCTCTCTCTCTCTCTCTCTCTCTC
>JAHZTW010000001.1:42598343-42788803 GCA_020283515.1 Alliaria petiolata
TCTTACAGTCACAAGGCTTCAAAGGATGATATCACTGTCTATGCGGCTCTTTCAAAGCCTCCACCTTCGCAGTATGTGAATGCATCTCGTTGGTACAATCACATTGAGACCCTCTTGAGTATCTCGTAAGTTCCTCCTCTACTTGCCTTGTATGGATTATTAAGGCATTTCTTAGATGTTTGGATATTGTCTAACTCGTGTCTCTCTTTGCAGAGGTATCTCTTCTGAAAGGAATGGTGTTACTATTGATGGATTGGCCTCTATCACAGAAGAGGCTGCTGCTAATTCTAAGGTACTCTAATATTGTTTGTTTATTTGTCCATAAGGGTTCATATATATGTTTGGCTCTTATAATATAGGATTATACACAAGTGAGACGGATGTCTTATATCATATGGTAGGATGGTGTTGAACTTTTTGGGGAAGAGAGAGCAGGTTCTTTGTACACCCTTTGTCTACTTTTGTCTTAAATGGTCAATAGTTAAATGAGTTTGTTTCATCGGTTTATTTGTTTGAACAGCTGGCAAGTCATGGTTAGTGCTTACAGAGCTGCATGGTGACAAGCCCGACATAAAGGAGGCAGAGGAAGATCTAAGATCCAATCAGATGGCAGGAGTGGATTGGAGGGCATGTAAGTTGATGCATCTCTAACACCCTCTCTCGATATCTTTTTTATACTATATCGGACCGATTTTACAGTATTGTCTCTCCATCTTTACAGCAAAGATTGTCAAAGTTGGCTATGGATTCAAGTTTTTACGGACCCTATTCACCATTGTTGACGACCTTGTGTCTCTCAACACTGCTATCCAAATAACTGGCGGTATCCCCTTGACCAGAGAATATGTAAGCATCCAAATTCCATTTTTAAACACAACCAAGATGATTTTTTTTTTTTTTTTTTTTAAATTAAATCTTGGCTTGAAAAATAATGCAGAGGATGGAAAAAAACTCCAAGGGGAAGCTTTAATAAAGGTAGTTTCTGTTGGCTACTTTTGGTTCTGTAATGTGAAAATTATGACTGTTTGATATTAGATCATCATCTCTTTGTTTCTCTTATGAGTTATGAATGAATACAGTTTGAGTATTTGAATTAATACTCGGTAGCGTAAAACACAATAAACAGAGTGATAAAACAATGGTAGCTTCTTATACACTCTTCCTTAGAAACCCTAATGTAATTCGAGAATCAATAGATTGGTAAACAGTAAACACAATTGAATTGCATAATAGCTATAGCCTGATGCTAAAAACAAAAAAAAAAAACAGAAATGGATGTCTCTGTTTTAACGAAAGTTTTGTCGACCCTTTTGTGTTTGGACTGTACCAATCCCTCAGTTTATCTATCGCCTGTACCGATGACGTTTAAGGTTGAAGTACAAATGCAGAATCCCACCGTCGAACGTGTGTTTGAAACCTTTCTTACGAGAACGCTCCCATTCTTTATTCACAATTCGGAACGCAATGTCTTCGTAAGGCGGACCAGCCTGGAACCGGATGATACAAGTTTCAGCGCTTGTCCCATCTTTCTCTATAGAGCAAGTGGGAGCTTTAGCCTTGTCTAGTAAATCCGGGTACAAGATGTTAAATTTGTACCCTTGAACAACTTTTAGAGGCGGGTTATCGTGATCATAGTGCGTTTGGTTATACTTATTCCACTCGTAACTCGTGTGAACTCGGTTGTAGTACTTTGGTTTTCTTGGCCTGTACTTGTCATTCCGCTCGGAACCAAGGTCCACTTCAGCAATAGAGCCAAATACAGAATCACCTTCCTCCATTGCTCCCATTGCCTTCATTGCCTTAACCTCCAAGCTATCTTCAGCATTAAGCCGCTTCTTCTGTCTCTCCAACACACCCATTGTTTCCAGTAGCATCTCGTCTTCCCCGGGATCGATTGCTTCTTCACGATCATCATCACCGTGCATTAGCTCTGGCGAAAACGAACCAGCCGCCACAACATCAGCCTCTTCTTGAGAGAATGCTAATTCTTCTTCAGCATCTGAAGATGCGTTTTCTTCGAGGCGATGTAGATGTCTCCTCAGCTTCTCAGCGCGTATTTCTTTCAAGCAAGCCTTTGCCTTGCATATATCCAGGAGTTTAAGAACCGCTTCCCAAAACTCTGCAAATTCCGCTAACTCAGAACACAGCCGCGATTCGATGTCCATCTGCATTTGTACAAGCTCCGCGTGTGTCTTCCCATCAAGAAGTTCTCTCACTTCAGCTTCAACACTAGCGTTTAGTCCCTTCTCTTAAGCAAGCAATTCAAGGGCATCCCTTTTACGAGCTTCAGCTAACTCCCAATCGCATAACACAACAAGAGCCTCCCAATACTTCACGCGTGTTCGAGTTGCACGATCCGAATCCAAATACATTTTGATATCACCACGAAGCTCTTCCAAATCTTTAACAGTGAGTCCCTTGAAAACCATGTAGGGTGGTTCACTGAGCTCCACATCTGACTCTGAACCATCATCATCCAAGTGCTTGTAGAGGACGTCTATTGGTTTCGCTCGGCCTTGACGTAATCTGATCTTTGACCTAGCCTTGCTTTGACCTAAACAGAACTCTTGCTCTTTCTTCTCCCAATCTTGGAACTCAGCTCGAGCACGCTCTCTAGCCAATAACGACATATCTTCCTCATGTCGAGCTCTCTCCACTGCTCTATCTTCTTTCCTCTTCGTCAGCTTTGCGAGCTCTGCCATCTTCTCCCTATGCCTTCTCTTCTCAGCTTTCACGGAAAATTGATCCAGCAATGCTCCGCCGTGAACATCTTTCTCAATCTTCTTCCACCACACGAATCTCTCAGAGAGATTTGACTGCGTCTTCAGTTTCTTTGCTGCACTTAGTGCCTTCCTCTGAGCCTTTTTGGCCAGAAGATACTCCTTGGTTTCTTCCTCCGATCCAGACTCGGATTCATCTCTATGCCTTCCATGAGAAACCATATTTTTGTAGTTATAGATACGACGATCTGAAATCGGTCGTCGTTAAGGTGGTGATTGCGGCGGCTTCTGAGCGACGGTGATGAAAGGCGGTGGGAACTTCTCTCCTCGATAATGGATTATTATTGAAATTGATTTGTGAATTTTCGTTGTGTTTTGCTCTCGAGCTTATATATTTATAGCTAAAAAGCTTAACCTACAAGAAAAATTACCTATTCCAAAACAAAACCAAAAAAAAAAAAACTATTTAATCTCCAAACTAAAGTAATTTCCTTTTCTAAAAGAATGTTAAATAATATTGGCCAAATAATTGAAATAGTAGACCATAATTAATCCCACATCGGAAACTTTCGAGGTCTTAATGTGGTATATAAGAAGCATGAGTTATTGCATTAGTTACCAATTGGCTTTGGAGTGGGAAGCTTATGAATCTTCCTGTGGTATCATAACCCTTGACCCAATAGGGAACATTGAATTTACAATTGGGAATATATGATCCGAGACGATGAAACTCTAAGAACCACCAATGAAAAACACAAATCGCACTTGAATTCTGAGAATGAGGACGATAAACGTCAAGATGATAAACTTGTTAAATAACAACGAAAGTGTTAAATTTGTTCGACCTCAGTGAAGAAGATAAACGTCATGTAGTTTTCTAAATTTTGATCGCTGGACTTATATAAATCTGTTTCTTCTAGGTTCAGTTTTCGAGAAAATCAGTTTGGGTATAACTACACAATACTCGTAGCGTATAACACAAGTCACAGTAAACAGAGTGATAAAACAATGGTAGCGCCTTAAACACGCTTCCTTCGAAACCCTTATATAATTTTGAAAATTAATAGATTGATCAACACATTCAACACAATTAAATTTGCATAGCTATAAGTTAAATATCGTCACTCTCGTATAAAATTCTATATATCTCAATTATGAATTAATTCAATAATTAACAGCTTTGCAAATTCCAAGTATGGATCATCTTACAAGAGATTTTACATATTGAAGAAAATATAGACTCTATAATTTCATTTTCTTCAATATGGTAGGTAGAAAAACACTATTGGAGATATCAGAGCAGAGATCCATTTGATCTTCAAGCTACATTATACAATACCTCAAAAGCTTTTTTTTTTTTTTTTGAAATGGTGCAAATTCTCTCTCGAACACACCCATTTCTATTAATTTAAACCAAATCATTCGAAGATGAAACGCATAAGAAGCCGTACTGATTTCATTTTCTCCCCCTTCTTATCATACAAAGGCACAGATCGAATCCCCGGTCTTAATTCTGAAACAGGCAAGCATGTTTGTCCCCCAAAGTCATCCTTCTCAGACATATCGTATTCTCTGACTTCGATCCTAAGTAATGCAAGCTCTGGAACAGTTAATGGGAAACTGAATTCCTCATCCCAAATCGGATACCAATTGTCTTCGATTATTCTTGTCTTCCTCTTTGCATTATCCGCTGGTACACCCACTATGAACATCTACAAAAGCTCACAAATCCAAAATCAAGTAAGGTCTTTAAGGTAATTTGAAGAATTTTCTAGAAAGACCTTATTTGGTGAAATTGATATTACCTTAGTGTAGAAATCAGGAGGAGAATATGAGTCGAAATGAGTGTGACTGAAGTCTAGACGCCATCCATCTCCCATGCATATACACTTTCACCTATTCAAAAACCGTGACAAAATGATAAGGCATGTGACATTCGTAATTCTTAAAACATCCGTGAAAGTATGTAGATTGTTATGTTGGCTTGCCTTTAACGTTTCTTTCACAGGAAGATTCTTCTTAGGGTCAAAGACTTCGTCATGAAACCCTTTCTTCATCAAGAAGTTAGGTTTCTTGACATATCCGCAACCTCCATTGGCTCTAAACATGCCGTGCATCAACCACAGAGATTTCCCATATCCCTATAATAACAAATGGTTAATCTATAAAGTGTTTGTAAATGGAGATTGAACACTTATACGATCAGGCCTAAACCAATGCCAAAACGGTAGCTTAAGAGTCAAGGTATCATTAGACCTTCTAAAAGCTTAATTTGTTACCTGCATATTGAATGCAATCATTTGCGCTCCGTGAGTCCAACCGATAAGCGGTTTGTAGTTTGAGGAGTTAAATCTTGTCCCTTTCGGGTATATCCGAAGCAAATTCCGCTGTGTAAACCTAGAGAAAAAAAAGAACATATAGAGATCATGTTGCAGCCCCAAGCCTGTTAAAGATTAGGATTGTATTAGTAGATAAATTAGTATTACCTTACAACATCCTGACTGTTGGATGAACAAGTCCTGTCAAGTTCCTGCTCGCTTAAACTCAAACGCCTCACTTTATCAACCACAACTTTCATTTCTTCTTTCACCGTTCCCTTTGGTTTCCCCGCATGAATCGTGATCAACCGTTTGTATGCTGGCTTCTGCTCTTCGCTCGCTTCTTCGTCCTCTTGATCACTATCACTCTAATTCAAAACTCAAACCGAATTACAAAACAACAAACAATGTAAGACCCTCTTTTTTTTTTTCCTTTCTGATTTAAGTTCCCTTTTTTTTACCTTGGTTTCACAATCTTCGTAAGATAACATACTTTCAAGTGTCTGAATCTCGTCTGTTCCAGATGTTTCGTCCTCTGACGATGGAGATGCATTACTATTATCCTTCTGTTTCACAATCGGGTTCCTCGATTCAAGATACTCTTTAGGCGGTTTAGTTGAGATGATTATCCGATGAAGCAGTGAAGCAGGGGAAGGAAACTCTTCTAAGCTATCTGATTCAGGGTAATACAACATCTGCCCAAATATCTGCGTAGCCATCTAAAGAAAGAAAGAAAAAAACCGAAAAACATTCATTCAATATCGAAATCAAACTGATAATTGATTCACAAGAAAGAGATAATAAGGTTTTGTTACCTCAGCAACTTTGGCTTGAAGATCAGCTGTAAGATGATCCTCTAAAGTGATGATAACCGGATAAGGCGAGCTAGAAAACGCGTAATCTCTTATCGATTTCAAGCATTTGATCAGCGGTACAGGCGTTGTGAGCGTTCTGGTGAAAACAAGAAACCGCGATTTCAAGCGCGCGTTTTGATCTGAAAATGTTTTTAAAGAGAAAGAAGAAATAAAAATAAAAAGTTTGACCTTCCGTGAAGGACGTTGATATCTGTTCCAGTAGAGTTGGGCCAAAGATCAAGCTCGATGACTCGAACGCCTCTTTGCAATGCTTTGATCACAGGGACTTCGCTGCAATCGCTGCTTAGTTGATTCCCTGTGAGATACGAATTGTGTCCTGTGTATATAAAGTAATGCGACAATGGAGCTGTCATGTCTTGATGCACCTGTTTCAACAAAGTTCCACACAATTTGTAAATTTAAAAGTTTCGATTTTTTTTATTTGTGGGGGCAATAAAAAGATTTGATTTTTTTGTTTTGTTTTTGGGGGTAATTACGTGAGGCGTGATGGGAGGATTGAGATCGTCGTAGAAGAGGAAATTGAAGAAATCGTCGAGGTCGAGACCGTGACGCGTGAAGCGCGTGACGTGGTGTCGCCGTCGTATGACCTCGTCGATTAACCGTTGAGCCTCCGCGACGTTTATTTCTGATTCGCCTTGGTGGTCGTCGAGGAAACTGCAGAGATGCTCTGCGCCGAGTACACCGGAGGAACCGTCACCGTCACTGGAATCTCCATCGCCACCGCCTCCGCCTCCTCCGCCGACGGCGAATTGGCAGAAGACGTCACGGACGTCGTCTGTGGGTTGGACTTCGTTGATCTTGAATTTACGGTTGAAGCATTTGAACATCTTGTAATTGTAACTTCCGTTGTCATACGACTCTGTTTTCTTCTCCTTCCCCATTGTCAAAACCGGAAAAAAAAAATCAAAATCAAAAATCGAAACTTTTTTTGAAATTTCGATTTTCGACTATTATTAGGGTTTCTTCAAATCAAGAAATTTGATCTTAGGAATCGAAGAACTGAGATTTGGGGATTTGGGGATTGAAGATGAGGAGAAGGAGAGTCCCTATAAAAGAGGAGGTTTTGAAGCGGGATCGTTTGTCTTTTGTAATCTCTTCTTCCCTTTTCTTTTCTCTTTCGAGTCTTTTTGAAAAAAATTCTTACCTTTTCATTTTTTTTTTCTTTTTTTTCTAAAAAACTGTTTTCTTCAAAAATCAAATTTTTTTTAATCCTTCGTCTTCTTCATTTCTTATGGGAAAAAGAGGATATGTTAAAAATTACTAATAAGAGAAATTCTTAATTATAGTCTTTGTTTTTTTTTTTAGTAAACGTTTTTTATTCCTACTCTTTTCAGGTGGGAAATTTTGTATTAGTCTAAGAATAAGATTACATTCTGTTGGATATGTTCTAAAGTGTTGCTTCCATGATACATATATTTCGAGTCCTTTATTTTCTTATTATGACCATTTTTTACATATGTTCGATTCTTTTATTATATTCTAAAAATCGTATACAGGATTCGTCAATAAATGAGATCATGCATACTTCGTCTACATCACGTCTCGGTCTTGGATCTGATTTGTAAAACTATTTTAATTTTTTTGCTGTAATCGCAAATTCGCAATGTGTCTCTTCAATTAGTATAAACATGCACTAATTCCTGAGGGCATTCGGATATCCAGATTCGATCGGGTTTGGTTTTTCGAGTATGAGGTCTTTCATATATAAAGAGTTAGGATATGTTCGGATATTTTTCTATTTGGTTCGGATTCGGTTTAGTTCTATCTGAGTTTGGATCGGTTCCAGATAACCAAATTATTCGAAATTTATATAAAATACCTAAAAAATTCAAATATTATTTTTATTTGATTAAACTCTGAAAAACAAAAATTAATTTTGATATATATAACTAAAATTAAATTTGACAAGTGTATTTTTTTCACAACTAGATAAATATAAAAGAAAAAAAAAACAATTCATTTGTTTTATGTCGTTGATCTGATTCAGAAAAAAAAGTCTGATATAATTTAAATAAAAGTAAATTTAATTCAAATATAAATATGAAAAGCTTAGAAGTAGCATTTTACCTGAGCGAAGTCAACTAGCTTGCTTAACAATCTAATGATCACAGCCGTTGGTTCGGGAAGGACCTGAACAGCAGCCGGTTGGACCGGTTCTCTGTTTCTAGCCGGTGCGTGTCGATATAAGACAAAATAAACAATTTTCTAAAAAGACCGTAATGTATATTCTTTTTCTTCGAGCTTTCACAGTATAAACTTCATCTAACCATATTAATTTGATGAAAACAAAGATAACAAATGGTTGCTGCTTAATTAAGACAAGCACCATAGACGCAGCTTTAGTTTGCTTGTTTGTCTTGATTTAAAATTAAAAACCGAGACTAGAAAATAAGCATAAGTTAGTTAACACAACATTTGCCGCTAGAAGCAACACAGACACCATTATTAACCATATCAAAAGCCTTAAGAGAAGAACAAAACACCCATGGGCCATGCATGTCTTCTACGACTTGTTCATAGTCCCTCCTCCAGATCATCATCATTCGGGGTCCTCTTCTTAACTCTGGCTCTTAATGGGATAAATATTTCTTATACTCTTCTTCAGCTTTCATCATTCTCTTATTCATCCGCTCCTGCTGCTTCTTCTTCCGTCTTTGATTTCTCGAACGATGCTATCTGGGGTCTAGATGAAGGCAATTGTAAATTCCAAAAATTAGGCAAGACAATGACAAACGTCTTGGTACGATATTTAGAAAGCAGAGAGGTGCTTACATAATATGCATGTTGAGATGCGTGGTGAAATCTTCAACGCTTTGGGGAGCAAAAGCGCATACTGAGCAATTCCAGGGAGAATCATCCGGAAGAACAAGTCTTGTTGTCTCCTGTTTATCATCCGCCCTTTCACCAGTGAAAAAAGCAGCAGCTCTGCGACTGTGTGAGAGAGAGAGAGGACAAACACCTTCCAGTAAGGTTTTCCAGAGCCACTCTTTACAAACACCATAGCTTTTCCAGAGAGCTGGATCTGGTTGATGAGGATATGCCACAAGAATTTTGTATCCCTTTAGCCAAAAAACTCTATTTTCCAGTTGAGAAGGACCGGATATGAGCATTACAGTAGCCGGAGATGGATATCTATCGGTCCATGCAAACAAAGCCGATTGAAATCCGTTTCCTGTTTTCACAAAAGGAAAGCAACGTCGCTGAATCTAATTAAAACCCTAATTTTTTTATTAAAAAAAATCAATTACTTGTACTTAAAATTATAGAAAGAGAGATGAAAGAAGACTAACCGCGGCAATGTTCAAGAGCGATTCCAGTGGAAGAAAGCTCTCGCAGGACCTTGTCACCAGTCTTGTGTTAGGTCGCCAATGGCAATGATGGTGAGAGGACCAAGACCACAGTAGCCTGAATTCTGCAACGCCGATTCTATTCTCGGACCGACCATACGAGGATCATAACCATCGGGAATCGGACATTCGTTGATGTCCCACAACACAAACGTTTTCTCCTTCCACCGCCGCTGCATCGCCTTGTAGTGCATCATCTCGTATTTATTTACTATTCTTCAACCTAAAAAAAAAACAATCAGATTCAAAATCGCAGTTAGGCCTTTAATCTAGAACGTAAATCTTCTCCAATCAAACAAACATCACATAAGCATTCACGGTTAAATCAAAAGCACCGACCTCGTTTATTGTCGAGAGAAGAAAGGAAAGATGGGAGCGACGGAGAATGAGGAACTAGGTTTAGGTCGAATCTCTCTTCTTACTTGTGGTTGGTATTTATACGGGCCGGTTCGCGTGGCCCATAAGTTGCTCTGAAATTATGTTCTAGTGTGTGATAAAAGGCAAGTCTAAGTTTGTGGACCTGGAATGGAATTATAACATTCTCAGAGAAAGAAGATCTTTATCTACAATTCTACTACTACCGGGTAAAGGACGACCACCATATTGTATCTAAGTTCTCACGAGAGCAAAATAGAAAGAGGCGTGAAAATATAAGAGAAGCATACCCTCTTCACAGCCTGATTCCATCATCACTTTTATTGATCTATTGTATTACTTTAGAGGAGGAGACTTGAGACTTGAATGGGAAATTATAAGCCCTCGAAGAAACTGATGAAGATGATGGCGTATCCACTGGGTGTCCAGATACAAGAACATAGTCTTGATCCATTGAGTCTTGAGAATCATCTACTGCAGCACCGACATATGTGAGAAACCGAACAAGAAAGCTTTGCCATTGTATAGGGTTAGCAAATAGAAGAGAATCAATGTACCTCTAGGTGATCTGGAATCAGTCAGTCTTATGGTTTCTCCCATCTGAATTTATCTGAGTTTCATAGCTAAATCTATTGGTTTCTGTTCCCTCGTTGATTCTACTATATCTGCAAGTAACTTCTGTACATTGCAAAGGACTAGATTACGGATTAAAAAAAAGGGCCACGAGATCTTTGATTTTTGTTCTAAGTTTTTTTGTTTTTTTATCAATTTTTAATAACGGGTATTCAATTATTTTTTTCATCCTTGATATGGAATCCCTCGTAGTGCAATCAAAATTCCACAAACACAAGATCATGGCCTTAACTAAAGCCGCATAACATAAATAGTCTATAAACAAACTTCCATAGTTAAAATGTATGCTCTTCCAATATAGTTTTGATTAAATTATAAAAATTATTCATATTTCTATAAATAGTTTAATGCTAACCGTTTTACAGAGCTACCACATTTTTAAAGTAATTGATCTGAACCCTAAAAAATCTAAACTCAAGTCGTATTCGCTTGTTTTTTTCATATAATTTAAAATTAAACTGTACAATCAAAGTTGTCAACTGTCATGTAAATCAATCTTTTAACCTCTCATAGATGAAAAAGTGGGGTTATTAACAGAACAAACTTGAAAACTGTGGAAAAGAAAATTGAAACTAAAAATATAGATCGGACTAGCTTCCTTAACAATCTAGCGGCCAAGAGTTGGTTCAGGAAGGACCGGTTCTACAGTTTCTAGCCGGTGTAACCGCTGCCAATACATGCGTCTTTGTGGGAAAGACACGTCCTTACAAAAGCGTGCAGTCAAGTCAGGTCCGTGTCGATTGCCTAAATATACAATTTTCTGAAAAGACCGTAACGTATATTCTTCTTCTTAGAGCTTTCACAGTATTTGATCATCATAAGTTATAGATGAAAACAAAGATAACAAATGATTTGCTGCTTAATTAAGATATAGGATTTGTGTGTTGGTTTCTTACTTTTTTATCTTTCCACTTATAAATTATGCTTGTTTGTCTTCGTAAAAACTTAAAACTAAAAACCGAGACTAGAAAATAAGCATAAGTAGTATATATTAATTAACACAACATTTGCCGCTAGAAGCAAAGACAAACCATTATTAATCGTATCAAAAGCCTTAAGAGACGAACAACACCCCATGGGCCATGTCTTCTACGACTTGTTCATAGCCCCTACTCGAAATCTCTTCTCAAGTCTTTCTTCATAAATGCATACACGTTTCATTATTCTCTTCTTCTTTAGTCTTGCTCTTCTTGAAGTATGCCTTCAATGTTTTACCATCAACCAAAGTCAGTAAATCCAAAATGATGCTATCTACTTCACATCTGGGGTCTAGCTGAACGCAATTGTAAATTCCAAAAACGTATTGATACACAATACTTAGAAGCAGAGAGATGCTTACATATGCATGTTGAGATGCGCGGTGAAATCTTCAAAGCTTTGGCCAGCAGAATGGCATACTGAGCAAGACCAGGGAGATTCGCCCGTTTCACTGCACTTGTCCTGAAGAACAAGTCTTGTTGTCTTATCTGCAGACCCTGACTCCATTTCACCTGTGGGAAGAAAAAATAACACTCGTGTGAGTAACAGCTTTGCTGATTATTTCAATTTCAAGATCTAGACTGTGTGAGAGAGAGAGAGGACAAACACCTTCCAGTAAGCTTTTCCAGAGCCACTCTTCTTGAACAATACGCTGAAAGCTTTTCCAGAGCCAGCCTGGAGCAGGATCTCGTTGAGAATATGCCAGAAGAATTGTGTACCCCTTAAATTGTAGGTTGTGAATTGCAGGAGATAAGTCTACCAGTTGAGAAGGACCGGATATGAGCATTATAGTAGCCGGAGGTGTATTATGCTTGGTCCACTCATACAAATCCGCTTCAACTTCTGTTTCATAAAAGGAAAGCAGCGTCACTGACTCTAAACCCTAATTAAAAAAAAACAAAAACAAATAGTTGTACTTAAAGTCAAAGAAAGAGATGAAAGAAGATTAACTGTGGGAATGTTTAAGAGCGATTCCATTGGAAGAGAGCTCTCGCAGGACCTTGTCACCAGGTGTCTTTGTTAGGTTGCCATTGGCAACGATGGTCACAGGACCATAGAAGCCTGAATTCTTAACCGCGGATTCAATTCTCGGACGGACCAGACGAGAATCATAACCATTGGGAATCGGACAGCTGTTGATGTCCCACAACACCAACGTTTTATTATCCTTCTTGTTATGCCGCTTCATCCTCTCGTAATGACGGCGGGTTTCCTTCAACGTTTTAGCATCAAACAAAGTCAGTGAATATTCCAAAATCGTGCCGCTTCATCCTCTCGTAATGACGGCGGGTTTCCTTCAACGTTTTAGCATCAAACAAAGTCAGTGAATATTCCAAAATCGTGCTATCTACTTCACATTTGTGGTCTAGTTGAACGCAATTGTAAATTCAAAAAAATTAAAAAATCCTCAACTTGAGGTATAAAAAAACTTACCGCTGAGCTTATTTCCAAACGCCACTCAATGTCTGCTTCGTACAGCCTATCCCACTCCTGCTTGACAACCAAATGCACATCCAGTGAAAATCAGAGAGGTATTTTCTTTGAAAGGGAAAATTGAGACAATGGCAATTAGGTAACATGTAAATATTCCAAAAACTTAGAAATCTCAATTTGAGATATTAAAGCTTGCCTTTATGGTATCAGGGTCATCGTTTGGAGGCGGAGGCTTAACATTTAAACGATTCACACCTTGGCGACTAGCCACGAGGTCCCACTCCTGCTTGACAACCAATTTAGTGGAGATCAGACAATGACAAATGTATTGATACAATATTTTAGAAGCAGAGAGAGATGCTTACCCAATATGCATGTTTTAAACTCTTGAGATGCGTGGTGAGATCTTCAACGCTCTGGGCAGCAAAAGAGCATTCTGAGCAAGACCAGGGAGATTCATCCGTTTCAGGGCAAAAGTCCGGAAGAACAAGTCTTGTTAGTTTATTATCCGACGAGTCCATTTCACCTGTGAACAAAAATAACACTTGTGTGAGAAACAGCACCTTTGCTGGTTATCTCAAGAGAGAGAGAGGGAGAGAGGACAAACACCTTCCAGTAAGCTTCTCCAGAGCCACTCTTTAGAAACAACACCAAGCAGATTGCTTTCCCAGGGAAAGAAAGGATCTCGTTGAGGATATGCCACAAGAATTTTGTATTCCTGTTTCTCTAGGTAGTGAAGTGTAGGAGCAAATAATTGCAGTTGAGAAGGAGCGGATATGAGCATTATAGTACCCGGAGAACGATTACGAAAGTTCCAATCCCACAAAGCCGATTCGATGTCTGTTTTCATAAAAGGAAAGCAACGTCGCTGAATCCTAAACCCTAATTTTTTACTAAAATTATAGAAAGAGAGACGAAAGAAGATTAACCGTGGCAATGTATAAGAGCGATTCCAGTGGAAGCAAGCTCTCGCAGGACCTTGTCACCAGGGGTCTTTCTTAGGTCGCCAATGGCGGTGATGGTGAGAGGGCCAGGACCAGAGTAGCCTGAATTGTTCAGCGCCGATTCTATTCTCTGACCGACCAGACGAGGATCATAACCATCGGGAATCGGACAGCCGATTATGTCCCACAACACGAACGTTTTCTTCTCCTGTTGCGTCCCTTCGTTGTGTGAGAGACAGATGGACTTGTCGTGCATCATCTCGTATTTATTTACTATTCTTCAACCTAGAAAAACCAATCAAATTCAAAATCGCAGTTAGGCCTTCAATCTAGAACATAAGGTCTTCTCCAATCAAACAAACATCACATAAGCATTCGGAGGAGACGGTTAAATCAAAAGCACCGACCGAGAGAAGAAAGGAAAGAAAGAGGAACTAGGCTTAGGTCGAATCTCTCTTCTTACTTGTGGTTGGTTTTATACGGGCCGGTTCGCGTGGCCCATAAGTAGCTAATATCACCACCTTCACCTCTGAAATTATATGTTCTAGTGTGTGATAAAAGGCAATGGAATTATAACATTCTCAGAGAAAGAAGATCTTTATCTACAATTCTACTACCGAATTCGCGTGGCTCATAAGTAAGTTACTTTCAGTCAGTCTTATGGTTGTTTCTCCTATCTGAATTTATCTGAGTTTCATAGCTAAAATCTATTGGTCGCTCTGCTCCCTCGTTGATTCTACTATATCTGCAAGTAACTTCTGTACATTGCAAAGGACTATATTCCGTCTCCCTTGTCTCTACTCTGGCATCGATGTTAAATCCAGACGACATCCTTTTCAAATATGAAGGGCTCCCCCTCAGGTCCACTAGAATCATCATCTACAAGGAATGTCAAGCAGTCTTCTTGAGAACTTTCTTGGACTGCTTCTAGAAGAAACAAAACCGGCCATTGTTCTTGAGCCCAATCTACTGCAGGATAGATATTTTCATCAGTGAAAATGTTTGCATAAAGGAGAGAACTGCAGGATAGATATTTTCAACAGCCCAATCTACTGCAGGATAGATATTTTCATCACTGTCACATCTACCTTGAGAACTCATATGACTAAAGAGCTCTTCAAATGTCAAACGTTCCACTGCGAAAGACAAGATATTCAAGAATGGATCGTAATCGCATTGGATACAAATAGAGTAGGTCCATAAGCTCTTTAGTATTAAATATGTAGGTAGGAGATGAACAGAGCTTATTGTAAACTGCTATTATTGAAATTCTTTTATTACGCTTGCCTTTTGTCTACTTATGTGTTTCCTAATATATGGATTTATGCTTAACGATTTATTATCTAACATTAACATTGTGATTGTGATTGTGATTATGATTGGTTTTATTCCTTATTAGAAAGGGAAGAGGCGTTGGGTTTTTTAATATAAGAAGAAGATGTGTTCATTTTTTTATGGATATACAAGACTGGTTAANATATTTTCATCAGTGAAAATGTTTGCATAAAGGAGAGAACTGCAGGATAGATATTTTCAACAGCCCAATCTACTGCAGGATAGATATTTTCATCACTGTCACATCTACCTTGAGAACTCATATGACTAAAGAGCTCTTCAAATGTCAAACGTTCCACTGCGAAAGACAAGATATTCAAGAATGGATCGTAATCGCATTGGATACAAATAGAGTAGGTCCATAAGCTCTTTAGTATTAAATATGTAGGTAGGAGATGAACAGAGCTTATTGTAAACTGCTATTATTGAAATTCTTTTATTACGCTTGCCTTTTGTCTACTTATGTGTTTCCTAATATATGGATTTATGCTTAACGATTTATTATCTAACATTAACATTGTGATTGTGATTGTGATTATGATTGGTTTTATTCCTTATTAGAAAGGGAAGAGGCGTTGGGTTTTTTAATATAAGAAGAAGATGTGTTCATTTTTTTATGGATATACAAGACTGGTTAAAACAAAGAATCGACAAAACAGAGTTGATGATATGCTTGTGATGCTGCTAAGTTTGGGAGAGAAATCCTTGAGAAGAGGTTGATGCCGTTGAGAAAAATACGGAACAAGTGAGATGATTGACACTGGGAATATGATAAACAAAGAGAGACTCAACTTAGTTTCTGTGACTAAAGCGCCAGCTAAACAAGTGGGGAACATAAAGGGAACATGTACATATGTTTTTTTCACAAGTATATGTTGCTTCTTATTAAATTTTGTCTGTTTACACGTCGGCTTTACGAGCTTGGGATGATCTTGAATTGTATCCATGTAACGTGATCTTCCCTGAGGTGTAGACACGAAAGCCATTTCTTGACGAAACAAGTTTGATACCTTTGTGTATATTGGATTTGGAAAAAGTCTTGTAGCACTTATAATAATGCTTAGGCACATGTACTGGTTTGATGAAACATGCCTTCTCTAGATGCGGAGTTGCATGAAGATGAGAAGGAAGATGGATAACAAACTCTCCAAAGTCATCAGTAACAGCTTTAGTCCATTTTGATCTCTTTTTGAAACCAGTGTGGCACTTGATGGCAACAGTGGCACCTTTAAGATATCATGTCAATAGTTTAGATGATGTTTATTTGTAAACATGGAAACATAATTAGACTTAGAGAGCGCATAGAGAATACCTGAAACAGGGGTGTTACAGAAAAGAGAGCCGGTGATAACTACGGAGGAGAGTTTTTGTTCCCCGTAGCCATTCATCTCAGCCATCTCTAATCTGCTCCAAAACTTGCCTGAAGCTGCGAATGCTCCTTTCAAGAAGACGAATAACAAGAAGCAACGGAAGATGAAGAAGCTCCCCATTTTTTTGAAAAAGTCTCAATATGTTACTTTTCTTTCAGAAATGTAATAAGCATGTGTTGTGAAAATGTAGATGTGTGTGTGGAAGAGGATGGATTTTAAGGAGAGCAAATGGTCAATATGTACGACTCCATTTGGTTGGCCTAATTAATCTTTGAGTGATCTCAATGTGTTATCTCAGCTAACTATATTTTGGATATAAAGTGGAGTAGTTAGCAGGAAATGAAGGAACAAAGCCTACCATCACCGAGAAGACTGATCAATATTGACTTTTGTGGGTTTGGTCAGTGAGCACTAAGCACCAATGAGTTAAAGGATTTGTTGAACAATACCACATTTTCTCAAAAGCTTTGGTCTCCTCCATCACCTTTAATGGGCCTCCAAACTTGAGCATTTGACATCTTTTTGGCCCATTAGTCACTGATCGATGCAGCTTGATTGTGATCAACTCTTTCTGACCCAAAAGTCTGCTGCAATTTCAGCCAAAAACATCATTTGGTCCAGTCAGACAAACCGGAGAAAGAACTAACTGTGGACTTTTGTCTCTGCGTTGACTAGTAGGAAGGAAGGAAAAAGTCCAAGTCTGTTGTCTCATTAATGGTGGTCTGACTTTTCTACCCTGATTCTTGTAGATGAAGTCAATCAATTTGTTTATAAGTTTTATTTTAACCGAATCAATTTTTCTCTTTTTTTCAGCTGAGTCCCTGGATGGATTTCTTGATATAAGTTTTGGTTTGTTTCAACCGAATTGGGGATGAAACGGTTGCGGTTTCATGCGTTTGACATCAATCTTAAACAAAATACTTAGTCCTTGGAATACTTTCTTTTACAAATTCATCCGTAATATTAAAGTAGATTTCATTTGTTATTGCAATACGAAAGAAGCATAGGTTTTGATGGATCATTACACAGAATCAGACTTTATTTACTGAGGGATTTCTCAGATAATAAGGCGAGAGAAGAAAGGGTTTTTGTTAGTCTTATAGCAACCAAATTGGAATGGAGAGGGTTGAAGAATTTTACATTTACAGGGAATGTCAAATCAGAGGATAAGAGAGATCGATGTTTCAAGCTTCATCTGCATCACTTCCACCTATATGCCTTCCATGGCTACTCATCCAGTAGTTGCTCCCGTCAGGACCTGATATCTTGAATCTGTCACAACAATTTCAAGATCTCATCAAACGCGACTAGAAATCGTGTTTCTTGCAATTGAAGTCTTGAAATGCTGGAAATATAACCTTTCAAGCACAGATTTTCCTTCTTTGTACTTCTGGCTCTTCTCATGAGCAGTCTCCTGGTGAAAAACAGGATACACAACCAAAGTTATAAACCACACAAAAGAACCGAAACGAATAGGTTCTTTTACACAATATATGATGTCTTTCTTACGTATCTCCAGCCAACGATTGATCCACACGAGACACAGAAAATGTCAGCCACTGTATGTTTTCCAGTCATCATCATTCTTTCTTCTGTCTCTCCAGTTGAAACATTGGCACTAAAACCAGATCATCATCGTCATAAAAAATGCCAGCCCGATTTAGGAAGTATTGTATTGGATCATCATCTACATGAGGTGACTTAGAAATAAAAAAACTTACACCTTATTGAAGAGGTAAGCTTTGCCATGCTTGCAGTGAAAAGACTGACCAAGGACACACACACAACACAATGTGTTAGCTCAAGAATCAACAAATGCAGAACCAGTGAGAGCTTAGTTAGTAACTTGTACTCTCTGTTATTCTCAAGAAACATAAAAGAATCCATCTTTAGACCAAACAGAGAATCAAAACGACAAATCTGTTTTTAAGATGATTGCTTCTCTCAGATCAGCTAAAGGGAAGCTCAATGTTCAAAACTTATGATTGAAATGATGTAACCAATGAAATTAGTATTGAACCAAGATTAATACAAGTATTGAACCATAAGCTCAACAATGTAGTAACTTAAAATCAAAAGTGCTGAAAGTGATTTAATGGTTAAAAATTAGAATTATCTTCTTCATAGCATGATCCATTAATTCCCAGCAAAGATTACAGAAAATTATGTACTGAAGGTAATCAACACATAACCACAACTCTGCTAGAGAATCTTGTGTCACTGAATATCCTCTCAAATTCAAAAAAAAAAAAAAAACAGATTGATCACAAACCCCATAAGAATAATATCCAGAAAATTCATGAATTAAGAAAAACCAAAACAGAGATTGAAAGAGGTGAAAAAAAGTCAAAAAACAACCTTGGAGATGATCTCTTCGTATAAAGCAAGATGAGTCTTACAGTGTTTACAGCTATAGATCTTCCCCTCCAGATTCACAACAAACAACCTCCCCATCTCTGATTCAAAAACAACCAATCGAATCGAATAAAAGACCCCAAAATCTGCAGAACAGAGTTTTTGATCTTAAACAGAGAAAAAAAAAACTTAATTGTTCTTTTTGCTTTATACGAATCTCAAAGCTTTATTTTGTCGAAATGATGTTTGTTGGCAAGAAATGTGGATGGGGAAGGTATAACGTCTGCTCTCAATTATTCACTTTTTAATTTCTCTTTCTCTTCTTTCAGTCCAGAAAAGTAGAACAACGTGTACGCTTCACCAATTGCGTTTTCTATATTCGTTTTCTTTTTATTTTATTAAATATATACTTGTGGAATTATTCACCATCTTTCTCTACACTTTTAACACCCTTGTCTATTCTCTTTTGGAGATTTTTCTTGAAATTGTAATTGCTTTTCATTACCACAAGTGTTGTCAAAATACCAAATAATCTACTTTTTTGTGTACATATTAGTATGAGAACTAAATCTTTAGTTATTATTGCTAGTATCATGCAAAATTAAACCCTAGTAGTTTCGGAAGAAAGAAGAACAAAGTCTCCTATTCGGTATTTTTCTCTTCCAAACCTCTTTGCGTTTACGTGACTAACTTAACTATTATATATTCATGTCCATTCTATTAATTATTCAGTAATCAATTATCAAGAAAAATATCATATCTTCTCAATAATACGACAAATAAATTGTTTCCTTTAAAAAAACAAATGAAACCTTATCTTACACTGATCATATTGTTGATATTCTCCTTTAGTTTGACATCAGATAAACTATATTATGGAACCACATCTTACTAGTTGAATGTCGAATTATGGACACAAAAGCCTTGGTTATAACATCGTCTAATTGATATTCCGTCACATTCAACAACTCAATTTGCAAATAAATATTTTTTTAAAATAAAACCATTTTGCAAATTTTCTTCTATATAGTTAGATTTACTGGAAAAAACAAAATTTCAAAATTCACTAGATTACTAATATCATGTTATGCAACTGTATTATCACATAGTAAAAGTACATGATCACAACCTCTTTACCATAACATGCATCATGCAGTTTTAATTATTTAAGAAAATATAATTTAAGATACAGAAAGGCTCATTATTAGTTGTTCAAAGTGGCGAGGAAGCTGATGGGTCCTTTCCCGGTAGTGGCTGCCTGAAGAGCAAAGATGAGAAATGCGACCATAGCGAGACGAGAGTGTTTTATCTCCGCCAGCTTCAACGTATCCAGCTTCTCTGGGTCAGACCCGAGTCCTAACGGGTCAAAATACCCACCCGGGTAGATACGTTTCTCCGGATCCAGCTCAGAGTTACGCTGGAACTCGATGTAGCCGACCACTAGCACCTCAATCCATATCAAGGTCGTCAACGAAAAAGGCAATGGCTGTCCCAAGTACGACGAACCTTCCACCAATTCCACCTAGTAAGAAAAGAAAAAAAAAAAAAAAAAAAAAAAAAAAAAAAAAAAAAAAAAACAAAAAAAAAAAAAAAAGAAAAAAAAAAAAAAAAAAAAAAAAATAAATCGAATAAACCAAAATAATACTTACAATAAAAAAAATAAAAAAAAAAAAAAAAAATAAAAAAAAAAAAAAAAATAAAAAAAAAAAAAAAATAAATAAATAATATTATTTATTATAAAATTTTTTTTTATCCAAAGTCGAATCGCCAAACCAAAAAGGAAAAATGCAAACTGAAAATTTTCATACCAACTGAACCGAAATAAAATCCGGTTTTAATTCGGACCCTTTTCCAAAACCAAAACTCGAAATACCTTAAACTAAAAAAATATCCTAACCGAAACCAAATACTAAAATAAATTGTGTAACCCTAGTATCCCAAAATAAGAAAAATTAAAAAAAATTTAAAAAAAAAAAAAAAAATAAAGAAAAAAAAAAAAAAAAAAAAAAAAATTAAAAAAATAAAATTTAAATACCAATGATTGACACGTGGACAAATATGTCAGGAACGAATGAATGAGAGAGTACCTTCCCGGCGTCTTGCCAGGCGATTCCAGTGAGAGCTTCGACGGCGATGGCACCAAGAGTGCCAAGCATCGCCCACCTTCCATGGATCAGCTCGCATTCTCTGAACCGTTGGATACCGAATACTTCGGTGTACGGCTGAAACGGCGTCGGTTTGATCTCCGACGAGTCTTGGATGATCCCGATGACGTCACCCGCCACGTTCTTCGCAAGGTTCTGGTCAAGCCCGTCGAAATCGTACTGAAGATAATCAGCCGGTTTACCTAAACCGAACGGGTCGAATCCACGGTCTCCGATCATCGATCCGTCTAGCCATTCCGGCGAAATCGCGCCGGGGAACCAAACTAGTCGGTCTCCGTCGTCTTGGACCTGCCTAGATTTCTTAGGCGGTGGAGCGGGTTTCTTTTTTCCGAAACTGAACCCGAACCGGGCTTGGACTCTACCGGTTCCGGGTCTCGGATCTTGAATCCGGATCCCAAAGATACCCGAGGCTGCTGCTGCAGTGGTGGTAGCCATTTGAGTTGTTTATGTGTCGGTGTGATCCTGCTCAGAGACTGATGAAATGTTTATATAACATATATAGTTTTTTGTATTTTTAGATTTTAGAATAATAATAACGCTTTATGTGATGGTAAATGTAAGAAGCCTTATCTCAGCGTTATCTCCTGTGATTGGTCTCTCTCTTCACCTTTATTCTTCTGTGGTGTCTCTATTTTCAGTGACGTTGCGCTTTTTTTCTCTTTGGTCCTAACGGTAGGTGTTCCAATTTAAGGTTTTTCTTTGTTTTGTTTTTTTTTACTTTTAAGGATTTCTTTTGTCGATTTCACAAAAAGAGAAAGATTTTTGGTCCCAATTGAAATGCACTCTCCCTAAAGCCCATTAGTCATTTTGTTGTCAGCCCATTAGTGGACTACATTTACAAATGGAGAGTAGTAGTCTACATAAATTTTATAGTCCTCCAATATCAATATGGTATAGTCCTACATTTTGGTGGATTTCTACATGAGTTCTGTTATTGCTTAAATTGACCCATGATACGTAAGTGGCGTTGAAGACGGCTTTTTCGGCGAATTTACCCGACCGTAGGGGTTATTGGGCAACTAACTGCTACGTTAAAGAAAAGATAGGAACACGATAAGGATAGGGAAAAATCAGTGAACTTGAAGATAAACCTGAAGTTTCACAAAGGCTTTCTTATCCACTTATTTAAATAGATTGAGATATCTTTGAACAATGTAAATATCTATAAGATCAGTTAAGTATATAATCGTAAAAAGGTTGGCTTTACGATTCTTTTAGAAATTTTGGTGACGCGTAAAAAGGCATTCACGCGAACATAACACGTATATACTTATGCTTACTCACAATTGCAAACACATATTAAAAGTTAAAACAAACAAAAGAAAGCAAGTATATACAAAACAGAGATCACTATTGGCTACATAGGATCTTTGTTAATGAGCTTGAGAGAGCCTCAACTTCTTTGTAATGATATGGTTGGTGGTTTTTGGCTACATATAGATTCTTTGTTAATGAGAGAGACTCAACCTCTTTGTAGTATCTTTAGTATTCTCTGTGTTGGGGTCGATTTGAGGACCAATGTGTTGTAAAGCAAACTTTCTTGGTCCTCTATATATAAAATCAGATGAAAGAAATTTTTTTTAAAAAAATTACAGAAGGGAGAGAGAAATTGAAAAGATGCCTTGGGCTTCTTTTCTCATTGATAATATGATATCTAGGTTAGAACAAAATAAACAAACTATATTATTCACAAATATCCCTAACTAATCTAATATTAAAGCTAACAACTGCCAATTCATCGGAGTTGTCTTACATAAAAAAAAAGTTATTAGGTTATATAAGCCCCACTCCTTATCTGTTCCTCCCGCCTTTTACAGACTAGCCTTTGGATCTTTCTGTTAACAGAAAAAGAAGATCATAATAAACAACATTATCAGCAAAACGGCCCTCAACTTGGTTACCTCAATTATATCACTCAGAATTTAATAATACTAACAAGTAAAAATTGGAAGAAAGAAACCATCTTTATCCCCAAAAAATAAGAATATAGTGTATATTACGTAAGCAAGAAAATAAAATAATTCAGCAAAAAAAAAAAAAAAAAAAAAAAAAAAAAAAAAGAGAGGATGAGATTAGGTTGTTTACCTGAAACTTAAAAGCGAAGGAGTTGATGGTGGGTCAAACACCGAAAGGCAGAAGAAGAAGCTACATTTATACGTCGTACTTCATATCTATATTTACATTTTACATGTATGGGTATGTGTCATGTGTGTGTGTATGCATATGTACAAGATTGATTCTCTTCAAATACGTCTCTATTTGAGTCTTTCTTGTTGGAGGATTTTTTGGTATCTCGGGTACACGTTTTTACAAGCCGAAACCTGAAAATGAATTCAATCAAACACATAAACCTTATTACTTTTCACATACGTAAACACATAAACACAATGAAAGTAGTAATAATAACTAGTTAACTTAAATTTATTATGCTAAGTTTGAGGATTGAGAATTTTGTCATTATGAGAACAAATCATGAAGCATGCGTGAGGTGTGACGTGTCCTGTCGGATTTAATTAAAAATCGTTATTTAAAAAAAAACGAAGAAAATTAGGTTACATGCGACAAGCCACACGGTTTCCACATGAGATTCTAACCTATATTATACGAGAAAGTCTAAATTCAAATTCAAATTTGTTTTCTGTTAGTTAATGCCTAAATACTAGTACTACTTTGGTTAAATTTTAATGTTCAAACAAAAAAAAAAAATTAATGCCAGTGAAGAAAATTCAAAACCTTCTAAACGCAACCAAACAAGTTGGAAAGACAGATTGATCTCCCCGAGTTTCTAGAATCCCAAAAGGGCCAAATGTGTCAAATTGTGTTAAAAATTAATTCAACATTGACTATTATTACATCCACATGCTATCTCTGACCCAGTCTGATTAGGATATCTTAGTGCAAGTAAAAATCTAAAATCTAAATCATCCTAGATTTGAAAAATAATGCAACTTGCTATTATTTTCCCCTATCTTTCAATGTAAATATGTAATTATTATTAAAAAAATCGAATAAAAATAAAAATAATAAATTTCTGTAACGGCGAGGAAAAGGAAGGAGAAGAAGTGGACTTACGGCTTCTATGTCGATTTTGAAGACGAGGAGCTTTCTTCTCTCTCTACAACTTGTTCGATAAGCCACAACGATATGACCGATGGCTAAAACCGATGAGCAGAGGAACAGAGCCACTTCCGCCGCTCTGAAGCAATTACCTCCGCCGTCTCCGATCGCCGGCTCGCCGAACACGAACGCCGCTTTTAACGAAACGTAGATCAGAGACGAAACTGAGCAAATCATCGTTATTGTCAGATACGGACCTCTCGATAACTTGGGTCCGTCGCAAAGTCCGTAAACACCTGATTTCACAGAAAAATAAAAAAAAAAAAAAAAAATAATAAAATAAAAGGAAAAAAAACAAAAAAAAAAAAGAATTTTAAGAAGAATGTGCGAAACAGAGTAATCGATTTCTGGGTTCTTCAGAAATTTAAAATCCCAAATTAATACAGGAACAGAGCACTTGGATTCAGAGTTACGGGCACTTGCAAAGTTTGAATCTTTTACTCACAGAGTATAACGGCGGATCTAATGATGGAGATTAAGGGAATATCGATGAGGGAGTGACGGAAATCGTAGTTGGTGAGATGAGAAGAGAGATTCGCCGGCGAGGAGAGGCGGTGGAGGAGGGCGGAAGGGAGGAGAGCGTCGGCGACGGCGAGGAAGATGGGAGCAGAGACGAGGATTAAAGAGAGGAACATTGTGAGCAAAACGAACACAGTTTTGATCCCTCTCCATAGAGAAGACCAGAACCCTCTGCTTTTGCTAATCTCTTCTTTACTAAACCCCATGTCGAATCAGATTACGGAGAGACACAGAGAGGATTTGTTTTGGAGTGTGGATTGTGTTTTAGAGAGAAAGGTGTTCGGAGACTTTTGAGGGGGTTTTAAAAAGGTGGACGATACAAAGTGGCGATGACGCCGAGGATGATGCTCAGATATATACCATGTTATTTACTTTATATAATAAGATGATGATTTCCTCGTTGGACTTTGGAAATTTTAAATGAATATAGGATTATTGGATTAGTTTGGTAAATGTTTATCTTTCTATATATCAATCATTTATTAGTACATTTGAGTTTTTTTTCCTATAAACGTGTCGTTAATTCAGTTATAATTTTTTTTATTTGCATATACTTCTTATTTCTCTTCTCGTTTATTATTTATTAATTAATTTATGAATCACATCACATTTAGCATTTTCGAAAAAGCCAACGAGACGAAGTAATTACGATAAAAGTTTATTTTTTTATTTCTCATGTAAGTAATTTTTGGTGACGGATTGGTTTCTTTATGAGATGAGTTCATTCATACCGAATGTTTAATTAATTGAGTTTTTTTTTTTTTTTTTTGATGATTAAGAGAGATTCGGGCCAAGGCCTTAATTTTTCTACGGTCCGGAACAGCTTTTAATTTGCCTAATACATTATGACATAGCGTTAACTATTCTTTTCACCGGAGTTCGAACTTTATACAATTAATAATGGAGTACTTGAAGTATAAAAAACCAAGGATTTTTTACAAAGAATTGAATATAGATTGTTGGAGTTTGCTGATTTTTATATCTCTCTATTTAAAAAAACACGATGGTTAATTTATTTTTCTTTGTATATGTCTTTATACAATTTGACAGTATCAAACTTTAAGATAAATCATAAATACTAGAAGGTCGACGAGGTAACATGAGATGATGACGTTTCAAATCACACATCAATTATAATGTATTATATATTATAAAAATATATAGTAAGAAGTTTTGCTTAAACTTTAAAAATTATGATGGATATAGGATTTGTGTGTTAGTTTCTTACTTTTTTATCTTTCCACTTATAAATTATAATTATTTAATAAATTTTAGTTTTTTATATTTGTACATTGTGGTGATTTTCTCATATTTCATAAATCAGCAAATCGGAATGTGATATGTGGAAATTCTTTAGGTCAAGAGACTCGTTTTATAGATTTTTCTATGCTAAACAAATTCTTTCAAACCTCCGTAATACTATTTATATAAAAAAAAACAGCTTTTCTGCAACAGTTAATCACCTCCATTAATTTGAGTTACCCTTTTTTTGTTAAATATTAGAATATATGTAGTTTAGTTTTATTGATCTAATTTTGTTTTTTCATGCATCAGTTTTTTTTCATGATAAACTTTTTTGATTATTTATATTTTTCTTTCTTGTATATTAGAAAAAGATTACAAAAAATTAACACGCTGAAAATTCTGATAGCAACAAAAATCCAAAACAGATGTTAGAAAAACGTAAAACAGGATCCTAAATAATTAGAAACTGAAAAAAAAAATTTATTAGAAACTGAAACATTCTAGAAAAAAATGTTGAGAGAAACTTCGTGGTCTTTGAGTCCTTTGACTAGTGATGATCATCCGTAGCTGACTACGACACCCTATTGTTATTATTTTTAAAAACAGTGTTCGTTCTGTTTAGATTTTAGTCTACGTATAATGACGGTAATACCTAATAGCGTGAAGCATAGAAAATTCTCAATAGTTGGAACATTTCTTAATTTCTTCTTATTTTCATTTGTAACTAATAATAAAATCGTCGAATACTTTAGAATTTTCACAATGGTTATCGTTTTTTTATTTTTTGAAATCTCGCTGGTAATAAAATAATGCTAAGCCCATCCCCTCCCGCCGAAGAAGATGAACCGAGACTCGTTAACACAAACAAAAACGGGAAAGGAGGAACCGACCGATTTTAGCCATGTGATCACATGCCGTTTATTGCCCAAACGTATATCAAGGCGCTATTTTCTATTTCTATTTTGTTTCTTTATACATTTTTGATATATAAAATCGAATCATTTGAACAAAAAAAAAAAAAAAAAAACAATCGAATCCAACTTTTTAAATACTATTTTGTGTAGATTGACGTTTTCTCGTCTAATGCTACCAAATAAATATATGAAAAAAGAAATTTATGATTGCTTTTTCTTATCAAACTTATTTTTGTTTTTGTCGTCTCTTATCAAAACTAATTTAAACCGTGTCTATGCGTGAGTGAACATATTAGCCACTTGATGGTAATTTATGGTAAGCCAAACATATTGGGAGATTTCGCAAATTGGGATATTTTTTTGGCCAGCTGAACATTATAAATTAATCAGATTAAGTAAATATTCTTACCTGGAATAAATTAAATAGTTATTAAATTGTCATATTCTACTACAGCCCAAACTCCGCAGATGGAATAACCGAACAATATAACAAATAGTAGACTGATGCAACAATATGTTAGATTTGTTTGTTTGTTTCTTGCGTAGCAACAGTCAGATTTACATGTCAATAGTAAATGATAATATACACTATGCACAAAGTTGAAAACTATTGACGTAGGACCAACCAAATAATGAATTTTAAAAGTATGAACAAAAAAAAAAAAAAAAATAAAGGAATAACAAATGCTGAGGAATTGAAAAGTCAAGAGGTTAAGGCCTACGAAACTGACCGGAAGTGAAGAAACTTCTACCCAAAGTCAAGACAATCTCAACTCACCAAAGACATGATTATAATGAAATTTGCACAATTAATGAGGAAATCGGGAGAAAGTGAGGATGCACGACATAGAAACTATAGTCTAGAAAGCATGCTTCGCAATGGTGGTCTTTTCTTTTTCTACACAAAATGAGAGATGTATTATGTATATATAAATAATATAATATTACTATATGAGAATTAAGTATATTCTTGAATGGAAGGGATTTACCTGATAGGAAAGCGCATTATAAAAGCATTAAGCATGCGTTCTAAGAAGCCACACGATGCGGATTAATTGTTGATCAAAACGGACAAAAAGGCGCCAACATACCAATTTTTAATCATTCTCATCTTCGTGTTACTGAACTAAAGAGAATACAGCTTTAGCTTTGTTTATCTTTTCTTATATCAACTGGTCTGAAAGATCCTTCTTCCTATATTCTAGTCTTGATAGCTAATAACCGATATGTCTTCTGCAGATGCTGCTGGTAAAAATCTGATAAGTATTTTGGAATTGTTCCAATGCGTTGTTGATGTTTTTTTGTCATCTGTTACGTCTTGCCAAATTTTATCGACGATTAGTAACATCTGTTTCACAAAGACTTCTGCTGCTAATCATCCAAAAAAAAAAAAATAACCAAAACCAAAAAAAAAAAAAATAACAATAAATACGCCAAAGAAAAAAAAACGCGTAAGATTGATCCAATGTCAGACCCATTAAAGGCCCATAAAAGAAAGACCCAAAACAAGAAAGACTCGGGAGAGTCGCTTCTTAAGAACAAATTCACGCGAATTTAGTTAGCGCTGTCGGATCATTTGTTTTCGCTCGCTCTTTTATTCTCCTTCCGATCTGCTTGGGGCGTGCGTGCGTGCTTCCTCAATGGCGGCACGATCCCTGTGGAGAACCCGTGGGAGGCTCCTCGTTCTTGGTTCCGCCGTATGCGGTGGTTCCGGCGCCGCCTTCATTGCTTCCTCCGATGACCCATCCAAAACTCTCAAGCTCTGCACCAACATCCCCGTCCGCCTTGTCCGCAACACCGTTACCGCCGCCTCCATCGCTTTCGGTACGGGAAAATTATAGAAACCGAATATCCTTCTTTTTTTTTTTCAATTGATTTGTATTGCTGCAATGCTCTTTTCCTTTTCATATATCTTTTTTTTCAATTGATTTTGATATGTGCTTTGATTAAGCTTGTGAATGAGATTGGTTTTTATCTGAGCTCTCGTATCTGGGGAACTCCAATCGTATTGGAACGTTTTAGGCAATGTCATTCCTCGAAGCAAATGTTAATTACAGTTAATTGCGTTTTATCTATGGCGTTTGGTTGATATTAACGTTTGATTCGGTCGAGCTCTTGATTTGTTCAGTCCGTGGAAATTGGAACTCTGCACGGTTTTCTTGAGTCATATGAATGTCTGAGTCATTTCTTGCGGAGAACCGTTTGCTACCTAAGAAGTAACGTTAATTTTTGTGGTTTGTGTTGTTAGATTATGAGTACTCCTTGTTGGGTTTGGCTGAGGGAAGCAGTGAGAGAGCTCAGGTCAAACATGAAGTCCACCTAAGGTCAGCCCAAAAGCTCCAAGAGCTCTGTTTCAAAAACGGAGGAATCTATATCAAACTCGGCCAGCATATTGGACAATTAGTATGTAAAAACTACGCTCTTATTTAACATTCGAATATCTGAGGATAATGAATGTTGCTGTTCTGTAAATTGCTTGGATGTTAAGAAAACCAACGGGGTTTTTGCTTTTATGTTTCAAGGATTATCTTGTGCCTGAGGAGTATGTTCGTACTATGAGGGAGTCGATGTTGAACAAGTGCCCTGTTTCTTCGTATGAGCAAGTATGTGAGGTTTTCAAGAAAGAGGTTGGAGAGACGCCAGACAAAGTATGCCCTCTTACCCATACTTTATCTTAAATTTGTATAACCACACTTCACGCTTCGTTTATGAATGCATCTCTTTGCTTCTCAATATGGCTATGGTATTTTTATCTACAGGTATTTGCTGAGTTTGACCCTGTTCCGATTGCAAGTGCTTCCCTTGCTCAAGTTCATGTTGCTCGCACCCATGACGGGGAAAAAGTTGCTGTCAAGGTCTTCAATGGAACTATTTTTTACTTTATACGATGCGGAAAAACAAGTTTCTGCAAATCCATAATTAAAGATGTTGAACTTGTTAAGAGTATTTCTGTGTACTTACTCTGTTTGTTATATTTTCTGCAGGTTCAGCATGCGCACATGACAGACACTGCAGCTGCGGATACTGCAGCTGTTGGAGTTATTGTGAATACCTTGCACCGGATATTCCCATCATTTGACTACAGGTGCAGTCTCTTTCTCATTTCCTATAGACACAATTCATAGTCCATGTCTCTTATAATAGCTTATAGTGGCTCATGTACGCAGGTGGTTGCTAGATGAAATGAGTGAAAGCTTACCAAAGGTTGGTGTCTTTAGTTGGTAAATAACAACGTATATAGTTTGCTTCGATATGTTTATACAGCCATGCATGTGTTTATCTGAGTACTATATTGATCTTTCGGCATGCATCTTCTTGCAATGTATTTGATTAACTGTCTATTTGGAAGCATTTATGTATATATTCCTTGAGTTTTTACTGTCACTGCTTTGATGTTATAGTTTCTTTATTCATCAGGAACTAGATTTTTTGGTTGAGGCGAGAAACAGTGAGAAATGTCTGGATAATTTTAGGAGGCAGTCTCCCCATATCGCTGAGTATGTTTATGCCCCAACGGTCTATTGGAACCTGACCTCCGCTAAGCTGTTGACTATGGAGTTCATGGAAGGTGCTCAAGTGAATGATGTGGCTATGATCAAAAAGCTTGGTATTCAGCCCTATGAAGTATCAAAGCTAGTAAGCTGTTTCACCTTTGATCTTTAAGATATTATGCATTTCTTGAATTCGGTTGAATAGCACCCAATTGATAAGAATATAAGAGTTGCCGTATTATTGTAAAACTTTGGTAATTTCAAATTCCCTTTATAGACTAGCGCGGACAAACAAATTTTGATATGCGTTAAGCTCTTGTTTGCAGGTGAGTCAAACTTTTGCAGAGATGATGTTCAAACATGGGTTTGTGCATTGTGATCCACACGCTGCCAATTTGATTGTTCGTCCAGCTCCTTCTGGTAGGAAGAACATATATGGCAAGCAAAAACCGCAATTGGTGCTTCTTGACCATGGCTTGTACAAGGAGCTTGACTTCAACACAAGATTCAACTATGCTTCACTATGGAAAGCCCTGATCTTTTCGGATGCTAATGCCATCAAAGAACACAGTGCGAAGCTAGGAGCTGGAGATGATCTCTACGTGCTTTTCGCGGGGATTCTTACAATGAGACCATGGAAGCAAGTCATTGACACATCTGTGGATCATTTAGTCATCCAAGGCACTAAAGAAGATCGCTCAGAGCTACAAATGTATGCATCACAGTATTTCCCTCAAATCTCGGAGCTACTCAGGAGATTGCCACGCGTGATCCTTCTGATGCTGAAAACAAACGACTGTCTCCGGTCGGTTAACAATGAGCTGCTGCAAGGATCGTCGCTTGAGTCGTTCTTGATCATCGGGAAAGTGTCTTCAGAAGCGGTTATGGAGGCAAAGTGGTCACAGAAGAAATCGTTGATGAAATGGTTGAAGGTATGGCTTGAAGGATTCTCTGTGGAAGCAAGGCTCTGGGTAATGCAATTCGCACTTTGGCTCTTACAAGTCAGAAAAGCCTTACCTCTATAATATAATATCACGAATTGACGAAAAATGTTACTGCCAATTCAATTTATATACACATCTCCTATTCTTTGTTCTGGGTGTGTCCAGGATTGACGTTTATCATTCTTTGTATACACAAGCTGTTGTTATGTATCATTTTGATATAAACAAACTATGAGATATGTAGTGTTTGTAAGGTGGGAAAATGCTTCTCATAACCATTAATTTTTTAAAGAAAATAACCTTGTTAATTATATATATATCTTGTCATTTCATGAAGAGTAACCTTCAATTCTCATCGTGTATCTTCAAAGTAATTAATGTACTGTATACACTTCCGGTACTAACACAAGCTGTATACATTTAATAAATTTGAACCGAGTTACATGGTTCGGTTCGGTTCGGATTATGTTTTGGTTTATTCGAGAAAACCTTAAATTAAGCCGTGGCCATCATCTTCTCTTTAAAGTCAGTCGACACTCGAGAGTCGTCAAATCAAATCTGCCTGTCCTTCACAGCCGCGACACCTCTGTCTCCACCGATCGAAATCTCCCGCTGATCGCTAACTACATCGTCTCCGGTTAACTCTCCTTCTCTCTCCCTCTCCAGTTAGATTTGTGTGTCGTTTCACCTACACATTCCCTTATATAAACCCTAAAAGAAATCGAGTGCTATTTCAATTCGCTGAAGCATTGTCAAAATCGGATTGATGGCTTCTGTAGTCTTGATTTTTATGATACAAAATCTATCCTTTTGATGAAATTGGGTCAATTTACTTGTGGTTTTGGTGTTGGGTCTCTCTGAATTTTTGAAAGCTTTCACATTTGTTTTTTTATGTGTCTTGTTGGTAGATGGAAGACAGTGATGGTGTCCAAAAACCAGTTGTTGTCGATCCTCCTTTACACAACGAAGCTCCTCCTTCGGCTTCTCAGCGCCGGCCGGTGGTTTTCGCCGCCGACGCAGCTCCACCGGCGGAAAACCATCTCATTCAGCGGATTCAAAGAGCTCTTGTGGAATTGCGCGAGTTGAGAAACCAGTTTAATGCCATTCTTAGGGAACTAGAGCTCGAAGGTTTGTTTCTTCTTCCTATGGTATTTTGTTTCTCACAGTTTTCACTTGTTTGTTGTTGAAAATGTATCAATTTGATGATACAGTGGGAGGAGAAGAAGAACAAGCGGAATCATCAGTGGAGGATCCAGAGGACGACTCTGATTCTTAGCTATTAGATGTATTAGTTTCTTCACTACCTCCTATCTTTATGTTTCAATCTCTGCCCTGAATCTGATGATTTTTTTTGTTCAAGATACTATAGTGTGTGAATTAGCGTTGTCTCTCTAATCGAAATCATCAAAACTACTAGGCTTACTAGCCTTCCTTTTGTTATTTTTAAACCGGGGAATCTTGGTCCAAAGTAAACCGAAAAAGCCCAAGTCAAAATTAGCCGGAAACCACCAATGAAACGAAGTTGGAATCCGGTTATTCGAAAAAGGGAAAACTAAACACCAAATAGAAAATGATTAATTTGACCATATACACTATATTTTTTTAGTAATTTGAAATTTTATACCAAAACTTTTGAAAATTTGAAGTATATTTTATATTCTTACAAAATAACAATTTAGTTTTTATAAATATTACTTTCTATGTTCTTTTACATAATTTTTTAATTTTAAAAACTAAAAGTTGTATGTATATAGTTTAATTTAGTCAGTTTAATTTAGTTAATTTATCAAAAAGTCAACAGCCACCATATATATCTACCATAAAACAAATAAGTTGATGAAAATAAAATATAACTCCACAAATATAAAAATTCAGTCAATAGTTATAATAAGTCGATTTTGTAAATTAGTCAATCAATCCAAATATAAGTTGACTTTGTAAATTAATCAACCAACCCAAATATAAGTCGACTTTGTAAATTAATCAACTTAAAACGTGATTTTGCGATTTTGGCGGAAAAACGTGAATTTTGCAGTTTTGACGAGAAAACGTAAATTTATGGTTTTGATAAAAAAACGCGATTTTACATTTTTGGCGAAAAATGCGATTTTATGGTTTTGCGCGGAAAACGTGATTTTGAGATTTTGTGAAAAACACTATTTTTGGATTTGACAGAAAAACACGATTTTGCAGTTATGAAGGGAAAACGCGATTTTTCAGTTTTGATGGAAAATTACAATTTTACAAAAAATGATATTTTAATAAAAACTAAAAAAATATTAGTATGTAATAAGAATAATAAACATAACTTTAGTTAAGTTTCTAATATAAGGATATTTTAGTCTTTTTGTTTTTGAGATGCAAAATTTGCATCCAAACTCTACTTTTTCTAACATCTCAAAAATCCACATGTCAACTTATTTTACACATGTTCACTTATTATATAGTTTTTTACTTGTTTTACACATGTTAACTTATTTTATAACCGTTGACTTATTTTACACATGGTGAGTTATTTTACAACTAATGACTTTTTACATTTGTTGATTTATTTTACACAACTGTTGACTTATTTTACACAAGTTAACTTATTTTACACATGTTGACTTATTTTATAACTGTTGACTTATTTTATAATTGTTGACTTATTTTACATAACCGTTGACTTATTTTACAAATGTTGACTTATTTTACACAACCGTTGACTTATTTTATAACCGTTGATTTATTTTACAACTGTTGACTTATTTTACACATGTTGACTTATTTTACACAACCATTGACTTATTTTACACATGTTAAGTTATTTTACAACTGTCAATTTATTTTACAACTAATGATTTTTTACATTTGTTGATTTATTTTACACAACTGTTGACTTATTCTACACAAGGTGACTTATTTTATAACTGTTGACTTATTTTACATAACTGTTGACTTATTTTACAATTGTTCACTTATGTTATAACTGTTGATTTATTTTACACAACTGTTAACTTATTTTACACAACTGTTAACTTATTTTACAACTGTTGACTTATTTATGGTATTACGAAAAACGTGATTTCACGATTTTGGCGGAAAATGCAATTTTATGGTTTTGGAGAAAAAACGTTATTTTGTAGTTTTGATAGAAAAACGTAATTTTGCAGTTTTGGCGGGAAACCTAAAAGAATGATGAAACGAGATCTTGTCTTTGTCTTTGGGGCTCAGTTTTCCTTTTTTGAGCTTCGGTTCCGGGATATCTAGTTATTCCACGGGCAAATGTATTCCATCTCTATATCTTTTTTTTTATTTTACTTTAATAATAAGTGAAAAAAAAAAATCTTGTCTTAATTTGTCTTGTTCTTTTCTTTAATGTCTCTTTGACAGTTTGAATTGTGTGTACTGTGTACGATACACCTACATGATCCCTGATAAACCCTAGAGAAAATATATGTGCTTCAAGTCTTTGAAAAGCATCGTTGAATCTGATTAATGATTTGTCGACTTATATTTTATTTTCATCAACTTATTTCCGAGAGCTGCATTTGTCATTTGTGATTGATCCCGGAAAGTGTTGGTAAATTTGAAGATTCCATACAAAATGAATCAAAAATATTTAAAATGGATAAGCTCTATTGTGCGAGTCCGAACAGAGCTCGTTTCACTAAAAATTTCCTCTCTCTTTAAATTTCCCGCCGTTGATTTATTTTAACATTTGGAGGAAATAAAAAGAAGGAAACTAATAGAGCAAAAAAAATAATTTAATTTGTCTGAGTAGAATTGCGATTTTCCGTCGGGCAAAAAAACATATCCACCACACCAGTCGCCGCCGGGTCCGGTAAGCTCTCTCTCCTTTCCTCAATCTTCTTAATAACTTTCCACTGAATCCCGTTTACTTCTCTCGATCGATTCCGGCGAATTTGGCCGCGTTATTGACGGCGCCGCTGCCTTATGAGCAGATTTTGGATCGATGCGGGATCTAGAAATTTGGTTTTTTTAATCAGAAAGTCAGATTCGAATTTTGGGTTTTGCTTAGATTGAGTAGATTAACGGTAGGGCTCATAGGGTATTAGGCATTTTGGAGAATTAGTCAGTTTCTGTTCTCAGAATTGACCAAATAGCAAAAACTTTAATTAATTTTGCTATGAAGATTTGGATTTTCTCAACGACTTATGCTGCTGCAGGCGAAGAATCCAAATCTGAAGCTTGGCTTTGTGGAGATTAGCCTTAAGAGCATGGCTAATTACTATGACATCGACGACATACTTATAGAGGAAGAGGTTAACTTCTTCTTCTCCATTAGATTCCTTGATGCTCTCTTCTTCTCTTCTCTTTGTCAATATCGAAAGCTGATAACATCTATTTTTTTTTTTTTTTTTGCTTGCAGTTTGTCCCTGTATTATTCCATAAACCAGCTAATGAAGTGACTATTGATCCAAGTGCTGAGAAAAACTGTGTCAGTATTCTTTCTCACTGCTCGAGCAAAGTTTAAATGGATAGTTTGGCTTCTGATATGTGTTTCTTTGTATGTTATTCTTCGTGTTCCTGCAGGTTGAACAAGGTGCCAAAGTGGAATTGCCCTTCTGGCTTGCCCATGAGTTGCATTTGAGACAAGCTGTATCCATAAGCCTCCCTCCCTGTTTCGACCAAAAGTGAGAGAGCTTACTGTAATGATTTGGGTTGTTGTATTCAAGTATCAATGATGAGCTTTTGTTGATTTGATTTTCTTTTATCTTGCCTTCTTTCTTTGTGTTTATCTGTCTCCATGAGTTGTTGAAATTTCAGATTAGCCTTAGCATTGCATTTGCTTCTTTTGTCCCTTAGAAGTCTTTTCATAGCTTTATTTGTTTATGCAGGACGAGGCTGGAAATACAGGCTGATGCAGCATGTGTGGATCTTAGATCACGCTGTCCATATTTCTATGAATTTGGGTGCAAATTAGAGTCATTGTGAGTCCTCCACTTTTATTTGGTGTTAACCTTTCACTTGGTTTCAAGAGTGAAATGGATTTCCCTTGAATCGATATGCTTTTTGACCTTGAGAAGCCAGCTGATTATGTTTTGGCGCATTTAGCTCTTACTGCAAGATTTCATTGTGTTTCAAAAGGTCATTCTAAGTTTAATCTGTCACATGATATTTCATTGTGAAACGGTTTGGAAGAAATTGCCAAACAACTTGATTGTTTTTCTTCATCTATCATATACACTGACGTTTTATGAAAACCAGATCACAGTTTTCTGGAAGTAAAGCCATTAATCTTTGTCAGTAATAGGACAGGTTTGGTTGGTCTGCATCTGCTTGATTTCACAGTTTGTTTTGACTCTTTGATCTGGGAACAGGGTTACAGATAGAACGCTTGGAATCTTGCTATCGACTGCGTTTAAGTTGAGATACAAGGAGAGACTGACAAAAGTATACACTGCAGCTCATATAACAGCTTCCAAGTTCTTGCCACTCTTAACCATAGAAGAAACAAACTGTAATTAAAACGTTTTTAACTCGTTCTTTTTTTCTTTTTAATTTAGTTTACCATCTTCTTCACCCGAAACCTCCATTGTTTCTTTTGCAGTGTACGAAGCAGCTCACTTGTCTATGACAGCCTTCAAGAAATGGAGAACAGGAGGTCCTCGATTCCAGAGAGCTTCAATACTTGGAAGAAAACGCAAGGAATCTAATTAAAATTGAGGTCCCTAAACTCTTTATAGCTTCATCATCTTTATTCTCTCTGATGATTCGAGTTGTTTGTGCGTAGCCACATCATTATAATTATTATACTACAATAGTGCTGTGATTGTATAATATGACATCTCAAAGATGATGTGACAACAAAATTAGGTCCTCTTTTGGTTATTGCGTTAGAGAAAAAAATCATTTTGGTAGGATTGATGGATGATACAATAACCTAATCATGTGGCCATTCGTGTTCCTGAATGGTTCTCAGTGAATTCATATTTTAGATTTCTCATCGAGAAGAAATATCTCGATTCTTCTTCCATTACAAAAGTTGTTATTTTGTTAACGACTTGCATTTTTGGATATCAGATATTTAGTGTGTGTTAGTAAATATCTAACGAATAAATTCTAAAAGGTGTTAAAAAAACGCTGACCAGATCAAAGGCAAAATTAGAAATTTGCGAAATGAGATCATGCTGCGAATGGAATTTGGTTCTGCACCGTGGCAAGTCGTACACCAAACACCTTTTTCTTGATTTTATTCTAAATAAATTAATTCACTTTACAATAAATATCTCGAGATATTTCTGAAGTTAGAAAGAATCATCTAATATCCCTTATTAAAAATTTGTAAAATAATTCAGAAAAGTGCAGAAAAAGCTCTGTGCTTTATTCCTCTCAACCAATCACACTGCACACCTTCAATCTCACATCTTTCCAGTTTTCCCCACGCGCGTGTTCCTCCTCAATACTCGCACAGATGCGTGTAGGTGAGATACACGCTCTGGTTATTCACGTGTTGATGAAACAGAACTACTTGCCTCCGTGTCCATTTATCATCTTCTCCCGAAGATATTTTACTATAAATATCTGATTTCTCTGTAGTGCGAAGATCCAAACAAAAATCACAAAAAAGAAAAAACACAAAACAGATAAAAAGAAGAAATTGGGATAATTTTTTATTTAATTAAAGGAAAGAAATGAAGAGGAACGGCGAGACGAAGCGGCGGAGGAACGTGGCGGAGGAGGCGGAGCAGAGAGGTGGAGGAGAAGAAGATCCGGCGATGTGGGAGAATCTAGACAGGAATTTCAGACAAGTGCAATCGGTTTTGGACAGAAACAGATCACTGATCCAGCAAGTCAACGACAATCACCAATCAAGAATGGCGGATAACATGTCCAAGAACGTCGCTTTGATTCAAGAACTCAACGGAAATATCTCCAAGGTCGTTTCCATGTATTCTGATCTCAACACCAACTTCTCATCGGCGTTTCACGGTGCTAAGAACGGACACGACGGTGGTGGTGCGGCCGGAACCAGAGCTAATTAATCAACCTGGATCAGATTGATCTCTCTTAGTTGGACCGGCCGGTTTGGAAATTCCTGAATTAGTCGGTTTAAGCTATGGTCTGTAAGTTTTTATATAATGTACTGTTAGTTTTATTGCAATGATTGTCGTTAGAATAATCCGTGGGAGAAAACCCATCATTTGGGTTATTTTAATTATGGTTCGAGTCTTTTTCAATGTCTCTCTCTACTGCAATTTCTCTAATAAAAATAGTAACTGATATTATTACTTATTAGATGATTCATCTTTTTTGCTTTGTTTCTATTTAGAGCCTCTTCTTATGTGAAGGTTGTTCAGTACGTACAGCTCTAGTCTCATTGTTGCAAGTTGGATCACTTTCGTCACCTGATGATGCAATTTGATATGACATTATAAAGAAACTAATGTGAAAAGAAACTCAAACATTATAAAGAAAAGTATTTGGACCTGATGGGCTTTAATAGACAAAGTGGGCTTTTGGATATCGTGAGCTGACGCTGGGCTCGAATTTTGAACTGTCCTCTATATACCGGTCTTTGAGATATACAGTACACCACATACAGGCAAATATGATGTTTTTTTTTTGATAAAAAAATTATTTTAAAAAATTCTCTGCTAATCGCTCAACAAACTATCAATTAAACTTAAAAATGCAACATGCACCTAATCATTAGGTAATTAATGACAGATTAAGGGAGGACCCAACAGTCTGTGGCTGAATTTGGAGATGACTTTGTGAATTAGGTGTTGAACTCGACTTAATAAATAATAATTTTATCAGAGACCCTGACATCAAACTGAATCGAATTTTATAATTAGGTGTTTTCAATATATTATAAATTTTTAATAATTCAAAGGTCGTACGATTCCGAATAATAATATTTCTGTATGTGGTTCAACAAACGGAGTTATAGTATATACTAGTACACCAATTCTGAAGATTATGGTGATTATAAGACATCTTATCAAACATGTTTCAATGGTTCCAAAAACAAAAAAAAAGTTTCAATGTTTCGAGAAATAAAATAAATATTCAATTCAGATGTCTTACAATGTAGTCTTAAAAAAAACAAAAGAAAACATTGGAAATAAACAATCATTGAGTAAACAATTAAATAAAAAAATAGAAGAAGATGCAGAAGAGTAGAGAGAATCCTTAGGCTTGAAGCGATAGAAACAATTGAGAGCACATTAGGTACCACTCCAGATGTCCCGTCCCGTCAACACTTGACAACAAAAACCAAAAAAATTGTAAATCCTTCATCAAACCCAAAAAAAAATTAACTTTTTCGTTTTTTTTTTTAACTTGTGTGAGTTTACAATTTAACCGATCTCTGCTCAATAATTACACTTGATGCCACTCCCTCTAACACTTTCTCTCTTCTCTCTCCCAATTCTCAATCTCTCTCTCGATCTCCAAAATCTCCCACTTTCTCTCTCTCTCTCTCTCTGCCTGCCTAGGTTTTTCTTGCTACTGGGTTTTCTCAATAAGGTCTTGAGCTCCGTTCCTCGACAATGGCGGTTTCTTTGAGAGAGCTCGTGTCTTTGTTCTAAAAAAAAGCTCACTTTCCCCTTTTTTTTTTTCTTTCTTTTTCTTCCCTCCTACCTTTCTGTTTTACTTTCAAGCGGGAAAATTGGCGAGAATGTGTTGCAAATTAAGGTTTCCAAGATTGTGAAGCTCGATTTTCCGTTTTGGGGTTCTTCAAATTTGTGACTAATTTAAAGTTCCTAGTACAATAATTTAATTTTAGATTAGGATATTATTAGTTTGGGACGTTTGTTGTCGAGGGAGTAAATTGGAAGCTAAGTTAGGTTTTAGTAATCTCTTGATCTGTAAGTTTGGGTTGAGAGCGATGAATCGAAGTTTTAGGGCAAAAGAGTCTCTGTTGCTGGATTCAGCAGAGAGGCAGAGGCAACAGCTTAGGGCTTCTATGATGGCTGAGAAAGATGAAGAGCTCTCTTTGTTTCTCGAGATGAGACGGCGCGAGAAAGAGCAGGATAATCTCCTCCTCAATAACCCTGATGAGTTCGCAACTCCATTAGGTAATACGTTTTTTTTATTTTCCTCTTTTTCTAATTTGTGGAGACATGTCTCTCTGATTTGGTGAAAGGAGCTTGATTTGTACTCGGTGGTTTTGGTCATGTAGGTTCAAAGCCTGGAACTTCACCAGTGTTCAACATCTCAAGTGGTGGTGCTCCAGCACGGAAGACAGGTCCTCCAGATGATTTTCTCAATTCTGAAGGCGACAAAAATGACTATGAATGGTAACTTTTACCCACAATTTTTTTTCGTTTTTTTATTACATGTTGCGGCGGTTACGGTTCGTAACTTCAGTTTGTTAACACATTTGACCGGTGATTACTTGGATGTATTTAGCCATCTTAAGTGCAAGCAGTTTTGTGATTGTATAATTAGTATTTTAGATGTGAGGTTTTTAAGTGATGATATAGCTGTGGTAGTATTGTTATTAGTTGCTGTAGGTTATACCTCGACTTGTTTCGTTTCTCGCATTTCATCATTGTCTATGTTAGGCATGTGATGTGTTGAATCACTTCTAGACTTTCGCTCATGCTTTCTTAAAAACTGTAAATTTTATCTGTTTACCATCTCCACCCTAACTTCTCTTTGTCTTTCCAAGGCTTCTGACCCCTCCAGGTACTCCTCTGTTTCCATCGCTGGAGATGGAATCACATAGGACTATGATGAGTCAAACTGGTGATTCAAAGGGTCGCCCGGCTACACTGACTTCTAGGGTAAGAATGTTATTGCTTACTGTTCTGACCCTCTTTTTTTGGTCAAATCCTGGATACTTAGATAAAGAGCCAAAACTAGTGCAACCAGTGTTGAGATAAAGCTTCATTGATATTGGTTTTTATACGTTTTTATCCTTATTGTTACATCAGTCTGCACTTTTTCCATATCATAAGGTTGATGCAAAAGTATACATTCCAAATCAGATTCTTGTATGTTACACACTTGAATTGAACAAATAAGTTCCATGTTTTATCTCTAAGCTTTTTCTATATTTGGAATCATTACTCCATTATGGTATAATCTATGAAATGTATTTGTCGTTGTAGCTGGCGAATTCTTCATCAGAGCCTGCTGCAAGGAACCATCTAACATCTAGACAACCGACTTCTTCTCCTGGATTGAGCTCTTCTAGTGGAGCAAGCCGAAGACCTTCATCATCTGGAGGACCTGGATCAAGACCCGCTACGCCCACCGGAAGATCATCAACACTGACAACTAATTCAAGACCCTCAAGGCCTTCAACACCCACTTCTCGAGCCACCGTCTCCTCAACTACTCGACCTTCCTTGACTAATTCCAGGTCCACAGTATCTGCAACTAGTAAGCCTACGCCTATGAGTAGGTCAGCAAGTTCATCTAGGCTCACACCTACTGCATCTAAACCGACTACTTCAACTGCTAGATCTGCTGGTTCAACAACTAGATCCACCACCAGCACCGCCACAAGATCTGCAGGTCCTTCAAGGTCCACCACACCTCTGTCAAGGTCTACTGCCAGATCTTCAACCCCAACTTCAAGACCCACACTTCCTCCGCCTAAAACCATATCGAGGTCAGCTACACCAACTCGCCGTCCAATTTCTTCTGCAAGTTCTGCAACCACTACATCAAAGCCAACAATATCCCAAATCAAGCCTTCTTCTCCAGCGGCGAAGCCTATGCCAACACCATCTAAAACTCCTGCTGTATCACGTGGAGCGTCTCCTACAGTGAGGTCAAGGCCATGGAAGCCATCAGACATGCCTGGTTTCTCACTAGAAACTCCTCCAAATCTAAGAACAACATTACCCGAAAGGCCACTCTCAGCAACAAGAGGCAGACCCGGAGCTCCAAGTCCTCGTTCTGGTTCAGTTGAGCCAGGTGGTCCAGCAGGAGGAAGACCGAGAAGGCAGTCATGTTCACCATCAAGAGGAAGAGCACCAATGTACACTAGTGGTAGCTCTGTTCCTGCAGTTAACCGTGGCTATTCCAAAGCCAGTGACAATGTTAGTCCTGTGTTGATGGGGACAAAAATGGTGGAGAGAGTAATAAACATGCGGAAACTGGCTCCTCCCAGATCAGATGACAAGAGCTCTCCTCATGGTAACTTGTCTGCAAAGTCTTCATCACCAGACAGTGCAGGATTTGGAAGAACACTCTCCAAGAAATCCCTTGATATGGCTATAAGGCATATGGTGCGTAATCTCCCTCTCTCTCTCTTTCTCTCTTCCCCTTTAGTACTAATAAGACATTTCTGGGAACTGTGTAATGACTGATGAATCAACATTATGATTAAAACAGGATATACGTAGAACCATACCAGGGAATCTGAGACCACTGATGACAAACATTCCAGCATCATCAATGTACAGTGTGAGATCTGGACATACTCGTGGCAGACCAATGAATGTTTCAGATTCTCCACTGGCAACAAGCAGCAACGCAAGCTCAGAGATCAGTATCTGCAACAACAATGGCATTTGCTTAGAGGCAAGCGAAAAGGAAGATGACGCAGGCAGCGAGAGAGGTTGCAGGTCCCCTGCAAGCTTACAAGGGAGGTGATGAGATGAAGAAAAAAATGCCTTTGTAAAACGTTGACCTTTGAGATCCTCTCGTCTTTATTATTTTGTTGTGAGTTTCTTTCACACGAGTTTGATGATGATATGTGAAGTAGCGTTTTAACATTTTATGTAATCCTCTCCGCTCTTGTCTGTACTTTTTAACCCTAAGGTCGCCTGTATGGCCGATGGTTGGATCCATTAACCGATTGATTTGAGATATTAACCACTTTCCAATGTTTTCGGTTGAATTCAAACATGAATGTCATTAAGTATCATCCAGCATGACATTGTAATTATGTTAATAATAACACACATGGCCCCTTACAACCACTCAGCTGTATAGAACACACATAATGAAATGCAAAGATCGAATCACATAGATGTAGTAAGCAAATGAAAAAGAAAACCAAAAGGGGCTTTTTAAGCAGCAGCAACTGCCTCGGCGGGCTTGGTTTCGGGAACATTCTTTGGAGGAGCAGTAGCAGCCTTCGCCTCTGATGGAGGTTGAGGAATGAGTTTCAGGTGAGCAGGTGGGTTGTGTTTGAGCTTCAGCAATATCTGTCTCATTCTTGCAAGATCGGTAGGCTTACCGGGCTTTGGACCTTGAATCACAGAGATTGATGGCTTCTTAGGGTCTTGCTCTTTCTTCCCTCTTCTTTTCTCTATAGTCGGAACCTCTTTAGGAACTAGCTCTGCTATTGCCTTCCAGTAGTTCTTGCTGGCTTCCGCATAGAACTTCTCTTGGGTCTCCATAAACAGCTTAAGTGTTCAAAGACAAACAAACGTCTGAGCAATAGTTCAACCAAGGCTGTAAAAAGACAATGTGCAGCTAAAATGAGCTCATTTTAACTAACTACACAAGCGTAAAACATATTCGATCGGTTGGGAAAAAAATGGCAAACACTAAGAACGCATCAAGATAATCTATAACAGTTGACTAAGAATAAGATGGTCACAGTAAAAAATCTTAGTTTCTACTAGCCATTGGAATTCCGAAGACAATTCTCGCCAAACCACATGACAACAGCACAGATTGAGAACAGATGATCAAACGACAAACTTTAGGATTTTTGTGTTAAGGAAATAGAAAAAGAGTAAATAAGAAGAACACACCTTTTCCTTCTCCCTGTTAGCTGCTTTGTTGTTCTCACAAGTTACTTCCCTCTTCTTATGGAAATCCTCAATGAATTGATTTGCTTCCTCAAGTATTTGGTTCCGCGCTTCCTTTTCTCTCTTCTCCTTCTCCTCAAGTTGAATCGCATTTTGTCTGCAGATTAGAAAAGCCATAGCACGATATCACTCACCACAACACAATAGGGGATTTTTCATACACGAGATCAGATCTATCCAGTCGATCAACTTAACAAGATATAAACTTTTGGGATGAAAATGGCAGAACATCGACAAACCAAAGTTGCAAAACCACAACGAGCTAAGCAATAGACTTTTGAGTGGAAACTAGAAGCAATCAACTTTGGGACCAACAAGAAGCCTCTTTTGTGACACTTTGGCCACAGATCCTGTCAATTTAAACTCAGATCCCATCTAATAGACTGATAACTTCTTAGAACAATGGGACACTAAACAAGAATTCGACTTAATCAAGGAGCAGATTAGCATCAGCTTACAGAATTATGCATCACGATCAGAAATTGAAATTCCCAGATCAATAAACAGATTCGTCATCCTCTCGACTAAAATTATCCACTTTAGTCGTTTTTTTCCAGGCAGAAGTAAACCTAAAGCGAAACAAGAACAGAGATCAGATTGCCAGCAGATCTAACCTTCTCCATTCTCTGAGAGCGAATCCCTCATCAGATTCCATTTCCGACGGCGGTGGCAAGATAGGACCGTCGTGTTCACCGCTGGATCCGAAGACGCCGTCTCCGTTCGAGTAAGCGCCGTAGTCAGAAGACGGCGCCGCAAAAACATCATCGACGGAGTCATCGACTGGGACTGAGCCGTCGTAGCCTGAGAAGGAGTTGTCAGTGGTGTCAAAGGAGCCTGAGACCGGAACAGACTCAGACGCATCATCTCCGAGTATAACGAAGGAATCCTCAAAGACAGACATCTCTGGAACAAAGCTTCCCTCTTTTGTTTTTTTTTCTAGAAAAAAAGTAGAAGGAAGGAAGGAACAACAACAACTCACGAATCTGTCTTTCAAAGTTTCAAGCTTGAAAATCGAAATGAAATGAAATCTTCTTAATGGGCTTTTTTTTTTTTTTCTCGTGCCCAAATTTCCCAAATCTATCATTTCGGATTTGGGAGTGTGAGCATTACGGTTTAAATATGGTTTGGTTTTAATTTTAGTGAGAATTGGTTTGGATTATACATTGCATTGAAGTGAAGACTCCTAAGATACTCAATGTGAAGCTGAAAATAAACTTCAAGCCAGAAGCAAATGAGATAGCAAAATGCATTGTTTAATAGATATAGTCAATGTCAAAGCATCACTAGAGAAATTACAATGCCGCAAGGCTCCAAAATTAAACTGTCACTGAAACCTAAACCTTATTTCCAGAAAAAACAAAATTTCTGCAACTAGAGAACTGCAATTTACACACAATGTTTTGCAGTTCACATCAGAGTTTTTTAACCCAAAAAAAAACCTGACATTCTCTCCACTCTTTATGTACATCTCAAAAACAAAAGAGTGGATGATGTCCCAGAGCCTTTACCTTTCCTACCAATCGACTGAGCCTAAGCCAAAGGCTGTGTCTCAGAGTCTTCACCTCCACTACCAACAGGCTGAGTCTGAGCCTGTGTCTCAGAGTCTTCCCCTCCATTACCATCAGGCTGAGGCGGAGCCTGTGTCTCAGAGTCTTCCCCTCCATTACCATTAGGCTGAGGCGGAGCCTGTGTCTCAGAGTCTTCCCCTCCATGACCATCAGGCTGAGGCGGAGCCTGTGTCTCAGAGTCTTCCCCTCCATGACCATCAGGCTGAGGCGGAGCCTGTGTCTCAGAGTCTTCCCCTCCATTATTATTAGGCTGAGGCTGTGTCTGTGTCTCAGAGTCTTCCCCTCCACTACCAATCGTTTGAGTCTGAGACTCTTTTTCCCCAGTGGGGTTTCCAGGTGGTGTGGAGTCTTGGCTGTACCTGTCTCTGTTTGCAGGATCACGCTTTTTGTAGTACTTGTCGATGAATTCTTCAGCTAGGTCGGGGTATTTCTCCTTCAGATAGTTGATGATGCATTTCCTGTATGAAAAGTCTTGTTTGGCCCCATCAGTTGAGACAACAAAGAAGCACCTGGTGTCTGGGAACGTCGTGTGCTTATCAACCTACATTGTTCCACCAATAATTTTTCACATCAGACCTATATAAGGGGCTAAGTAAGCTTTTACGAGAGATGCTCAATTTGTAAAGGAGAATGCTATTTACCGTGATGAAATCAACACCGGAACCAAGCTTAGAATCTTTGTCTGGATGGAAGTTCAAAATCTGCTCCAGGACATATGTCTTGTCATCATCCGAGATTGGTTCTCCATCAGTGTACCTTCATCGAAAGGACACAGTTTTAACATATATATATGGAATATGTAACTGCGTAAATTACACAAAGAACTGGAAGTTGGATAGAGTGGGCTTAAGAACTAGAAAGGCATACCCGGACTGATGCATTATTTTCCTGAGTCTCCACATGACTGGGTCGACATCTGAGAGAAGCTCTTGCTCCTCAGAGGTGAACATGTCCAAGCGCTGTCTTGTTGCTGTAAACATGGGAGCAAAATTCTTCACAGATCCAGGGGTCCTAGGAGGACGGTTGCTCTTCCAGTCTGCACCACCACCATTGGACCAGCCAGAAGATGGATATCTCTTGGTTGGAATTCCCCACTTGCTTGTCTCATTCCCATCCTTCTCTCCGCTATTGGTCGCCTTCAAGGAAACCCACGGGTTTCCATCATCTCCTTTAGCATCCTTGTCTGAAGCACTGGGACTTGGCTGTCCCCAAGAACCCGAAGCAACAGGACCTGGTTCAGCTTCGGAAGTCTTTTTACCCCAAACAGCAGAATCTGATCCAGTTTCTGAGTAACTTTTGTCCTTAGAACCCCAATTAGTAGCAGCTGATTCATTTTCAGAATTGTTTTTGTCCCAGGAACTCCAATCAGCACCACCTGATTCAGTTTCTGAGCTCTTTTTGCCCCACGCAGCACCACCTGAGTCAGTTTCTGAGCTCTTTCTGCCCCACGCAGCAGGAGCTGCTTCAGTTTCTGAGCTCTTTTTTCCCCAAGCAGCAGGAGCTGATTCAGTTTCTGAGCTCTTTTTTCCCCAAGCAGCAGGAGCTGATTCAGTTTCTGAGCTCTTTTTCCCCCAAGCAGCAGGAGCTGATTCAGTTTCTGAGCTCTTTTGGCCCCACGCAGCAGGAGCTGATTCAGTTTCTGAGCTCTTTTTGCCCCAAGCAGCAGGAGCTGATTCAGTTTCCGAGTTGTTTTTCCCCCAAGATTTGTCTGAAACAGATTTGGATCCCCAGACGTCCAAAGAAGGCTCACTGTTTCCTGTGACAACAGAATCCTTCTCAGCTGGCCTTGTTTCCCAGTTCGGTGTTGTATTTGCATCGTCATCTTTTGTCTTTAATCCCCAAGCACCCCATGCATCTGAATTGGAAGATTCTGGAGCATCTTTTTTAGTGTTCCATCCAGACGAAGCATCTTCCTTCTCAACATTTGTTGTCTTTTCCCAAGCAGACTGCGGGTTTTCCTCACCACCTGTATTATTTGAGACTCCCCATTCTGAGCCGCCACCGCAATTATTATCCCAAAGAGAATTTTTGTCCCACTTGGATTCCGATGGCTTGCCTTCGTCATGTATATTTAGGAACTCGGCACTGTCCTCAAATTTGGGATCTCCAAGAGCAGAGTCTCGCTCGGGTGAATCAGCCCATTCAGCCAATTCTTCGTCCGTAACATCAAATCCCGGGGAAGAAACATATGCATCTGCGTTTCTCGTAGATCTGACCAATTGGAGAAAGCCGAACACATCTGTTTCATTTTCATTTTCTAGACCAGTCTGCAAATAGGTTGACAATAAAGAACATCAGATTGGTGAACAAACTTATATGAGACAAACTCAGTCAATTAGTATGAATTCGGGCGAGAATGTCTACCTCTTTTTTGTTCCACAGGAGCTCAAACTTTGATCCTGTACCAACATCCACTCGTTTTCCCCAAGAACAAGACCCAACGACTGTTGATAGAGAATCTGTATGACATTTCTCAGCAGCTTTCTCAAAACATTTCCTTGGTGTCTAAAAACACAAGAAGTAACTCAGGTTAATATGGACTGCCAGTATATAGTCTTAGAAAATAATATGTAATAGACATTAAAGCATCGGACTACTAACAATCAGCGTTGCTTCTGTGAATGGAGCCTTGATGTTCAAGGACCGAGTCAAAGCCTTGTAACCTCCAGAATTGAAACCCAACATATTCCCTGAACAGGTCATGTTGTTTGCTACGAGAATGATATGTTCTTTCAAAACTCCTTTGGAAACCATTCTCACGGAAGCTGAGAGACGCTGCAAATCAAATCAACACCTTACATTTAACTTCCTTACACAATCAATGAGCAAATATGATACCATACATGAAATATGACAAAAGTATCATGATTTAAGTGTAAGATCTAGTGCACGGATCAGGTTTGAAGGTATTAAGTACCTGAACTGCTTGCTCAAAAGCACAGGATAAACCAAGCAGCTCTTGCACTTGCTTTATAGAGTATGGGATTGACCGTTTTGTGTCTATTAGATGAAGCACTGAAAGACAGGAATCGATAGCAACTCTCCACGCATCACCACTTTGCTTGACAGCAGATTTTTCAACGGTGACATCCAAAACCCATTCCCCCCGGCGGGACGCATGACGACTCCGGATCCAGGTTGTCGTTTCTGGACTATTCCAGATTATATTTGCTGAGCAAATCCGTGGATCACCTACCCAGTTTAGAGACAGAAGTATTATCAAAAACATTTTTCTAGAAATCGTATATTTTCAAGCACAACTTGGAAGACAAATTATTTAGACTAGTTGAGGAGTGCTTTTAGTTCTTTAACCTTCTGACAATAAATCTAACTAGAAAGGAAGACTTTATCATATACACTACATCCCCATTGGAAGAAAAAATCAAAATGGTAGGGCTAGAGAAATTGACATTAATGAAAGCATTATTCAAGTACCTTTGATCACTGTATCCAGCAGAAATGGGTAAATTGTATTGCAAAGAACATCAAGAGTTATTTCTAGATCAGGATCGGCGGCATTGTAGGAGGAAAACATCAAGCACGGCATATCAGAATCTTTGCTCGCACATGGATCTCGGAAAGAGCAGCACTCACTGTTCACTCGAGAAGAAATTAGTTATAATCAGATTATAACAATCAAGTAGACATAATAAGACGAAGAACAAAAATAACGGACAGAAAGAACTAGAATGCTAGAAATAACAACAGACATGGTTTCTAGAGAAATTCTGCAGTTCATTCAACCAGAGACGACATCCAGAGGAAAAGTGAATCATGTACAAACCTGACAGACAAATTCGTTCTCTTGAAGTCATCAGCTTTCTTCTTTTTCTTTTGTACTAGTGAACTGATTACATCCTCACACTTCTGATGTATGTCCTGCATACTGATGTTCCACTCTTGCAACAATGTCTAGTAAGCCAAAAACACCAATTACAAGCAAGAATCAAAAGGATAACTAGGAGTAAAGTATTTCTATGACAGGTAGATTAAACAATACAGAAACCAGATATCAAACCTTATTAAGATGAATATGGCCACGTAGGCATGAATCAATTCCAAAAATTTCTGAAATTGCTTCTTGCTTTCTGTATCTGCATGCAAGTAAAGACAAAGCAGATTGCAAAGAGGATAAGTAAAAAAGCAAAAAAGAAAAACAGAAGTCACTAAAAAGCATTACTTACTCGACTAGAAACTCCACAGCAGTCTCTTTAAGACTAACTTTTTTCAGCCTGTTCCTAACTGTATAAGCAGCATTTTCCTGGCAAAACTTTTTCCCACAGCGGCATTCATTCAAATAGAGAATCACACGCCGATCATTGGCAGTGTTCTGGAAGTTGACTTTGCAGAGTAAAACTTCCTGGGAAAAGAACAAAAACAGAAAACAGTATTAGCATACAACAATACAGAAGATCAAAGCTTTATTGAGGAGGCAGCATAGAGAACGCTCTACCTTCATTAGCTCCCATGATGAATTGCTACTTGGAGTGGAATCAAGCACTGCTTTATAGGCAGGATTTGACATGGCGGTAGCTGCCAATACTCCAACAGGTTCTCCAGCTTCAAACAAACCGTGATGCCCACGGTCAGAATCCACTTCATAGTTGAACTGGACTATCGAGTTACTGCATGTGTTTCTTACAGTTCCATCGTAAGTAATCACTATGTCCCGGAGAACAGCCATCAGATTCTTGAAGAGTGTCCCAGGCTCAGATAACCCCCTTGAAGAGCGAACAATGACCTCCCTTGCCGCAATTGAATGAGCCATTTCTTCATAGGGATCCAGCCCGTGAAAAAAGCAGCCCTTCACAATTCCAAAATCTCCAGAAGAAGAAATCCTACCATACTTTCTCTTACAAAATTGAGCCATGTCTTCCACCAGAGTCTTTGTGTAGAACTTCTTCTTGTCTGAAAGCTGAAGACCCAGGAAGCCTATCTGCTGCACCAGCTTGTTAATTGCTGAGTTGCTCTTGATGTCAATCAAGTTCCGCATGGAATATGACTTCAGCATAAAGTTAGCAGCCACTTCCTTCACTTTGTGGATGCTGTTCTCTAGTTGCAAATCATCTTCATATGATAATCTCAAGCGAGACACCATAGGAGAAATCTCATTGGTGATAAGATTGTGAATAACACTCATGTCTTTCCTAGACATGGATAAGTCTTCCAAACTTACACTAAATCCCTGACCAAATAGATGTTCCATCAATAGAGGCTGAAGTGAATCAAAGAATACCAGTGCCGCCTTTGGACCCTTCTCCAGCATGATTGCAGTTACGATTCCATTGATGATAGAAGCCATCGCATCAGCCCCAAAGTCAAAGCACAACAAATCACTTCCACCAACCATGAACCTGTCCCCTTTGCAACTCAGACGCTCAGGAAAGGCAAGATGTAGAATTTGGAAAACTGTCCAAGCAGGGCCAGATTTACTGGACTTTCTTAGTGCTGGTGGTGGCAGAGACAGAGAGCCATACATAGCTAACTGTTGAGCAGTTGCCTTGTCCAAAAACACCTGCTCCAGCATAACTCTCAGAGACAGCAAAGAATCACAACCCATCTGCAAAATCAGCTGCCCAGTATGTGAGCTACGCAGTTGATTATCCACAGAGAAGAGTTCCATAACCTCTGCCTTAGAGGTAAGTGATTGTGGGTAGAACAGATGGACACAATCACCATCAAAATCAGCACTGAGGGGGCCACACATCAGAGGATTAATCTTCACCGTGTTGTCTTCATGAACATACACCCGAAGTGCTTGCAGAGAATGCTTATGTGTTGTCGGAGGTCGGTTGATAAACACAACATCCCCATCCATGACCCTGCGATGAACAATCTGCCCGGGTTTAAGCACAGTGTGCCCCTTGGAACCATCCCTTAGAGAATAGGTTGTAGAACCTTGAGTATAACTCAAGCACATCTTGTTGTCCACTAACTCTTGTAGATAACCTATATTGTGCACACTAACCCTCTCCTCAAATGTGATTCTATGCGCAATTTCCATTGGGATCCCAACCTCGTTCACATTTCTGTAAGCATCCCCAGTGATGACGCTGCGAGAAGAGAAGCCTGAACCCTTTCGAATAAAAAGTGTTCTCATCTTTTCTGTCCAAGCTTTTGAAGAGGAACTGTCTGAGAGCTTAGACACCCCATATCTCATATCAATGTTTCTTGTTGCTTTCGCAGTGGCCCTCACATGCAGATAGGTATCCACCACTCTAAACATGTCATTGGCTTCAGCCTTATGCGACTCAAAGTTTGTCTCGCCAGACCTAGAGTTGTTTATGGCTACCACTTTCTTAAGAACATCTTTGAGCTCAATTCTGGAAGGATCCTGAAATAAGAATGACATAGATGCAGGGGTTACTTTACAAACACAAGCCAAAGCATTCAATAAACTCAACACAGGATTTTAGTTTCAACTGGCTTACCACTGACATGGAGCTGGAACCATCAGAAACATCTGGCACTGACAAACAGTTAGGCGGGACTGGAAGATATTCTAATATGTATCCTTCTTGAGGAATATGTCCCTTTGCTGTGAGTTTCTTTCTTGTTTCTTCGGGAATCCGTCTTAAAATTTCCTTTACCTATTTGTTTTCCCAGCATATGAAAAAGGTCATGGAAAGAACGTAATCATCAGTTTCCAGAAACAAAACATCACCAAGAATAGAGTGATTTCAAATAAAATAAAAAGAACGTAAGAACACCTTTGACCTTAAAATCCTACAAAATCCAGTAAACTATAAGATCACATAACATGAGCCATTGATGCCTTGCAGAACTTACATAGGTATATTCATTGCTTCTTTTGTTCAAACATTCGCAAATGAATTCAAATTATAGTTACTTAGATTAGCATGCATCTAAGCAACAAAGTTAACTAATTAGAATTAGAAACCTAAATATATCAAAAACTTGAATCTATAGAAAAATCCTTACAAATGATTCTACACATGTTAAATAGTAACAAAAACAAAACAGAGTATCTTCTAAGGGAGGAAGTAAACATTCTACGAAAGAAACAGAAACATAAGCATGCAGAAGAAAGTAAAAACCTCTCTTGCCAGCAGGGGCCGCGTATAATCGCTTCCATAGCGATAACCATATCTTTCCAGGAAATTCCAGCAACCCCCCTGCAGCCTTGACTTAGGGAGCTTCAGTTCTAGATATGAGGCACCATCTGATGCTTTATCTCTGATTGAGATGTTCGATGCTTCCTGACATAGTAATTCAGTAGTTAAAAATTACAAGAAGTTCAGCAATAATATCATCCAAAAACACATATAAGCAGTGTGTATGGCATTACTCACCTCACAACAGACATTTAATAAACTCTCCGCTAGCCCACCACCACTTGCGCTCTGTAATCAAAAAGGTGAAAAAAAATTGGTCGATTTTTTTTATGGTTTATGATAGATTTATCTAACTATATGTGTTGATCCCCAATAAGATACGAAAACTCAATGAGGGTAATACCTTAACCTTCTTTATCTTCAGACATTTCAAGCACAGGAGGCTCAGCATTTGTTTCAGTTCATTAACATGGGCAGGATGGTATATTGGCACTGGCAGCTGAATATACCCAAAATGACCTGAAAACGAAGAAACAAACATCCATATTTGAAATTCCGGCAGACAATGTAAGAAAACAAAATATAGGAAAAACGGAACTGGTTTTACCTTCACATTTTTCTGGCTCTGTCGCACCGCAAGAGTCACATTTACCAAACTCCAGAGGTAGCCCCAAGAATGAGTTAGACAGTTGGCTAGTATGATTGATCGCAGCGTCATTAATTGATGCTATACACTGCAAGAAAGAATTATAGCCCAGTGAGAGATAGAAGAGTGGCAGAGGATAAATCAAAGAACTGAACATAGCACTTTAGTTCCAGCACTATAGAGAGCTGATATACTGAAATTCAGAAACTTGGAGCCAAACTTAACCAAAGCATAGAGGGTTTTGGCTATTCGTAATCCTTACTCCCTCTGTAGAACTCATGATGAACATTATTTCTAGCATACAACTTTTGATCAACTTTAGTGGATGGTGTAAATATGCCAAACAAAATGGGTATAGTCCAGAGAGGATAACTCTTTAACTTACGATTTGATGGTGAGTAGCAAGAGCGAATGTGATTCCAACAATCTCTCCTTCTAGAATTTCTGATGAAGATGCTTCCTCCATGACAAAACCCTAAAAAATCGAAACCAGACAACAGCCAGGCCGCGTTAGCACTTAGCAGATCAAAGAAACAGAGAAACGGAGACATTCGGGTTCACTAACTTGACAAAATCCCAAAGAGAAACCCAGTTTTTGAAAAAAATTCAAAAGTCGGAAGAAAAAGTTAAGAAAAACTGTGAAAGGAACAATTTTTATGCTGGTTTCCACAAAATTGAAAGCAGTAAACACTGAGATTTCCAAAGAGAAGCCCAGTTTCTGAAAAAGCTGAAGAGTCGGAAGACAAACTTCGAAAAACTGTGAAAGGAACAATTTTTTCTGCTCGTTTCCACCAAAATCGAAAGCAGTAAACACACGATGAAGCGAAATGTCCTAAATTTAAAACCGAGAGAAACCTACATTTGAGACCACAACAATAAACCCAGTACTGGAGAAAAACCCCAGAAAGACGGCGGCTTAAGTCATGATCGACATGTTTTTTTTCCACGGAAAACATCGAAAGATAGAGTTGGGTAAGACGAAATACCTAAGAATCGACGGAGGATCTCTCCGTCCAGCAGCTTGTTTGACCCGTTTGATTACTGAACCGGAGACGAAACCAAAAAACGGGAAACAAGGGTTTTGCAGGTGAAAAAAGGGAGAATCTGAGTGAGAGGGAGTGAGAGTGAAAGCGAAAATGGCGGACTTCTCCTTAAAAGAGAGAGACCGAGGAGAAATTTTTTTGTAGTGTCAATCCTTTTCTCCCAAAATCCTTTCTTCTTCTGTTTCAGCCTCTAAGCAAAAAAAAAAAAAAACCATTGCATGCAAAGGGGGAAAAGGTTTTCATTATATAAGCAAATGGAATCAATGTGATTTTCTTTCTCTTTTATCAAAATTGTGATAACACTTAGGGATAATGCAAACAGANAAAAACCATTGCATGCAAAGGGGGAAAAGGTTTTCATTATATAAGCAAATGGAATCAATGTGATTTTCTTTCTCTTTTATCAAAATTGTGATAACACTTAGGGATAATGCAAACAGAGGAAGTCTGTATAAAAACAGTTGTCAATATTAACAAAATAAAAATTAACAGATCACAAAAACGTGCGAAAAGTCGTTAAACAAAAACTTAAAAATACGATAATATTTTTTTGAAGATTTGATTTCGACTTGAAATATTAAATTGATAACCATATTCGAGTTTGGTATTTATATAAAAAAAAAAAAATCGAATACAAAATAAAAATTAATAGATCACAAAACCTGGGAAAAACCGTTATACAAAAAAAAAATATGACTAAACTAATTTTTTTATTTGATTTTGGTATGATATATTGGATTGGTAACCATATTTGAGTTTGGTATATTTAGAAAAAAATTTAACCGAATGTAAAATAAAAATTAACAGATCACAAAAACGTGCGAAAAGTCGTTTAACAAAAACTTCAAAATGCGATGACACTATGTGTTTGGATTTGAATTTGATATGATATATTGGATTGGTAGCCATATTTGAGTTTGGTAGTAATAGAAAGAAATTAAACTCAATACAAAATAAAAAAATTAACGGATCATAAAATCCGTGAAAAGTTATTATACAAAAACAAAAAAAAATGCGATCAAACTATTTTTTCTATTTGGTTAAGATATGGTATATTAGGGGCCGATTGGTAAATAGACTGTGGAGGCTGTAGAGACTTTAATCAGTTTTAAAGTTTTAAAGTCTAGTTTTTATCCAATCAGACTTTACCCTTCCTACAGTCATAAAAGTCTCCTTAAAAATCTCACAGCTAAAATAACTGATTTTACTCTTATTTTCGTTTGTTTTCTTCAAAGCCAATAAAAAATGACTTTTATTTTTTTTAAAGTCACAGTCATTATTTAAAAGTCAAATTTTTAACAGCCAATTTTAATTTTTTTAAGTCACAGTCACAGCTTCAACCAATCATCCCCTTAGTCTGTTAGTCATATTTTAGTTTGGTATTAATAGAAAAAAATTTAAACCGAATACAAAATAATATTAGCAGAGCACAAAATCAGCGAGAAAAGTCGTGATACAGAAAAATATGAATAAATTTTCATTTTTTTATTTTTTGGTATGGTATATTATATTGGTAGTCATATTTTTTTACGCCTAAAAATACGATTAAACAATTTTTATATTTCATTTTGATGTGATGTATTAGTTTTGGTAGCCATATTTGAGTTTGGTTATTTAAAAAAAATTCTTAAACCGGAAAAAAAAAATTAATGGACAGTTAAATCCAAAAAAAAATTATTCTACAGAATAAAAAATATGAATAAACTATGTTGTATTTGATGTTAGTATTTATAGAAAAGAAAAGTAAATAGAAAAAAAAATATTTTTCTGTTCAATATTACTTTTTATTGAAACTTAAACAAAATTGTTTGATTTACCGCATTAACTAAAAACTTAGTCAGATGTTAGTATTTGTAGAAAATAAACTTAAATAGAAAAAAAAAGATTCTTTTTTGTTCAATATTACTTTTTATTGAAACTTAAACAAAATTGTTTGATTTATCATATTAACTAAAAACTGTAGCCATATGTTGTATTTGATGTTAGTATTTATAGAAAATAAATTTAAATAGGAAAAAATATATACAAAGAAAAATAATGAAAGCGGAGAGGACTTTATTTCAAATAGAGGAACTAATTTTTACCCCCAAAAAAAAAAAAACTCAGAAGAATGCAAGAGAATAACTTTTTTTTGGCGAAAGTGCTCTTCTCTGAAAAATCCATTATTCTTTAATCTTTAGCTTTCTCCTCTAACCCATTTGCAAAGAGAAACAAAATAAAAATCATCAACAAAATAAAACCAAACCAAAAGTTACGTTTAAACTTTTTAAAAAATTCAATTTCGGTATGGACGTATGGTATATTTGATTGGAAGCCATACAATATTGGTATACTATAAGAGTCAAAGTAAGAAAAAAAACTGCCAGTACAAGTGTCAACTAGTCTTATACTACAATAAATTTTCTGTTTTGCTCAACATGACTTTTTGTTCAAATTTAAATAAAACCGTCTGATTTAACTTGAGAGTAGTAGAGACTGTAACCAAACCATTCATTATTACAACAGAAACAATGAAAGCTTCAAAGCCGGACAATAAATTCCTGGCTCTGTATTGTTTTAAAATGTATACCACCAAACTTCTAAATAGATCTTTTTATCATCTTTTGAGTTTTGTAAACAATTTTTTTATTATCACCTCACTTCTCCAATTTTAACTCCAGGAAATCCGGTTATCTCAAACTTGTCATGCGCAACTCCAGGAAATCCGGTTAACTCCAGGAAATCCGGTTATCCTCGTCCCCACTGATTTATTTGGGTTAACCGGTTAGTTCTCATCAAAAACTATCATACGGAGTTGTATTCCTCAAGCGCACGGTGTGATTTTACTTACAGGTCCCACCTCGTGGGTCTCTTCCTCTTCTTCTCTCCACGAACTTTCCTGAGCAGATCTTCAAGTTCTTCACATAGCGGCTCTGGAGTCAGCTGAATCATCTNGTGATTTTACTTACAGGTCCCACCTCGTGGGTCTCTTCCTCTTCTTCTCTCCACGAACTTTCCTGAGCAGATCTTCAAGTTCTTCACATAGCGGCTCTGGAGTCAGCTGAATCATCTCTCCATCATCCACATCACTATGCTCATTTGGATCTGTCTCCTCCTCCTCCTCTTCCTCACTTAGCCATCCACACTGAGAACTCCTCGAACCTAGAGAATTGAATTTGCCTCTGTAAGACAAGTATTCATGTAGCGAGACTTTAATGGCGACAAACTTGTTACTTTGTTACCTCCGACGGAATGGTGTGCATAATCTGCTGATGCATATCCAGATTGAATAACTGCTGGTGATGCATAATCCGTCGACGCTTCTCCTGATTGAATAGCTGCTGGTGATGAGTCCATGATGACCTTCTCGCTGGTGATCGATAAAGCATCAGCCTGTGCTCCTGTCTCCGCATCACACCCCACCAAAGATGTCGCGTTGCTGCCAACATGGTCTCTCCTATCCTCAACCTGCTGCTCCTGCTCCTGTAATAGAGAAGACAGATCATACCGCAAGTTATAATGGGTAAATCAAGTTCAAAAAGCCCAGTCATTTGTTTCTGATGCTTGATCACCAAAACAAATCATGCAAACAAATCCAAGCAGAGATAGAAAAGGAGTAGGAAGAGTAACAAATCACCTTTTCTTCATTTTGTCCCTCAGCCATTTCTTGTTTCTCTTCTTCATCTGATTTCTTTGGTAGTTCCTCTTGCTTTTCAAGGCACTTATTTAGAAGCACCTGGTAACCACAATCTTCGATCAGAAACCACCCATCCTCACCATACACCTGTAATCCAAAGCGGGTAAAGCATCACTTTCAAGGGAAAATGTTTTCAAAGAAGTAAAAACGGAGGCCTAAAACCGAGTAACGTACCTCTAGCAACTCCTTGATACACACTTTGATAACACGCTCCCCGAATCCAAAAGCTCTCATGGCATCTCTTGCTGCATCATCTCGCATCAGTCCAGCCTTGTGCAAAAAGGGGAAGAAAGTATATCAATTTAAAGCCCCAGATAACAGATAGAAATCTTACAAGAAAAGGAACACACAAGAGACTGGTTTCTGGCTTCTGTTTCTCACTGAGAAACCAACTGACATATGAGAATTCGAAGAACAAAATAAACAAAGAAAAACCTAAGAGTGAGTTCTACAGCATCATCTCCTCCTAATCTCCCAAGTCCCAAACCACCACCCAACTCATCTGTTCAAACTCTTATGTAACAGTAAAGCTTACCTTTTTTCTTCCTCTAGGCGCCATTTCTATTAGCCCTCAGGGTTCTCTGTGATTTCTGAAGAAATCCAAGGAGAAAAATGTTAGTTTCAAAATCAAACAAACCGTAGAAGAACAAATGACAGTAGAGATAATGCGAAATGCCCTAAACTTTAAACCCAAATAAACCTAAACATCAAAACAAGAACAATCCAGAATTGCCAGCTACTTTCCGCGATAGAAAAGACAATGAGCGGCGTTGTTACACTTGTTAGGTTAAGATCTGATAGGGACAGACAGAGAGAGTGCTTACGTCGGAGAATATTAGCGGCGAAATCGGCGGATGATTCGGTTCTGTGTGATTTTTGAAAAAATACAATGAGAAAAAAAAAGTAAGTTTCAAAATCAAGCAAACCCAGAGTGAATATTAGCGGAGAAAGGAGAGGGGGGGCTTACAGAGAAGATTAGCCGGAGAAATCGGCGGCGACGGAGGAAGTTTCGAAGCCGGAAAAGCTAGAACGGGAAAGAGGGCCGTCGCCTCGTCTCCCAAAATCCGTTTCACGAGGTGAACAGTGAAGAGTGAAGAGGGAAAGAAAAAGTCTCAGATATTTTAGTAACTATTATCAACTATTTCTTTATTAGTTTACGGGTTGGTTAAATGTCGCGCATTGTTGAATAAACTCTCTTTGTTTAATTAACCATCATCCTCTAAGTATTAGTTTACGGTTTCAAATATTTAATAACTATCATCTTTTAATCAACTATTTCTTTATTAGTTTACGGTTTGGTTAAATGTCGCGAATTGTTGAATAAACTCTCATTGTTTAATTAACCATCATCCTCTAAGTATTGGTCACATGCCACAAATCCTTGTTACTTTTATCATTTTAATCTCTCTCTCTTTATCCTGCAACCATAACGCTTGGTTGATTGTTATTGGAATCGGAAGCACGCTCACGGTTTAAAAATATACACATATCCGCATGTAATCTTATTTCAGTTCATACATGGTTTATTACTACTTGTTATGTATGTAGTACAGCATAAACACGCGAGAAATGTTAATTAAACAGTTTAAAAAGTAACAAAATACTATCATAAAAAAAATAGGTATGTTCATTTAGAAGCCCAACAATCTGTTTTACTGTCTCACAAACACTCCCGGAGCAAATGTCAGAGGACACTGATAACATTTAGCCAAGAAGCCAAAAGTACCAACTTGTTTAATGAAATTAGTCATACTCGCCCAATATCCTCCTAACCCGAAACCAACCATAAACGCCCAAAACCATCACCACACCACGTTCAACCAAATCTGGTATAAATTAACGAAATTAACTGACTAATAAATGACGTAGCACGATATCACTCACCACAACACATTGACCAAGTAGCTAAAACTTGCAGGGTTCAGACAATATGGGACTTTTCATACACGAGATCAGCTCTATACAGTCGATCAACTTAACAAGCATTTACAAGATATAAAATTTTGACATGAAAATGGCAGAACATTACAATAGGTTGATGATGCAAATCCTGTATGAAAAGTCTTGTTTGGCCCCATCAGTTGAGACAGCAAAGAAGCACCTGGAGTCTGGGAACGTCCTGTGCTTATCAACCTACATTGTTCCACCAATAATTTTTCATCGAAAGAAGACAGTTTTACAAACATGAAGCATAACATATTCACGGAATATGTATCTGCATAAATTATAGATGAAACTGGAAATTGGATACTGTGCTTAAGAACTAGACAGGCATACCCGGACTGATGCATTATTTTCCTGAGAGAAGCTCTTGCTCCTCAGAGGTGAGCATGTCCAAGCGCTGTCTTGTTGCTGCAAATATTGGAGCCAAATTCTTCTCAAATTCCTCTTCCAGTCTGCACCACCACCATTGGACCAACCAGAAGATGGATATCTCTTGGTTTGGAATTCTTAGTGGCTTGTCTCATCCTTCTCTCCGCTATTGGTCCATCATCTTCTTTAGTATCCTTGTCTGAAGCAGTGGGACTTGGCTGACCCCAAGCAACAGGACCTGGTTCAGCTTCAGAATTCTTCTTACCCCCAAACAGCAGAATCTGATCCAGTGTCCGAGGTACCTTTGTCCTTAGAACCCCAATTAGTAGCATCTGATTCACTTTCGAAATTTTTTTTGTCCCAACTAGTAGCATCTGATTCTGTTTAAGTTTGACTACCACAACTAGACCATTCCAACATCAAAACTAGTGTAATTTTAGTTATTTTATACGCAGATGCAAGGAGATCAAAAGTAGGATCGATAATTGAAAGCTAAGAACCTACCTATACTTCAACTCTTAGAGGTAAAGAGATTTGGAAATTTGACACCGTCTTTACCGGAAGGTGGAAAAGCTTAAAGGAAAGGACACGACATATTCATATGCCTTGATGTGTTGTAACAGCAACAAGTGGTTTTTCAAGCAAATAAAATCATTAAAACTTAATAATCATTAACCAAATTATACTGATTCTGTCATTAAAAAGGCAAGTCTAAGACTAATACATAAGTCCAATCGAAGCTAAGTGGTTTTACAAAATAAAATAATTAAAACTTAATAATAATCATTAACCAATTATACCGAAGGGAAGTCCAATCGCTGCTGCTTCGTTAGATAGAGGGAGAAAGAGGTCACGAATAATCCTATTCTTTATGACTCTGAGAGTGCTTGCTGCTTCCTTGGCTTCCTTGTCAAAGACAGACTTCCACAAGTCCAAAAAGCTCGACTCCATCGTTTCCCTCGCAAACCCATTCCCCTCTGAAACAGCCTTTGCACACCTCAACTTCTCCTCTATCTTCTTCAGGTCTTCTTCGACGCTACTAGTAAACTCTCGGCCAACTAAACAGCTACAATCTTCTCTGAGAAGCATAATAAGTTTTTCCAGATAACTGATCCCACCATCAAAATTCGCCCGAGTCGACGCGACCAGTCTCCACTGGACCGACTTGCCACCGTTTCCATATACTCCGTTTTTCGGTTTGATGTCTTTTGAGTACACATAATGAATAACACAAAGCAGCCTTTCCACCACGAGAGTACCACGACTCGGGAACCTTACTGCATCTCTCCATAACTTATAGCAGAACCATAACATACTACGAATGTCATCACACAGCAAGAACATTGACTCAGCCAAATACAGTGAAAGCTCAACTCCTAGCTGCACAACCTCCTCTTTCAGCTCCTCCTTTGCAAAACCCCTCCTGCAAAAAACAATTAAGTCAAAATATGCAGAGTTTGTAAAAACGTCAACTCTCAAGTAATATTACTGACCCTAAAACATAAGGAGAATAATGAGATTTGATCTCTCTGTCACTGTGATAGATCCAGTCTGAGGAGATCAAACTATCTGAGGTCGGCCGCACTAGTTCATCCAAAACAGGCTGAAACAGGTTGCGAAAACCGCTAGTGTTGACCACTCTAGGTCTTGCCTCGCCAGATTCTTCATCAAAGAGAGACCTCCACAAGGAAGAAATACTAGGCTCTATTGTCTCCCTCGCAAAACCATTCGCCTCTGAAACATCCTTTGCGGATCTCAGTTTCTCCTCTAGTTTCTTCAGCACTTGCTGCTTGTATTTTGCGATAGCCGACGATAATAGCCGATCATCATAAGTTACAAATTCCTTTCCGAGAAGTCGATCCAAAACTATGGTTCCGTTAGTAAAATCCATCCAAGCGCTCCTGATCAATTCCCATTGGACCGAGTTGTTGCCACCATCCTCATACGCTCTCTTCTTCGGTTTGATGTATTTTGAGTAGACATAAAGCATTACACGAAGCAGCTTTACCACCACGGGAGCATCGTGTTTCGGGCAATCTTTCCATAACTTGAAGCAGAACCGTAACATACTACGGATATCATCACACAACAAGAACATCGTTTCCGCGACACAGACCGAGAACTCGATTCCTAGTTGTACAACCTCTTTTTTCATCTCCTCCTTCCCAACGCCGCTCCTGCAAATACAAAACAAAAAAAAGAGTCACAAATCCTTCTGACTTTGTAACCTGAGCAAGCTTAAGCAAACCACTCAAAGTAAACATCACTGACCCTGTAGCGTATGGATAGAATCTGAACGACGGCGCCTTACGACGGATAACACCGGACGATTTTGATTCCATCCCTGATGGCTTTTCCAATATTCGAAAAGAATAAAACATAGCAGATTCAGAATTATATAGGTGCTGTTCGTTTGGTGCTCTGGACGTAGTATCTGGACGCAGATATGGATTTATGTTCGTTTAGTGATAATTATGCACGTAAACTGGATTATGTATCTGGAAACGTTTAATAAACTCATCCAAAAAAATCCTAATTTCTGGTTACATTATTTTGGTGCGTCTGGTTACAAAAAACTCATCCGAAACTGATAAAAGACAATAATAACCTTATTGAATGAAATAATTACAAATCTGACTACCCTAAATTCCCAAATCGACACCAGAAATATCAAACTCTAATCTGTTCTTCATTCTCTTGCCGGCGACGACGACTTCATTCTCGACGAGTTTTTCCTCGGTTTTGGGGTTTGATTTGGAGTATTGCTTGTTAAGTTCGTTCAAAATTCGATGCTGCGTTTAGATATTACATCTAGATCACGAAACGAACAGCGCCATAATCAATCAGAATTCCCAGAATTTATAAACGACAATTATATAATTCACAAAAGGAACGGAATGTTTATAAGGGGTTGACTACTTAGACCCCCCTATAGTACAACTTCCGCCTAATTCCCCCCAAACTTTTAAGCTCTTGATATTCCCCCCCCCCAAACTATGACATTTAATTGTGTTTTCCCCTGAACTATTTTCTCCTGCCTGATTCCACCTGCGACGTTAAAATAACTAAATCACGAACAAATTAACAAAATCGCGGTTAAAAAAATCTGATTGCCCATTTAATTATTTACCCAAACGCATAACCCGACCGACATTCAAATTGTTGACTAAATCAGAGTCAAAATTAGAGTCAAAATTAGATCCCTTTGTTTTTCTTCTTCGTCCCAACAGAGAAACGACGATACACAGAGAGAGCTTCAGAGAGAGAGAGAGTTAGAGAGACAGATCAGAGACGTCATCGGGTTATTGTTCATCTGATTTCGTCGCTGTATAGCCTTGACGAGTTAGGGGTCGTCGAGGTCAAAGAATGGAGATGAATCAATTTCAAATTGTTCTCAGGTAAGATTCGAATCTTTATAGACGCGTTAGGGTCGAAGAATTGAGATGGGTTTGAAAGGCGAATCATTAGGTGGGTTATAGAGAGAGGAGGAGTTTTATCGATTATATAGTGAGAGAGAGGAAAATTATCAAGATTGAGATAAAGGATTGTAGAAAAGAACTGATGTTTGTTGTTGTTGTTTCAGGGAAAACATGGACAATGAGTATGAAACTCGGTCTGCTGGAGATGAAGAGGACCATGTAGAACAAACGGAAACAGAGAAAGGAGATGAACAAGAGTGTGATGAAGATAAGGAAGCAGAAAATGGAGATGAAGAGGAGGATACAGTGGGACGATATGAGTATGAAATCGAAGAAGATGTTGCTGACTTTGTTGATGAGGAGTTTAGGGAGAGACACACAATTCCAGAGAGCTCGGATGAATCAGAGAAAGATGATTTGGTTGTGAAAAAAAAAAGAATGGCAAAGAAGAAGGGAGATAGGTTAGCTTTAGGAACTAAGTTTTATACAGGCTATCAGTTCAAGCAAGCTGTGATAGAGTATGCATTAAGCAAAGCAAGGAACATCAAACAAGATAGATGGGATAAGACTAAGCTTTCCTATAGATGTGGCATTGCTGGAAAATGCAAATGGAGGGTGTATTGCTCCTATGATAAACCGAGTCAGAAGTGGGTTGTGAAGACAAGGTATGAGTCTCACAGTTGCAGTCGGAATGGGAAATGCAAGCTACTAAAGAGTCCAGTGATTGCAAATCTTTTCTTGGACAAATTGAGAGTAGAACCGGATTGTATGCCTGAAGACATTCAGGACCTTATCAAGGACAACTGGAAAATAGTAAGCACAAGGAATCAGTGTCAAAGAGGTAGACTTTTAGCATTGAAGTGGCTGGACAGGGAGTACAATGAACAGTTTGCTCATCTCCGTGGGTATGCAGAAGAAATAATTTTATCAAATCCGGGATCAACTGCAATAGTGGATACATATACTAACGCCGCTGGTGAAGATGTGTTTGACAGGTTTTATGTTTGTATAGCAAGCCTCAAATATACTTGGGGTTCGTCTTGTCGTCCAATTATTGGTCTTGATGGCACATTTTTGAAAGCTACTGTCAAAGGAGTATTGCTTACTGCTGTTGGACATGATGCAAGCAATCAGATTTATCCCATTGCTTGGGCAGTGGTACAAAAAGAGAATGGGCAAAACTGGTCATGGTTTATGAAGCTACTGAAGCATGACTTAGGCCTTACTACTGGAGATGGAATAGTCATTATCTCGGATCGATCACGGGTAAGCAATTGAGCATTTGTTTCTTATATACTAATTGATTTCACTCACTTCAAACAGTATTTGATTTAGGCGCTTTTGGCTTATATTTTTAGGGACTTATTAATGCTGTGAAAGAGGAATTACCGTCTGCTGAACACAGAATGTGTGTTAAGCATATTGTGGAGAACTTGAAGAATAGTGGGCATGCAAACAAAGATCTGATAAAGCTGATGGTTTGGAATCTAGCTTGGAGCTATACTGCGGTAGAGTTTGAAGAGAATCGTAGGAAGCTTCAGGACTATAGTTGGAGTTTATATGAAGATGTGATGAAGGAGAACCCTGAAACTTGGTCTCTGGCATTTTACAAACTCGGAAGCTGCTGTGAAGATGTTGATAACAATTCAACAGAGTCTTTCAACTCAACGATTACCAAAGCTCGTGCAAAGGCCATGGTACCCATGTTTGAGATGATTCGGAGGCAGGCTATGGCTCGCATCGCAAAGAGAAGGCAGAAAACAGAGAAGTGGGAAGGAAAGTGTTCAAAGTATGTGAAGAAGATGCTTGCATTGGAAAAGAAGGATGCTGACAAATGCACATCAATTCCTGCCACTCATGGAATCCATGAAGTGTACCTCTATGGGAATTCTTACACAGTTAACACAAGGACTCAAACTTGTTCATGTGGAAAGTATCAAATCTCAGGTATATCTCTTTCCCCTCTATTTATAATGTTTGTTTGTATTAAGATTTGAGTTGAATAGGATTTGAGTTGTGGTTGAATAGGATATGAGTTTGTTACGGTGATTGAATAGGATTTGAGTTTCTTATAGGTATACCGTGTGAACATGCCTATGGAGCTATGTTAAATGCGGGTTTGGAAGCTGATAATTATGTATCTCCGTGGTTCTCAACGGATTTGTGGAAAATGAATTACGAGAAAAATATGGAACCCGTTAGAGGACCACGGTTCTGGATGAAGACAAGTTGTCGCCTTGTAGTCGAAGCTCCAGAACCTGATTTACCGGGACGAAAGAAGAAATCGAAGAAGATAAAGAAGAGAATAAAGGGTAAACACGAGTCACCAAAGAAGAAAAAGAAAGAGGTTCAAAAATTACCTAGGATTGGCCGTATAGTTCATTGTTCAAATTGTGGTGAAAAAGGCCACAATTACACCGGTTGTATGATACGTCCAAAGAAGAAGCCAAGAAAGATGCAAGAAGCAGAGACATTAGAGGTATCAATTTCTCTCTTTGATTACTTACTTGTCTATGATTTGATTAGTTACTTGTCTATGACCTCGCATCTGGTTTTGATTAGTTCTCTCGGATTGATCTCTTCCTTCTGTTTTTCAGGATTCAAGTTCTTCCCAAGCACAAATTCAGGCTCTACGTTCATCTCAAGGACATGATATGATTTCACTAACTCAACCGTCTCAAATGAATGAGTGAAACTGCTCTAGGTGTATGCGATCTATTTATGTTGTTTTCTAGCATTTGAAGTTCTTTGAACCGTTTTTATGTGCCTTTTAAATGTTATTTTGTTGGTGTTAAACATTGGTTTCAAACAATGAATGTTATGTTATTTTGTTGGTCTTTTTGGTCCATTCTTCTTCACTCTATCGTTCAAAAAAAAGGAGAACACATTGTGGCCATGACAATAATCGAACTATTCTTCTTCTCTCCTCATGATCAAACCTAAAACAACAAGCAAGACTAATCGAGCTCATATCCATAACAAGTGCATAAAGACACAAGTTGCAGGTTTTGAAAAAGTTGCAGGTTTTGAACAATTTGCAGGTTTTTAAGTCTTGACACGAGTTGCAGGTTTTGAACAAGTTGCAGGTTTTGAAGTTTTGACACGAGTTGCAGATTTTGAAGTTTTGCTTATGTAACTTGTGTTTGTTAGGAGAACATCAATTAAAAACCAAACTAAACACTGTCATTGAAACCTTCCCATAACATCAAAGACAAACTCATAACATGGTTTCAAACAACACTAAATCATCACAAATCTAACTCACATAAAGTTCTCAAACAAACCAACAAGGTCGCAGTACTAACTATCTCATAATAAGCTTTCCACCAAGCCATCCTACTGCTCCTACAACCAACAAGCTGATCACAACTCTCTCCATACTTTTTTTAGCCATCTCTTGAATAGTTGCATTCACCATCATCATCGCTTCTTTAATTTTCTCTTTCACCTCTTTCTTCATCTTCTCTTTCATCTCTTCTTCCATATCACACACCTGTTTTTTATGAATCTCAAAGTTAGCCACCATCTCCTTTCTCAATTCCTTCACCTCATCTATAAGCCTCAAGACCTTTGCATCAATCATTCTTGTCTCGTCGAGCAAAGCTTCGTCAACCCATTTGAAGAGATGTTCCTCCATTTTTCTCTACACAATCATTAAAAAAAGCGATGGAGATTCACATATGTGACAAAAAATGTGATTTTCAAAAAAATATGTGAAGAAGTACGAACCTGTAATGCGATCTCGCACCTGTAGAATCGCCGATAAGGATTCTCATCGGTCTGAGAACAATATGTTGTAACTTTCCTCCCACACCAACATCTCGTTGGAACACCAGTTACATGTCTACGATGAGTGACACGAGATGAAGCAGATGAAGAATCGCTCATGGTTCTGATTTATTTCTCCCTGCTCTGTGTTTCTTCTCTCTCTGTCGCAATTTCTCTCTCTGTCGCGATTTTTTTCTGAAGCTCTATCTCTCTGTTGCGATTTGTTTCATGTCGCGATGAAGAAGAAGCAAAAACCTAATCCCCAATTTTAATTTCTTTGGGTCGGGTTTTCTTGTTTTGTCGGATTACGGGTCGGGTTAAATCGAATTTCGGGCAATCAGATTTTTTTAACCACGATTTTGTTAATTTGATCATGATTTAGTGATTTTAACGTCGCAGGTGGAATCAGGCAGAAGAAAATAGTTTAGGGGGAAACACAATTAAATGTCATAGTTTGGGGGAAATATCAAAAGCTTAAAAGTTCGGAGGAAATTATGCGGAAGCTGTACTATAGGGGGTCTAAGTAGTCAACCCTTTAAAAGGTAAAAACACTCATCTTTGATGGTATATGGGCCATAGCTCATTCGGGCCATATCCCAAGCCCAACTTAGAGATGATCGTATTGGGTCATCACAGAAACCCTAACCGTTATTTTTCTCTTACTCCAGTAAGTATATAACCCTTTGAGTCTTTCTCCTTCAATCCTTCGCAGCTTTTTTTTTAGGTTTTTCCTCCTCTAGCTCAGAAAACAGTTGCAGAGGTTAAAGTGACGGCGCCAATTCGCTGTCCGCCTTGTACGAGCTCGAGCTTCGTCTAGGCCCTCGATTTTCCTACCCCCTTTCTAGATTTCCTTTTTCTCAATCGAACTTTTTTGAGTAGCAATGGCGGTGAAAGCAACAAAGGCGGAGAAGAAGGTCGTTTACGACTCCAAGCTTTGCCAGCTTCTGAATGAGTACCCTCAGATCCTTATCGTTGCTGCTGATAATGTCGGATCCACTCAGCTTCAGAACATCCGGAAAGGTCTACGCGGCGATTCCGTCGTTCTCATGGGGAAGAACACAATGATGAAGAGATCTGTGAGGCTCCACGCCGATAAAACCGGCAACAGTGGTTTCCTCAACCTCCTTCCTCTCCTTCAGGTTCATTTCTCTTCATTCTAGTGATCTGGGTTTTGCTTCTATGAAACTTGTGATTTGTTCTGTGGAGAATTTGATTAATTTTGCCGTTGAATGTCTGTAATAGGGGAATGTTGGGCTCATCTTCACCAAGGGTGATCTGAAGGAAGTCAGCGAGGAGGTTGCCAAATACAAGGTTTGTTCGAGTTGATTGATGTATTGTTATGCTTAATCTTTGAATTGCATTACATCGATAGTGAAACATGAATTGATAAGTTGGGTAGGTTATGCTTTTTCTCTATCGTATTGTTCGAAGTTTGCATTTGGGTTTCAATGAAATAGTATAATTTGTGTTACTGGTTTGAAACGTGTATTCTGCTCACTTACTCTTGAGTTTCCACGAGACTTGAGCTCAAATGTTCAAAGGGTGTTCTGTTTTGAAACGCAGCCACATTGAGTATTTGAACGTAGAGAGTATTCTAGTTTCTTAGTCTCACATTTTGATTGATCGATTAATATAATTTAGCTTTGTACTGTTGATTGATGAGAAGTTTCTATATGTCCTGTTTTCTTTTGAAGGTTGGAGCTCCAGCTCGTGTGGGCTTAGTCGCTCCAATTGATGTGGTTGTGCAACCAGGGAACACCGGTCTTGACCCTTCACAGACCTCTTTCTTCCAGGTCCTTAACATTCCAACCAAGATCAACAAAGGTACGGTTGAGATCATTACCCCTGTGGAGCTCATCAAGAAAGGCGACAAGGTCGGTTCATCTGAAGCTGCTCTTCTAGCCAAACTTGGAATCAGGCCCTTCTCTTACGGTCTCGTCGTTGAGTCAGTCTACGACAGTGGCTCAGTGTTTGACCCTGAGGTGCTTAACCTCACGGAGGACGACCTCGTTGAAAAGTTTGCAGCTGGTGTCTCGCTCATCACCGCGCTTTCTCTTGGAATCTCTTACCCAACCATAGTAGCTGCGCCTCACATGTTCCTCAATGCTTACAAGAATGTTCTCGGTGTTGCCTTGGCTACTGAGTATTCTTTCCCTCAGGCTGAGAATGTGAAGGAGTTCCTCAAGGTTCGTCCTTTCTTTTGAGTTTCAGATTTTATGATGATTAGTCATGTAAACCGTTTTTCTCTAACTGTGGATTATATGGTTCAGGATCCAAGCAAGTTTGCGGTTGCGGCGGCAGCTGCACCGGTTTCAGGAGAATCTGGTGGGGCTCCTGCGGCGGTGGCTGTGGAGGAAGAAGCGTCGGAAGAGTCCGACGGGGACATGGGATTCGATCTGTTCGGCTAAACTACGCCGTTTTAAGCTTTTGCCATCTCTATCTTTATAATTTATCAATTAAAGTCGAACCTTTGTTAATCCTCATTTTCAGAAATTCATTGTTGCACGTTATGGATATTTTGCTTATCTATTCAAAACTAGCTTTCTGGTTTTAATTTTCTTTCCGTCGATATTTTTCCTGAGCCCAATTATATATTGGTTAACAGTTTTATTGTTGCACGTATTTACATGATGAATTTATTTTTGTGGTCATCAAATCGGCATAATACTATTTTTACAATATATATTTTGCTGTTTATTTTTGGGCACTGCTTGAAAAATATGAAGAGATCGGATAATGTTTCTCATTTCAAAATCGAGTGATTTAGAATTTGAGGCTTTTCTTATTTCATTACGGTTGGTGGTTATATCTTTGTTTAAGGTCAAAATCGAGTGATTTAAAACCTTACTACCGTTTTCTTATTACAATTTTTGGTGTGTTATTTAAACATCACGCTGCCCTGAAATATACATCAAAATTTTACGTGATGTTTAAAGAAGTATTAAAGGGGATAAGCATGCCTTTTTCTCTGTGATTTAAGCACAAGCATGCTTTTGTTGATAATTGTTTTAGGAAAAAAAAAAAAAGTTAATGAAAACTGGATCAGACTCATCCAGAGGCATTCCCTCACATGAGAGGAAGAAACATAAGCGTGGGAATTGCGGAGTTAAAAGAGGAACATGTCGTGCCACTAATAATAATCAGAATAAAACTAGAAAACAACAAAAAGAGGAATGTGGTGCTTGCTTGATTAACGTCAATTTTAGTTAGCTTTTTGGATATTTTAGAAGGGGACAAAAAAAAAAAAAATTAAGAAGGCTTTTGGTGGATAAGGACTTCCTCTGCGATATCGTTTTGTGGTGACATCAGAGTATTACTATAATTTCCAAGTTGCATCCATTTTCTTTGTCAAGTAAAAGTCAAAAAAAGAGTCCGACATAGCAGAAAAAAAGAGAATAATGTTTCCATGTTCCTCAACGGATATACATCAAATTGGTACGACTTTTTTTTTCAATATTTAACTATTGCATCCTTAATCGTCATACTTCATTACGAGTTTTTTCAGTTTTTATTAAAACTATGATGGAGAGAGATCACATGTACCGATGAAATATGGTTACAGGCAAGTCCAAAGCAAGTGCCTACGTTAAAGAAAAAAACGAGAAGAAGAAGAAGAAGATAAAAGAGAGGCTCTCTCTAGGAAAATTAGAAAAATTAAGAATGTCCCCATCAAAGAATATGTATGTTTATTTGGCGTTAGATCTCATCCACATGCAAATATAATAATGTCTTCTTCTCTCCGGCATTTATTTATTGGGGCATTAGGCAGTGTGATGTGCTCCCATACCAAATTTTATCCGAATCATGCCATCTATAACTTATATAACTAAAAAAAAACACAAGGTACTAACTAGAAGTTAATAAAATTATCAAGCAAAAGAAATTTTATTGTTCACTTATCGTTTGTCTGTTAAATTCATTTTCGATAGATTAATTTTTATTGTTTACTTAACTATCGAATTAATTATGTTGTAATTTCTCATTTTAAAGTACTAGAGCGTAGACAAATGATGTTTTAGTTGAGTCTCACCTAAAACTGAATTAAACTGTAGATTTTGGTTTGGTGTGAGTTTTATATATTGGAGTACCAACAAGGCTACAAGCTTACAACACTTTTTCAGATATACCCGGATTAATTATATTGTTAATCATTAAAATTACTTGGTTTCTTGATTAAAAAGAAAACTAAAACAAGAAGAATGGATAATGGTCGGATAATGCGGCTGGAAACATGCTTCGTTCCCAGGAAACCTGTTTTTTTGATAGCTCAACCTTTGTTGACTCCCCTCCAACTATTTTATTTTGTGTTTTTTAATATTCATAACTATAATCATGAGCTTATCCACAAACAAGGTTACACAACCAAACCCATTGTTTGCCCAATATACAAAATTAATATAAAGTAAAAAAAAAAATACTATACAACTTTATTTGATTAGAACGAATCCTATGAAAAAAAAACATACAAATGCGTCTTTCTCTAAAACATAAACACAACTAACGCACTTGATCACTTTTAAATTTGTAACAACAGTGACAACCCCACTTTTAAAACGATAAAAGAGAATTTTGGTCTAGGGTAAATGTGTTTTTCAGACCTTCCCAATTTTATAATGTTTTACACGGTGCTCATTTTCAATTTTTTATTAAAAATTATAATGATTAATAAATTCGATCAAAATAATTTGATAAAAACAAAGAAAAACTTGTCACTTGTAGTATTTGAAAAAAAAAAAAAAAAGTAAAAGTTATGATACAAAAAAACAAAAACTAGACTCGTTTTTCATACATTTAATCTTTTCATTTCAATCATTCTTTTTGGGGAAAATTAACTTTATAACCATAAAAAAAACAAAAACCTACAAACTAATCAAAAACCCCTCTTTTTCTCTTTCTATTTCTCTCTGTTTCTCTCTCTAACCATTTGGTTAGTTTGTTAATTTTTGTTTTTCTTATGGTTATTCAACAAATTGACCCTTCTTTTTGGATGGTAAAAACCAAAAAAAAAAAAAAAAATTTTAAAAATGGTGATTATGTGAACTGTTGTGAGAAGAGGTAAATACACCGAAATAAATAAAAATAAAGGTAGTTGGTGAGGGCCCATCAAAATGGATTAATCAGCGGCGAAGATAAACGTGAAAGCCAATCAGCGTTCCAGCTGTCTTGCCACGTGGATAATGTCTTGGAACCGTTAACTTGCTCTAGTCCGACCACGTGGCAGTTGAAACAGATAGAGTTCAGACCAAGTTGGTGATGCACATGACGAATCCCACGTGTCCTTTTCTTACGCGCGAGACCACCTCATTGGTTGCCAAACGGATGGAAGAAGCCAGGCCCCGATTTAGACTCCATTCAATGTTTCTTTTATGGAATAATTTTTGTTTATTTTTTGTTGCGGGGAAAAACAAGAATAAAAAATATATATATAACTATCGGGTTCGTGTAGACGATCAAACATTTCCAAGTCAACAATGAAGAAAAACAAAAAAATAAGAACTAGTTTTTATAATGTATTAGTGTAGTATGTTGATTTTTCCACCAAAAATTTGGAATGTTTCCTTTTACTTTTTTTGCCATTTTCATATATCAAACATGCAATGATCTATTTTCTGCCAGTTATGTATGTTCTTACAACGTAATTGATATTATAAAGAAAATTAACAAACAATTATTCTTTATATATTTTTTAGCTCTTTCTAGTAGAATATACGATGTCACTGTTTTTCTTTTCGTATAAATAACGTTTGGAGAGAAAACAATGTATATGGAAAAAGACTATATATGTATAAAGGCGAAATAAACTTTTAAAAGGAGTAGGAAAGACTTATCGTAAACGTGAAAGGAATTCTAACAAGTAACACATCTCTTTTTTATATTTTGGTTTTCTAACCCATCCTTCATGATCATATCCATTCCTCGAAGAATCACTCAATTGTTTTTTCCATAAACATAAACACAACCATTCTTTTAGAAAGAGTAAAATTCTGTCTTAAATTACGTTTTAAGAATGACAACACAAAATAACATTTAAGAAATTTACTATTTAGAATATGGGTGATTAATTACTGATTATAGACAAATCCATTTTTTTTTTTTTTTTTACAGCAAATTTCTTTCTAAACTCTGATAATAGTTTTTTTTTATCTATGTTTGCATGTAAAATAGAATACTAGTTCAAATCATACAAGAGGTATTATTTAACTTGAACAACGATCATAAAATTGGAGAAAGATGGTATAAAATTAACATTATTTGACCATATATAAAATGTTTATATGTGTTGTATAATCTGTATATGGACCGGTGGTTGCTTGTTTCATATGATCTCATATATCATATTGATGGTTTATAACAAAAGAAGAGATCACTGATATCTAAATGGAATAAACTGCGAGTCTTTATCTATCAGACTATCACTAACCAAATATGTGATGTGGATGAGATATATTCTTATACATGTACTGTTCTATGCAAATAATTTTCCTTTTTTCCTCAAACGACGACTTACTTAGTTTATTTGAATTCAAAGTTAAGGAATGAGGAAGCATCCAAGGAAATATACAATAAGCAGACAATATACAAATTCCTTCGCATGCTTTTCATATGTTTTTTTAGTTTTAAATGTATATAGTAGCGACTGGTACATTAAATAATAAGTAAATCGTTGAACGATGAATTAATAAGAAAAACATCATAACTAAATATAGCGTATTCACGACTTACGTTAAAAACTTGGTTTAGTAGATAACTAATGTTTCGTTTTTACTAGTTGTAGTTTTATATAATTACATTTTTTAAATGGATTATACTACTTCGTAATATAAAAATGCTCATTGAGTCTATTAATTAGCCAAACAGTTTACTAATCTCCGACCGCTTCTAATATCTTTTAAGGACATGTGCATTGTACACTTTGAGAAATCTAATTAGTTTGTTTAAACATTACTAAAATAATAAATTTTAAGAGTATAGATTCAAAACTGATAAAAAATATCTAATATATAATTTATTTTTGGAGTTTAGATATGTCGACATGCCCTAAGCTTACCGAAAAAATACAGAAAATTTTACTAACGTCTTGGTACAATATAGAGAGTACATGCATTTAAGCAGATTCGGTTAAATCTCAAACATTAGTATAGTCTTATTCAAAACTTAATATCATGTATAATAAATAAATAAAATAACGTGTGAGATGATGGAATATGAATATACTCGAAGAAAGAACCAAAGTCAAAGGAAACGACATCTTCCAAGTAGTTTAACTATTCGGAAGGAAACTGAGACCAAACTCCAACCTTCCTCGCATTATTTTGGATAAGCTTCGCATCTATATTCCTCCTACTTCTTCTCTCCATGTGCCGCCCCTAACCTTCTTTTTTTTTTCTTTTTATTCATACCACGGCTTATCCACATTAAATAATTCCTTTTTATATGAATATATTATTTTATCGTTTTGCAAACTAGTGATTATAAAAATTCGCCGCGTTTAAAATATTTAATTATGCAGTATGAGGTAAGGAAAACAGGGAAACAATATACAATATTAATTTAGGATACAGTCCCTTCGGGGACATCCGATAAAAAAAAAAGATTTTTAGGATACAATTGTTAAGCAAGCAAAATCATCTCACAAAAACTGGTGGGCTACACTTTTTTTCTTTAGTATATATCTGTCTTAGAACTCTCACTTACAAGTATAACCTGAACTTTCGAGTCTTTAAGCTTTTGTAAATAAACATGTTTTGATAAATTGAAAAAGTCTTAAAAAGAGTTTTCTCTATTTTGTTAGTTTTCATTGATGCTCTTAGAATCTATACTTCCTTCGAGCTGTCTACTTCTTTTTTTTTTCAGCTCCGTCACTACGCAACTAAAGAATTTCATATAGTTTTGTTTGTTTTCATGTTTATGTTTAGATATACATATTATTTTAGATTAGCTAAATTAAGATACCATTGATTCCATATATTAAATATAATTTCAAAATCACATGTTCTAATAATATAGTACATGCAACAAGTTTGTCTCCGTTATAACACATACGTGATTTGTTTTTATTCGATGAACCTTTTAATTTTCTACGACGTGTGCATCTTACGATTTCTAAACTTAAATTGCTTATGGTAAATTACATCTGTTATAATTTTATTTTGTTAGGATGTAATATTGAATAATACACCATGCGCATGATTGGTTGAAATTGTAAATGTATCCGTAAATACAAAAGCCATTATTGTAAAAAGAAATATAAAAGCTATTGATTATTTTATTTTGCTTCGAACAAAAATATACAGCTTGTAAACCATAAAAAAAAGTATATATGAACAATAAAATAGAACTATGAGTTTTAGTGGGATCTACGCATAAATAAGTGGCAACCCATAACGCATGATTGACTTTCAAATTACATGTAACTGCAGAAATTTTATATGTAATTCTGATCAGAAGTTTATATATCTGTGACAGTATCTGTGTAACATATAAGAACAAAATATAAAATTGACTTCTCAAAATTTAGTATATACAAATAACAAAAATATTGTTGTGGTTAATATAAAAAAAGAATTTTCATTTATAATATTGAAATAGATAATATAATTGATGTTATAGTATGTGAAATTAAACATTAAGACGAAAAATAATTTTATAAAAATACAAACAAATATAAAGTTCGAATGGTGATATAAAACGGTAAAAAAAATTATTGAAATGAATAAACTATAAATGAATTCGAAATAGTTAAAATACAATTCGAATAGTGAAACATATCCTTATAAAACATACAAACAATTGCTGCTATGATATGTGAAATTAAACAAAACATACAACAAGTTCGAGTGGTGACACAAAATATATATTTTTTAAACCAATACAAAGAAGAAGCTATAAACAAAACTGGAATAATTTTAAAAGGTAAGAAGTAGTAATAAAAGAAAATAATTAAAAACTAAAACTACGATCGAGTTTTTACCGATTTCGTAATTACTACAGTAAATATTTTATTAATGTGACAAATGGTTACCAATCAATAATTATCCAATTGTTCATACTGAAATAGTGAAACTCTTGATAAAAAGACTTGGTTGAAAAGTGAGACTTATAAGTTATAGCTATACTACATAGCTGTCTTTTTTTTTTTCCTTCAAAGGATGATATCTTAACAAGAAGAGCAAATAATTTTTTCCTGTAAAGATGAATATGCACAGATTCGTTTGTTTAATTAGGCTTTTAGTATTAACTTGAATGGGAAACAGTACAAAAGCAATACAATGATTATCTTATCATAAATATAGGAGATAATAATCCTCGTCGCCTTTTAATCCTAAAAAAAGAAAAAGATTATCCTGAATGAAATTAATCCACAGTCCCACGACTGGTTATCGAATTTTCTAAAATAAATATAAATTCAAATAATCTAAAGAGAAAAAAAAAAAAAAAAAGAGACCGCGTCTCTACGCTGACTTTCAAAATAGTCGCGTCGGTATAATTCCACACGCCTTTTCCCCTCCCCTATCCACTTCTCACACCTCTCTCTCTATCCATTTCTCTGTGTATATATATATACACTCTCCTCGTATCATTCTACTCATCATAAATCCAATTCGAATTTAGAAAATAAAATAAAACATACTAGTTTCGAAAACAAAAGAAAAATAAAAAAAAACGCAAGCGAGATTGATTTATCTAGAGAGAGAGAGAGAAAATGGTTGATATGGATTGCAAGAGGAAGATGGTATCATCGGATTTACCCAGCAACTCGCCTAAGCTTTCCTCCAAGCTTCACGTCACTATTCCGTCTCCGTTCAAGGTCACCGTCTCGTCTCCCATCTCCTGTTCCGCACCTGCTGCTTGCTCCGCCTACGAGCTCTACCTCCGTCTCCCTGAGCTTAGAAAGCTCTGGTCATCTCGCGATTTTCCTACCTGGACGGCTGAACCGATCCTCAAACCGGCTCTCCAGGCCTTGGAGATCACTTTCCGATTGGTTTTAGCCGTTTGCTCCGACACCAGGCCGTACACCAACCACCGCGAATGGAACCGGCGTTTGGATTCGCTCGTCGCGAATCAGATCCAGCTCGTGGCAGCGATCTGCGAGGATGAGGAGGATGATGAGGAGGAAGAAGGTGGATCGGCTCCAGTCGGCGAAGGACGGAGCTCTCTCAGCTTGCTCCCGCAGCTAGCCACGTGGCGGAAATCGGAGGCCATTGGGAAGAAGATCTTGTGTACGATCGATAACGAGATGCGTCGGTGTAAGTACACGCTCGGTCTCGGCGAACAGAACATCGCCGGTAAACCGAATCTCCGGTACGACGCGGTTTGCCGGCCGAACGAGCTCTACGACCTCAGGAATAACCCGTACGCAGATCATATCGACAACCAGGAAAATCAAACGCTCTACATACTACACCAGATCCTCGAATCGTGGATCCACGCGTCTGGGAATCTCTTGAGTCGAATCGTCTCGAGCATCGAGGAAGGGAAATTCGGAAACGCCTCGAACGAAGTATAATTGCTCGAGAGGATCTGGAAGCTTCTCGCGGAGATCGAGGATCTTCACATTCTGATGGATCCGGAGGATTTCCTCAAACTGAAGAAGCAGCTGCAGATCAAATCGGCGGGGAAAAACGACGCGTTCTGTTTCAGATCAAAGGGATTAGTGGAGATGATGAAGATGTCGAAAGATCTGAGGCAGAAGGTACCGGAGGTGCTGGAGGTAGAGGTGGATCCCACAGGAGGACCGAGATTGCAGGAGGCGGCGATGAAGCTGTACGCGACGAAGAGAGAGTGCGATAAGATCCATCTGCTTCAGGGGATGCAAGCCGTGGAATCGGCGGCGAAGAGTTTCTTCTTCGCGTACAGGCAGCTAGTGGCGGCGATGATGGGAAGCGCGGAGACGAACGCGACGGCGAGTCAGGAGTCGTGTGACTCACTGAGTCAGATATTCATGGAGCCGACGTATTTCCCGAGTCTTGACGCGGCAAAGACGTTCCTGGGAGAGTTTTGGAGCCATCTGGGATAAAGAAATTGAAAACAAACAATTCTTTTTTTGTTTTTTTTTTAAAATCCCGCTGGTATATTTATATATATATATTAATTTGGTGGTATGATTCATTAGATGCAAGTTATTGAAATTTTGGAACATGTGAGACCAATCCAATGGTAACACCTAAGGCTCTAAACTTGGGTTTTAACAATAAAACAGATTAAATAAATATTTGTTGGTGTTTTAAAATTTAGATCTGGATCTAAATTAAGATTTTTTTTTCTGAGTTAAGAATCTCTACGTGGCACGTTTTGATTGGGTCTAAATTCAGTTTGATTTTTTTAGTACAAAAATACTGATAATATTTACATTTATATGAAAAATATATTTTTTTTATCTAAACTATCAAGTAAAGAATTAAAATAATTAAAAAAAAAAATTTAACTTATAAATGAAAAAAATTCATATAAAAAAATAAATTTCTTTTTAATTTGTTAAAAATTCAGTATTAAAATAACTAATGTAATAAATAAACATTCACAAAAACTTATATATATTTATAATAATTATATAATATATATGTAATTGTTTATATACTTGTGTCCGTCTTCTAAAATTTTAGTATTTGTGATTTGTTCCGTTTTCAACAGATATTGATTTTTAGTATTTGCTTTACTCTATACTATTACGGATATTCTGATTTTTCGAATCGAATCGAACTAAATAACGTATCGAATCGAATATAACAGATATTTCAGTCCAAGTTATATGTTTCCATGTATTATATTTTTGAAAATGTATTATGTTTACTTAAATGTTTTAAATTTTTTAAATTTTTTTTTTTTTAAGACACCTATCAAAAGTGTTTCTATTGTATATTCAAAAACAACAAAATATTACAAAGTATTTTATATCCATAAAGTATCCAAAATATTAATATTTAATCAATAAAATCTTCACCAATGGTGTTTCCATTGGGGTTGCTCTGACGATCCGTATTTGAATACAATTCATTTTATATGATCTACGATTTTTACTAGCAATCCATCATACTTGGTCTTAATCCAAAAAATGGATGGTCAACATACCAGTAAACGACTAATCTATGCTGACTAATCGTCAACAAATCAGCACCTATCCTTTTTAAATGTTAGTTTAAGAGAAAAACACAACTTCACTATCATGGTACTTCATTTATTATTAGATGATAATCAAACAAAAAGATAAAACTAAACTAGTCAACTAGATGCGGTGTAACACGGAAATATCAAACGGGATGATGACTAAACAAAGTCCTCAATAAAACATGTAAGAAAGTAGAGAATCAGTAGCAATGTATAAAACAACCCTGTCTTAAATAAACCAGTTAGAAATATGTGTGAAATTATTGTTCAAGTAATTGGGTTTTTGTCCACAAATTATCAGCTTCATAATATTAGAGAAACTATTAGTACTTTATGCACATGCCTGCATTGTTATTATTTATATATAGTTAGGAAACTGATGGAAAAAAAAGAAAAAAAATAGAAAACTAAAGTGTATTTTTGAAGGAAAAAAAAGAGGACATGGTTATTAGGACTTTTCGTTTGCCCAAGGAAAAATATAATGGGCTTATTAAGTTGGCCCATTAGCTGCTAACATATCACCGTAGTGTTGCATTCCTACTTCCTTCTTTCCTCTTTCGCTCGCATCGGAAACCCTAAAATCTCCAGTCTCGCGCCTTTTGCCGTTCTCGGTTCTCAGAATCTCAACCATGGCGTCGGCGAGCGAGCACACCGTCTTGCAGTTCGTGGCTCCGTCACTGACATCCTCCGCAGCTACCACCGTTCTCACTGCTAGGATCCATCCTCTCGTCATCTTCAACGTCTGTGACTGCTTCGTGAGACGTCCTGACTCGGCTGAACGAGTCATCGGCACTCTACTCGGATCTATCCTAGCCGATGGAACTGTCGATATCCGCAATTCATACGCCGTCCCTCACAATGAATCTTCCGATCAGGTTTCGACTTTTGACCTCCGATGTCATTCCTCTCGAATTCTAAATCGTTTCTTACAATTGCTCTGTCTTCCTTGATGTACTGGTTAACCCACTTTCTAGATCTGTTTCGTAGCTAAAGAGAAGATATGATTGTTTGATTGTGAGAATTAGAGGTCTATAGGAGAAGTGTATACGAATTTAGCCAGTTCCAACACTGTTCTATACAGATAACAGATGAAATATTCTGAAACTAGCGATGCCATGTTCTTAAGATCATTCCACATTGTCGATTTGTTTGATTTAGCTCTTCTGGGTTTGTGACTGGTCATGGTTTCCTTTGGATGCAGGTTGCTGTGGATATTGATTACCACCACAATATGTTAGCTTCGCACCTTAAGGTGAATCCGAAGGAAGTAATTGTTGGCTGGTACTTCTCAGTTCCACTCGTATTCCCTTAAAATTATGGCTATTCCATTTGTTTTTATCATGTCATCTCGGTTACTATCATTACATGATCATCAACATGCTTAGTGATTATTAGTTCTCTAATTCGGAAGCAACTTTATTGATCTGAAGGTATTCTACTGGTCTTGGGGTCAATGGCGGCAGTGCACTGATTCATGACTTCTATGCTAGAGAAGCGACCAACCCAATTCACCTAACCGTGGACACTGGGTTTACAAATGGTGACGGTACAATCAAAGCTTTTGTCTCTTCGAACCTTACACTTGGCGATCGACAACTCGCTGCACAATTCCAAGAGATTCCTGTCGATCTCCGCATGCTTGAGGCTGAGAGAGTTGGATGTGAGTATTCCAACTTTCTTTTTTATCTTCCGTATCATAATTTATTAGTAACCAGTTGCGTATATGTATAGTTGTCTGCATGCTTGATACAGTATCTAGAGATTGTCTCTTTAATGATTGTGAACGAGTGAACTGAATTGAAGGTCGTAGCAAGTGTCTCTACAGTTTATGATTTTTTCATCCCTGAACCATTTATGGCTTTACTGTTTCTTAGTACTGACTGATTAAGAAAACGTCATTTTGATTTTGCAGTCGATGTCCTCAAGGCAACAGCTGTTGACAAACTCCCAAACGACTTGGAAGGAATGGAGCTAACAATGGAGAGGCTGTTGACTTTAATCAACGATGTCCACAAATATGTTGACTCCGTCGTGGTAAGCTTATTATATCCTTTAAGTTAAAACAGACGGCCAATTTATCCACCGTAGATGCATATGATCTTTGATACTGAGTTTAATGAAATTTCTCAGGAAGGTCAAACACCTCCAGACAACAACATAGGACGATTCATTGCAGATGCAGTAGCCTCCCTTCCCAAATTACCCCCACAAGTCTTCGATAACCTCATCAATGATAGTCTCCAGGTAAAAAGATCTTCAAAACTCAAATCCAAGATACAATACGTATTATAATAACTAATGTGGATTGGTTTTTTTGCTGTTACAGGACCAGTTGCTTCTGTTGTACCTATCCAGCATAACAAGGACACAGTTGAGTATAGCGGAGAAGCTAAACACAGCTGCTCAGATGCTGTAATAAGCTTTGAAACGAAAGGAATGTTGCTTTTGGTTTCAAATTTTTTCTTATTCTCGCAAGGTTGTGTAAGAATCAGTCTCTTGTTGTGGCTTTCCTAAATTGCAAGTTAGAAAAAGACTAAAAGGCTCAGATTTTCATGAGTTTAAAAAGAGTTTTAGTTGGTGTTATTTCAAACGAGATACATAAATATAAGCTATGTGCCTTTTAGTTTCCACTTCCATTAATGGAGACCTTGATTTATGCTCAGAATTCGTTTATTGAGTGGGCGTTTCTGTTGGTCGATCTTGGGTTGCCGTACTTTGGAGGAGAATAGAAGATTATATACTGACGTTTATGTGAAGTTTATGTAGTTCTAAGATATAAATAGAAAAGGTCATTGATAAATCACATGCATAAATCAAGTATAGACATTTAAACAGTATCAGATAATAACAACATTGAAATAATAATAGTTTAGCCCAAATATTCAAACGACATAGTAAAAAGATGATCCCAAATAACAAAATAAAAATTTGAGATCATATTCTTACTTTTCAAAATCCTCAATATCCTCTTCTTCGTACAATTTTTTTAGAACTTCATCGTCATCAGACTCAAAATCAATTGCAAGAAATCTTTCATCGTCAAACACAAAACTCTATTTTTTCGAAGATACTATATATATAACGACGTCGTGTTGAGAAGATTTTGTACAGCAAAAATAATAACGCTAATTCTAGACGACATAGTTATATGATTTTGGATTTGTTTAAAATTGTATAAACGAAAAAAAGAACGATGTATATGCAGCAACCGATATGCGATGCTTGATAGTCATATTATATACACAACACAACATATTTGTTTTCTCCGTAAGGATAGACACATTATATCATAAAAAAAAAAAACAATACGGTTTCTCAACATACGTAATATATAATACGGCCGTATAGATCAAAATTTAACAGTATGTGTAGGCCGGTGTGTAGATGGGTCAACATTAAAGGCATGCATGCACTTGTAATGTAAAGAGAGCAACTTGCATACATTGTGTTCACAGTAATATAACTTATCATTCCACTTCACCCGCCTTTCACTCTATGGTTATTGGTCACCATAGCCTCAGCTTTTTCTTTTCTTTATATCGACGCAGCAGAATCATACGTATTAACCAATACATTATTATTATTATTATTCGATTCATTTTATATACAAATAGTGGCCCCTGCTATTCTGCTTCTGTAGTAGGTCAGAATCACATCAATCCCCGATGGACATTTATTTATTTACGATATTTGCAATAAATCTCTATTTTTGAGTACAGTATAACTCAATGACTAGCTACAATTATATTTATGACCCAGCGTTTAGGCCGCGTAACCAAAATAATCCAGCTCGGTTCGACTTTTCAACACGATCGGCATCATATATATTTCTTACCAAAATAATTTTAAAAATGCACTTTTAATAATTTGTGTGTGTAACCAAATGAACCACCCATCGATGGTCCCGTGATTAATTATTATCTCTGATCTCTATTCAAAGTATTACATATGGGACTATGGTCCCGTTTTAAACCTAACGATTCAGACAAATTATCTTTAAGCTACATGCCTACATTACATAGATTGGTAATAAGTATATAAACACAAGCTATAGATTATCGAAGATGTCCCTATATAAATAGTTTCGTGCAGGTACAAAAGACAAATAAACGACAAGCATACGGAGAGAGACGTCCAGACGTAAAATTCTAATCGGGAATTTGTAGCGTCTATAAAATATAAATATAACAAAAAATGACACAATCGAAAAAACAGCTTTATTTTAAATTAAAGTTTTGGAAAGATACAATTATTATTTATCCTAGGTATAGCTATTTTGAATGATTAGTTGTTTATATGTATATATATGTCACAATCAATCCCTCGTATAGTAGTTGTAGCTAGTAGTATACGTAGCAGTGGTGGTTATGCTTATATTTGATTATGGGTTATATATTTATATATAGAAACAGAGTGTGAGCTGTCCTAAACACATTTGATTTTTATTCTGGAAAACAAGTATACTAGCAATTTAGCCAGTTACTAGAGGGTTGGAATCTTTCTTTTGTCACCTATTTAGGGTTGGGTTCGATGCATTTTACATGACATAATGGGTTTTTCACTTTAAAATTTCTTCTGTCGATTAATAATTACCAGCAATAGCAATACGAATTTTGATAATCCGTGACCCTTATCTATGCAAAGGGTTTGGTAGATGAGCACGTATTGCATTTCATAATTTCATAATTAATACATTGTTATGTATTCGGATGAACTTATATAGCCTAAAAGAATGAGAGAAAAGTATTAAGGCAAATATATTATTTTGTCTAGATTCAGCTTTGTATATAAGTGCTTACAACCCTATCCAAAATTTTATATAAATCGCAAAATCCGATATAATCAGAAATATAGAGAAATTCATTTTTTTCTGATATAAGAGGCAGTTGCGATGAAAGGATGGTTAAGGTTGATGCCGTACAACTGGCCTCTCGATATTTATTACCACCAATAAATTAAAATCTTTGAACATCTGTTTAGTCATTTTTGTATAATATCGTCGATTTGTTTCGTTGCTTCATGCAACTCCGCCTAAAAATTAAGATTCACTAATTGCAATTTGTAGGGCAGTTTTCCGAAATTTGAAAAGTTGAACGTAATCACCTTTGATAGATTGAGTAATAATAAGTCTCTCGCTACCTCTCGTATCAAATCATATTAGCTCAATTAAGTTGAGCTTTTCAAGTTCTTTTCCGAACAACATGAAAGCAATTAGCGAAAATATATATATTTTTGTTGTTGTTGTAATGTCTAATAATTCAGATTATAAAGATAAGTAACAAAAAAAAAAAACACAATTCGGATTTTAAAGATCTTTTGTATTTTGAAATGGTGGAAATACAAAGTACAAAAAACTTTTCAAATTCTTCTTTTCAGTCCATAAATTATCATGCGTAGCTATCATTCCATACGAATTTTGGCAGTTTCAAAATTTTCATCATTTTGGTATGGAGTATATACAGAACATATTAATGATCAAATGTCCCATTTCAAATGATTTGAAGAGAGTTGATATATATTTATTTTGTAAAAAAACGACATTTTGGATACATATTATTACGCTGGTGAAATGAACATAGCTGAAAAAACGGAATTTGAGAAAGAATGAAAAGAAAGAGATAATTTTTATTTAAGCTATATGTTGATGTAGAAGGAAGAATAAAAATGAATATGACGAACACTGCCTTGGTTCAAAGAATATGTTGTTACATGCATTTAGTTAGCGGTACATGAACCCACGTTTTCAAGTATATATACATGCTATACTAATTATAATAAGTACAAAAATAATATCTGCACCAACGGGGTCTTGTCAAAGGTTTGACTTATGTTGTGATAATGTATATAAATTATGCAAGAATACGAAATTCCTATTTTTGTTTTTAATTGGGAATATATATATATATATATATATATGTTCAAGCGTGAGATAATTCAAGGCCGCAGAAATTTGGTGGCATTTTAAAGGTCATCCCCACATACGATCGTGCGTTGGTTATACATAAAATGTTTTTTTTTTTTTTTTAAACTCAAGCTAGAGAAATTTGATTTTATAAAATTTGGCATATATTTTATTAATAAATTCACGTCTCTAGACATGTTAGTCTACTACTGGTCATGTTAAATTTGTCTACGACTTGTATATGATCACTAGACAAAAAAGCATCATGGATTTCCAATTCTTTATTAGGGATGCTAAATTCGAATATATAGCTTAAAGTTGATATATTAATGGATGAAACTATTTGTGGAGAGGTTCAATCAATACTTTTAATTTTAGACTTAGACAAGAGATTGAAACTTATCTAATTCGAATTTTTATAGAAAATCTACAAGGACTATAATAGTGAGATGAGGACTTTTGTATGTGTGTGTAACCATATATATAGATGCGCGTTGAGGTGGCACAACACAACTGCATCAGAGGCATTAATTGGTGATGTTCATCCACAAATTTTAAATGTACTTTTTTATTACTAAAAAAAAAGTTTATCTTTATAGGAGAAGATGAAATTTTTTAAAATAAGTGTGCAGTGCTGCATCGTTTTTTCTTTTTGTCTTAACAATTATTATTCATTTTTTTTTGGGACAAATCTTAACAAATTTTCTAAGAAAAGAAAATCATCCATGTAACTTTATCACGACCTAAAATTGATTAAATTTGATTGTTATTGTTTAACAAATTCTCTAATCTATTTGCATGATCTGTCGCCGATATTAAGAATCTGAAAATATCATATCAAAGAAATGGTAGGATAGAGAAACAAGAAGTATATGCCTGAACTGAAATGAACCCAATCTGGTCCATTACAAGAGTACAATCAGTACAACAGTACCGGACAGTAATGGGGGACGAGACATATCGAGAAAGTCTTTTCTTTTCACTTCGTTTAGATATTTTTTGTTGTTGTGCGGAAGTAATTTGTTCAAAGCATTAGAACAAAACATCGTTGTTTTTTTTTTTTTTTTTTTTTTTTTTTCAACAAACGTCTATATATTAAATCAATTTGGATTAATAGATTCAGGATCGGTAGATCCCGTCTCTTTTAACCGAGTGTGACTTACATGAGAAAAGATAGTTCCTCGTGCTCTCGTCCTTTTAGAAAGGATATCGGCACGGACATCATTTCTTGCTTTTGGTGTGTATATGTAATACTATTTTCTTAAAAATATATATAAAAATAGACATTTTGTTTTTGGTGCAGAAAAAAAAACACTTTCATGTTGAGATTCAAACCTTAGGTTATGTTTTTTTTAAAAGATGGTTTTCCAAAAGTTGAAGGTTATCCTGCATAAATTAACAAACGTCAGATTTTTTTAAAAGTTGAGTCATTAATCATCCATTATAGGATTATAGATTAGTTTATTTACTGTGAATAGTTAGATTCGTTTTTTATTGAATACTTTTTCAGAACTTTTTAAAATAAATTTTCAATGACCAATATAAAAATTTAAAACTCACAATCATTTTAATACGGTTTGAGGTGATCAATGAAAAGAAGAAGAAGAAGAAGATAATTGGAAAGGAAAATTTATTATTCGCTAACAATTGGAAACAAGTTTTAAATAATTGAACAAGCAAAAGTATTTCCAAAAAATAATAATAAATAAAAGTATAAATCAAAGAAATAGTTTAATAATGACGACAAAAATAATAATACTAATAAATAAATTGTAGATAGAAAGCGGCGCCCTTCGAAATGGGTGGATAGCCAAGTGTGTTTTATTATGTACCCCCAAACAAAAAATGGTCAAAATGGTCTCCACAAACCACACAATAGTCATTTTGGATTAGCCTTTTCATCCTTTTCGATTATTTCCAAAACCATCTTCAGAGTTTATGTGTTTAATTTTACTAATTGCATACAACGTCTCGCTTTTAATTATTTTCTTCTTTGCTTCCAATCATATCTATGCAAAATACAAGAACTGGTTCAAAATAGATCACGATTTGATGGTCCAATTTTATAAATTTCCATGTTGTTCCACGATTATCCGCCAAATACAAAACAAATATATTATGTTTTGACCCGATCAGTTTGCAGCTCTAATATGATTTCCGATGTAGTTTAGTTTCAAATTCTCAAAACCTGATCTAGTTCAACCGTAATAATTTATATCGGTCCACAGGTTTTCACTCATCAAAAATATCACAAATGTATTAAAGTCCAATTATCTTTACTTAATAGCTGATATAGACCAACGTGTAAAGTAATATAAATATCTTAAGTCAAATTGGTTAAGAGCTATTTCATACATAGATTAACATGTATTTTTATATAGCTAACAGGGATTAATATGTTATCCCATAGAAGAAACTATTGTCGCAATATATATTTTTACATCTACTATTATTTTCTGCTATATATATATTTTTAAAACTCCTCAAAGAAAACATTCTCTTCTTTTTTTCTTCAATTTTTTTTTAAATTAACTGTGGAAAATTTCCCCCAGTACCCGGAGTTAACCCTTTCTATATTCCGATTTAAAGAATACACTTCCGTCCCAAAGAGGGTTTGAATTCGGGACACAACAAAACCAACCTCCTTGCACTACCACTAGGCCACCACCTCTTTGGTCTTTTTTTCTTCAATTTTTCCGCCATATGTAATTTCAGGTCGATGTTGGAAGGCTTTCAAAGGCACGACGTCGATCCGGCTTGTTTTCTTATTTTTATTCTTATTTTTTTTTTCTTTTTTAGGTGTTAAAACTTTTTATTTGCCTTGTTATTTTCTTCATCGTCTTACCGTCGGGTTTCAGAGTTTTATCAATTCGTTCCCTAACCTCTCGTTTTAGGTAAGTATCTGTTGTTATTTCGGTAAGCGACTTTATAGAAGTCTCTTCCACTCGTTTTAAACAGCAAGATTTATTTGTTTTTGGCCTGTTCTTCACCGAATCTATGTTGTATCAGTATCGACTTCGTCGTCCCCAACTTTTAGGTTCGTAAAAACTCATTTGTGTTCCCGTCCAACCATATTAACAAACCTAAATTTTCAATTTTTAAAGACTACCTATTCGAAGAGAGGACAAAAAGATTAAAAGATTTTTGCATTGATGGTGTGTTCATTGTCGGCTATCCTTCTTTTAATCTCAGAAAACTGTCGATGAATTGAAGTTCGAAGAATTTTATAGTTTTTTAACTTTTGTCTAGGTTTTTATCTCTTTGTTTGCCTCCCCTATTTGGAAATGTTATCTTCGGAAATTTTTAAATTCGCCGGGTTTGTTTTTTAAAAAACTTTAAAGCTTAAATTTCATGTATTTTTTCGGGCTTTGTCTCCAATATATTTAAATATGTATCGTATTTTATATGTTTCAATGTTTAATATAACTATTCTTCAATGAAAAAAATATATACTTTTAAAACTAAATGATATTAGTATATAAGATTTTTGTTTTGTTACCAAAAAACCTATGGACGTTTGACCCACAATATTTCTGGACAGGAGACCAAAACAATTTAATTTCCGAGATTTCGTTCATTAAACGAAAAAGAATACCAACTTTCATATAATAAAACCGTCAGAAAGTTATGGATCGAAGCTTCTCACTCATATGTCTGGCTGGTTCTAAACTGTCAATATGGTTCGCATGCATCCACTTGTTATCTATAAACTAATTAAATCGTCTATTAACCTTTTATTTTGTTGCACAAAAAAAAACCTTTTATTGAATTCACACATTTTCGTAATGCACATCTTAATTTAATTATTGGAATTCAAAATACATTCCGCATTCAGAAAATAAAAGCTTGGCTTGAACTGTCAACCTGTCATACACGTGGTAGATCTCAAAGCTTCGCCTCAATTAATCTAGCGATAGAGAAATTAATCTAACAAACTAATATTTTTTTTTTATCACCGGACAACTAAATTATACTTTTGATCAACAAGTAAATAAATTATAGTTTCATATATAATTCAAGAAAATTCTTAGTGTTTCCAAAGGACGAGGGATGGATGATACACAATTTTGTAACGTAGACGCACATATATACTAATAAATAAATCTCGATTGATTATACTTTTTTATAATTCTGATTGGTTATTAGTTGATATCCAGATCAAGTTTGTCGATTAGCATAGTTTTTTTTTAAAAAACAAAACTTATTAGTCAAAATTTAGTAATTATTAAATTTGTATCGCATTTCTTATGATAAGTATTCAACAGTTGTTCTGTTAATTTTGCATCTCTTGTTTTGTCCAATCCGCTTGTTCTATATGAACAATACTTTTTCTCCTTGTTTTGTCTAAGTCGTTGTCGCTATTGGAACGCTTAGGATATATATAGGTATTTATGATGTAGTAGCGATGTAGAGTTCTTTCGATAACAACCACAATATTAAGTTATTATAAACCACCAAACCATTATCTAACTAGTTAAGCATAAATTTATAGTTTCATTTTCTTGTGGGTAGATGTATACAGAAGATCTATTAAAGAAAATAAAAAAGATATATTACAAAAGATATATACAAAAGATAATTTGAAGTGAAGATATCTATCCGGAGAGAAAAGGAAGAAGTTGAGGTACTTCTCCAAATAATATCGAGGACGATACATCAGATCCGCTGTGGTCAAGAACGTTCCGAGTCAAACACTTGTGTTCATGTCATCATGTGTGAGTGTGATAATCACAAACTCACGTAATGTAAACTATCCGTCCGATGAAAATAGACAAACGATGGAGCACCAATCCAACGGTCAAAGAGAAGGGTTGTGTTTCAAGCTTTCGTTTCCTGCATCGTACCAGATCACTTCAAGTGGCAGTTTTGTAATAATAAAATTTCGGGACGCCGACAAAACTGAAAATGACGGTTAACGAGAGTCTTCGTGTAATAATTGCAGAAACCGACACTTTTTGTCAAAGTTAATTCAAACATAAGCTATATGATTAGTATTTTTCTAATCTTCTTACAATAATTTAATTAATAAAATATAGACATTTGAAGTGTTTTGTGACAGTGGCCAAAGCAGTTGGAACTAGACTGTATATCATGTTGAATATGAGATTCCTCACGCCGACTTTCCTCGGGATTTTAGGAATGACAACCCATTAACAGAGTGCTTTATAGTGTTTTAATTAAGCACACTTGCTAATTATCTCAAATGACTTGAATGATAATAGTTTATTACTATTTGGAATTTGATTAATGATCTTTAGTATTTTTTAATTGTTTGTATACAATCATATAGGACAAATGCTACAAACAGTGCATCACAAGTCTTCTTTGTTCACATACCCCATGCAAATCTCTCGAAATTTGAAGGACGTTGTCTTATAAGCTTTTCTCCATGGAGATAAAATCTTTTGGATTTGAGAATCCTAGCCTCTCTCATACGGTCAAAGATTCATGCAATTTCCATCTTAATCTTACCTCAAATACACCAAACCAGATTTTGCTAGATAGTGATACGGATACAAATATCATACATGTCGCTATACGATATTTTATTATCTTATTTAATAATAATAATATAAAAACTTAAATGTTGCAAAATGTTTTATCTAATAACAACCACGTTTTGTTCGTTAAATTATTTGTTTTCACAAACTCAATACCTTCAATAAAAATTCATTCATTTTAATTAAAACAAATACTTAAGAAAGTTATTAAATTTGTACATTAACAAATTAGAGTTTAGCAGTTTTCTGAAAACATTGGTAAATTCTTAAATTGTACTTTGGTTTTAGTAAGTATTTTTTTTTTGAAAAGTTTTAGTAAATATTTAGTAACCGACCACGAACGAGTTAAAAATTAATAGAAATCATGGGCTTTCAATTCAAAACCAATTGGCAATGAATGGAGTGGCCCATATCTCTTATATATTACTTAATATCTCTTCCAACTTCCGATGTGGAATATATTCCTTAATACGCCACCTCGAAACGATGGTTATTTTTGGCCATTGATCTTGGGAATATTTGGGCAAGGATCGAGAGAGATGCGGAGATCGCGAAACAGAGAAAGAGTTGCAGAATTTTTTTTTTTTTAGAAAGAGATGGATCGATTAGGGTTTGGCTCTGATACCATGTTAAGTTTCCTGAGCTTCCAACTCAAAACCAATTGACAATAAATAGATTGACCCATGTTCCCTTATATATTACTTAATATCTCTTTCAACTTTCGAAGTGGAATATATTCCCTAATAAAAATACAACTTTTCGTTGCCTTTTACAATAATACACATTTTCATCGTCCGTCACATGCATGTTGATTCTGTAAGTGCAGAGGACACGCGAGTCGCGACCATACCTTTTGGTTTGCCATTCTCACACACTGTGCATGTATGCCATGTAACAATTGAAACCTTGTGTGTGAGTGCCTCGTGGATTCACTCGTGTCGAGAGGCTGTAATAAACTTGGGGATTACACACCAATATACTATTAATTTGTGACTCCAATGCAAACCTCTTTCTTCAGATACTCTCTTTGATATGAAGCAACACAACACATTAACCAAAAAAATAATAACAACTATAGTCTGTTCCTCGTCACTCATACATATCCTTTTGTACATCGGATTATTGAGATTTATAGAGATCTCTTTTGAAACTAGTGTTTTTAAACCTGACTAAACTAGTGGGATCTAAACGTTTTAACCATGATTTTCAAGCATGTCATATAATTTCAGTCGAATGAAAAATAGTACTTCTTCAATTCCGTATCTTATATTTTCTATGAACTAAAAGTGTATACAAATAACAAAGTTCTATCCCATTTAGAATAAGTGATTTACGCCATGATATTATCACCAATCCAGTCCCTGTCCTTTAAAATATGTGGGGGCTTCAACCCAAAACTTTAAGATATTAAAATAAAATAAAAATTCTTTGATTTTTTTTTTGTTACATGATACTTGTACATATAATTATTACTAATTAATACACTTCACTCTACTAAACAAAAAAAATCGCACGTGTATAATTACTCTATCTCGCATAATATTTACATATAGTTACTATTTCAAATTAGTTAAAATAAATTTCCAAACTTAAAAAGAATTTATTTCTTAATAACACTAGATTATTTTCATTTAACATTTATACTAATAGATATCTAATTCATAACATAACAAATAGATTGCAATTGAAATCATCACAATTTAATCGATTTTATACTAAATAAAACATATTATATATTTAAATAATTTATAATAAATGTAAAAGTATCAAAATCCCTTATACATATTTGTGGGAAAGAAAAGAAAGATCAACAATAAAATCTGATCTCGCTGAGTTATCCTTTAAGTGTGGTTTAAAATCATTGTTTAAACCAGCGGTGATCATTACAATTTGAAGAATACTGAGTGAAACCTATATAACCAAAAAATTGAATGATGGTCCATCATCTTATCTTTAAATCTTAACCATTAATTTTATTTTATATATCTTAAATTAAATTCTTACACTCGACCCCAAAAAAGGGGTGTATATTCACTCTTAACATTTTTTACCTCACATTCTCATTTGTTACATGTGTTTCAACACCCTTTTACACAAAACAAAACAAAACAACAAGATCAAATTATTAGATGTACTCAGAAATAAGGAAACACTTTTCCAAAGTACAGGTGACACAAGTGGAGCAAAGGGATCCATTTTAATACTAATCATTCCGATTCATGAACCTCTTCTCCTCTCTGCATCCTCCACTATCTTTTGTTTTACCTCACTAATTTTGTTTTATCTTAACCACTAATTTTGTTTTACCTCACATTCTCATTTGTTACATGTGTTTTAACACCCTTTTACACAAAACAAAACAAGATCAAATTATTATACTCAGAAATAAGGAAACACTTTTCCAAAGTACAGGTGACACAAATGGAACAAAGGGATCCATTTTAATACTAATAGTTACGAAATAAAGAAATAAAAGAAGTAAAACCAAATGAAAGTTTCCACGTCATCATTCTGATTCATGAACCTCTTCTCCTCTCTGCATCCTCCACTATATATATACCTCATCCCTCTCTTTCTCTTCTCTCATCACTCTATCTATCTCCACACAGACAAACAAACTCCCTGAGAGCTTAAAAACGGAGAACGAAACAACAAAGAAAAAATGCCTTCTCTCGACAACTCTGTAACTATAATCTCAAGAAGCAGAGTCTTCCCAGACCAAAAGTCAACGCTCGTCGACCTCAAACTCTCCGTCTCCGATCTCCCCATGCTCTCTTGCCACTACATCCAGAAAGGATGCCTCTTCACGCGCCCTCACCTCCCCCAACACGCGCTTCTCTCTCACCTCAAACACTCTCTCTCTCTCACACTCTCTCACTTCCCTCCTCTCGCCGGCCGTCTCTCCACCTCCGAGGACGGCCACGTTTTCCTCTCCTGCAATGACGCCGGCGCCGATTTCGTTTTCGCCGACGCAAAATCCGTCCACGTCCGTGACGTTATCGGCGGAATCGACGTTCCCCACGTCGTGAAAGAGTTTTTCTCGTATGACAGGGCGGTGAGCTACGAGGGACATAACAGACCCATCCTCGCCGTTCAGGTGACGGAACTGGTTGACGGCGTTTTCATCGGCTGCTCCGTTAACCACGCCGTCACTGACGGCACATCGCTGTGGAATTTCATCAATACGTTCGCGGAGGTGTCTAGAGGCGTTGAGAATGTGACACGTCGGCCTGATTTTACGCGGGAGTCTGTGCTAATCTCACCGGCTGTGCTCAAAGTACCCCAAGGTGGGCCCAAGGTGACGTTCGACGAGAACGAGCCGTTGCGGGAGCGGATTTTCAGTTTCAGCAGGGAACAGATTCTGGAGCTGAAAGCGATGGTGAACAAGAGGAAAAGCTGGACGGTGGATAACGGCGTTGAGGTGTTGGGGAAGCAAAGCAACGACAAACTTAACGGGAAAGAGAACGGTAAACTGACGGAAATGTTGGAGAGTTTACTCGGCAGAAACGACGCCGTTTCGAAAACAGTGAACAAAGCCGTAGCCACGGTGGAGATCTCGTCGTTTCAGTCCCTCTGCGCGTTGCTCTGGCGCGCGATCACTCGAGCGAGGAAGCTTCCGAGCTCTAAAACGACGACGTTTCGGATGGCCGTTAACTGTCGCCACCGGTTGAGCCCGAAATTGGATCCGGAATACTTCGGAAACGCGATCCAGAGCGTTCCGACGTTTGCGACGGCGGGAGAGGTTCTGTCTCGGGATCTCCGATGGACCGCCGATCAGCTCAACCAGAGCGTGGCTGCTCACCAAGACGGGAGGATTCGAAGCGTTGTGGCGGATTGGGAGGCGAACCCGAGGTGCTTTCCTCTCGGGAATTCCGACGGAGCGTCGGTCACGATGGGGAGCTCGCCGAGATTCCCTATGTACGACAACGATTTCGGGTGGGGAAGGCCGGTGGCGGTTAGAAGCGGACGGTCGAACAAGTTCGACGGGAAGATCTCGGCGTTTCCAGGGAGGGAAGGAAACGGTACCATCGATTTGGAGGTGGTCCTAGCGCCGGAGACTATGGCTGGGATAGAATCTGACGGCGAGTTTATGCGATTCGTGTCAAAAAATTGACGGAGTTGATAAAATAACGTTAACGGTTTGCCTCTTTTTTTGTTTTCTCAATAACTTAACGATGTAATAATATTGTTGTAATGTGTAACTCTGTAAGTTGACCCCATAAAAATGTTATAGATATGTTGCATTACACTCTGGCGTTAAAATTCGATCTGGTTTTCTTTAAAAATAACCTAAGAGCGTAAAAATGATTTGGTTATAAAAATGTAACACATTTTGTTTTTAGTGTTGACCTATTTCTAAAAGAAATATAATTTAAGAAATTTATCTACGCTAGTTTAAAGATAAAGTTATTTTATAACTATGTATTAAAAAGCATGTGATGTAAGATTGTATAATATGTAAAATTGCAAATGATTTAATTAGATCTTTAAGATGTGGAAAAAAAAAAGTTAATAGAGATTTAGTCTTTTAATAAATAAAGATAAAATTATTTGATAGAAAACAAGGATAAAAGAGGACAATTGATGCTAGAAATTATTTTTTTGGAAGTTTCTTTCCAGTTTTCACCAACGTTGTTTGGAGAAAAAAAGGAAGAATAAATTAGAAATCATCAAAATTTAAATTTAAACAGAAGATATTTTTGGGTTATAATAAATAGAGATCATAGTTGTTGTCTTGTTGAGTGGTTGTCTACGTGCAAGTTTGTTGTTTTATATCCAGAGTTGATAAAAAGATTTGGTGCTTTTTGTACTTGTTGTTTTCTTATCATTATTTTGTTACAAGGAAGGCCTCCTCCTCATGGGAACAATAACCAACTCATTTAATGCCTTTTTCACGTTTTCAAGAGTCTTCATATTTGACGCCTATTTCTCCAGGAGCATGATGATCCCACAAGATCTAAATTTATTATCATAGTTTATATTTTTTCACTTTTGGTGTCCTAACGGAAGAAAACACTCGTAAGATATGTTCTAGACGTCTGTAAACAAGTTATATACAGTATGGAATAGAAACATCAACAAGTTATATACAGTATACCTTAAACTTTACTGGAATAGAAGCTATACATCATTACAAAAGCACTTACTAATAACGCATGTATATGTTATATGTATACTTTATAATTCACATGGACATACGATTTAAAGCATTATCAGTAGAGATTACGACTAGATCGAATTCAAAAACAACATTACATTAGCCATCAATTGCCTTAACCAGTCTCAAGGCCAAGATACATTTGACGATAACCAACGGTTACAATATATCCATTTGTGTCCAAATTCTCGAGTTTGACTTTACGGTATTCATTAGCATTTGTTTTCATGGGCAATGATGTATTTTGCTCTCCCAATAAAAAAACCGTCGGTCGAATTCACACCGAACAAGTCCAGATTCAAAAACGACGCAGGCTTATCTTGAGGAATACGCAAAACTTCACCAAACTCAGGATCTTCGTTAGTTGTCACAACCTTTGTTTCGTGTGGATCATCTTCGTTTGTCCAAGCTATCACCTTTTAGTTGTATTTGTTCTCACCACCGTCGCCAATTAATTCCCGATGCTCCATCTACCATTACGACGAATAAGTCCATGATGGTGTGAAAATGGGCCTTTTTCTTATGGGCCTAACATCTTTCCGACAATTTGCGTTATCTTCGGTAAGATGTTTTCGATCTCCCCCAAACACTTGTTTGATCGTACATCTTAAAATAATCTTGGAACATGAAGATAAGAAAAGAGTAAAGGGAATCAGAGGAATACAGAACGTGACTTGTTCGAATCTGAATTTCCGTGAAGTGACATCTCGAATCCAATCGAGAGACAGAGTGTTGAAAAATTCATGTGTTGTTTAGGCAAGAGTTATTTTGATGTGTTACGTTTAACTTATAAAGACTAATCTCTCGAATCACATTATATCGCATACCCACGTCCCACCGAACCACCGAACCAAAGCAAATGTTATCATCAAAAATGCAAAAGAAGAGCTTCCTTCCCTTCCTCTCCCACAATTCCACATCATATAGACCGAACACGCAATTCAAGAAGAGAGAGGTCTTACTCTTATCCAACAGCTAAGTTAAAGGGTAAGGATCCGTAATATCACTCAAGTACCAGGGGTATATCAGTCAAACACCCCACACACTCCTCAACGTCAACTCGCGTGTTTTTCTTCGAATGAACAACATCTGAAACGAAAGAAAAGAAAAAAAGTTGTGTGTCCACTGGGGATGGAGAAGAAGCTCCTCCTACAGACGCCATCGACGACAGCCTCATAAGCTCTTTCGATTCCCCGTCGTCGGAAGTTTCCGTTGGCGATTTTGATTTGAACCGGAGGTAATCTGGATCTCTTCTTCGGACGCTTTGGCATTAGTTGCGATTCCGATTAGAGATCATGTCGGACGCTTTGATCAATGGATTGGCTGGAGCTGGTGGTGGGATCATTGCTCAACTCCTCACTTATCCTCTCCAAACTGTACGATTCTTTTTTTTGCGTGTGTGGCCAATTTTTTCTCTTCTGGATAATCTTCGTCTTGTTTTGAAGCGATGGTGTTTGTTTGTTTGTTTGTTGTAATCGTTGAAATTAGGTAAATACGCGCCAGCAGACGGAGCGGGATCTGAAGAGGGAGAAGAGGAAGCTTGGAACTATTGAACACATGTGCCAGGTCTTTTTGTTTTCTTATCTTCTCCTGAATCTCAGGATCAAATGAAGATTTGCCTTATTGCTTGTGCGATTGTTTATTTCGTCTAATAGTCTTCCCTTTGAGCTGGATTTTTTTTATGTCTTACTCTTGTTTGACATGTTCTTTAACTGCTCTGATTTGTTGTATTGAAGGTTGTGAAACAAGAGGGATGGGAGCGATTGTATGGTGGATTGGCGCCGTCTCTCGCTGGAACTGCCGCGTCACAGGTTACATTCTCTCACTTTTGTTGGTTTGGAGTTTAGAATCGAGGAAAGAAAGTGGATGTTTTTTTTTGTTTTTGGGCAAGATGATCTTCTCTAAGCCTTTTGATTACTTACTTGGTAGCTCTTTTTGAATGTGAGACAGGGTGTGTACTACTACTTCTACCAAGTGTTTCGGAATCAAGTGGAAGCTGCAGCTCTTGCACGAAGTAAGAAAGGTTTGGGTGACGGATCTGTTGGGATGTTTTCTTCACTCTTAGTGGCTGCCTTAGCCGGGTAAAACAGCAAATCCTTAGTGTGGTTTTTGTTTGCTAGTTTTTTTTGGCCTGTTACCATGCGGATTATCATTTGTTAGCGATGCCATACAGATGTTTTTTTTGAATGGCGTGGCAGCTAAAGATAATTAAGCTTCCATTACTTCATTACTGTTATCTTTCTTCCATTGCTTCTGCTGTCTGATTTGAAGTATAATACCTCTTTCTCTGTGCAGATCAGTTAATGTTCTAATGACGAATCCAATCTGGGTGATTGTTACACGCATGCAGGTATAAGTGGCTTCATTACAGTACACCACCGAAAAGTTCTTCTCAGGGTGTCTAATCAATTTCTCTGTATTTTTCATACATTTATTTTTTCGTTCTTGAAAGTTTTAGTTTTTGCATTTAATCATGAATCTACGAGTTTTCTTGTCCTCACTCCTGTTCGCCCTTCATTCTCCCCCTGATTCTTCTTGAATACTTGTTTATAATGTAGACCCACAGGAAAATGCCAAAAGATCAAAAGACAGTCTCCGAGTCACCTTCTTCTGATGCAGAAGCTCTGGTTCCAGTTGAGCCGCGTCCATATGGAACCTTTAATACGGTATGAGGCAGCTTCACGTATTTACAAAGTAACCAGAAGAAGTTGGCTTGACCTGGTCGCAATATAAAATTGAAGCTTATTTCAAACTCTATAAACCTGTCAAGACAATTTTAAGACAATTTCTGTGATACATATTGAACAATGTTTCAGATTCGAGAGGTTTACGATGAAGCTGGAGTGACTGGGTTCTGGAAAGGTGTAATTCCGACATTGATCATGGTATGTGAACTTTTAGGCTTTTGAAGCTTCTCTTATATTGTTTGTCCAAGTCTAGGTGCATTTTCTGACTGTTAGTGTATTATTTTTTTTTTTTAAACTGACAGGTGAGTAATCCATCAATGCAATTTATGTTGTACGAGACAATGTTAGCAAAGCTGAAGAGAAAACGTGTCTTGAAGGGTAGCAACAACGTAACCGCTTTGGAGGTTCGGACTCTAGCATTTTGCATTTGTTTAATTTTGATAAAGATGTTTCTTGCTCTCCATTTTCAAATTCCCCTGTTTATTTCTTTTGTTATTCTCCATAGACATTTCTTCTTGGAGCTTTGGCTAAACTCGGAGCTACAGTCACAACTTATCCTCTCTTGGTTGTAAAGTCGCGACTTCAAGCCAAACAGGTCACAACAGGGGACAAAAGACAACAGTACAAAGGTTTTTCCTCTCTTTTATAAGATCATTAGAAAAGGCTATAAAACTCATTTCCCAATACATGCATCGACGAAAACTGAGAGTTCCTTTTTCGGGTTTCGAATTACAGGAACGCTGGACGCGATTCTGAAGATGATTCGATATGAAGGGCCTTACGGGTTTTACAAAGGGATGAGCACAAAGATTGTGCAGAGCGTTTTGGCTGCTGCGGTTCTGTTCATGATCAAGGAAGAGCTTGTGAAGGGAGCAAAGCTGTTGCTCTCAAACGCGACCTCTAGCAGAGTCAAGTCCAAGCTTTCTTGAAACCAATCCAACTAGGATTTAGAATTAAGATTGAAATAAATAAATAGATTAAATTAAACTTCCAATAATTTCTTGATTAACTATTGGGAATGTCGCGCATTTCCTAATGATTGCAATTGATTATTGTATTTCCTACAAGGATATGGTTTGGGTGGTTCTATGTATTTAATTTCTCTAGTATGAAATCTCTATAAAACTTGGCAGATTTATTTTGTGATTTTCTTAATATATATGCTTCCAATCTATTTGTATTAAGAAACAAATTTCAGCATTTAAGTTTAAGACTTAAAAGTAGTCAAATATATGATGAACAAAGATGATTTTGATAAGGAGGGTTTAATTAGCTGACAAAAAAGGTTTAAATGTTTAATTGACTATATTCTAATAACTAATTATGCAAAATAGAGTGCGATCCTTTTGAAGAGCCCATTAAGGCCCAATGTATATCACCATTGAAACGACATCGTAGTAATACGAGTTTTGACTGAAACGTCTTCTAGCTCCATCAATATATCGTCTTCCTCCTCGTCGAACCAAAACAACAGTCTCTCTTAGTCTTTGCGCTCGAGAAATTACTAAACTCTGCGTTCTCGAGAGCACGAGAGTTTTCGCAGAAATCTAGAGATCTGGTATTTTCTGGATCTGATCTGTCCGCCATGGAAGAGAAGAAGACAGAATCGACGAACAAGAATGTTAAGAAGGCCAATCTGCTGGACCACAACTCGATCAAGCACATGCTCGACGAGTCCGTTTCCGATGTAAGGCACATAAAAAAAACATTCGCAGATTTTTCCTTCGCTATCTCTGATCTGTGAATTATGATCTCCCTTCTGTCATTTTGATGCGTAGATCGTTACGAGCCGTGGATACAAGGAGGATGTGAGGTTGAGCAACCTCAAACTGATCTTAGGAGCGATTATCATCGTGGTTGCTCTTGTTGCCCAGTTCTACAACAAGAAGTTCCCTGAGAACAAGAACTTTTTGATTGGATGCATCATATTATATCCTTTTATTCGTCAGTTATTGCTTCGAATTCGCTTGAGCCCCATTTGATTCTCCAGAATTAACAGTTACAATTGCAATTTGGATGTTTAGACTTTTATTGATTAGATAGATAACTGTAATAAGCTCGATTTAATTTTGAAACCTCATTGTCTTTAGTATGACCATATAAGCTGCTCGATATACATGTCTTATATTTGGATGATTATGAATAAGATGTTTGGTTCTTGACTATGGCAAGTATGTAGTGCTGAATGCGGTGTTGCAGCTGATTCTGTACACTAAGGAGAAGAATGCGATATTGTTCACCTATCCTCCTGAGGTTTGTTCTCTTGACTGTTAAGAATAGTTTTTTTTTTTTTCAGTGAGAATAGTTTTTGTGCGCGGCTTGGAATAAATTTTCTGGCTTGTCTATGATGCAACAATTGTTCATCTGTGATTTAGGTTCATAATGTATATACTTCCCTCATTCACTTAACTGGAACTATATTTTGATTTCCGGAGCCACGCTTTTGCTTTCCTTCTGTTTTGTAAGGAATTAGAGTTTGCATATCTCAGGGCATTTGCATTTCCATTTCAATGTAATATTCCATTACTTAAAGTCTTGGCAATATGACTGTGGTAGTTCTCGTATCTTTTGGTGTTTGAGATCGGTGCTGTCTTGTTTCTAGAAACACATTTGTTGAACTAAGTGGATGATTCTAGAAAGTAGCGTGGGCGGTTTTCCTTCTCATTATCACCAGCTTGAAGAAGATTACTCTTCTCATTTAGTTTTGTATTCTATAGGATGAGATTTTTCCAACATTTGATTCTCTACTTATTGGTTTAGGTCTAAGAATGTGCAACAGAAAGAGCTCGTACCATTTTGTTTTGCTGAAACCATTTCAAATTGATAGAGTGATTTGGTTAGCGTGTTGTTTCATTCTGTAATGTCAAAGCACATAAGGAGTCTATTGTTCTCTGGTTAATCTACATGCACACTTTCATTTGTTTTGCTATGGTTCAAACATGTTTCGTCTAGCTCATCATTTGCTCGTCTACTTAAAATGTTAAAATCGGGGTGGTTAATATGCAGGGATCATTCACCAGCACTGGCGTGGTGGTATCTTCAAAGCTGCCCAGATTCTCTGATCAGTACACTCTCACCATCGACAGTGCTGATCCAAAATCAATCTCAGCTGGGAAGTCAGTCCAGCTCACCAAAAGTGTCACCCAATGGTCTTTCTCTCTCTCTGCATTTTTCTTACACGCTATATCTGTGCAGCATAAACTCGTGCCTCGTTTTCATGGTTTTTGTGTATTTTCAGGTTCACGAAAGATGGAGTTCTTGTTGAGGGTTTATTTTGGAAAGACGTGGAAGCATTAATCAAGGACTATGCAGAAGACGGAGAACCAAAGAAGAAGAAATGATGATATTCCGGAGAAATTATGTTCTTAAAACCTCCAGATGTTGCGTTTTAGATGATTAAAAATCGATGGCGACTTTTGTTTAGAGATGATAAGAATATTCGGGGTTTTTTATAACCAAGATTTTCAAATTGATTTGAGATTTTATGATCACCTGTGGACAAAATAAAAGTTATCCTTAGTAAGCCAATGGCTCACATCTCAAGTTCTTGACATGAGTTGTTGGCTCTTTTTTTAATATTATTGTAACTTTGTGTTTCATCTTCTACTCCAACCAAATATGCTTTTGTTCTTTAGTGTATTTGTACTATTTTACACACTATATACAAGTCAAAATGCTACACCGGTTGCGTATGATTTGGTTTGTAGTTTTGTACTATGATAGATGATGAAACATACAACGATGAGTGGCTTGGATTACTCTAGGCTTTCTAGCCAGCTTTTTCTTTCTCGTATGGCCTTGGAAAATTCACTTGTTGATTGTATTAGGAATCACCTTTTTAAATTCATTATTATCAGACAAATGTCGTATTATCCATCCAAACTGTCCGTCGTCGAGAAGAAGAAAATAATAATTTTCAGCCAAGTTTTGTAAAATAAAAATAGAAAATTATGGCTTTATAATTAAAAAAAAAAACAGGCCCATCCTTTGCTGGGGCCCATTTAATCGAAGCGCACCAGACATTACTCAAGTTGACGTGGCACCTGGTCGAAGTCGGTTACTGTGGGCCTGGGGGACCCACCCACCCCACACACCCACACACATCGGGCTCATGGCTTGAAATTGTGTAATTGTGTGCGTGCTCTCATCAATCAAGCGAGCCGGATCTCAAATGTAATCGAATAACCACGTTTAATTAAATCGTTTCGCATCCGCCAGAACGTCTGTATATAAGTGTGTATATATACAGAAGCTGTTTTGTTTTCTTATCTTTCCATCTTCCGCTACGCGAAGGGGAATCATAAAAGGCACTTGTTTTCAATTTGTTTGTTTTTTCGCTAAGATATTCTTTTTTCCTCTCTCTCGAACATATTCATTCAAACAACTCACCGTCTCTCTCTCTCTCTTAAAAAATTTATAACAAACCCTTTGCCTCTAATTGCATCGAAATCTGTGGATTGATTCTTTGAAGCATTAATCGTTCTGTAGGGTTTCTGGACGAATTTTTTTGTTTGCGATTTCTGGATCGAGTTTGGTTCATCGTGTTTTTTTGTCTTCTCTGTATTACCAACTAGATAAGTTACCGATCCGATATTTGATATGGCCGATTCTAGGAAGCGAGATGACGGAGATAATCACCACGGTCAGCCAAATGACGGCGAGGATGTCTCGGATTCGTCGACCGTTGATTCCCGATCTAACGCTTCCGCTGGATCCGAACGCGAGGATGAACCGACGAGGATCGAGAGTAGAGTTTCAGATCCGTTGACTGACGAAGGCCGCCGAGACTTTTTGCTTGGGGAGGATAGGGTTTTGCGGTGGCTGCGGGCTTTGGATATGCAAGTCCTGGGAGCTTGTCGAGGCGACGAGAGGTTGAAGCCGTTGTTGAAGCTGAACGTATCCAACGGTATGGCCGAAGATCGATTGCTCGCGCATCTTAGCCAGGTTTGAATGATATAATCTCCAGTTTCCGAATATGGTGATTTTAGCTTCTCATTGTTTTGATTGAGATAATCTGATTTATTTGTTCTATTGAATAAGCACTTCGAGCCGGCCGAGATTGGGATGCTGGCCAGGTGTTTTTGCATACCTCTGGTTTCAGTACGCGTCGGGAAGATCAAGAAGGAAGGGACCCTAATGCGACCTACTCCCATAAGGTAATCAAGAGACCGATGTTTCATGAGTATGTGACCGTGATGATTTGTTAATTCTAGGTTTTTCCGGCTCTCTAGCCTCTTTTTCTCTCTAGTTAGGTTTTGCTGGCTTTGAAGACGGGTCTTATGTTAGAGCAGTAGCATAACAAAAAAGAGAATGTTAATTAATGGTTTGTGTGTAATCTGTCATAATGCTCACTTGTTGGCTGATTATCTAAATCAATCGTAATTTTGAAATCATCTGAGGATTCAAAGTCAAGTTCAGGATGCTGTTTTTTTTCTTTTGTGCACAAACACAATGCCTGCTTTAGTGTTATCTTCCTTTTGATTGCGTCATTCTGAATATATATTTTACAGTACTCTCTCGCAGAGTTTCTCCATGTCTGGTCTCATGGTTTAAGCATGCCTGTGTTACATTGTTTTTTATATCTCTATTACTCCGCCTTTATCCATTTGGTCAGTTATGTTTGTATCAATGTTTTTCTAACTTTTGATTTGCTTTGGTTTAACTAAATGCCTTTAGAAACCATAGGAACTCAATCAGGTGTATGTTGATACTGTTCATGCTTCCAAATAAAATGTATCTTTTATTGTAGGCAATGTGGGCGTAATCTGTTATGATCTCTGGTAAATGATGAAGTAAAGGTAGTTTCGTCTCCCATGTTGTGTAGTCTGCTCTTGACATCTAGTCATATAGGGCTTAAAAATTCTCTCTGTTTGTCATAACATCATTGACTATATATATACTTCTTAACCACTTTATAGCATCTCTGTTTGATTCTCTACTTTTTCTCTCTTGTTACTACGTATTTGATTTAAAAAGTCATTTGTGCGTACTGGTGGTACCTTCTGTTAAAAAATATGAAAATGGATCTCTCTAAAGTTCATCTCGGGAAGCTCTTAGATAATCATTTCCTTATCGTTTTTGGTTCAAGTTTCTCTAAGTTGCACGCTGGAGGAGAATTTTTTGCTGAATGAGGTCCCTTGCAATGTTATGTTTTTCAGTTAGGCTAAGCTACAGTTTAAAAAGTGTCATAAATTAGTGTACATATATTCTATGTTGTGTGAATAATTAATAATAGCTTGGCTGTTATGAAAACAGTTTTGCATGTTTATGTTAGTGGAATCTTTTTTTGCGATTTGAATTAGGAATAGCTTGCAAATTGTTGGGAGAACATTTAAAAAGCTCCCGGAATTGATCCAACTGGTTTTCAGCATGTAGTGTTTGGATTTGTTAATGGGTTTACTTTTGATATTGGAGATTTACTGACTAATTTGTTGACATTTTATGTCCCATTGGTCAGGGGTAACTTGAGCCTTATGGTCTTGCCAACATCTGACTTGCGACTCTCATTCATTGGAGACAATGGTCACTCAGAACAGCTCTTTACTTATACCAGCAAATCTCAGTGCTCCGCGGTATCAATTGAGGAGATAACTGCAGACAGCTCTGGTAGATCCTTTGTTATAAGGATCGCAGATGGCAATGCTTTTTACTATTGGTGCTCAGAGAAGTCAAAACTTCTGGGAACTGAATTGCGTAGGAAGGTTTGTGAGATAGTGATGATCTTGTTTTTTTGTGAATACTTGTGTTTGCATCTAGAATTTCTCATTACCTGTTCTTTTTTTTTTATCTGTTTCTCCTGTGTAGATGAAAGACTTGATCAAGAAGAAGCCATCAATCTCGGAACTAACTGGGATTGAAGAATCACGTCTTGGCTCCGTTGCTTCTCATCTCCGTTTGTATCTCATGGGTTCGGTGGTGCCTAACATCAAAGGTTGTTCGGTCCCAACTTCTGATTCATTATCGTCTTCCGCCTCTTCTGAAACAGCTGATTCCTCCTCCTCTGGCGCATCGTCGAAATCTCTTAGAGCACGCCACTATGGGACTCAACCGACAAAGGCCCAAGGAAGCCTCAGCCCTAGATCAAGCTCCTTCAAAGAAAACACACTGAGGAACTCATCTCTACGCATCTCCTCTAGAGATAAATCAAAGCTACGCAGTGAAGGTCGTTTCTCGATCTTTGATAATTTACCCATCACCTCCATCCCCACGAATGTAGAGGGTTTTATCCAGCCAGAAGGAGAAGGTGAAGAAGCCTCAGCGGATAATAATAGAAGCTGTCAAACAAACGAATCTGAAGCAGCGGAGCTAGCACCAAGTACACTGACCTTACCGCCCCACTTTCCTTTGAAGATGGGTCCACCAGTCTTTTCTCCTTATTACTGCTGGTGCCCTCCAAGCACCTCATCGCTTCACGCACCATCTGCTTCTTATCAGTTCCCTCCACTATCCATCGAGCTACCTTTGCTTCCGCCTCTTTCCTCCTTATTACCTGCATCGGGATCGGATGGGTTCTTGATCCCGTCGTCACCGCTCGATCTCTCTGACATCCCTCCGTTGCCTTTAGTCCACCACATACCCATTTCGGGCTCATCATCATCATCATCCCAGCAGATGATGATCCCCATAATGTGCGACCCTATCGTTCATATTCCGGTTATGGATATATGCTCGTCGGGTCAAGCCTATCTGGTGAGCGCAGGACCCACAGGGATGATACCCACGAGCATCCCTCCGCTCCCGGTGGAGAACGATTCGCTGGTTGAGAAAGGCGCAAGAGAAACACTGCGATTGCTCATAAGCGGAGCCAGTGCAACCACCTCTGCTCCTTTGAACCACCATGGAAGCAGGGGTCTATACAGTGGGACAAGGGACGTGGGTGGTGGTGTGAGCTTGTTTGCACCTATTGGGCTGCAACAACCGAGTCCAGGAGACGGTGGAGATGTTGGTGGTGACAGTGTGAGCTCAGGCGAAGCAGTGTCTGTGCCTCCCAGAGAGACTTCTGGTTAGTTTTTTTTTTGTAAGTGTATTTTTTTTTTGGAATTGAATCTAAAGAAGTGTATAGAAAGAGGGGGCTTGTGAAGCTCATCTCTCGCTTAGCTCTTGTTTTTTTGTTCAGCCCAGCTCTTTGTTTCAGGTGTAATTAGTCGGGTTTGTTTTCTTGTAGCTTGCTTGTTATCGTTGTTATCTTCGAGTTTCAAAGTAAGCTAAGGGATACGATAATAATAAAATTTATTTGGCATTTTAACACTTTTTGAAACTTGCAAGATCTAATTTTCTTCTGGAGAAAAATTGATGGAATGGTATAAAATACAGATGAGATTAATTATTAAGAAATATTCGTTTATGACAAGTATATATATATATAAAAGTATAACTATTGCACATGTGTCTTCCAATATGAAGACAAAACAGCCGTATACAATTCGATAGTGCCTTTTCTCAAATAAAATTTTTAAAAATGCTACGCGTACAAAGAAAATTGGAAAAAAGAGAGTAGTAGTATTGAGTCTTTAATATTTTATTGATTCACAAATTACATTATTAAGAAAATTGGAAAAAAGAAAATTGATGATCGATTTATTGATTCACAAATTACATTAGAAACTCTATAAATTAATAATATTGAGTCTTTAATATTTTATTAATTTGTAAATTTTTTTTATATATTTCTTATTTTATATAAATATAAAAAAGTCAAGTTATTTTTGATATATTTCTTGTTTTATAAAACCAAATCGAAAACTAACATTAACACTTTGGTATTTGTACACACTAATTTTTGCTTTTTATTTATAAAACCAAATCAAAAATTAACATTATAACTTTGATATGTTTCTTATGTGAGATGCTGGAAATGATTAAAATGATTAGTTGAATGACACTATCTTAAGAAAATGCGCTGTGATGATTTTTCTTTCGACAACAATAAATTTTATGTAAGTTTATTTAATAAAGTAAAGAAAACTGAAGAAGATGGGTTTTGGATTTTTGATTTTAAATCATATCCTATGATATATAGTTAGCCATATTTATTATTGGCCATAACTCATGTAGATTGGTAGAAAAGTTTGCCCTAAAAAAAAAAACTTTGTTTAGCACAGAATTAAGCAGCTTATTACCTGTACTGTACTTAATTGTCACTTTCGGATTAATCACACGCCTAGCCTAGTTATTAAATTACTAAATTCAGCCCACGCTGTCGTTTAGCGAGATCTGGCTAGTGCAAAAAATAAAAATAAAAATTAAACAGCATTTGAGACGATCGCATCTCCACCGTCTAAGATCAAATTAATATTCTCTCCAACTTGATCCAAAATTATTAACCAGACGATATTTTTTGATTCCCTCTCCCACTTTCTTCCTCCCAATCCGACTCTTCTTCCTACGCGTGTCCTCCTCTCCTCACTCTCATCTCTCTTCCTCGTTTATCGCAGGATCTCTCCCGACCCTGCTTCTGCTCTTTCTCCGATTCACCGCCTTCTCGGATCTCTGCCTCCTCTTCTTCTTCTTCTTATTCTTCTCTTTTCACTCTCTTCTGTATTAGTTTGGATCTGCGTGGTTTCTGCTGAGATTCGTACTCGATTTCAATTCGAAATCGGTTCTGTTGCTCGCGGTGATTGAAACCGGCCTCGGAGATTTGACGGAATCATCGAATCCTGAGGATTAGTGTATTTTTTTTGTTTCCTTTGTAATTTTTTTGGTTTCTCGATCCTGTTTGTTCGACGAAGATGGAGGATCCCGATATTAAGAAGTGTAGATTGAGCAGCGTGACCGTGGATGACGTCATCGAGCAAGTGATGCCGTACATAACCGAGTCGATAGATCGCGACTCCGCTTCGCTGGTGTGTCGGAGATGGTTCAAGATAGACTCCGAGACGAGGGAGCACGTGACCATGGCCCTTTGCTACACATCGACGCCCGATCGTCTGAGCCGCCGGTTTCCGAACCTGAGGTCGCTCAAGCTCAAAGGCAAGCCTCGAGCCGCTATGTTCAATCTGATTCCGGAGAACTGGGGAGGATTTGTTACCCCCTGGGTGAACGAGATATCCGCTTCGCTGCGGCGGCTCAAATCGGTGCACTTCCGGCGAATGATCGTCAGCGACTTGGATCTGGATGTTTTGGCTAGAGCGAGATCAGATGAGCTCGAGGCTTTGAAGCTCGATAAATGCTCCGGATTCTCCACTGATGGACTTTTGAGCATCGTTAAACACTGCAGGTATATTGATTTCTTTGTATCTGTATTATCCATTAAGGATTTATGATTCTCGGGTTTATCACATACTTTTCTACTTGACGACACTTGTCATTACCTACTTTGGCTAGAGTGCATTTGTTTCTTTTTTTTGGTTTACTTTAAATCTTAAAGATTGTTTCTTTGAAGGTCTGATTTATCTTTATATCAATTCGGTAAGTAGAAACTTTGTCGAGTAGGTTTTCTCTTTAGTGATATATTTTTGAACCTTGCTTTACTTGACACTGGTGATTATATATGCATAAATAGCAGAAATATTCATATCGTTCTTGAATTCTTAACCTCTTTGCCGCTGTTGTGCCCTGCAATTTAAGCAGAAACTCCTATGATCTTCAGTTATTTAAAGTATAAACCTTGGTGCGGATTTTATCTGTCACCAAAGGAAATTAATGGCAATTTATTCTTAACGATTCTAATGGCAAATATTTGTGTGCGCAAAAGTTGTAGTTATGAATTTTAAAATCTCTTTTCAAGCATGATATAAATGATTGCTGCTAAGAAATTTTTAATTTATTATTAGCTCTCAATTTCCTTTGAACGTTAGTATAAAGTAAAAACGAGATACGTTGTGCTTCTTCAATGGCGTCCTCTTACGCACTATTCTCTACGGTCTTCACTGGTTTCGCTGCAAAGATTGATTTCTGACATCTGCAGTTCATGTTTTTTATGTCGTTCTTGCATCCTTGATTCGGCTGCTGCTGTTGTGCATATGCAATTTTAAGTTGAAAATCCAATTATCTTGAGTTGTTTCTCACTTTATTCGTGCTTCGTGTCTGCTGTTCTCTCTACAGGAAAATAAAAACATTGTTAATGGAAGAGAGTTCTTTCGTTGAAAAGGATGGTAAATGGCTTCATGAGCTTGCTATGCACAACACATCGCTTGAGGTTTTAAACTTCTACATGACTGAGTTTGCCAAAATCAACCCCAAAGACTTGGAAAGCATAGCTAGAAATTGCTGCCGCTCTCTGAAATCTGTGAAGATGGGTGACTTTGAGATTTTGGAGCTAGTTGGGTTCTTTAAAGCTGCAGCTAATCTTGAAGAATTTTGTGGTGGCTCCTTGAATGAGGATATTGGAAGACCTGAGAAGTACATGAATCTGACTTTCCCCCCAAAGCTATGTCGTCTGGGCTTCTCTTACATGGGACCTAATGAAATGCCAATACTATTTCCATTCGCGGGCCAAATCCGGAAGCTGGATTTGCTTTATGCATTGCTCGAAACGGAGGATCATTGCACACTAATCCAAAAGTGTCCTAATTTGGAAGTTCTTGAGGTAAATTATTATCTTGCTGTCTTTCCCTGTTAACCACATATTTGGGGCTGCTTCTTTACTGGTAAATAATGCTCATATTGAATACTTATCCTATTTGTTCACGAAAGATCTCTAAGCGAGTAATTCACTTTTTATCTTCTTATCGACTCCACACTATTCAACTATCATGAATTTAGCAATGATTCTCAAGTGTATAAAATGTGGTAGATAAGGGATATGAATGCAATATCTTCTCTCTATACATATATATAAGACTGACAGTTCTTGCTGTATTTCAGACAAGGAATGTAATCGGAGATAGGGGTCTAGAGGTTCTTGCACAGTACTGTAAGCATTTGAAGCGGCTGAGGATTGAACGGGGTGCAGATGAACAAGGAATGGAGGACGAAGAAGGATTAGTCTCCCAAAGAGGATTAATCGCTCTGGCTCAGGGATGCCAAGAGCTAGAATACATGGCGGTGTACGTCTCGGACATAACAAACGAATCTCTTGAAAGCATAGGCACGTATCTGAAAAACCTCTGTGACTTCCGCCTTGTCTTGCTCGACCGGGAAGAGAGAATTACAGATTTGCCGCTGGACAACGGAGTCCGGTCCCTCTTGATCGGATGCAAGAAACTCAGGCGGTTTGCATTCTATCTCAGACAAGGCGGCTTGACCGACGTGGGCTTAAGATATATCGGACAGTACAGTCCAAACGTGAGATGGATGCTTCTCGGTTACGTAGGTGAATCAGACGAGGGCCTGATGGAATTCTCGAGAGGTTGTCCGAATCTACAGAAGCTAGAGATGAGAGGTTGTTGCTTCAGCGAGCGAGCAATCGCTGCGGCGGTTATGAAACTGCCTTCGCTGAGATACCTCTGGGTACAAGGCTACAGAGCATCGGTGACGGGACAAGATCTGAGGCTGATGGCTCGACCTTACTGGAACATCGAGCTGATCCCGTCGAGAAGAGTCCCGGAAGTGAATCAGCTTGGAGAGGTAAGAGAGATGGAGCATCCGGCTCATATACTGGCTTACTACTCTCTGGCTGGTCAGAGAACAGATTGTCCACCAACTGTTAGAGTCCTGAGGGAGCCATGAATGATCCAAAGCAGTCTCGAGTTTGTATATAAAGATTTGATTCATCTTTTTTTTAGTCTCGAGTTTTGGGGGTTTCCGTGAACTGTGAATTTTTTTCTTTCGTTCTGTTGTAACGTCAATGGTTTTGAGAGATTTACATAGAATTTTCTTGTTTGTAAGGTGGTCAATCACTTTTTGTTTTTTTGCACAGGGGTCTCTATACTCTATTGTTTTTTTAATAAAATCCCGAAGATTTTGAAGAGATTTATCGTCGATGGTTTTGAGAGATTGATTTGATTGACGTGGAATTTGACCCGAATAACTCAATTTGTTGTTGCGCAAGTGTAAAGAGTGTCCTAGAGTGTATAATTTGTTTTTTTTCCGACAACTCATAATGGACTCAATTAAGAGATTCGTACTTTTTGAACAAGATCTACCTAAATAACCGATAATAATGGAATCTATTATTATTGCCGACAAATAGAAAAAAGATGGAATCTAATTATCAATGAGTCCAGAAGGCGACCGAAGCTCTCAGATTCTTGTAACCAGAGACGGATCTTTTAATAATACATATACGTTATAGATAATTGTCGTATGTGTGCATATGCGCAAATGCATCTCGTTTACATTATACAGAAGATTCCCCCATGTTTTGTGATATTTCTCCAATGTACATACAGTAAATGGGACTTCTCACCTTTGAAAGTTTATTATATACTATATATAGTTTCGAGGGATCATGCAAAGTTAGCTATCGTCAATTGGTGAGAGAAGAAGAATGATGGAAGAGTAGCTGAGCATTGGGTACAAATTTGCATCTAAGAAGTGTCGATATTGCTTCATCGCCGTTTCTCTCTCTGGGAGATGAGGTGTTATGCAGTCGAAAGGGCTCGGTTTGCTCGTGTCTACGAATGCCTCCCATCGGTATCCAGGCCGCTCAGGGAGTGAAACTATTCTCGCTAAATGACTCGTGTTAAAGGCCACGTATATTTCTCTCTTCACTGAATCCACCTGCAGAAATTACATTAAAAAAATAAAAGTGGTTTCAAATGGAGCCACGTTTGCTTCATACCACGACTTAAAAGTGAAGTCACATAGAGAAAATAGGATACCAGTGAAAATGCAACAAATCGACTTGTTTCAGACCAATCTGGCATCCCAGGAGCAAGACCATGCCATTGCAGACGCTTTGCTGTTGGGAAGTCGTCCAGGCCAAGTGATTCACATTCACTACAAGTTTATTCATAATCCCCATCAAAGCAAAGAAAACGCATATCACAAGGCTAAAAGAGTGAAGGAATGTATAATTATCGGTATTTGAAACTATGTGAAGCGATAAGAAGAAGATTACATACTTACGAAACTTGATAAGAAGACGGCAGAATCTGAAGAAGTCAGAATGTGCTTCTTCCTTTTTATCCCACCGAAAATAGTTCAACTGCATCAGAATTGTGTTAAAATTGTTGGAAAGCTAAGATCGAAAACAAAAAAAAAACTTAAAGATTGCCCCTAGAAACAAAAGCATTAAAGGTTTACATAGTTGTCATGGCAATAGGTGTTGTTGTTTCCCCCTTTTGTATGGCCATATTCATCTCCCATGTAGATCATCGGGACACCCTGGTGATAAGTAGTTCAGAAAGACGGGAAAAAAAATAAACAGATCAGATCATTTTAAAACGAGAATGCATCAAATGTTGCAATTACAAAAAGATTGAAGAATTAATACTTAAAAAAAAAAATGTATGTGCCATAAACATGTTGAATGATAATGATTAATGAATATGCTCAGAATGTGTTCAAACGTTCTTAACCCTAGTTCATATTCTTAGCATGACACCATACCAGTCACCACTAAAAACGTTGCAAATGCAAACAATCATATGCCGTAGTACTAAATTGCTAGTGGAGTTCGATTATCTTGTGGTTTAACTCACGACCTCTACTCCAGTATGATAGTTCAACGTGCATAACATCAGTCAAAAGAGTTTAAGCAGCCATTAAAATAAAAGTAAGTAACAAATGGTTGGCTTTACCTGGGCTACCATGAGGGAAACAAAGAAATTTCGCATCTGTCGTTTTCTTAATCTCTTCACGGAGATACTTACAAAGTCTCCCTCCTGCAGCCCAATTAATACCGATTAAATGAAACCTTTTAAGTTTATGTGTCGTATAGCCCCTTCATTTCAGCTTTTAAACATTCTACAAAAGTCTTGTGATATAATAGAGACTGAATAACAGAGCTGATGAAGGAGAATGCAACTCGATAATACAATCAAATATTCTGATGTTTTGATCTTTGATTTTGAACTTCCAACTTGATAACAACGAGAACCTTTTTTTTTATTTACTATCAATCAATGAGAAACCTACTAAAAACTTGTTTTTATGAAGTTGTACATCTTACATTTCTTTCAAACGAGTCTCATAATTCTGCACCAAAACTACTAATTTCAATCCAATCTTAAAGTTTTCTTTTAAAGACGCTGAAAGCTGTTTGAAGAGGATTTATTTCTAGAAATAATTCTAACGAATATTTTAGCCATCATAAGAAAAAAAACATTTGTTAAAAGGAGTAAAAAACCAAGTTCCACACAATCGCACAAATTTAATATTTTACCTCACCACAGTTCCAGCTGCAGTTGTGATTCTCTCCATCATTATTCTCTTCTCCATTTGCCAAGTTATTCTTATTGTTGTAGGTTACTAAATCTGCCAAAGTAAAACCATCATGCGCACATACAAAATTGATGCTGTTCCAAGGTTTCCTACCACCCTGATGCATAAGACAAAATTGTATATTGATAAGATATACAGCAAAAAATATGAAGCTTCACAGACAAGACAACCAAGAGCATTCCACAATACCATAATTCTCAGCCCTAGTAACAATCCATTGGCAAAGCCTATCCTAACATAGATATTAGGGCAGACCCCAACATAATAAAACTCAACTTTACCTGGTACAAATTTGGGCTTCCACATAGACATTCAGCAAAAGCACCGGAAAAGCCATCGGTTCCTTTTATGAAGTGTCTCACAACATCCCGGAACTGAAATGGACAAGAATGTCACTATTCCATATTAAATTCACAACGATGACAGATATCATGCGCACATAAAATGGGAAACTGCCACGAGAATGATTAAAACTTCCATGTTCATTGCGAATACAGGCTGATATACATTTCTGTTCACTAGTACAGGTAGATCACATAGCTGTCCCTTTTCCAATTGATTAGAGCAGATTCTAAGGGTCAGCAGAAGGATCATTAATCGATACATCACATTTCGCTTAAAACCCTTATACACACGTTTCCATATCCGTTGATATGACTGCATGCATAGGTTTCATGTAATGAATATATATCAAACCACATAAAGGAAAGTAGTTTATCCTCGTAATACATTACTGACCTTTCCATTCCACTCAGACCAAATACCCCAGTGTGGAAACATGCCAACTTGGTAAAGCCCACCCGCATCCCATGCTTCAGCTATTAGCTGTTTGCAAAGAAGAACCATACCAAATTAATATCCCGTTGTTAAAGATCCTACATTAATAAGTGTATTTACATCCAATAACACTAATAAGAAACTGATTACTTTATATCAACAAGAAGAAATAAAACAGGTTATATGCTGATTAATCTTTTGGTGCAGATCATTAATTACATTGGGAGTTAGTAAAAAAGACAGAAACCAAGGAGATAACCGTTTAAATCAATTGCTAGACTTTGTCAATTATAAGAGCTTGTGAAGCTGTTCTTTATGTGCGTTTAAATCAATTGCTAGACTTTGGCAAATTGCACGCAAACGAAGCAGAAGTAAATACGAGATTGCTCTGAACAATGAGAAACGAAGTTATATAAAGGGGAAATATCAAGGAAACTAGTTGATCACCTTAACACCACGGAGTATTGGGTCATTACTTATCATGTCAATTACTGGAGGGCAACTAACAGGGGTACCAGTTGTCAGCAAGTCACCTTCTACATCAGCCCCATAAACATTGGCTGCATCCCAAAGGCTAACAAGAACAGAACCATAAACATTCCAGAAACACATAGACCAAACAAACACTCATTTGACCTACTATAGAACATTTTCACCTGCTGCTCCTTGACATGATTGAGCCAAGATCAAAGCGGAAGCCGTCGACGTGCATTTCTGTTACCCAATATCTGTTCGAGAAAGAGATATCCACAGGCTTAGGAAAAATTAACTGAGGATAAAAGCATGAAATAAATTAATTTTAGGAAGTACCTCAAGCAATCCACTATGAATTGACGCACCACAGGATGATTGCAGTTGAACGTATTACCACAGCCTGAATAGTTATAGAACTCGCCCTGTTTAATCACAACATATGCAAAAACTTTAGGTTCATCGATAAAGAATCATATCGTAATCATCAGTATGAGACTACAAGCTTGAAAACCAAAAGCATTACGGATATTGATTCAGATATCATCATTGGGTGGAATATATTCTACTATGCTCGACCTAGCGGAGTTATGTTAAAGGTCATGCAGAAACACACAAAAAGAGGTTCCTACAGGTTTCTGATGCATCTTGAGTGTACTTTATGTTTTAACTGGCAGAAGAAAATGAGTCCTAAATTTTAGATTCGTACCCCACAGATCTTTTGATTGTCTATTGTTCCGTAGACAGTGAAACTCTCAAAAAAGAAACACATGACTGCTTGATGAGCATTACCTTTGGAGCAAGCATGTAATAGACACTGTTATCAACTCCTCTAAATGAGAAAATGGGGCCTTTTTCATTGCCTTCGGCTGTGTGGTTCAAAACGACATCCATGATAACCTGCTTAAAATCTATCAAGAGCTGCATCTGTAAACCAAAAAACAAATATTTAGCGACTTGGAAACTGGTTGTCACCTCAATTCCTCGTTTGTGTGCCTCTTTAACAAGAATTTTGAACTCATTTATGGCTCTTCCAGCAAAGTTGCGAGAGCTTCCCGATGAGTATCTGATCATGGGCGAGAAGAATCCAATGGTAGAGTAACCCCAAAAATTTACCCTGAACAAGCAAGACAACCTGATTAGACATGTTATATGCAACATTTAACTGGGTTACTTTGCGAAAGTTAAAGATGATATGGTTTCATGTAAGAGAGAAAGCTCAATCTATGTATTCCAGTGTTTCACCCTCATTAATCGGAAGTTTCCTGAGACAACAACAATCCTAGTTGAAGAATTTCTTGAGATGAATTGATACATGCTCGCAATCACAGATGTCAACTTCAGGTTGTTCTACTATATAGTTTGCTCATCCCAGAAGTCACTCGATAAAAAACTGACAAAGCAAAACTATCAGCCGGAAGTATGGTCACTAATCAAAGGTATCTGGTCAAATGGCATACCTATGGTCTCCCATTATCGTATTGTAGCTGTAATACTCCAGCTCGTTAAACTCGTGACATGGCATTAGTTCTATGCAATTTATCCCAAGCTCCTGTCAATATGTAAACAATTTAAAGTTGGCATCAGAATTTCACCTAGAAACTATCTATAGCAAGCTTGTTCTCGGTAGAATAGTTGACGGTTTTCTCAACAGTGCATATATTTAGTATCCAGTACCTGCAAATGGTCAAGCTTCTCTGCAACACCCTGGTATGTGCCAGGGAATTCAATTTTGCTAGATTCATGCCTTGTGAAACCTCGCACATGCATTTCATAGATCACAAGATCCTTCTGTGAAAGCTTCAGATGCATATCCCCCTCCCAATCAAACTGAATAGCAGAAAAGACCAATAAACATCACATGTCAAATATTTACTAAAGAAATAACTGATCCAGCACGAAAGATTGAATGATAATACTTGTGTTCCTCCACATTATTTAGCAACGAGTACATCACCAGGAACAATATATTATGGTACCTCTTCATCAAGAGTGGGTACCATACACGCCATTTGAGGCCAACAATTTTCATCAGCTCCCAAAACTCCAAACTCGTCTCTGCTTATAATTGCCTATACCAAACCAAAGGAAAAAAAGTTATGTAGCCAGTAAAATCAGAACAAAAGAAGAAGAGAAAGCCAAGCAAAGCGATTATCAATGAGACTGTTTCAGCTTCTGTACGTATTTACTCAGAGAACCTTCAATTTTCAGTTACCTTTGCGTAAGGATCCAACAAAATATTGGAGGAGTCATAATAGTGACCTTCTTCAGGAGAAAACTTCCCGTCAAATCTGTAACCATACAACATATCTTCGAAATTCCCTTCCAAGAACACATGCCATACATGGCCGGTTCTATTCGTTGATGGATCGAGCTGAATCTCCTCCGTCACTTTGTTCTGCAGCGTTAAAGCAAACCCCCCCCCCAAAAAAAGGTTTAAAAAAAAAATGCTCGGTTAAATCGAATTAGAAAACAATCGCGTGAAAGGCTAACCTGGCGAAGGTCGGAGAGAGAAATCAAGCAGATGGTGGCGGAAACGGAGTTTGCAGAGTACACGGAGAAATTGACGCCGTCGTCTCTGACGGTGGCGCCGAATGGGGAAGGGAGTCCACCGGAGACAAGGAATCCCTCTGATTTAGTAGGTTTCTCCACTACGACGACATTTTCAGCTTCGCTGCTTCTTCTGTCCTTCGCGGAAAGCGACAGCGGCTGCGCAGCTGATCGAGAGAGGCGCTTGAAATTGGGCGCGCGGATTTTAGGGAAGGCGTGGTTAGAGAAGAGAATGTTGAGGTTGTTGCGATGGAGGAAAGTGGAGCTGCATTTGATTGCATCCATGGATACTCAAACAGTCAAACTGAATGAAAGAGAGACTGAGAGTGAACGAGTGATCATTTGATCTACTTTTATTTATTTTCTTTCCAAAATCCAAATTTTTTTCACAAAAACAAATAATTGAAAATGAGACGCAAAAAAAAAAAAACTAAACTTATTACAAATGGGCTACAACAAAATGGGCTTGTCTTCTTCTTTTTTATCGTTCAAAACATGCTTCCTTCTACGAAATATACATGAAAACTAAAATCTTCCTTTTAAAATAGTTGCAAGAAATAAAACAGTTAACGCTGTTTTTTCGTTATCGCGAATGGCTATTCTTACATTATTATGCAATTAATATTAAATATTCGTGACTCGAATCATTATTTCACAATGTGACAAAAAATTAATATCTTACTTCAGATTCTTCTAATAGTCACAAACAAAAAAAATCTTAGAATATTTTACCAAAAAATTAAAAAATCTTAGAATAAATGCATAATAATTTATTAGTAACGTACATTTGAATTGTTGTCGTATACGTCACAAATACATACATGATACATATAATATGATTGAGATGTTGCATATCTTATATAATTATAAAAAAACAAAAAAAAGTTGTATAGAAAAAGACTATTATCACAAGTCGTATTACTCTTTCGAAACATTTTATTTGTTAAACTTATAAGAATAATTATTCTCTTATATTATTTTATTAGGTATTATAATCAATTATCAAGTCTAATCAAGATTATGGAAGTATTTTCAATTTAACTTTTTTAACGAAGTAGATCAGTTCAGCGTAGATAATAATATTTGTCCAACCGAAGATGGGTATTCGTAAATTTCTCTTATTGGATAGGAGGATAGAACTAAAGAAGCTTATAAAACAGTCGTTGGATTTTCTTTTCTATCCGCGAGATTCGAGAGAGAAAAAATTAGAAACAAAAATCAAATTATAGAGACGAGCTTTCAATATAAGATGTGGCCATACATTAAAAACATGCTGATGACGTCGAGACCCATTTCCAAATTCTTCAAAAAGAAAAAAAGAGATACCATAGGATAATTAACCGTTAACATACGGTTGAAAAAAATTTAAAAAAAAAAAAAAAAAACATACGGTTGAAAAGTGTTGTCGTATATATGCATAAGAGTCAAATTCATACGTATGGACGGTATGGTCCCAACGATCGAGTCATCGAGATACTTTGATATATATAATATACATAAAACTACAAGAACTCAATGTTGTCAGTTTGTATGGGTATTAGCAAATCATGTTACGCTTTCGTATCATTGTATCTGTTAAAGTTGTAGACCAAGTTTCCAAAGGTATATTTCGTAGTTAATGAAATTTTTTTATTGGGATCAATGATGCTGACTAGATCTCATTTATCCTTTGTAACGAAAAGTTTGGTTAAAGACGAGCCGCAATTATCAATGCAATGATATATGCACGAGCATGAGACATCTTTATACGAATAGTCTGTAGACTTGAACATTTATTTCGATAAACAATATATCCATCCATTTGTCAAGTTTATTACTACAGAGTTTATCTAGCAGCTTTATTAGCATGTTAAAATTATTTTATCCAACAATTTACATTCAAATAATTTTCGTGTAAATTTACTTTTCTTATGACTAATATGTTAGATAAATAGTGGACTGACACAATTATAAAATAGTAGAAACTCTTGAACTATTGTTTGATGTAAGAAACGATATTTTGGTTCATAATCGTAGAACTCTAAATAACTAGCTTTTATAGATTGATGACTTCTCATCCTTTTTACTAATATTTTTGACATATGCCGTCATACATATAAATCACTTTTAAAAACTATTAAAATTTGAAAATTTTATGAATGTGTTATGAATAATAAAAAAAAATACTAGATTACTACAACACTTAATTATGCATGAAAGTTACAACAAGTAAGACTTGCCTTTTCAGTGAGAACTTGCATTAAGGCATATGATTCCTAATTTAGAAAGATATAGTAAATTTTAGGAAATTGACTACTGTTTATTAAGACTTTTTTTTAAACAATAAGAATAAGCTCATAAAATACTCTTAAGAGTTTAGATTCCTTTTTCAAGTCTCCACGAAACTTGGAAAAGAAAAATAAATTACCCCTCAAAATTATTAAATTACAAAAAGAATATAGAAGAGTCGGCCATTTGATGGAGTAAAGAAGATAGAGAGATAAGCTTAGGCAGAGAATCACGCAAAAGTCACGTGTGTATGTCTCTGTTTTCTTGTGACCAAGGGGCGGATTTTGTTTTCCGATCTTGATCGAACAAAAGATTCGTTTTGGCTCTGGAGCTTCTACAAGGTAAAGAAAGAAACTGTTGACAAAACACAACATTCATAAAATCTGCAATAACTTTGAGGAAGAAAAAGAGAAAAAAAAATGTCGGCTTATGCGCATCAGATGGAGAGGGAATTCTCAGGTCTATCCAGCCGAGGCAATTCCGGTATATTATTCATAATCTTTCTCGCTTCTGATTCTCGAGTTCTTGCAATGATTTTCTGATATTTATATATAATCTTTCTTTGTCTTATTTTGTTGTTGTTGCAGAGATGGGGAGTCGATTTTCGATAGATTCAGGATGTTACATGACATCATTAGCAGCTACAATCTTCGTTGCTTCTCTTGTAACATTCGGTGTTTTGATGCTTACACTTCTTATAGCTATATCAACCATGTTACAGAGCTGTGAAAGTCAAACTTCTGGAATCGTCGAGGTTCAAAGACTTGATGATGAGAGTTTCAGTTACTGCAGAATCTTGTCTCTACACTCGCAGCTCAACAGATTGGTGGAAGAAGAAGAGGACACTAGTATTGAGTTGCCATTGTTATGCAGAGATGTTGCTTTACGCAGAATCAAACAAGGAATCTACTTGAGAGAGTTAAACTTCACAATCCAAATGGCTCTCTCTTACTTCCGGACCATCAAACCGATGAAAGATAACCGCGATGTTGTTGTGATCGATACCGATGAATTCAATCTGTAAGTTTTCAGTTGAAGTGTAGTTTTTTTTTTGGTCAGAAAGTATTTGAAATTGTTAATTTTGCTTCTTATCTATACGTAGATTAGTAGAACAAGAGAGTTATCACATCGAAGAAGCAAAGCGTCAGAGAAGCAAACTAACACTTGGACTATATTCTAACCTAAGATCACAAGGCTATTCAATGGTTCTGTTATCAAGAAGACCCGAAAGCGAGAGAAATTCCACGGCCGAGCAGTTGAAATCTAGAGGATACACCGATTGGTCCCATTTGATCATGAGGTTTTTGGCAATAAACGTTTAACTACTAATCTCTCATTCACATCAAAGTAGCAACAAAACCAGAGATGATTGATATTATATGTTGTCTTATTTGCAGGGAAGATACAAGACAGAAGGAAGAGTTAGAAAGAGGACACCGCGTAATTGGACTCATTGGTAATCATATGGATGTGTTAACAGGCCAGTGGAATTGGAGAAGCAAGCGTCTGTTCAAGCTTCCAAGTCTTACCTACGAAGATATTTTGGATTACAGTGAAAGATGAGATCATGGAGACTCTGCTTTTCAACTTCAAATGTGTATAGGTGTTTTCAAGAGTTCCTGTGATATAAGTTCTATACCATTCAAAGATAAGGTAGACACATACTTAAAGATTGATCACGCTACATGTACCATTTGTGATAAAAATTCTATACCATTCTAGTTTGTTCTTCAATTTCCTGAATTGGTCGGTGGTCATTAGGAGCAAAATCATACATGCAAAATCTAGATACAGTTTTTAAAAGAGTGAAGAAGCTCTATGTTGCTCTTCAAGTCACGGCCTCTTAAGACTCTGAGCGGGCGAGAGGCTCTCTCGGATCAACTAGAGCTAGTCCATATATATTCGCCAACCGTGCTAAGATTTGGATCCTCCTGATACTGGCTCCACGCTGACTCAAACTGTAGGTTTTTGCACCTGAGGGAGAAAGAGAGCTAAAATAAATAAATAAAATTGAACTATATCTTTGGCAGTGCATCTGATAAGCCGTAGAAACATACTTGCGGAGTAACGTCAAGATACGGAGGATAAGAGGTCTAATTTCATCGCGCTCTTTACGCATGGATGACTCTTTGTACAAGGAAACAAGCTCCTCCACCAATCTGAAGGTCCAAAAATCATGAAACGATTGCCTTTAAAGAGTGGATAAGAGATAACGAGCTTATCTTGAAGCACTTGTAAGATAACTGCTCTTTAGTGTTTAGCGGCTTAAACCTTGGGATCACGGGTGAGTTTCTAATCCACGTCAACCTCACGACCGTCTCCAGTCTCTCAAGAACCTATGCGGTGATTAAAAAATATCAGAATGATGAGAAGCTAAATCTAACATTCCTACAAAATGGAAATAAGACCATACCAACAAAACGGTTTCGGCGTCATCTGAATGCATCCACTGAAAGAAAAGAGGGAAGATGCGTCGAAAATGAGCAAGTAAGAAAAGCCCAAGAGCGTCCAAGAGTGGTTCAATGAATCTTAGCCAAGCGACACGCCGCTCCTTACTTCTTGGTTGGCGTTCCAGATGGCCAAGCATCTCATTCATGATCCTTTCATGCCTTAGGGGAAGAAAAAATCAAATTTGAACAAAAGATGAGCTGAGAAAGATGGAGCAGTTAAACCAATCTATTGAAAGACATGATCTTCTTAAAAGATTTAACATTGGATGCAATGCAAAGAAATTCCCCATAAAGTTGAAGACATGTAAAAAGGGTATAATCAGGATCTTTGAAAAAAAACTTTTTTTTTCCTAATTTCTTCATCTTCTGAACATATGCAATAATTGTAAGAGAAGGAAAGAATTTACCATGGGCTACGGGGATTATCTTGGTGGATTTTAGTGACAAGAAGCACGGATAACTCTACCACATGTATCCAAATCTCATCATCTGAAGCTATATTCTGGCAACACGCATCAAGAACCACATCTCCATACAATCCGAGATCACCTGAACTCACATTCTTAGCGAGATGTACAAGGCTTATCATACCCTGACCCTGTCATCAAGCAAAGAGAGAACATCAATCTCACTATAGCCTTAAGCTAAGAGTAGATAAAGCTTAAAGTTTACAAACACTGGATGCTTAACCAGTAAAACGTATGGATCATCTTGCTACCATGTTAAAGCTAATGAGACAGAACCCTGCAATTTAAAAGGACTTACTTTGACTTGAGGAGACCAATGATCAAGTGCTGTCAAAGCACAAGGAACCACCAGGTTGCAAAATTTCGCCAAATTCGGTTTCTCAACCTATCAAAACAAATATGTTTAGACCAAAAGACATCAAACACCTCCAAATTATACGGAATCCTAAAGGTTATATTTTTTTCTTTCAATAATGTATAACTCAGACCTGAGTCACAAACCACCTGAGCTGGTGAGCCGCTAGGATCGCATAACCAACTGGTTTTCTCGCCATTGCAGCTGAAACATCCTCTGCATCACTCTTATTACCAATTGAGCTCCCTTCGATACTATCTTTCAGCTCCGGCAACACAATCGGCAACAATTCGATCACCAGCCTCATCTTCCCACTATCCACCACTAATTCCTCCAGCTTCTCACCGTCATTGTCCGGAAAATCACTGAGATAATCCCGAGAAACCTCGCAAAATGTAGATTCCCCCGCGACTGAGAGGCTTTCTGGGATCCATGAGAGGAGTTCGTGAGTGGAGGATCGGGAAGAAGAGAGAAGGGCACAAGCAAGCGCGAGATTCTTGATCGAAGAGTGACCGTCTTCTTCATTGTTTAAGCGAGGAGACGACGTGTTTGGTAACAAAGAAAAGAGTACATCTTTGGTGGATACTTCGGTGCTCTCTTGCGGTGTGTACTGCGTGCGTCTGAGAGTCTCTGTTATTGGTTCGGATAATCTGAATCCTCAAAACAAAAATTAGGGTTCTTCCACCAAAGGGCGAAAAGCAGAGACCAAGGGAGAGAGAGATAATAAGACACTCACCGGAGAAGACGGCTATAGAGGTCAGAGGTTGTGTTCGACATTTTCAAAACCAAACTTGGGCTCGTGACTGAAACAGAGTTTCACTTCAAGTTTCCCTCAATCGATATCTACTAAGACAAGAACATCGAAACGGCAACAATTCACACGTTTTGATGATAAGAGCGCCTTTTTGTTGCAAAGTTCGTATCTTTAGCCTTTAGGGTACAATTAAATCTGGGTTTTGCGTTTTACTTTTCTTCGATCGATTACTGGATTATATTTTAAAAACTGCTTTGAAGTTTTAATGAAGAACCGGACCGGACATGAAAGATTGTGATTCGTCCGGTACAACAGGCCGGTCCGGCGATAAAAGACCAAGACCAGAACTGGAACCGAAAAGTGAAGTCAAGAGAAGAAATCTCGGTTTTGACAGATGTAGAATCACAACAAGAACAACAAACTCAAGGAGAGAGGAGACTTCAAAGAATTTTATGCCTGGTTCATTACTGGAATACAAGAACATGAAGAAGTGAATACAGGTAAAACAACATATGACGGACACAAAGACGAACAAACTGAAACCTGTTTGGTAGCAACTTTTCTTTTAACTTAAAAATCGGGCGGAGGATTCGAATTCAAGATTCGGGAACGGCTTCTACAGCAGCCACAGCAGCTGCAGCTGTAGCAGAGCGTTTGATGGAAGCAGATTTGATGAGGTGATTGTAACTTCCTTTCTCCTTGAAAAGCTGAGCGAAATGGTGCTTGCAGTACAAAATTCCCTCGAGCGCTGCATAGTTCGATGGAGAAATCGGGCAGCCTCCATGAGAGCACTTGAAGCAAGATTTATGGTAACACTGGCTTTCCACAGTTACCTACGGGTTTTTTTTAGAAAACATAAAGAGAAGATATAAGAATTTACTGTGTTATTCCCTACAAAGAAAGATCACAGAGTGAAAGTGGTATCAAGCCAAACCTTTTCGATAGGATACACGGTTTTACTGCATGTAGCACATTTGTCTTGTGTTCCAGAGAACATTCCAGCAACTCGACTAGGTGTCCTTGTCTGAGAACAACAACCAAGACGTGAATAGAGTCATATTTTTTTCAAGTCATGTAAACTAACTAGGAACATGGAGCGTTGTTAAGAAATGGTTACCGGCTCAGGGGTTGGCTTGTCAGACAATGGCTTTGCAGCTTTGAGAGGAAAAACAGTTTGAAGATAGAATTAAAGTGAGTCCACAAGTAAGAGTTTCATCCAAAAGTAACAACATAAGGTGAAGAAAAGAAGAGGTACACATACGTGACTGAAAGTTCTTGTTGAAACTACCAGTCTCCTTGAAGAGCTGCCCAAAATGAGGCTTGCAGTACAACACACCTTCCATTGATGAATAATTGCTCAGCTGTAACAAAAACCATCAACACATTTTATTTAGCTTGATCATATAAAGCAGACCAATTTAGATAAAAGTACTCTCTAGATAAAAACTCTTTATAAATTCCTTAAAACTTTCACAGAACTGATAACTACACTAAGGAATCAAGCTCCATTGGTGAATCTTCAACTCAGAATGTAGATATCCAGAAATTGATCAAATTTGAATCTTTAAATTCAGAATGAGAAAGACAATGTAGATAGTGCCAATAACCCAAAGAATTGATCAGACATTGGTAAGAGTGATGAAGGGGGAAAAGCAAAAAGAGCAAAACTCACTTGAAGCCTGCTTTTGCAGTGAGAGCACTTGAAGCAAGACTTGTGAAAAGGCACTCCATCAGCTGAGAGAAGCTCCATAGGATACACTGTCTTCTCGCACGCCCTGCATTTCTGCTGAGTTCCTGTAAACGACATCGTTTTCTGGGCTTCTTCACGATTGTCCTCCTCCACTTCTAAAAATCTCTAAAGCTCAAACCTCTTCTCGTCTTCTCTCGCACACAACAAACCAAAACACCCTATAACAACACAAAGAGGGTTAAGAAAAATCCCATCACACATTCTTGGCTTTTCACATTGACTAGTTGATGGTGCTTAGCTTAGCTAATTGCATCAAATCAAGATATTCAAATAAATCGATCCGTGAATTAATTAATGAGACTTGTTGAATCAACATATGATTTGGTGAATTAAATCAGAACACAAAATCGCTTCTTTCTATTTTCTACAGGAACAACAAAAAGCTGACTTTAACAGAATGAAATCGTATAGAAAAATTAACAAACGGCGAAATCTTTACCTCTTGGTCGATCTGATCAACGAAAACGGAAAATGCGAAATAAAAAAGAAACCCAAAATGGAGAAGGGAGAAATGCAGGTGGGAATTGAAGCTGGAAAAGAAAATGAAAATCGAGAAGGTGCTGCGTGAAGACAAGGTGAAGAAGAAGAAGAAGATGAAAGGTAATGATTATTGAGCACGATCGACAAAATAATGAGATAGATATATCTAACGCTTTACCCTTTTTTTTTTTTTTTTTTATGGATGGAGACAGTGGGGTTCCACTTTGGCCGGTCTAATTATTTTTAGTTTGAAATGAAACAGCAAATCATTGAAGATTAGTTTATAAAAAAAAAAAACCAACAAATTCTGTTTCTTATCTTCTCTAGCTCACTAATTTAAGGGTCCTTTTATATCCTTCTCTAATAGAGATTATTAAGTACATGGCTTTTAGAAAGCTCCTTCTTTCGGCAGTTTTTTTGCTGCTGTTTTTAACGCCAGCAAGAAGATAACGAATGCTTCAAAACTGAAAAATTGACTTCACCTAAAACAAAATTCCAAAGGAAATATCCAAAGATCTGAATCCATGATCCTCTCATCTGCTAAGCAACAATAGGCTTAGATCTAGTTTCACTCTCAGTTACTAACATAAAAAAGCTCTCTTTATTGACTTCTTGAAACTTGACTGGTACAAATGATCTCACAATTATGAAGAAGATGGCGACTTCTTAATAGGCAAAAAAACTCCAGAAATTTCAAGAATATGATGTTTTTTTAACCATTTGCCAAATTAGCCAGAGAAAAGAGCAGGATTTTTGTGTACAAAGATGAAATCGAATCATCCTGAGACTGAAAAAGCAGCTGTTTCAGAGACGCACGAACTCCTACAGCTAATACGACACTGAATCACACCTTGTCGTCTTCATCGATAGTTCCGAATTTCTGCTTGAAGGAATCTTGCTTCTGCAGCCACATCATGTGTCCCTGAGACAATCAAAATCACGATTTGAGCTTCCAAAATAAAATTTCATGTAAGGAATCAAACGATATAACAAATCCCTAAAAAAAATCGTGTGTGATCTCCTATCTCTGTAAATTGAAAAAATTGTGGGAAGCAATCACCTGGAGACCAGTAGCCCAGACGATGAGAAAGGAAGCTACCCAGAATCTCTTGTCCTTGATGATCGTCTTCGCATTGAAGCTCGCCATTAAAAAACCCCTTCGTTAAGAATTTTGGTTTTTCTTCTCGATGCATATCTGGTTAGGCGTCTTCTTCACTCATCACAAGTTCACAACCATTGCAACGGCCCAAGCCCAATACCCTTTGAAAAACGAAAAGTGAAACCACGGCCAAGGGAAAATAGATTGAGACCGGTTTATACTCATCTTGGTCTATGCGGGTTCGGTTTTTTTGAGTCCGGTTGTTTTAGATTCAATTGGGTTGTAAAGTTTTTTTTGTTCGGTTCGGGTCGATTTGGATCTTTTCGGATTCGGATTGAAATTTGGAATTAGAACCGTAACGGAAACAAAAATAATTCGGATCCGAAGATAACCCGAATTACCAAAAAAACTTGGATAATTATTCGGTTAATTATTTAAATTTAATAATTAATTTCAATTTTTCGGATAATCGTTCGAATCTCGGGTATTATCTAAATCGAACCAAGAAATAACACCAAAATTGAAATAATTTGATTAATTATACAAATTATATGATATAAATAATATAATTAGTATTTATTTGTTCATTGATTTCGGGTTTTCGGGTACCTGTTTGATTTTCGGATATTATCCGAACCGAATTGAGAACCAAAAATAAATTTGAAGAAGAACCGTTCGTATTATATTGGCTAAACGGTTCAAATCCAAATCTCGTATTTTGGGTCGGTTCAGATCTAATTTTTCGGTTCTGAGTTTTATGCACAGGACTAGTTTATACAATTGATAAAAAAAAAGAACTTAAAATATTTTGTTTTCCTACTTTTTATCACATTTTATAGATAGCTAAATACTATAATGAGCTAAAAGTAGTTATAGAGTAGAAACGCATAGTTGTGATATTTTATCTTGTCTTTTTCATAGTTCTTATTTTGATTTGATAATATTATTTGAGAGAATGATATATATATATATTTTTTTTTTTTTGAAGGAAATTAATGTTAGGAATTATCAATCTGAAGATGAGACAGTGGACCTTCAACGAACTGAGAGTGATTACCATCGGATGGATGAGGAGACTGATTTGCATTCTAAAGATGAGAGTGACAATGAAGAAAATGACAACGAAGAGGTCCATCAACCTCAACTAGCTGTGAATGAAGATAAGAGTGATCACAGTCTCACTGATTCAGATTCTAAAGATGAGAGTGTTGATCATGGGATTGATGAGAATAACCAGCCTGACAATAAAGAAGATGGCAGAGAGGAGGACCATGAACTAACTGCGAGTGAATATAAGAGCGATCACAGTGAGACTGATTCACACGCTAAAGATGAGAGTGTGATTGAACTCAGTTTAAAAATTATATTCGATAGATTACCATCGTCGTAAATGAGAAGAACATTTGCGTAGAAAAAATATTTTTGTGATATTATTTTTGTATTTAATGTTTTATGTAATATTGACCCAGTGACAAATATTTCTAGTTACGCCACTGTTCACAAGCCAGATTGAACCATCCTAAAAGAGATAAATTATTAATCCAAAACCTTCTTTTTATACAGTTTTTTACATTATGATATTACAGTAGTAATTGAGATGAAAATATTGCGTCTTGATATTTATTATTCTTCTCAGGAAACTTTTATTAGTCAATTTTGTAACCAAATTTCTTTTCCTACCAAAATAAAGATGGTCCAAAAGATGTTTTCTCTTTTCTCTTTCTCTAAAAGCAATTCAAAGTTGGCTTATATAGGAATAAAGAAAAATCTGGACTTTCTTCTGAAGTGACTTGAAATTATTTGCGTCCACGACACTAAGGTTATGAATGGAGATATTAAAAGTGCGTATTTCAAGTGCGTATTTCAAAAACCGCTTCAAAGTCACCAATCACATAATTTATTAGTAATTTACGTTTTTCAAAAAAGAACAAATTAAACTGTGTGTTTTTCAAAACAAGTTATTTTTCAGAGTACCGCACTTGTTTATCTAACCACCCAAATTAACCAGCGGTCCAACTTGAATTCTGCACTGGATAAATCTTATATCTCTTTAATTTATTACTTTTATTGATTAATTGTTGGTATAAATATTTTATATAATAAATACTCCTACTCAGTTCACTTTGTTTACAACTTGAAAAAAAACAAAAAGATAAAACTTTCTACATGTTGCGTTTTCTAACCCATGTTTTTTTTTACAAATTAATAGAAAGGAGTTTAATAAATCAAGACATATTTTGGCAAATAACTTTATATTAAACCTGTTTTATGAGAGAATATTTCTTATCTATCTCGTTATTATATTGTGATATTATAATAATCACATGTTATATAACAATATATTTGAATAAAAAAAAAATTATAGAAATTATAGGCAACTTATTCCTTATGGAGAATAGATAAATTGAATATGTGCAAATGAGAAAATCAAATTACTGGACAGTATTTTGTTTTTATATTGTACTTATTTTTTTATTATTTAATTTTGTATTTGATGTATCCATATATAAATATATATATAATTAAAATTTTATTTTAAAAATATTTTGGTATTTAAGATTCATACAATATATGAAAGTATATTTTTTTAACACTAAACAAACAATTTTTATTTATTTTGATAATAATATTATTTTTATACTATTATTTATTTATAATCTGAATTCCGTACCGCTTGTTAGATTTTTCACCAATCAAATATTCTTTTGCACTGCAAGTTATTTTTTTCACCAATCATAAAATATTTGTACTGCATTTTCTGCACTAACCGCACTTGTCCCGCATAACACTCGTCCCGCAGTTTAACTGCACCGCATTCTAAATCCACTTTTTCATACTACCAAATACGCGATCACCATTCGGAGCTTCTTTATGGTCGTCCATTATTTAGGCACTACAAAGCATCTAGGATATAACGATATTTACTTTTTCCTAATTATTTGTTTAATACGTATTCCTAAATTTTGTTCAACTCATATAACATACATATATGAGTTTTTAGGCCTGTTAACTTAATATCTAAAACGTGTAACTCAAGCAAAACTACACGAATGTTTACATATAGTGTTAATTAGCCGAATCGCAATATTTTACACTAAAAGTGTTTATAATACAGGTTTTTGTAACCTTGATAGAGTGACTGATGACTTTTTTTTCTTTCTAAACAGCATAACTCACTTTAAAATTTTCATGAATATTGATACCCACCATCCAAAAAATAAATTATATTCATAACACAGAACAAAAAACCTCTTAGAGAAAAGGATACTTCACTAGTAAAAGATATAGATACCCACCATCCATCCAAATAATTAATTTTATCTGTCCTTTTTTGCAAAGAATTTGGCTTTGTGTCATGCAGTGAGTGGCATATGATTTCCGTAAGCCAAGTCGCTCGGATTTATTCATTACTAGAATTATCTCACTAATTAAACCATGTACAGATTAATTGAGATGACACATTTTCTTAGATCGCCCGGATATATTGATTACTAGAAATGACACATTTTCATAGATCAGTCTTCAAAATGTTTTGGCAACTATGTCGCTAGGTTAATGTATAATTGGAAGTTGCATGACATATCACTAACCTAAGAGAAAGCACAAGTAAAAACACTGGTTTGAGCATCTCAGATGTAACAGCAACTTTGTTCTGATAATCTCTTATGAACATGCATTTTTTTCGTTTTAGTTCAGTCAAGAGAGACTAACCACTTTCCAAACAAATAAAAATCGGGGATTTTGCTAATATTTGGTCTACTTCGCTTGAACTATTGTCTTCTATTTTAAACAATCCAGTCTGGTATATATAATCACTAAAGGTTATCTAAAAGAGAAAAAATACAATTTTATCAGAAAAAAAGTCTGGTATATATATAAGAAAAATTTGGTTCAGTAACCATATTAACATCATTATTTTAATTTATAACCATAGTAAAACCATGGTCATGATATTTTTTGTATAATATGTATAATACCGATTCTATCCTTTTCTATACTTTCCAAATAATAACAGATCTATACTGTTTTCCATTTCCGTATAGTATAGTTTCATCTATTTGTTTTGTAACCTCTTGTTTTTTCACTTATGATTATGTCGTCTAGATCGGCAACTTTCGCTCTTACGAGCTTATCTTCCATATACCTTTCTCTCTTACGTATGTCGTCCTCTCTGCCTGCTGTAATCCCTCTTTCGATCCCAAACTTGATGTATATGTTTTCTTTCACATGTTATACTATTATGTTTAGATAACATAGAACATACAATCTGGATAAAAGAATGTAACAAATCTAAATTGTTTTCCATGTTCATATAGTATAGTTTGATCGATTTCAAACTTGGCATCAAAGATATATATGTTTTTTTCACATGTTATACTATTATATTTAAACGGTATAGAACAGACGAATAAAAGAATATCTGAAGCAAGGGCATTTTCGTCCAACGAAACATTACTATGATTATCCAATTAATTTTTCAATTCATATGGTTATATTCTTAATTTTGTTTCCCAATATGGTTATCCACCAAAAAGACCCAATATATAAACCAATTTAAAAAAATATAATTTATGGTGTCCGTTAATTAAATTTGTAACAGTTGGAGAAAGCAGAAAATCTGAGTTGGGAGAATAGTTTGGTACTTCCAAATGGCTTTAAGATTTGTGGGAAGTTGTGCCAATAGATTGTAACTTGCATGTCCCCAATCAACTTGCTCTCCAAAATATCTGTGTACGTATATGTTTATGTAGATATTGAGGTTTTTTTTTCTTTTTTCTTGAACCTTATGTAGATATTGAGTTATAAGAAAAATAGCATTAATGCGGATGTTTTATCATTTTCCGGTCATCTTCCTGGTAAATGTTTTTTTTCATAGCTACTACAGCAAAACAAATCGGATATATTCAGATGGATCCATATTTTAAAATAGAGAAAATCTGTTTACAAAACAAGTATAGTAGTTCTTTTTCTCCTTACAAAACAATTTTCTTTGATTATATGTCAGGAAAAAGGTATTTTCTTGGAAGCATGAATTCATTAGCTTTTACTTTTTTATAAAATGAAATAAGCAAAACGTGGAAAGAAAACAAATAAAATTGGAAAATAAAGATATTGTCAAGATAGCCCAACTAGACAGAAAAGAATAAAAAATCATCTGACAGAAAAAAAAAAAAAATAACGAACCTCAAATAATTGGAAAGACATTTGATTAGGCCGAAATATTTTTGTTTTCGCACAAAAAATTCAGACAAGAGAGACCTGAGAAGCTCAGAGACCCACCAAATAGATGTCGTAATTAACAAGCACTAGTAAAAAGGATCCAGCTTTTTTTTCATCGATTCGATTTCTAATCTCCCTTTATTTGACTGATTAGATTCTATTTTTTTCAGTTACGAATCGAGCTGGATTCTTGGCTCCTTTTTTTTCTTTCAGAGAAAATCGAAAGTTTTTCTCGTTTTTAGCGGAACAATAACAAAGACAGTGAAGGGGAAAAATTCGCTAAAAAAAGCGGATTCTATATAAATCATTAAAGCTGGCTTTCTCAAAATTTATTCATGTGGTCGAGGAAGGACGAGGAGGAGGAGAAGATAGGGAAAGGCTCTTAGCTGCAGAGACACAAGAGACCATGAACGCCACCGAAGCTAAGAATCGCAAAACCAATGTCGGAGACGACGATATTGATATCGAAATCCCTGATACTGCTCATCAAATTAGCAGCGGTTTGTATTTCGTGTTCCCCTCTTTTTGTTTTGTTTATTTGACTTTTATCGAATCCAATTGATGCCCCACCTTCGATTTTCTTACTATGAGAAACATTTACCAGGAAGAGTAAATTTAAACATCTAATTTGCCTTCCTCTGTAATTTTTGAGATATTAAACGGAACCGTTTAATGGTTTCTTTGTGAAAATGTTGACTTTGATTGAGGACTCTGATTGCTTAAAAATGTTGCATTTTGATGAATCTGACAATGACCCTTTTCGTCAAAATGTTGTGTTTGGTGGTTCTGACGATGACACTTTCTTCAAAATATTGTCTTTGATGGTTCTGACGATGACCCTTTCTTCAAAATGTTGCGTTTAATGGTTTCTTTGTGAAAATGTTGACTTTGATTGATGACTCTGATTACTTAAAAATGTTGCATTTGATGAATCTGACAAATGACCCTTTTCGTCAAAATGTTGTGTTTGATGGTTTTGACGATGACACTTTCTTCAAAATATTGTCTTTGATGGTTCTGACGATGACCCTTTCTTCAAAATGTTGTCTTTGGTGATTCCGGAATGTTATAGTTTCTTGATGGGTTTTGTCTCTCTGCCTCTCAAAACGTTGTACAACAATAAGATTGGGAGGTTTTGATTTGCCCAAACTCTGGGTTCTATTGGGGAAAAGCTAAGTATGCTTTGTGGAATGTACAGATTCATGGTTTCAGGTGGCGTTCGTTCTGACAACCGGTATAAACAGCGCCTATGTGTTGGGATATTCAGGAACAGTAATGGTTCCATTAGGTTGGATTGGTGGTGTGGTTGGTCTTATTCTTGCTACTGCAATCTCTCTATATGCGAACACTCTCGTAGCTAAGCTTCATGAGTTTGGTGGCAAAAGACACATTCGCTATAGAGACCTCGCTGGATTCATTTACGGTAAAAAAAACACCAAAACCAGCTCTTTTGGTTTGCTTCATGTTTCTCTTCTCTGTTGTTACTTTCTTTGACATGTTTGATCTCTTCTTTATCAGGTAGAAAGGCTTATCGCCTTACATGGGGATTGCAATATGTCAATCTTTTCATGATTAACTGTGGATTCATCATTCTTGCTGGTTCCGCTTTAAAGGTAAGTAAACATCTTTCTCTCTTCATTCTTGATTTTTTTCGTGAACCCCCGAGTTAGTTATTTGAAGGGAGTGTTCTGTTTCTGCAGGCTGTTTATGTGCTTTTCAGGGATGACCACGCCATTAAATTGCCTCATTGCATAGCCATCGCGGGTCTGATTTGCGCGGTCTTCGCGATTGGGATCCCTCATTTATCGGCTCTTGGCATCTGGCTTGCGGTTTCGACCATCCTCAGCCTCATCTATATCGTTGTGGCAATCGTGCTATCAGTTAGAGATGGTATGGCTTAAAAATGATGACCAGTCTTTAGCTATAGCTACTGATAAAATCTTGATTCTTGGCTCTTGTTTTTTGGTTGTTTTGTAGGAGTGAAAGCACCTTCAAGAGATTACGAGATACAAGGATCATCATTAAGCAAACTTTTCACCATCACTGGAGCAGCTGCAAATCTGGTTTTCGCATTCAACACAGGGATGCTTCCGGAGATTCAGGCAACAGTGAGACAACCGGTTGTGAAAAACATGATGAAGGCTCTGTATTTTCAGTTCACAGTCGGTGTTTTACCCATGTACGCGGTTACATTCATCGGATATTGGGCTTACGGATCCTCAACCTCGACCTATCTGCTGAACAGCGTTAATGGCCCACTATGGGTCAAAGCCCTTGCTAACATCTCTGCTATTCTTCAATCTGTTATCTCTTTGCACGTAAGTTTCTCTTCAAGTAAACAGCTTCTCAACATCAAATTTATATGTTTCTTGTCTCAAACTATTTGGTTCTTTGTTGTAGATTTTTGCGAGTCCAACATATGAGTACATGGACACAAGGTTTGGGATCAAAGGAAACCCACTGGCGTTAAAGAACTTGATGTTCAGGGTCGTGGGGAGAGGCGGGTACATCGCTGTTAGCACGCTTATCTCGGCGCTCTTGCCGTTTCTTGGGGACTTCATGAGCCTCACTGGTGCAGTGAGCACGTTCCCTCTCACATTCATTCTAGCCAACCACATGTACTATAAGGCTAAGAACAATAAGCTCAATTCTTTGCAAAAGCTATGGCATTGGCTTAACGTTGTCTTCTTCAGCTTGATGTCTGTTGCTGCCGCCATTGCAGCCCTCAGGCTCATCGCCGTTGATTCCAAAAACTTCCACGTTTTTGCAGATCTGTAATTCATTATACATATATATAATATATATATATATATATATAGTCATTGTATTATTGTTCTTAGGCAGTGCTTCTTTCTCCTACCATAAGCTTGTATTCTCTTTTTGTTTTGTTTTTAACATCTAGAACCTAAATAAAACAAAAAAAATTATAAAATGTAAATAAGTATGATATTACTTTAAAAGTTTACCATCAAGGAATTTATAAGCCAATTACAACCATTTTTTTATATGTAGTATTCTCATAGTATCCTTCAAAATGTATACATGAACACCCACTTTGTGATGTGATAGTGACCAAAGACAAACCAGAATTCAGACAAAAAAAAAAACTTTTAAATAGGTCGGTAGTGGAGTTCACACACTAGACGGTAGCTCGTTGGGACCATATGTACGTATTGATTTGACTCTTGATAATGCATGTGCCGTAACAATTTGGAACAGTATGTGAGACTCTCCATCATTCAATAATTCAATGTTTGGTCACTTTTGAAAAAGAAAGTAGCAAAATATTATAAAAGCTAGCTTTCTCAAAATTTCTTTATGTGGTCGAGAAACGAGGAGGAGAAAGAAGAACGGAAAAGGCTCTTCCTAGCTGCAGAGACTACAAGTGCCAGAAACCATGAATGCCACCGGAGCTAAGAATCGCATAAGCAACGTCAATATCGGTGGTGGTGATTCTGATATCGAAATCCCTGACACTGCTCATCAGATTAGCACCGGTTTGTATTTCGTTTCTCCCGTTTCTTTTCTCTCACATATGTTAAAGAAACCAAAAGATTAAACCTTAAAGTATGAAGAAAAATATGTTACGAAAATTTTGTGGAGACACTTAGAGAGCTTATGAATATAGAACACTTGTTTTTAATTGCTCATTTTGCTCTGATTCCACATTTTTTCTATTTGGTTATAGAAATTTTCTACCATAGGTAATTCTGACTATTAAAAATGTTGTCTTTAATGATTATAACAATGCTCCTTTCTCTAAAATGTTACCTTTAACGATCATGGAATGTGATAGTTAGATATAGAGTTCAAGTTTCTTGATGGGTTACTGCAAAACTCTGCTTTTTATAATCTGAGATGACATTTTGGGAAGCTTTATAGTATTTTTTGTGTGTGTGTGTGGAATGCACAGATTCATGGTTTCAGGTGGCGTTCGTTCTGACAACCGGTATAAACAACGCCTATGTGTTGGGATATTCAGGAACAGTAATGGTTCCTATAGGTTGGATTGGTGGTGTGGTTGGTCTTATTCTTGCTACTGCAATCTCTCTATATGCAAACACTCTCGTAGCTAAGCTTCATGAGTTTGGTGGCAAAAGACACATTCGCTATAGAGACCTCGCTGGATTCATTTACGGTAACAGAAACCTTACCAAACCACCTCTGTTTCTCTTCTCTGTTTTTACTTTCATTGAAACATATCTCTTCTCTCTTTCTTTTTTTTTATCAGGTAGAAAGGCTTATTGTCTTACATGGGGATTGCAATATGTCAATCTTTTTATGATTAATTGTGGATTTATCATCCTAGCTGGTTCCGCTTTAAAGGTAGTGACCATTTTTCTCACAGATTCTTGATTTCTTGAGAGCCGAGTTAGTTATATATTTTGGAGCGTGTTCTGTTTTTCGCAGGCTGTTTACGTTCTTTTTAGGGATGATCATGCCATGAAACTACCTCATTTTATAGCAGTCGCGGGTCTGATTTGCGCGGTTTTTGCGATTGGAATCCCTCATTTATCGGCTCTTGGGATCTGGCTTGTAGTTTCGACCATCCTCAGTCTCATCTACATCGTTGTGGCAACCGTGCTGTCGATTAAAGATGGTATAACTAAAATGATGATCAGGGTTCAGCTTCAACGATACTGATGGAGTTTATAGCTTGTGATCACTCTTTTTTTTTTTTTTTTTTTTTTATTTGTAGGAGTGAAAACACATTCAAGAGATTACGAGATACAAGGATCGTCAGTAAGTAAACTTTTTACCATCACTGCTGCGACCGCAAATCTTGTTTTCGTATTCAACACAGGGATGCTTCCAGAAATTCAGGTGATTTTTTTTTGTGTGGAGATTTCAGTTTTATGTTTTAGATTTCAATCGTTTGTTTGCTGTTTCTTTTATGTTTACTAGTGTATAATTTAAAGAAAAAGACAAAAATCGGCAACATTTGTCATTTACTATCTTAAACAATTTGTTTTTATTTAATTGATAAACACAAACGAATGAAAAGCCTTATACATATGTTTTGCATTTATCTTTAGCAAAATTATGTTCATAAAAATAAAACTTTTTCTAAAATGTGATTTGTTTTTTTTGTTTAAATGCAAATGCAGACGCATTAAAATGATTCCTCTTATATTGTCCTCTTTGGTAGGCGACGGTGAGGCCACCGGTGGTGAAAAACATGATGAAGGCTCTATATTTTCAGTTCACAATCGGTAACTTACCGATGTACGTGGTAACATTCGTCGGATATTGGGCTTACGGATCCTCGACCTCCACGTATCTCCTTAACAACGTTAATGGCCCACTTTGGGTCAAAGCCCTTGCTAACATCTCCGCTTTCCTTCAATCCGTTATCTGTCTGCACGTAAGTTTCCTACTTTGCATGACCGTTTCAAACTATTTGGAAGTTATCTGTCTGCACGTAAGTTTCCTACTTTGCATGAGCTTATTGTTCTTTGTTGTAGATTTTTGCGAGTCCAGCATATGAGTATATGGACACAAAGTTTGGGATCAAAGGAAACACATTGGCATTAAAGAACTTGCTGTTTAGGATCATGGCGAGAGGCGGCTACATCGCGGTTAGCACTCTTCTCTCGGCGCTCTTGCCGTTCCTCGGGGACTTCATGAGCCTCACTGGTGCGGTGAGCACGTTCCCTCTCACATTCATTCTAGCCAACCACATGTACTATAAGGCTAAGAACAATAAGCTCAATTCTTTGCAAAAGCTATGGCATTGGCTTAACGTTGTCTTCTTCAGCTTGATGTCTGTTGCTGCCGCCATTGCAGCCCTCAGGCTCATAGCCGTTGATTCCAAAAACTTCCACGTTTTTGCAGATTTGTAATTCATTTATTATGTATAGAGTTTCAACTATTAGCACACTTTCCGATAAAAGTAAAGACTCTTCTACCATTACTTGGTCTTTTTTCCTTCTCCGAACAAAAAAATTCAATCTATTTACCAGTGGATAACATTGTGTACGGTGTGTCTATTTATCATCGACCTAGTATTCAATATGGACTGGACAGTGCATGACAATATATCAAAAATAGATTATCTTAGTTGTAAAAGTTCATACCAACTCATATATGTGATTGGGTTGTTAACCGGTTATCACATGGTTCATACCAAAACCATTATTGCTAAATATGTATTCGTTGCTTTTTTGAGTAAACAAATAAAATCTGGAGACATCACTCAAGCTTGGTTTCAAAAGTAGATAAGATGATTCACAACCGGATTTTATCTAGCTCCAGAGGAAAAACTTCTATAGCTCAATTCGACTTCTCCAATTTTTGTTTTTGGTTCATATATATATGCTTCTCGGGCTTATAAACACTACTCCATATACTACTTCTCGGGATCAGTTTCAAATTTCATTTAGTAAAGAGAACTGTATACAGTATACTAAGCTTGACAAATTCATTCTTAAACAGGTGGTAATTAAGAATGATCATAATTTAGGAAAATTTCGTAGATCTTCTTAAAAACGATAGTGGTGAGTTGAGAAGAAAAAAATGTGTACTATTTAATTTGAAATATTAATTATCTACAAAAAATATAGATTGAATTTATAAATCTTAAATCTATAAAATTTGAGTCTCGTAAAAATAAACGGGCATACGTAAATAGGAAAATGTAGGGGTAGGAGGAGACAATGAAAATTCAAATCTCGGATATGAATAAATACATCGTCCTTCTTCCATATCTGCCGGTCCACCATAATCTCTTGCACCTACACAACATCAAATTCAATGGCATAATTCTGTTCCTTTTTTTTTCTTTTTTTCTTTTTCTATTAGTTTAATTTGATTTCTTCATACTGGGAATCATCATTTTACTTTTTACTGGGAAGAAAAATGATTGTACAAAGATATGCATATCCATGCTTGCAAGTCAACCATGGAATTAATGATGTTGTCCTCAAATTCTAATCGTGACCTGTTATTTTCAAATAGTTCGGACTTTCTAAATTTAATATAGAGTTTTCGTTGACTAATTCTAAATTTAATAAATAGTTCGGACCTGTTTTGGTTTCTTACTTTTCATTGCTAGATTTTTTTCTTTTTTTAACCTTATTTTCATTGCTTGTTTACTCACTAAAACGAACTAGAAATTTAGTGATGGAAACATTGCTAGTTTAGGACTCACTAAATTCACTAATTTTGTTTTGGAGGTTTTGGTTTCTTACTTTTCATTACTTTTCATTACTTTGCATATAACTGTTTCTTTTTCAATTTGAAATTCTACCAATTGAGGGTAAAAGTTTTTTTTTCTTCAATAAACATGGTTGAAAAACTTGATTACAAAAATTTAATGAATAGTTTTACAGACAAAAAAGTAACGAGTGCCGTATTTCAACAATAAAATACTGTTTCATTAATTTTTTTTTTTTTAATTACGGTTTATGAAATTGAGTTGTTATATGAAGTTTTAATATAATTTTTTTCTTATATCATTACTAAGATTCGCTGCTTGCTGTTACTCCGACTATTGATGGAATCAATGGAGCCCTAGCTATGGATGAGGAGACTGCTGAGAATCCCATTCTTGGCAATGAAGAAGATGAGAAGATGAGAGAGAGGAGGACGAGAGTGATGAAGATGAGGGTGTGATTGAACACGAAAGTGATGAAGATAAGGGTGTGATTGTACAGCTCAATCAGCCTCCAGCCCGATTGAGAAAACCCACTGTGAAAGTAAGTTTACTTGAAAACAATAATCTTTTAATATTAGGTTTCATCTTAGTACTTACCATATTACTAACTTTTTGTTTCTGTATGTAGTTTTTGGAGGGCATTGAAACAGTGGTTTCTTTAGGAGAAGATACAACATCAATATCAACATCATCTTTCGATAACGATTGGGTGATGTAAAATCAAACATAGCCTTTTCTCAACTTTTTCCCCTCTGTTAAACGTGTTACATGTTTGGAAAGAGAGCGATGCAACACCACCACCACTATCTGATCCGCTTTGCTGCTTTTATACGTATAAACAACCATTATTCAACATTAGTCATAGATATTTTATTATCTAAAGGTAAAGAAATTTTATAGACAATGGACAGTGCAATCTGAAACTATGGGAGGATATAGCTTTTTATTTATAGAGAAGAGAAGTGTGCTAAAAAATCTAGGTTTAGCCAAAATTTCATATTTCACAATTTTTGTACAAATTATTTAATTCTTGGTTTCTTTAGATATTTCAGAATATCTTGTTAGGTTGGTTAAAGAAATTCGAAATATTTGATAAATTTGTATATTGGTTTGTTTATGTAGGAAATTGTTAGGTTGTTTTATAGAAGTTTAGGAGATTGTCACCTACGCAAATCTCGGCAACCTTTTAATACAAATCAATATACAATTTGATCCGATTTGATTTAAGTGAATTATTGGATCCGATTTGATTTAAGTGAATTATTGGATCCGCATGTTTTTAAGAGTTGGTCGGGTCCGGTTTTTTCAAGTATCTCGGGTAATGTCTTATAACTGAGTTGGCTCGTCCGGTTTTATATCTAGTTAAATCTGTTGCCAAACACGTTTAACCTATTAATTCAGTGGCATGAATTGTAAATAGAAATTTTTTCGAGTATCTCCAAAAATGTAGATTTTTTCTTTTTCAATTTGAAATTCTAGTAAGTGGGGGTAAAACTTAAATTGGCCAAGTCCTATTTAATGTAACGGGATTCAACGACTTCGGGATTTGGGATTTCAAAGTAGTCTCGAATGAATATAAAGGTTATCAAATGTTCAAAAAAAATAAAATATATATATATATATATATATAAAGGTTATCCTACCATATATTTGGGGAAATAATTGATATGAAAGATGACAGATACACTTTATATATACACCATATGTATAATTGAAAAAAAAAAATATTAAGTTTGCAGAAATGGCCATGGAGGTATTTTCAAAGAAATTTAAACCATTTCAATCGATATATAGTAATATCTCATAATTCATACGTAATCAATTAAGATTTTCCGCTAATTTCAATGGGACACTCGATCCCAAATTTTCATTAAGGAAGAAAAAAAAAACAGTTAGGTCTTCGTGGCTTTGATCAAAGGTCTTGGAAACTTACTTGCAAAAAGAGAGTTCCTATATATTGTTGTTGTTGGCTTGAGACCAAAGCGTCGTAGAATCTTTAAGACAACAAGGTTTCCGGCAAAGCATCTGGCCGGCTAGTTGATTCAATCAAAACCATATGATCGAAGAGGAAGCTACCGAAGGATGAATCCGAAGGGATAGCATGATCCAAAACCAAGCAGATATATCATTTGTTTTGCCAAAAGTTAAGAAAATATTTGAGGGAGAATTCGACTTTATTTGGATCAATGCGATCCCTTTGGATCCTTCCTCTAGTTGCTATGAAGAATTTGTTCTCTCTCTCTCTCTCTCTCTCTCACTAAAAGTTGAGAGCAGTGTGGTTTTTTCAACCCTTTGTTATCCTTTTATCTTTTTTAATTTCCACCTTCCTCAAGTTTTTTTGATCTATTATCATTATTTTTCCACTTTTGGGTTTCCGTTTTTATATTGACTTAAAGGAGTAAAACCAGACGTCTACGTTTCTAAATAAGTATCTTAGTTGATTTAGCTGTTATAGTGTTTGTTTTATTATACCAAGAGGAATGAGTGTAGCACAAGCTGTAAAATTATACAGTATATATGGTATTTTGCCGTCGAAACATAATTTATTATTTTCGAAACAGTTGACTGTAGGACCGTTTGTTACAATGAAACTTACTTAAGCAGTTATGGTCACTTGAACGCTACGAAAAGTTTTTCAATAAAACGTGGCCGTTAACAGGCATTATCTCCTCATAATATATCGTGAGACTATTTTGTTATTATTTGAGCTAAGTTAACTATGAAAAGTAATATATATTTCCAAGTTTCTTCAAATTTTTAAACCTAGCGACAAATGATGAATGCATGGACCGTAAGATTTTGGCGTTGTGCTGGGGTGTACACCCAAAAACCATGAGTTGTGGAGTGAGCTTGCGAAAAGAGGAATATTTCTTTATCGATTCTTATATTACAGCTTTCTAATTACGATGTTGTTTTAATTTTAAAGCAAGAGATTTACTTGAGAAATTAACTGGCCAAAAAAAAAAAAAAAAAAAAAAAACTAGCCAAACAAAACACGCGCTATCCCAAACTAGTTTATTCCCCACAAGTTGGGTGACACTATTATTTTTTTTGTTTGTCTTTATTAATTTTTGTTGGCTTATTTTAATGATGCTCAACGAAGTGTGGTCCGTCAATGTTCCCCTTCTCTGTTGGCACCGAAACCTACATATTGACTCTTCAAATTAATATGATTTGAGTGGTGAATGCCACATTGATTCACAATGAACGTCAAATGATAGTATTTGATTTTGTAGCTGTTGTATGACCCTTTGAAACCTAAACTATTGAGTACTTAGAATCATATGACCGGATTCAGGTCAAAAATATGGTCATGTGATTGATGACCCCTAAAAGATTTATTCATTGATGACCGGAAACCAATAATGTATTCATGGATCCAATGCATTTCTATCGTATATACATGATATCAGTAAATACTACTAGTGGTATTCAATATCATGCTATTCAAAATTGACTTTGTTTCTATATACGAGTTGCATTTTGCGATGTCTTTCAGTAAAAACTTCAAAAGTAAGGATGTACCATTAAGAAGAAAATTATAGGATGAGGTGATATGCCGATTAATTTGAACATCTTGTGTTTATTTATGTGCATTGCGGAAAAGTGGAGGACTACAATCACATAGTCACAATGAAACATGAGGTCAGTGTTTACAAAATGAAAGAAGACTGTGGAAGAATGTGTGCTCTACGAAATAAATAAATTAACAAGTGAATTCAAAGATTTCTTATGATTTACAGTCAGAAGTGATCGTTCGTGTATAATGTGCCTGTGGACGTAGGCATGCATATAGAGCATGCAAATTGGTGGGGTAAATTGGGCATGCCTGGTCTGTCGATATATATAAATGAAAATGAAATAGATATTATATAACAATCGAAAACAAAAATGAGTCATTTGGAAATATGTTAGTGTGGAGAACATATATGCAACTGTCGGCTCTTCGTAGGACAAAAGCTCCAGTTCCACTGTAGTACTGCTCTTGTCGCTCACTACCTCTCTTTCCTTCTCTAAAACGGTACCATCACTATATATATATGCTACATTATAAACTTCTTATTAAGAATTGTTTCGGTCTAGATCATTGATTTCAAAAACTTGATGCTGGTTTTTCTCTTTTGTTAAAAGGAAGTTCTAAACCACTATTATTTGATATATATAAAGATTTACCAGTATTAATCAGAACTTTGATCTAGTAGTATCGACCTTTTAGCCCCTTCTTTTCTTATGATCAGTTTTATCTTCCAAAGTAGTGTTTGAATAATCGTATTTTGTCTTCTCTTGTATCGTAAAATTTAAAATAAAAACACTTTTTTCAACAATATATATTGTGTGTGGATTTCGGATGCTTTTTAGCAACAACAAAAAAAAAAACAATATATATATTGTGTGACGGGTTTGAGTATGAATAGGGTTCTCATTTGGATAGTGACAACTCTACCACAAATCACTAAACTACGTTTTCTTACCTTTCATGTACATTACTTAAATTAACATAAAATATTAAAAACAATTTGAAAACAGAAAAAAATCTACTTATCACTTGAAATGAAACAAAGACAATGTTAAGTTAATCTTATGTAATTTAGTTCATATGCTATGAGCCTATGATTGCGATGATATGAATTATAACTATGGAGAATGGTTAAGTGAAGGTGAAGATCAGGGCAAGACTTTTATGGCTTATTTAAAATCTTTCTTTCTTTCTTCTTAATAAAGGATATCAAATCATTCATTCCAGGAATGTCATGATATACCACTTTTCAAATTGACTAGTCTACCATAATATTTTTGAGTCTACTATATAGTTACTGAAGAATAAAAGGAAAAAAAAAATACATCATAGCTTTAATTTATCCAAAAAATACATCATAGTTTTATGATTTGTTAATTTTTGTATAAAAAGAGTAATAATCATGCTGTAAACTTTTGTAAAGTTGAAGATATCAAAAATAAATAAAGTGAACTGGAATACTACTTGACTTCTTACTCTTAACTTCCTAACCTGAATATTTGGCGAACATGCATAAACATACATATACATACATGATACATGTCTCTTCAAAGTTCTCGGAAACTTTCCAAAGATGTTCTCTTCTTATCTGCCTCCGGAAATTATTCTCAAAATCCTCTCTCTTCTTCCGGGAAAAACATTACCAAAGCTCCGGTTAGTTTCTAAGCAATTCAACTCCGTAATCTCCGAACCATACCTCCTCCGTATCCACCACCGATTTGCCCTAAACTCCTTCTCTATCCTCACCGCCTTCACCGCTCTCCGATCATCCCTCACCGTAGAGCTCAAACTCTTCCTTTTCACCAAACCCAACCACGAGCAAACGCAACAAACCATCACAAAACGCTTCCTCGGAGACAGAGTCAGAGTTTTCTCTTCTAACCATCAGTTTATCTGTTTCGTGTCCGACAAGGAACTCTTTCTCTTTGACCCTATTAACCAAAAAACCCGAGAATTACCCAAATCCTCCTCTTCTTCTTCTTCTTCTTCTACTTCTTCCCCTAATGTTATCTCCTTCGGATTCGTTTCCTCGACGTTACAATACAAAATCATCAGATTTTTCCTTCCTTATTACCCAATCTGCAAATTCGAGGTACTCACCGTTAACATCACGGGAAGAAATTACAAACATCATCTCGAGTTCTCTCCATGGAAATCTCAAGAACAGCAATGTCCTTACCTTCTACAACCATATCCTCCAGTTCAAGCTAATGGATTCGTTTACTGGACAACAAAAGATGTTCCAAAGATCGTGTCTTTCTCTCTAGAACAAGAGAAGTTCTCTGTTCTGCCTCCACCACCATGCTTTGAAGATAATCCTAACCACGACTTTAGCTTATGTGGCATCAGAGGGAATCTCTTTTTAATAAACTACAATTCACTTGAACCAAACATGGAGATTTGGATGATGAATGGCTCAAATGGATGTGACTGAATTAAAACGCACCGTATCGGGCTCAAAGGAACGTTGATACGTTACTATCCGTCGTTTCCGATCAGGATTCATGAAATACAATCTGATTTTGTGCTCTTCCAGGTTCTGTTTCCGAGTCGGATAAAGATTTATTACAAGAGCAAGAATGAAGTCGTTGACTTTGGGGAATCAATCGAAGAGTTGCAGTTTTGTCATTATACTGATGGTCTTTTGTCTCTCTGAATTCTACTTGTTCCTTATATCTTTTAATCAAAGCACTAATCTAATCACATGTATATTCTCAACCAATTAAGCATGGTTTTGTGGTTTGAGAATTTGTCTTGAAGCTTCTTCTTACACAGTCTTGGGGGAGTGTTGTTATTGAGTTGATCACTTTCAATGCAACATTTTTTAAACAAACAAAAAAAAATTACCACTGATATTCTAATTATTGAAAATAGTTTATTTGGGTGATATCCAACAAAAGTCGCCCAAAACCGTCAAAAAGTAAAACGGAGATCATGAATGCTTTTACCAACTTATGACTTATATCCAAGGACGATTCCGAATTAATCATGTGATTAGGCATCATTGCCTGTTTAATAACTTTGATTAGTATATTTTATTTGTTCAAAGTTGCTCCAACTGACTTGGCCTCATTTGTCACGCAACAATGTATGTAACCGCATGATTAGACATTGAAATTATGATTATATTTATAAAGCATATGGCATGTTTAAGGACGGAGATTATGCTTTGCTTGGCATGCCATGCTTTTTTTTTTAATTATTCTTGCAAGGACCACGCAAAATACTTTCAGTGTGAGAGCAACTCCAAACCAAATTTACCCATATACCGCGCTGTTATTATGTAAAACTTAACTGGGAAAGTGAAAAGGGTAAGATGGTAAATTCGAATGACCAAAAAACGGACCCCACTCCACCACCTTTGCAGTTAGGCAGGTACAGAGGACCGATTCACATTTTTTTTGAAATTCAATTTCTTTTTTCTGAAAGAAGATTAAAAAAAAAAATATTAGTTTAGCTTCCGATGAACGATGAAATCGCTGGGCCGACGCCGCTGGCGAATCCATATAAGGGTGATTACTCGGAGGATGCAATCAACGCTGAAGTTGACGCAGAGCTCGCCGAGTTAGCGGCAGGAGGAGGTGACTCGAACGGCGGCGGCGGAAGGAGCAAACCGAAGGGACCTTGGTCGCTGGATCAGGATGCGGTTCTGACGAGGCTTGTGAACAAGTTAGGGCCGAGGAACTGGACTCTGATCTCCCGTGGAATCCCAGGTCGCTCCGGGAAATCGTGCCGTTTGCGGTGGTGCAATCAGCTCGATCCTTGTCTCAAGCGGAAACCTTTCACTGGTAACTAACCTTAAGTACACTGCTCTCGATCGTCTTTGTTGATTCTCTTTGATGACCAGGTTTCCTGCTTCGGGAGTTTTTGATTTCTCTGGATTTTTCTAGTTTTTGTGACTTATGAAGAAGAAGCTAAGTAGGTTTTGATTTCTCTGTATTTCTCTGGATTCTGAAAGACTTGAGAGATATGATCATATTTTCAACTATGATTCGATTGAAGGAGTTTTTGAGGTCAAATTAACAGCGAAACTAAGAATCAATTCGAAGATGCAATGTTAGTTACCATTTAGGGGGAAAGATATTGAACAGTGACTGATAGTTTCTCATTTGTAGAATGGTCTCTTTACTGCTCATGTGCTGGATGATATGAACCTTTTTATCCAGAATCAGTTTCTTTTGTACATGGAGATGCTTCAGGCTTTAGCATATTCTCTTGGATCCAACTGGTTATGTTATAATTCTCTAGAGATATGCTTCTGATGATTGATTACTATCTGATATTTTTGTTTTAATGTTGTTGTATGAAACTGGTTTATATTGCAGATGAGGAGGACCATCTGATAATGTCTGCACACGCGGTTCATGGGAACAAATGGTCTGTGATTGCAAAACTCTTACCTGGGAGAACAGATAATGCCATCAAGAACCACTGGAACACGGCGCTTAAACGCAAACAAGCAGATCTATGGAGAAATCATCAGTCGATCTCTAATACAGTCATGGAAACTAGGGTCAGAAACATATCGAATGCATCCTCCAAAGAGTATCTGCATCGAGAAGAAATCAGTTCATCTAACCCTCCGATATTAGCTGATGATAAAAGGGATGACGAAGCCATGTTAAGTGTTGATGAAATGGATGGTGAAGCAAACAAGCCTCGGGAAGGAAACTGTAAACCCGATGTTTATCGCCCAGTGGCTCGAATTGGTGCGTTCAGTCTCTATAAGCCTGGATACACGAACCAACCACATATGGCTCCATGTGAGGGACCTTTGGTTCAAGCATCAAGACCTGACTCGTTGGCTGGTAAATTTCTTCAGTCTCTTCGTTATGAACCTAGCATCCCTTCGAAATGCAGCCACGGTTGCTGCATCCGTCCAGACAAAACACCGTCGTCATCGTGCAACTCGGTGCTGGGACCAGAGTTTGTGGATTATGAGGAACCTTCTTCTGCAGTTTTAGACCAAGAATTGGTTTCTATAGCAACCGATCTGAACAATGTTGCTTGGATAAGGAGCGGACTCAACAACAAGGGCTATTTCAGAGATGTGGAACAGAGTTTGAAGGCTGATAATCACTTTCATCTTGAACATGCTCGAGCCCGAGCGAAATTTACTGGAATGGTGAACAATGGTGTGTCAAGTCAGATGCGGAGACAAGATTTAAGGACTTTTAGCTAATTTAGAGACAAAAACATTCATTCAATCAAATATTTTCTCTGTTGTTTCTATTTTTTTTTTACCAGATCATAGTATATCGAAACTTTACAAGTACTAAAAGCTGGCATTTCCTGGGGAAATTAATAAAGGGAGAAAAAGAAAAGCATTTTAACTACTGATTTCTCTGCGGCTTTAGTATTATTTTTGATGATAAGGTGCGAGCTTTCAGTGTTTTTCAGACATTGTGATTCAAATTAGGTATCTTTATAGAGGAAAGAAGATCCTCTGTTCTCTGATGCTCATTTTGACTTCTTGAATGGGATATGTGGAGATATGGATTCAGAACAGCTAAAACGGGATCGAAACCCTGCTTGAACATGGGGCAGGCTTGGGCCTTCGAAAGCCCACGAAAAGAAGGCTTCGGGGTTCATAACTACTATATATATATAACTAATAATTCTAATGTATTCGACATTTAATCAGTTGTTTGAAGATATTTGAATAAACTTTTATATTGAGTAGAATTATAATTCTACATTTATTTATTAAACTAAATTTCATATTGTACATAATACATACATATAGATAAAAGAATGTTGACAAAGTATGTTTATAGATAGATAAAGGACCCAAAATTTTATGTTATTTTGTGTATATTGAGCGTATGGGAGACAGTTGCCACGAATAATTTTTTTTTATTTAGTGTTATTTTGATAAGATTAAATTTTACACTTCCATTTTATTTTTGGTTTTACATACAAAATAATCCTTCCAAGAAATTATATTGATTAATTCTTAGTATGAGTGAACCTAAACTCTTACGTTTTTTTTTTTTTTTTTTTTTGCTATGAACGTAAATATTCATTGAAAATGAAATGTTTAGATTTTACATATTTGAGTTAATCAAAAGCCCATAACCTCTTACATTTTGCATAGGGTATCTATATATATATATATATTCATTAGGCTGCCCCTGATTTTGTTAAAAGTCCAACTAAATTCATCTTTGTTTACTTGATTTAATGTTTTGGATTAATTAAAACCTATTCCCTAGTCCTAACTTTTTTTTGTTACTAAAATTTTGATCTTAAATCTATAGTTTTCTTTGATCGAAAACAGTATATAATAATACTTTGTTTAGGCTTAACTCATCCCTCGAAACCTATATATTTAATCTTGGTTACATCTTAACTCTATGAATTTTTTATGTAGAGCTATCTTTCGACATAAGAGTCTTATCTTTCGATCACTCGCAATACTGACAGTTATTAGTTTAGTACTAAAGTAAACATGTGTTGTATATTAGTTTGCATCCTTAAACAAGTCTATAACTTATTTCTTTTTCAAACTTCTCCATAATTTCTGTTTTTTTTTTTACAATTTTGAATTCTTTCAGAATATTTCTCCGTTTGTATATTTATAGTTTTTCCAGCTTAATCTTAGCCCATCCAGCATAGAATAAATAAAAAACAACATTATCCAATTGCGTAGAAAGGAATCCAAATTACCCGGTGAATCATATAACGAAGATTGATTATGGCTTTTGCTTTACTCACACTGCTGCCATATTTATGGACGCCTTGTCGTCCTCTGAGAGACATAATGGCTGAATAATAATTAGAATTTCGAAAATTATCAAAAATGATGACCTACCAAAACATAATAATAAGCTTCCACCGTCATAGACTCATAGGAGTGGCTATTTTCACTACTATCCTATGGTTTGGGTTTTTATGTTCGTTTGTTCAAGAAAATGGTAACCCAATTAGCTATACAATGAAATTAATCCAAATCTAATATTAGTTTGCTTTGTTTAGCCTTGTATATTTATAAAAATTTGTGGATTGATTTTAATTTTTCAATTTGTTAAACTAAAGCAGAATATATAAATTAATAAATATGAGTATAATATTGATATCATATACTAACACAAGATTATTAATATCTATGTAAATATATTGTTTTCATCCCAAATATAATTTCAGCGCGGTTTGGATTTGATTTGTTCAATTTGTTAAGAAGCGAAAAGTTTCACTTTCTACAATAATTTTGAATGATTTTTATTTGAATAATTCGGTTATGTCTAAATGTGCACTCCTAATCATACAACAACCCCCATTTTGGTGTATATCTAGATAACACATGCGTGCTTACAATTTGTTTGGGAATGATTTTGCATGAAAAGTTAACTATGATATATAATTTCTGTACTAAAAATATAAATAATTATTCGGATCCACTCGAATATACAACACCTAACGAAAAATGGCCTAATAATACATACGGTTAAATGTAAGTACTGTAACATCATTCTTTGGAAGGTATCTCAGTATATCAGAGTATATAACGATATAAAAAAAAACACCGAACAGCAATATTACATTAAATTCGAAGTTTGACCGAGTCAAATGAGAAAGCTGCATGGATTCACATCTCCCAAACCAAACACATGTTTTCACTCTTTTGTCTTTAGATTTTTGTGGCTTCACTTCTTTACTTTTGTTTCTTTCCCGACTCCATCTTTACGAGAGTTGAAACACCGAATATGGATGTAGCACATAAAGCATTATGGTTCAGTGTCGAATAAGAAGTGTGATTGCTCTTGGCTTTATGCGGATTGTGTGCAACAATCAACGCTCTCGAAATTTATAAATTTTTTAAAATATTTTTTAGTTTCTAAATTTGAAACGACCAAAACGATATTTAGATTAATTAATAATGTTTCTTCAAACAAAAAAAAACTATTGGCCGGTGCCATTTTAAATGCATTCAACGATACTGAAGAACAAAATGTTTTAAGATTATTTTCAAAGTACTCCTACTCAACCCGACTGTTTATATCCTGAATTTGAACTATAAAATCTTTCGATGTCAAAGGGAAAAAACCTAAATGGGACCTACACAACCTTACTGAGCAACCACCAAACACTGAAAGCGTTTCAGAATTTGAAAATGAAATAAATTACGGATAATAACATGGATGGGGTTCTCTAATATGATCTATTATTATTTGGATCCAAAGTCTGTTGAACGATCCATTCAAATAGCACAACATCATCTTTCCTAAGTTTCTCAATTATTTTTCAAATATTATTTCAGCTACTAATAAATCCATTAATTTTAAAAGAAAAAAATGTACGAAATTCATATCGTATTTATATGTATCAATTATAAAAAGTGAAAATTGTACTATATATTAGGTGTAGGACCGGACAGTAAAGTTTAAAGTATATCAAATAAGCAACAAAAAATAAAAAAGGAGAATTTATGTAAAAATTAGTAAAGACAGACAATCTATACATCCCACACATATACAGCAGATAAATAGATCAGATTTAGAGAGAGAGAGAGAGAGAGATATAGAGAAAATAAAAAGGTGTGTTCTGTATATTTCAAAGTATGTGCATATTTTACCCACTGCTTCACGCCTACGCAACCCTTCCTCTTCTTCTTTATTTTTTTCTTTTCTTTTCCTCTTTCTTTTTGCTTTTTCCATGTCATCATGCTTCTTTATTTTATTTCTCAAAACATTTGATTTCATCCCAATAATCGAAGTACAGTAAGTTCATTGAAATTGCAACCACTGTTCTTTTTATTTATTTGTTTTTTTTTTTGAATTTTCAACGAGTTCACATCATACAAAACAGTTAGAAGCCGAAACTCTGCTCAGTCACGACTGATATAGTTAAGTAAAACAATCAAAGTAGAATGAAATCTTAATCTTGTACTACCAAAGAAGCTTTATTACAAAATAATTCCGATGTTTTTATTACAACCCCATTAGATCCTCTCCAGAAATAGGAGAAAAAACAACCACAAAATTAATACAAATAACCAAAAATCCCCACCCAACACAATTTGAATTTCCCCTCTGTCGACTAAAGTGAAAGAAAAAAATAATAGCACCCCCACTCCACTCAACTCTCCCCTAAAACCCTCCCAATGTCAACAAAAAAAAATTACAGAGAGCTTTGCCTTAGTGACTAATAATACATATCTTATTATATAATGTAACAAACATATAATTTCCCCTAATTTTATTCTGATTACCATATACTTATTTCTAGTAACCATATGACATAGCAATATCAATTTTATAACCTAAAACCAAACCCACTTCTAACTACGCTCCTTCTCTGGAGACAAAACACAGAGCTTCTTCAATACATCCAATCCTGAGGAAGTCGTCTTTCTTGATTCAGACAAACAACTGCTCTGAAATTTCCCTGACGAGCAAGTAGTGTACTTCTCGCTAACATGCACTCTGCTCAAATCATAAAAAAATTTCGTATTAGTTAAACTCAATCTCTATGTTTTTCTTTTTTTAACACTTGAAGGTTTGTAGTTAAGAACAATTACCGTAATCGAACTGGCTACGCCTTGAACCAATATTGGTGAACTCATCAAAGTTGAGATTTTGCGGAGGATTGACTTTTGATTGCAACATAGCTGTTGTGTTGACCGTCACTAAGAGAAAACAAGAAGTTGAAATTAGAATACTTTGACATATAAAAAGCTCAAAAAGAAAAGACTTTGAAATTGTAACCGTACCTGGTTTTTTCATGGAATCGGAAGTGGTCGTCGTTGGGTATCGCCGGGGAAGGAAAACTCCGGTGCCGGCAGAAGGACGTTTTATTGGAGTTCCGGCGTGCTGCGGCATCCACGTGGCGTTGGATAAAGCATTGTGTCTCATGTATCTCACGTTCTCAAATGCGACTCCTTCGTTCATTGCCACTCTCTTCGGAAGATGATTCTCCGAAGACTTGATTCTTGACTGAGAACAGAGCCACATCTGGTCAAGGAGACGCTGCTGTTGGAGATAGTGCTCTGTTTGAAACGCAGCGTTTTGACGGCGGGAAGTGGGGTTAGGGTTTAGTCGGGGAAGATGAGGCTCGTAGCTTCCGAGTTTGAGTCTAGCAACTTCCCCTGCTGCAGCAGAAATCACATCCCAGGCATTGTCTCTCCGGGACGAATGCGCCTGAGACGGTGGCAAGACTGGGCTCCGACTTCCTGAGTTTGAATAGCTTCCGAGTCCACTCAGTGTTGACTGTGGCGAAGTTGCTGCGACCTGACGTTTCTCCTACAGAGCAAGAGAAAATAGTAGAATCAGTTGAGTGGGTTTTTGATTGTCGTGGCAGAGAAGAGCGATTTTGTGGAGTTCTTACCTCAGGCTTGGTGTTGAAGGAAGGAGGAGGAAGACGCTGAGTCGAGGGAGCGAGTCGGCGAGTCAACCCAGCGAGGAAGTCTTCCTCGTCGTCGCTGCTCTCATCTTCCGTCTCGGTGGAGTCACCAGGGGAGGTGAATCCAGGGGATGAGAAAGCTGGAGAATCGAACTCGTAAGGGAACTCGTTCGGGAAACCGAGTCGAGTCGGGGTTAACTCGGAACAAGGGGTTTCTTTCTCCATGAAAGGAAGGTTGACGGAGAGAGAATGAGGAGGGAGGCGAGACATAGAGAAGAAGACGGTGAAGAAGAGCAGAGGAGAGAGAGAGAGAGTGGTGTGGTTTAAGTGAGGAGGAAGATGGAGAATGTTGAAGACATGGTTGCTTTTATTAAGGTTTCAGGGTTTCTATGAGACAGCTCAAAAGCACTTTAATATCGCTTCTGCTTTTATTTTTTTAAAGATTATAATTATAGTTATCCGTAATTAATGCGTGATGGACGAAAATCAAAACTATGTCCCTTTGGTCTTTCTTATGTATTTTGCGTTGGAAACTTTTTTTTTTTTTTTAGGGTCTAATTGTTTCGATGTCAAATGTTAAATTAATTGTTTAGACATATTTAAAATCTATGATACCTTTTTTTTTTATAACAATTTTATGTCCATCAAGAGCTCTATTTTTATTTTTATTATATTAGTATTATTAAGTAATTAAGTATTGGAATGTGTATGGGCATGAGAAATACAGGTGGAACCCACTTAAAATCCCAAACAAGTTGTCATGCTTCATAGTCTTCTAATCTTTTTTAATTACTCTGAATAAAATCTCAGTCTTTGCGGAATCAAACTATTTATATAAAAATACTTGTGTGTAGTCTAATCAAAAGCATCGAACACTTCATAATTACGCCTTCCTCTCTTTTCCTCATCATTTTGCACTCTCACTCTCATAGTATTTATCTCTTTCTTCTACAGCCTCCCTTCCTTTTTGTTCTAATTACAATTCATTTACTGCTGAATAATTACGCTCCTTTTAGTATTTATGACACGAAAATTTAGTACTAGTAGTAAGAATCACGTTAATTATTGGCGTTAATTACAACTTGACATGAAGCCCCAAGGGTTAAAACCAAAGACTCGGCGACTGTTCGTTTTTTTTTTTTTTCTGGTAACAACCATTGAAGACCCCTATTTTGTAGGGTTTTTCAATTTTTAATTTTATTTTAAAATAAGGTCATAGAAATCTCGTGACCACTCAGGAAATTTGAATATAGATGACGTGGCATTTCAGCAGATTTTTAATCAGTCATCCGTCCCTCTCCCTCCTTCTCCGTCTGACGTAACGGATTTTAAACAGTCCGATCTATCCACTCTCCCTCCTCCCGTTAGACTTAACGGCTGCTAATCGAATGGGTCTTTTCTGGTCTCACAGTTAACGAGCCGTCATATAACAGCCGTTAACGACGGATTCGAAACCGTTTTATTAACTGGATTAGATAATATATATAATTTTCGCGCCTAGATTTTTATGGAGAGAAGAAAAAAAGGAAGGAAGTGAAATGGTGGTGGGGTCCAGCTTTTACCTGCCGAAAAGGACAGCACCGTTAAGTCAAAAGAGCGGGAACAGATCTTCTTCTCTTCTTCTTTTTTTACTCTTTGGAATAATATATAGAAGCAAGAAAACATAAACAGCATATTTTATTAATTTAAACGATAGAAACTCAAAAAGTTTTATCTCGTTTAATATTTTATTAATAAAAACTATAGTTGTATATGTGTTACGCCAAAAATTGTGCCCCTAGTTGCTTCTCTTGTCTCCGGAGTCTACTCTCAAATGTCGAAACTAGGAGCACCCACAATTAATATTTATAAAACTTCGCTAATGCTTTATAATCTGTTTTAAAAAAAAAAAACTGAGAAAGCTGCTGAAATTGTATGCTAATAACAACAACAGAAGTGAGGTGGAATCCATTTTTTTTCCCGTAATTTACGACGGGATTTATCAGATTTTGTCTTAATAATAAAATAAAAAAGAAGCAATTATGGGCAACGAGAGTTTAAGGAAGTGGCTGATACGCGCGAGGAAGAGAGCGTGAGGGGAGGCAACTGAAGGTGGGTTATGTCTGCCAGCGTATGCTTTCAGAAGCTGTCTTTCTCGCTGCCTTCATTCCACAAAACATTAGAAAAAAAACAAAATATTAATTTTCTTTCGTAAGAGGATAAAAAATAAATATAAGTAATAAGCGCAGATGAATGGTTGGGGAAATTTACCGTATCCAAATTTGAACTGAGTGATATGTAAAGAAGAAAAAAAAGAAGATATAAGTGGAGTGGACTAACAGGAAAATAAAAAAACAAAGAAATCTGCAAATGTCATTTCGAATTTCCCGCCGAAAGCCTATAGAGGGATATACAGTATAGTGACAGAAACATATCATCCGTCCATTTCAAATGTGAAGTCTCTTTCTCTTTTTTTTTAAGTATGTAATAACTAATAACTAATAAGTACTAAATGGCTATATATGTATTCTATGTTAGGAACCGAATTACCAAAAAATCAAAGATAAATTGAATAGTATTTGGAAATTAGTTTTTTTAACAATTTAATACTCCTTAGTGTGGAATCTTTTATCATAGATAATAAGATTAGGAAGGGGAAAATCAAATTTTGATAATCTAAACATACAATATGTTATATGGTTTATAAATTTCTACTATAAATAGATGTACTAATTCGTTTCCCAAACAGAAAAAAACAAATCGAACTCTAATAATAAAGGTTTGTAATGTATAAGTAAATTGTTGAGCTAAAAAATCATATAATGAATGCGTTTTCTTCCCAAACACAAGAACAAGGTTATTTAGCAATGAGATAAAACCATATTAGACCGAATTTTCCAAAAAACAAAGAGTTGGGCTATCCATTTTATTATAAAAAAAACTATTTTTCTAAGAATTTTAAAATTAATATTATCGATGTTTTCGATGTAATACCATCAATATGAGTTTAACAGAATCGACATTATTGATGTAATCAGGTAATATAAAGGAAATCCGAAACATATTTTTATTAAGTTTCAAAATAAATAGTTAGATTAGCATAGGCAGCAGAAAGATTTTGAACGAGCTTGAGAGGGAGACAATATTAATTAATACTATACTGTATTAGTAAGTTGCATAGAATGAGAATTTTAGCTATCCATTTTAATCATAAGATTCGTCGTCTTTGACGTGGATTTAGCTGTTCCAACGTTCACCCGCATTTGGATCTCGTGAACTTCAAGTTACCAACATCTTTTGAGTCTTTGACACTGCTTTTATTTTTTCTTGTAAATATATTTTTTAGTTGTTTTGTTCCACGAAATGAGACTTTCGTGTTATGCATATATGATTTCAATTACATTGTGTCTTCAACCTAAATCTATAAAAAGATTACTACGATCTAGGTCGACGATCCAGTTTCCACGATCCAGTTTCCACTATATATAATGAAGGCCGACGAACCTAAAAGCAACTTTTGAGTTTTAACAAATCTAATAATACTGCAACAAGTTTTATCATAAAAAAAAAACTATTTTAGTAATACATCAAACTAAAAAAAAAAAAGAGAGTAAATGATCACTATGAGATGAGAGGTAATCGACACAGTAAATGTCCTGATGTCCGATCCCAATTTTAGTGTACAAAAACACTAAAATATTTATACGAGAGTTACAAATCTCAAAGTTAATCTTGAATAGTAGCTATTTAAAGGAAATCAATCGATGAAAGATTAAAAAAAATACGAAAGAGAAAACATAGATTCTTTGAGTTTAGAAACTCTCGAAGCAAAGGGAATGGCCCAAATTTTCTCCGGCCACATGCAAAAGGAATGATTCTTTCTCGTTCACTCGGTTTTGCAATGCTACATCACGTGCGACGCCAACTGTTTTATCCCATATCATGTGTGGTGTACACACTGTTACTCACGAGCGCAGCACGTGCGACATAGAAAGTATGTGCTTAGAAATAGCAGCACTAGGCCACTAGCTGAACCGTCAATGGTCAAAGCCTCGGAAACATTAATCTTCTAAAGTCTTTGATTTCATTTTAGTTCCTTCGTATAGTAGGATTTTTTTTTTTTTTTTTTTTGTATTTGCATATTTAGCAGTTTTATTGTTAATTCAATTTAGTTATGAATAGGTTAGTCATGTGGATTCAACCTGTCGATATGATCCAGTTCCACACCATACAATGATTTGAAACTTTTTACATGCGTGCGTTTTGCCAAATCCGCAAATCGCTCATGCATGCATATCAATTATAAAAGTCTACAAACAATTCAAACTCGACGCAAAATATCAAATGTCCAAATTTTCTTTTAGTTCCTTACTTCCTTACTTCCTTACTTCCTCTATGCTTGAAAGTAAAATCCCAGTAGTGCTTTGAGATTCCTGATGTAGTGGTAAGATGAAAGATAGATACATATTGGTTTATATAAATGTTTTCAGTGATGTCAACAACAAAAGTCGTTGTAGTATAGTGGTAAGTATTCCCGCCTGTCACGCGGGTGACCCGGGTTCGATCCCCGGCAACGGCGCTTATTTTTTTTTTTCCATTTTTTTTATCACAGGCCCTAAATATGGACTATTGGGCTGTGTTTTAGTTTATCCATCTTGTCAAAACGATATCTTTTCCGCCGTTTTGTCTTTCGCTTCATTTGTTTTCTCACTTCCATCAACTAACTACTTCGTTATTGTCAAAATTCTCAACGATTTGAACTAATCGAGATTCTTTGTTTTACTTGTATACATTTGATCACAAGAAGAAACAACAGTTTTTGCTTATACTAAACAACATGTTTGATTACCATATATGATATAATACAGTTACAGACGAAGCAGCATGATATTGGATTAAATATCAAACTAAATACAAAGACTCTTGGACAGACGTCGATTTCATTATAAAGAGACTTGTGTAACTTGTTGTCTTTGTTGAAACATAAGGAATCAACAAGTCAAGAACGAAACTCTTTATCTATATAGACGTTAATTTCATCTTATATATATACTATATAATATACTATACACTCCTTTTTTCCTTTCTCTTTTTTTTTTCCTTAAGACATCTATATATACTTTTACATTACTTCTTTGGTTATCTTTTTTTTTTTAATATATCCTTTCTAGGTATATTTCAATACGTCACCTTCCATATCCACTTAATTAAGGATCCTGCAAAATTAACGTTAAGGAAAACAAAAACAAAATATCAGCACATGAAGAATTTTTCGTGATACATCAGATTTTTTTATTCACTACGAATAATTTAGTTTTATTTCAATATTTATGAAACATTCAATATAGCCGTGTACCTTTGCTTATCGTGCATCATCGCCGGCTAGGATTGATAATTAGTAATAAAGCGATCCTGCATATTTTGGTTATATATAAGTGTGTTTCGTAAGATCTATAAATGAAAATATGTAATCTATGACAAAAATGAAAATGCTTGTAATCTTACCTTCCCACCAGTTTCCTCTTGAAGCACTTTCGGAATCGCCTTCCTCTCCATCTTTCTTATACTGAACACCTCAGAATTAGCGAGTTTATGAGAGTGAATACAAAGTACATAATATAGAATGATATATATGATCCAAACGATCATATATACAATAACAAATTAACAATACATATATTAAATATCACTTTGCCTAGTATATGCGTTTATATAATAGAGCTCAAATGTCCAACTCTGTCTCAAAAACATTTGTATGTGGTAGTGTGCAAGTTAGTTGATCTTAATAATATTGTATTGCGTGCTAAGATGGAAACCTAATCCCAGTACTAGAGTTTTTTGTCGAATATGCAACACAAATTAAAAACTGGGTAAAAAAGTAGCTAGGGACTTACAGCATCTGGATTGGTTGTTGGTTGTGGTGGTGTTGAAGATGAATAGTTCTCTTGGCCTCCATAGTAAATAGATGAGCTCAAGTTGCATGGTGGTTGTGTTTCTTCATTTTGGTAAATCTTTCTCTCCTTATGTTTTCTCCTTTCTCCTCTTTCATCTGCAACCCAATTTAAAAATTCTCACTTTAAATTTTTTAATACGTGAAATAGTGTTTCACTGAGTTCATAGTTAAGTATAATTAGTTGAGATAAACAGTTTATTTATTTAAGAACTGACACGTCCAACACTTAGTTAGTCTCAGCAACAGACTCACTTGGAATCCCAAAATTTGGAGGTTGATAGTTGGCAGCTCCATTTCGATTTGCCAAGTCCGCTTGCGTCCCCTTGAGTTGAGAAACAAATAAAAGTATATATATAAGAATACAATTTATACTTTAATTAAGAATGATGATGATGATAATATATTGATTCATACCACTGAGGGTGGTGGGAAAATGGATTGGAACAATCCGGTTGTTGATGAAGAAGACAAGGGAGAGACTCTAGGACCAAAAAGATGATCGAAAGATGAAGAAGAGGAGGATGAAGAGGAACCAGATACTGACTTTTTCTTGTCCATGGACCGCTCTTTTCAACTTTATGTCTTGTACTTGTTTTTATATGTTAAAGGGTTAATCCCTTAGTAGGAGAAACGAAAGAAACAAGAGAAGTTGCTTTGGCAAAGATTTGTAGTTTTGTTTGTGTTGGGAGTTATAAGATTTACTCACTCTTCTATATGCTTATTTATAAACACTATTAAACACTTGCCAACTCTGACTATTGTATATGGAATCATTTTTAGAATTTATATTATTCTTAATTTTTCGTAGGTAATTTCGGCGCTATATAATTGTCTAATTACTCCCTTCTTTTCGGAAGCATTTATGAGTGAAATCGACAGTTAATGTTTAATTAGCTGTATAATTTTGTTTTTGGTAACAATTAGCGTTATAAGTTAGTAGAAAATGAATTAATCGCATGAACATACACTGTGTTAATTGGCTGTATGATCAATCGACCGTCTGGGTAATTAATTCATCGATTAATCAATTAACTATTTGACTAGTTTACCAGTAATTAATCAACTGTAATCTATATATATTTATATCATCCTATAATCATGGTATTATCTTGTTGTGAAATATTTAGCAAAAAAAAAAAAAAAAAAAAAATCTTGTTGTGAAAATATGTGCATATAGCCGATGGAGTAAATGTCTGGTAGAAATCAAATAGACCTACACTACACTTTATTTGATTTACATTATTGAAAAGAAATTCTGTGATTATTTATCTTTTCGTTGGGTTTCGTTATCGTTGGCTAATATAGTAACTCATGGACACAATATAATATATCACTCGTTTGTGGATTTAGAGGATACCACCAATAAAGAGAAGGGTTCAGCAAATTATGTAAGATAATCAGGGATCTCAAGATTCGAGTATATATTGATTAGAGTACTAAGATTTTTTTTGTTTTAAACTACATTCTAAATAGGGATATACTTAATATAATTTACTCTTAAACATAATTAACGTGTCCCTTGGCACTAGGATATCCTAATTTTTACAAAATTTCCTGGTTTGGATACGATAAAACATAACTCAACTGTGCATTCATATTTCTTGGGTGTGATAAACAAATCAAGGCTTCAGTGTTTGCATTTGCGTTGATCTTTACGATTATGGTATGTTAACTTATTGTGATTAGTGTTTTAATCAAAGATCCCTTGGAAATTGTAAACACAATTCAGAGAATTTTTTTTTTTTTGTTACGTTTCATAATTCTAAAATGTAGTTTGATTAAAAAGTTAAATTAAAATGTATATTCTTTTAAATAAACTAAACATTAGAACTAGAAAACAAACTATGGTCGAGCATATAAGATATAGTTTTCAAGGGCCCTTGTTATATAAACACATTGTTGTAAACAATCCGATATGTTTATAAGATGCAAACAGCTACATTTTACAAACACAAATATTTACGTCTAAACTAATCAAACCATTGATTTAAAAGCATAATGACAATGCGGATTGATTAGCATATGTACTCTAATGGTTTGAATTAGTATCATGACGGTGTCACCATGCGAATTCAACTCCAATAATATGTATGTTTGACAGTTTGGGAAAGAAAAAATGTCAATGCGGATTTTAAAGTTAGCATCAACATGGTAGTGACTACAAATGCCAAGTGTATATTTCAAAAGTTACAAAAGTCATATATATATATATATCATTTCACATAGAGGAAAGAACAATTAGGCCATACAAAGAATAAACGTTGTGAATCTAGTAAACGGCACTTAACCGATAGAACATAATGTCAATACGTGTGATGGGCATTTGTCCTAATATTCTTTTTATCGGTTATTTGTTTGAATATGCGTTTTAAAACATTCTCTGCAAAGATACAGCACATGACCGGTTGTAACTGTATCTAACAAACACTTGGAATTATCTGTACAATGCAAATTAAATAAAAGTAAAAATTAATGGTACATAGACTCCTCACGCAAGGAATAATTCGACTGCAAAAAAAGAAACATGTAAAAGAAAGATTGAACGGGAAAAAAAGTGTGTTGATACGTGTCCTTCATGGGACTTGAGGAACTCATGACATGCATGTTCACCACCGTCATCATCACCCATTTGTAACTTTCTCAACTAATGGACACCATTGAGATCAAGAATGACAAAAAGACTTAGAGATAGAGATAGAGATAGAAATTAGAGATGAGAGAGATGGCAGCCTTTTGAAAAGAGGATTGGATCCTTTATGAGTTAAGGAGAGCCATAGCTTGAGGGTTAAAGAAGCTCTTAGCTACAAATGCTCTCTGCTCCCCAACCTTGGACCATTATACTGTATGGATCTCTTATGCTTAATTAGTTGAATTTGCATATGTTATAAGATGTTTAGATCCATTAAACATAGGATTTACGATTCATCATAGTAACTGCATGCAGTAATAAGTAGGATTCGAACTCGGGTATGTGTTGATGCTTTTGCATTATTCATATTTGGCTTGTCGAAAGATAATTTATAGTAACTCTATGTGGGAACCTTAAAATACTATCAACACATTGTGCAATTTTGATAACTATATGTTATAACTTGACCACACATCAATTATTTGCATGCTGGTTGAGACTAAAGATTGAGTTCCACCGAAACCTTGAATTATATACCCATTGTAAACTTTTTGTAAAGACAGCAAATTCCGAATCGTAGTACTGTAATGTGTTTATTTGAATTTGCATTAAAGGTTAATTAAGACTTATCTAACATAAAGGTTAAGATATGTGAACGAAACCAATGTATGTGTATATTGGGATACAGAGAATTTAGACAAACACAAAACTAACATATAACAATCCCTAAACAGTATAAAACAGAAAAAAGGAGATGAAAAACTTTAGTGTTCGTTGTGTTTCCCTAAAGCTCAACAAGAAGCACTTGCTCCTTTTCTTATCTATAAAAGAATCTTATACGTTACCCAGTGGATCAGTTCGAATTCAAACATTCGAAGACATTGCATTCATAAAATGGATTTATTTATAGTTAAGATATGGTTAATACTATGTATAATAGCCCAAAATCTAAAGATATATGTTGGATCGGTGATGCAGCTATCCATTTTTCTTCTCTTTAATTGCAAAATGAATGTAAAATTAAATACGGTACCTATTTTTTTAAATAAACTATCATATCATTTTAAAATTAATATTAATCATAAATAAATATATACAAAAAAAATTGTTTAGAAATTTTTAATAAAGCTTTTTTTGCTTTTTATAATAAATTTATTAGTCACATATACCATTATAAATAAATAGATTCCTTAATTACTCTTATTTTAAGGATGCGGTCTGATGTGCGTGATATTATTATTATTACCGTAATTTCTTATCTAGATTCGGATCCAATATCCCTATTTTCAGATCAAATATTCGGATCCAATTTTTATAAAAGGTTTGTTCCGGGTTAGACTTGAATAGGTAGGTGTCTTCAACTACTTTGGGCTATATATTTTCTATATAATGAAACAAGTTTCAGAACTGTTTAGAGTTGGGCTTTAGGCTCGAAGAAAGCTTGGACCGATTAATTTTTGGGGACCAAAAATTCGTATAATTATAGTGGGGAGGAATGGAGGATAATATATCTACTTTACACATTTCATTTGTTACGTAAAATAATTCTCTTTTTTAAGTCTTCCAAGTTTTGAAATGAACCTTACAAGGAATATTTTACCAAAAAAACGTTACAATAGTAAGTGACTAGTTATTTACTATCATAGTCATAGGGTGCGACGTCGGATGTGTATATTATGTCTTTGGTTACACTAAAAGTAAAATCCCTTTCTCACCTGCACAAGTTTATAAATAAAAAAGAAAATTTTAATTTTCAAGTATTAATTTGACAGTTTGTTAATTCGACATGATATTTGGTAACTAATTCTCAATCAATATTTTTTATAAAATGAATATAAATCTTATTTTCCACCGAATTTTTTTTCTTTCTTTCATTTCAGAAATGAATTTAAAATTGGATGTGTTTCTTTTTCTTCTTATAATCAGAAATTCGTGGTGATTCTCGACCAGCAAGATGAGTGCTCAACCAACTGGCTACCAAAGTTGGTTTAAGGTGATTTTGCATTAAGTAAATTGTTTTTTCTTTAAACTTGATAAATCCTAGACCATATCTCGGATTACTCACTAGAGCATGTAATTCATAATTTTTTGCTATTTAAATCATTTATAATAACTAACTATAATTAAAATCATAATTGAAAGACTCGAACCATGCATGATTCTGAGATCTCAACTAATTTGATGAACCTTTCAACCACTAATAATCATTTTTTTTTTTCTCTTTGTTAAACAAATGTACCTTTCAATTTCTCAGCCTCTTCTTCGGTGAGTACTGCTGCAAATCCGCTCATGACGTGTTTGTAGCAATATATTAGAGCATCTTTTGGTGACCTTATGAAAGAAGAGACAAAACCAAAAATTCTATTTTGTCAACCGCTTTTGAGTTCTTTACACCACCAAGTAAACTGAACCTTCATTATTATATTATCTTCAAATGAATTTTTTTTTCTTATTGCTCTACTCTATAGAAACCAATACCTTTCGTCAAGCACCTTTCCGAGAAGTTGTTCGTATTTCTTACAGTCATGATGATAGAACGCAGGATCAACATTGACCATGACCAAATAAAGCTGTGTAACATATTAGATAGAAAGAATATGTGCTTTGAGGATTAGTTTTCGGAAAGAAAAAAAAATGATCGAAAGATAAATAAGAGGTAGTAGTAGGTACCACCTCTAGCGAATTCTCCGGAGATGGCCCCAACGTTCTACTCGAACATACCGCGGAAATGGAAAATGCGAAGAAAACCAACAAGATTCGGGAAAACATTTCAATCAAAAAGCTAAGAAAAATATTAAGAGATTATAGATTTCTTAATTGGATAGAATATAAAGTATGTTGTGAATATGTGCATAAATAGCGGTGAACAATGAAAACGTTAGGCCAAAAGAGTGAAGCTATAAGTTCTGTAACTTCTTTTGAGCGTTTATAACCGCATTTATTGAGTATTTATAAGACTCTCTTACTCTCTCGGCCGTTGTTCTTCCGCTTTTAACATCCCGTTGTTTATTTATGAAAATAAATAAATAAAAACCCATAATAAGATGCAAGCAAGAGTCCAAAACTAAAACTAAAACCGATCCATACTAGATTATGTTTAATTTGGTTACAATTATTCGAAAACCGGAAAACACTTGAAATCATACTTAATATTAATCATCCGAAGGCCAGACTTATTATATAACTAGATAGACTATTTAAAAACTTTAAACTATATATATATATAGTTTAAAGTTTATATATATATATATATATAGTTTAAAGTTTTTAAACGACGAGTGGCAGCTTGAATTAGTTATTGTGGAATTTACGACAAGCGTTGGGTCCCTTAGCAATAGAGTATATGACAATGGGAGTCCTGACATGGCGAGAACCGTCCATCTCCGTCCACGTGAGCCACGTGTTGTTTATCGTGAACGACTTCTTCGTCGTCCAATTCGGCTCCGATTTTCCGGTGACGTTGACCGTGAAAGTCTTGGTCTCTCCCAGCTCGCCAAAATGTAGCCGTTTAGGCTCCACGGTGATCTCAGCCTCAAAATTCTTCTCATCTTGGAACTTGATTTCTCCGAGGTAAGTGGAGTTTCGATCGCCAACGTTTGTGACCGTTCTATAGAAGACTTTGGTGAATTTGGTGTTAAGCTTGACTCGAGCCGTCATGGTTGGATAGTTGAGGTCTGCGTTGTGGTCTATCTTGGCCCCAGAGCAATTTACCTCGTGGCTTCCGACGTGTGATCTTAGCTTCTCGGTGTTGTAGCCTTGTTTGCACATGTAATCTATGTAGTCTTGGTGTCTTGTCTCGTAGATCAAACCCGGGTCTAGGACTTTTGTAGCGTTTAACTGTCCTGACCCGTATGCAAATTCATCGCCTGCACCTATCATTTCCGTGGCTGCAAAGAAATAAGGCTCCATAAACATAAGGTCTTGTGGGATATAAGCATCAAGCATGCAAAATCTTAGAATATCATGATTCGGTTCCTAATTATTAACACAAATTACTAGTAATGATCTAATCCTAAGCTACATCACGATCAACTGATCGATATATAGATCTGACCGGACTTACAAGTGGTCATTAGAGCGGATTTAATAGCGGATGGGGACCAAGAACGTTGAAATGATTTGAGGTACAAGGCAAGTCCAGTGGCGTGAGGGCAAGCCATGGAAGTTCCTGACACTATGTTGAATCTGAGATGGCGGTAGTCCTTTACCCCTAGTGGCAGAAGATTCACATTCTCGGGCCAACCCGCTACGATGTCTAACCCCGGGGCAGCTATATCGGGCTGCAAACAAAGTTCCATATGAGAATCGAACCTAGCTAATCCAAAAAGTGATCCTGTTTTCTAGTGATCAAGTTGACTTGTAATACACGTAATAAACTCGCCTTGAGAATGTTTGCTAGGAAATTGTCGCAATTAGGACCCCTCGAAGACATGTCAGCAACAGTTGGTTCCAATCCCTCTTCTTGTGGAATTTCCACCGTCTTATGGATTTTGACTGAATGTTTGCTGTAATACGAGTCGATACAAAACCAAATTTTCTTTTAACTTTGTGGAGAAAATATGAGTAGTCTTAATTGTTCCTAGCTACATAATGAATGTTTTATTAACCTTTTATCGTTTGCAAAGTAGTACTCCCGTAGCATATCTCCTTTTTCTTCGTCCAGAATATAGAAGCGATAGGAAACTGTAACTTTTGCGACGTATAACTTTCGGTAAAATTAACCATTACGATTGCACCATTCGCTCTCTCTTTAATCGCTTGGTCCAAGTTTGTGATTTGTGAGAAGTTGAAGAAAACATCTTTTCCTTTGTCGTTCTTATGATTACACGAGATTGGGTCGTCTTTGCTCCTAAAATTTTGAAACAAACATTTCCATTTATCAAACTATTTTTAAGTCCTTTGCAAATATCATATATCGATCAAGCATATATATACATTGATATTCTAATAAGTTTTTTTTTTTTTCTTTTTCGAAAAATTTAGAAGCCCTAATCTGCAAAAATATCTTTTCAAAAAGTTGAAATCAGATACTCTACGGAAATGCGCCAATTGCACAAGGAGCCTTGGGAGCGATAACTTACTCAGCGATGAGTTCACGTTTTCTTGTCGATTCAGCGGATGCTGTTTCATCCAAAAGTGGGTAGAAAGAATCTTATGTCTCGAAGGTGTTGATCGTGTTGTATACCTGGTTTCATTATACACAGAGATGTCAAAGAAAGCCGGAAATTATTGGTAAATTAGTTACTTCTAAGTCAAGAAACCTATGAGGAGATGTTGCTTGTGAGTCAAACAAACATATCTCTTTCACTTACAGTTATCGGCTCATCTTCTCCTTCCAGCTCCAACTCTGTCTCGAAAAATCTATCTTTCAAGCTCGCTGCAACAGTCATGACCCAAGGCGCGCCGTTGATGACAGCGTAGGGATCAATGCCTGAGTTCCCGGCCGCGGCTGAAGTCAAAATGCCTTTCTCAAGTGCTCTTAAGAACGCCCACGAGACATGATCTTCTTGCAGCGGAATCGGATCAATCAACCCCTGGGAATGCGAAATGATGTCGACCTTGTCCTTGATCGCATCCTCTATTGCCTCCAAGGCTTTATGTTGTGGACAAAACGAAACATCTTTACCATTTTTTCTTACTCTCCAACATGTTTTGTAAACGGCGATCTTTGCGTTTGGAACACCGCCTCTCATCGTGCCTTCCGCCAACCCAAAGTAGCTCGCCTTCTCTATTTCCCTTCCGGCAACTATGGAGGCTACGTGTGTGCCGTGTCCCATCACGTCAATCACCGATTTCTCTTCGATCAAAGTTAAATTTTCGTTCTCCGGGTAGTATGATCGAGCCCCAACGATCTTGCTGCAATTGTAGTTTCCCAATAGTAGGATTAGTTTCCACACGTTCAAGAATGCTGACTATGTCAAACGAAAATATAAACATTAAGGAGAGAAGTTAGTTATGAATGTAATACTTGTTGCAAGTTATGTTTTGGCATTTGTTTTGCCAAGCCGGAGGAGGAGGGCTGTCGCTACTAAAGAGCTCAGAGTAAGGCCAAATGCCGGAGTCGATGACAGCTACCACCAAATCAGTCTCAACCTCGGGATTTCGCTTAGCTGCTAATGTCAGATTCATGAAGTCCCATGATCTTGTCGTATGAAGCTTTAAATTTCTACTACGTGACACTTCTAATACTTCTCTCCTCCCTGCATCCAACGTTAACCTATTCCATGTTATTACCACATATGTCCCTACTATCACTATGCGTGGAACGTACCAATATAAGTTAATATGTAAACAACGAATTTTGCATTTGCATTTAATATGTTATAATACCCATTTGTAAAGTTTTAAATGGAAACGCAAACGTAAAGAAACAGTCTAGGTCTTACTCTTCAGCTTTTGCCGTTCATTTTGTGTGAGTCTTGCCGAGAAACCGGTGAAGCTCTCCCTGTAGCTATAGATGAGTGCATTCGCTACTGTGCTGCATGTGTTAACAACTTAACATTGATATATAGATTAATTTGATTCCTTGGGAAATTTGACCATAACCCTCATAAAAGAATAAAATCAATCTTTCTCAATAAAGCATAATTGAAACCTATCGTCGTCAAGAACTTCGCCGAGTAGTTCCTGGTGACCGGAACTTGACCCATATCGATGCCCTCCAACTTTCATCTGCACAAGGTATATCTGGGCCATACAGAGCAAGAAGTTATATGTTAAAATCCAAACATTACTCGTTATGTGCAAAGTTTGACCTAAACTAAATAAAAGCAATGGCTATGGGAAATGTGACTGTCAGCACATGTTATATCCACATGAGAATATATAGTCAAGATTGATCAAAGAAAATAAAAGATCACCTCAGCAGCAAAATACTGTCGTCTCTAATTAGTGTTAATTGAAAGTAGACTTACCAATCTTAACTTGATAAACAAATATTTTCACTACAAAGCATTTGGATTTAGTACTGTGGATGGTGACTAAAGAGAAAAATCCATTTTTTCTAACCTTTCGCGGGTTGTTTGCTTCTACAAGAGAAGCAAAGACGAAGAGTATCAGTTGTAGTAGGAAGGTGTGTGAAGCTGTTGCCATCACTCACTCACTAACAATCCTTCTTTTTTTGTTTCTTTAAGGTTTATATGACTCTCTTATAGTTCATAAGTTTTGTTGGAGTCACTCACTCACGTTAACGCTTGATGCCTCTATTTATACTTAAATTTCACGGAGATTGGGAGCGAAAACGACTGAAGAAGAATAAAATTGAAGGAGAAGATAGAAATCGAAACATTTCATCGTGCAAAAGATTATCAATCAATTTAAGAGAATCTTATTCTCCGACTATGAAGCTGCCATGCATTTTTTTTGTGACTCTTGACTCTTAGGAAAGTCCAAGGTAATAAAAAGTATAATTGTATATATGAATATGCTTGGTTCGATGAAATGTAAGGTCCAACTCGGGCACAATTTGGTCGGCTAATAATACTTAACCCGCATTAGACCAATTTGTTACTAATAATCTATGTTAGAACAGAAAATAGAGCAATTAAATTAAGCCGCGTTGCAGATTTCTCCAACCAAATAAATACAATGGATGTAGGAAGTCTAGGCGAATATGACATATAACTATGTTTCAAGGAAATTTTAAGGGAGGATATTATGATCGATGATACGTTGTTTTAATCTCTAGTGAGGAAATGGACTTAAGAATATGAACATGTCTTTGAAATGATAATGACATATATGTTGTCTAAGGAATTGGATACAAATGGTTTTGGTTCCCGTTTGCTACAAAAAGTTACTTTTACAAGCTTATTGTCGCTTCGTGTTTGCTTCTCATCCACAACAAAGAACTACTTGTCATTTTCACATCCTCTAGATACTATATTCTATGTGTCCACCAAACGGATCATCTATCACTTCACACACGATCATACTCACATTCTTATGTTACTTCACATGACCAAGAGCGAAGACATATTCTTTTGCAATTTAGATGCTCATTCGATTTTAATGTTGGTTAGTTAAAGACCTTCATATGCTTTATGCCCTTCCACTTTCACATGCCGCTTAAAGAGACGAAGCTCATCTTACTAAACTTTTTTTTTATAATCATCATTTCTTTTGGTGTCCTAAAATCCAAGAAACGATCAGATGCATGTACACACCAACTATGTGCTTTTCGATAGGCAGATGAAAATCATGTAAAACCGTTAAAAGAAGATAGGGAAAAAAAAATATGCAGAAAGCAAATTTGGGAAGAAGGAGATTAGAAGACTAAGGTTTTGCTCCTTTCCAAGAGTTTCTCACTACCATCAGCACACACTTTAAAGCCAAATCTTCAATGGTTTGAACCAATTTCTCTGAGCAAAAGACCAAATCCATCTGCAAAAAGAAGGAAAAGCCAAGATGACCCAAGAATATTATAGTTCAGCAGTAAAAAACCCATGAGAGAAAATATTTAACAGAGAATCCTTGACTTGTAAAGAAGAAACTGAACAAATCAGTGCATAAGAATCCTTCAATTCACTTGTTTGGTTTGGGTTTTGCCAAGGACAGACTATTGACTAACCTCAAAATGAAAGGATCAAATCTTCGTGGACATCATGAATTTGGTCTTCTTCTCCGCGGGCTTCAAAATCTGAAACGAGCACATAAGGTTCTCGTCCACGCTCATCATTGCACCAGCATTATCAAATTCACCACAGTAGTTAGGAGCTGAGAACACCGTCACGAGTTGTCTATCAGCAAAGAACTCATAACCATCCTCCACGACCTGCCATTAGAAAAAAATTCATTATGTTTACTTGTTAACATCAAGAAGCCATTAGAATCAGAGGGAGACAAGATCGAAATATTCACCTGATGGGCACGGCACACAAGGTCTAGATCATGCTTTGCTAGAAACTCAGAGACTTTATCGGGACCAAAGGTGTAAGAAACGCCTCTATCATTCATTCCCCATCCTTTAACATCTTTCCCAGGATCAGACCAGAGCAAATCACAGAGCAGCCCGGTGTCGGGAATCATAGTTGGGCGTGGTAAGCTTCTAATCTCATCCAAATGGTTGAGATCCGGCGAAAGTCCACCGTGCATGCACAGTATTTTGTCGTCAATAAGCGCCGCAACAGGAAGGCAATTGAAACACTCAGTGAAAACCTTCCATACCCTCACGTTAAACCTCCTTTTACATTCATCATAAAAGCCATATATCCGATTGATAGAAGCACATTCATGGTTTCCCCTTAGTAGAAAAAAATTCCCTGGGTATTTGATCTTGTAAGCTAGTAAGAGACATATCGTTTCAAGACTCTGTTTGCCTCGGTCCACGTAGTCCCCCAGAAACAGATAATTGGCACTAGGAGGGAAGCCACCGTACTCGAACAGCCTCAGCAAATCACTGTATTGCCCATGTATGTCACCTGTTTTAAGACATTCACACGCACGAATCATAAGAATGGGATTGGATTTTTCATTAAGCCAACAGTTACCAAACTCAAAGTAGAAACAACGTTTCCAACAGTTCCAAGGAAAATAGCAATGCAAAACAAAGAGGTGCTAGCTTGCTTTGCTGAATATCTCCATATCTATTCAAATCGACCAAACTTGCAAGAAAACAACATATTCTCTGATCAGAGAACACCTCTCTTCAACAAAACTAATTTCCTTACTCAAATGTGAACCATCAAATTCGATTCTTTGACAACCTTTCTACATGTGTCCAGGATCCAGCAACCATTACATAAAAATCCCATGGAAGAAATTCATAGCAACAAGACAAACTCAAGTGCTACTCAAAGACTATCACGATGGTCAACAACATTAGCATCCCAAAACCCACTAAGAGCGTCCGAGCTTGAGATTAATGATAAACACAAGTTCACACATCTCAAGACATATTAACCCATGAGGGGGAAAAAACAAACAATAGGAACCCTAAAATCAGCAGAAATCAATTCGGACGACCTTAAATCAACGAATCAAATCCGGTTCCATAAAACATACCACAAATTTTGATGGGTGCCTCAAGCTCTAGCAAATTGGGTTGCTGAAGAAAAATATCTCTAGCTGTAGTACAGAGCTGTTTGATCTCAGCCTCCGAGAGCTGGACTTGCTTCCCTGGTCTAGCTAACCGGACCTCCGTGAGACGCCTGATTATATCATCTAAAACCGCCGAGTCAATCGCCGTCTGCTGCCCCTGCGTCGTCGCCATTAACAGAACCACGACAAAAAAAAAACCCTAAATTTTTTTTACCCCAAACCAAAAAAAAAAAAATCCCCGAGAAGTGGAGCTGCAAGAGAAATGCAATCCAATCGGTGAAAAAAAAAATAAGAAATTACGCGCAAAGACTTTCGAATTTATTTTGCGTTGATGAAAATGATTACATTATTATAAAGAAAGTAAAGTAAAGTATCCGGAAACGGAGATGGAGACGAATTTAACACCTTTAAAAAATCTTTGTTGAAATTGAAAGAAACTGAGAGAGGAGGAAGTGATAAGAAAAATGGAAAAAAACTGGGAAGAACCAAAACGACGCCGTTTACTAGAGTCCTTAAAACAGCTTCAGCTTAATAGATAATGGGCCGTAAATTAGCCCAATACCAAACAATAACCTAGATAAAAACCAGCCTCTACTTTTAAATAACATCTAAAAATAAGAGTTTTAGATGTTTTGAGTTTTTTTTTGTGTGTTAATATTAAAATAATTTTGTTAGAAACTTACTATTTATTTAAATTCATTTGATCATACAATTACTTAGAGCAAGAGCAATGATAGTTCTTAAAGAGGTTCTTAATATATATTAAACAAATAAAAATTATTATAATAATGAATGAGGTTATTAAAAACTTAAGAAATCCACTCAAAAGTTTTTAAATAAGAAACTTTCATAAGTTTTTAATAACCCATTCAGTATTACGTAGCATCCCTCTAATCAGTTGAGCCAACAGCACTGAGAGTAATTACGATATAATAAATTGAAGCCAAGTTGTTTTGCCTCTTGATAAATTCTCCAAAAACTACAAAGGACAAAGTTCTTAAATTGGTCTCTATAATCTAGTTTTAGGTTGGAAAAATGGAAAATTTATGGGATGGATCGAGTCGGAGTGATCCGTATGTCGAAGCCTAAAAGAGTCTATCTATTACAATGACAAACAGTATTTATGTCTCCATTTTTTTCTTTCTCAATCGTAAAATATCGTAAAGAGTTTTGATTCATTCTTTCCAACTCACCTCCACGTTTCTCATCTCAAGGCTTTTTTTTTTTACCAAAACATCTTTACAGATACAAAGTTGATTTTCAATAAGTTGGATTTGATGTCTCGTAAGATAAGAAAGTAAATTGTTGGATTTTAGGTGATTAAAGACATATATGCTTCGGATCTTGGATTTTGCATCGGTTACTCATGCTCGGCCTATATATATATCCTCTCGTTTCCTGTGATATATCTACTTTATTTTGTTAAGAACAATCATATTAAACAAAGTAAAATAAAATGATTCATAGATTAGATAGAAAAGTTTTTAATATTTTAGTTTTTTTCCCAAAAATAAATTGAATGTTCAAAATATACTAAAACTAAAAAGCCGAAGCGTTTTATTTCTCAAAAATTTAATGTATCCTACTAAAAAAAATCAACATTAGTTCCCTTTTCGTCATCATATATATCAACAATCATACTCATAAAGTTCCAAATTACAATCAAATCACCAAAGAGAATAGATACTTAAGATAAAATTTACTCTTTCGCGTTTAATATAAATATCATTTTTGAAATTTTGCATGCAAGTTAAAAAAACAAGTTAATTAGTCTATCATATATTCTTTTTAAAGTTGACTTTTGAATTTATGTTCTATTTTACATTGTTTTAATTAAAAATTTAATATGTATAGATTGGATTTTTTTACATTTAAAATTTTACATTAATTTCATAAATCGACAATTTCGTAGAAATAAAAACATAGTTTAAAGTTATACTTTCTTATAAAATGGAAAGAATTATATTATTTTATTAAAAACTCCAAAAATTAGCAGCCTTAATTAAAATAAGGTATGGGATCGTCCATACATAGATCGATTTAGCAAGTTGGTAAAAAAATATGGTCAGATCTCAAGGTGGCAACTGCTCCTCGAAAAGCTAGATTTGATCTGATGCTGTCTTTAACCCAAAATATTAATTCTTCTGATTTATGAAGAAAATGTAATCGAAAAATTACTTTAAAACATAGGTTAGGAGGCTTTTGCTCTGTAAAAATTGGGTGTTTGATTCCAATTCGAAGCCTCTTTCACCTTTGTTGCGTCACCACCGGTCACGACCTTCCTACAGATTGATGCCCCTAATTATATTATTATAATTGGGTCTGTCGTTTGTGTTTCATAAAAGTTTAATTGCCATTATAAAGTTATAACGTTGCAAAAGCGCATCTTTATCGTGTAGAGCCTAAATTCACACGCCACATTAAGGAAAAAATAAGTTTTAACGGTTTAGTCCATACTGTAACAATGTTTCATGACTAAGATATACAGTTGAAATGGTTTTATACTATATTAACAGTCATAAAATCGAAGAACTAATCCCACAATATCAAAGATATTCCTTAAACCAAAAACACAGAAACAAAACCAAACCAAAGTTTAATTGGAATAGTAGAAGCCGACGGGACGAGCGTCTCCATCAAAACCCAAAAAGAAGATTTTTTTGTTGCTTTCGTTTACAATTCTCTCACTTTTTGGTTTTTCTCTCCAACAAAAAATAAAAATAAAAAGAGATAATTTTTTTAAAAAATGAAAAAGAGAGAAGCTTTAAAAGGTTTTTCAACTATCCTCCTCCTCCCAACACCGTTGTTTGAGGGATTCTCCGCCTCAGCAAACAAGAAAAAAATAATAATATAAATTATTCTCTTGAAAAAAACATCTCTTTCTCTCTGTTCCTTTCCTTTCAGAAGCTAAGCATCTCTTCCTTTTCTTTTTCTTTAAATTTTTTTTGCCCGATCTCTTCTGCAAAGATTCTCTCTTTCTTTGTTCTCTTTTCATATATATTTTTATTCTCTAATAACAATTAATGACTTATAACTTCTTCTCCTCCCCTCTTCCCTCTTCTTCCTCCTTCTCTTCTTTTCTTTGCTTCTCTCTCCGGCCGTCGTTTTCGCTTCACTCACACGTTTTCAAGTATCTATAAACACGTGTGGGCCATTCTTCATCCTCATGGATTCTTCTTCCTCTTCCTCTTCTTCATCTTCTTCTTCCTACGGTGTTGCTCGTGTCAGCCATATCTCCAATCCTTGTATCTTCGGTGCGTTTTCTTCTCTTTACAAATTCTTGTCTTTTTTAAGATTTAGTTCCCATTTCGTCGTTTCTAATCCCAAGGGTCCTCTTGATGATGAGTTTCTTGCAAGCCCTCCACGAATAAGACATTTAAAACGAATCCCAAGTCACCGAACCGCCCATGCGCGGTGTTTAAAAAACTACTCCATTTCTTTAGACTTAATATCGAAAGAGTAACCTAACGTTTTGAGAATATAACAGGAGAAGTTGGGTCGTCATCGTCGTCAACATACAGAGAGAAGAAATGGAAGTTGATGAAATGGGTGAGTAAGCTTTTCAAGAGTGGCTCTAATGGTGGTGGTGGTGCTCGCACTAATCATCATCCTCCTCAGTTTCAAGAGGACGAGAATATGGTCTTTCCTCTACCTCCTTCCTCTTTGGTAATTATTTTCTTAATTATATAAACTAAATTACTCTTAACTAAATTTAAACTCTTTTCGTTTATTTTTCTTTATATATTAGTCTACACATATACTATAGTCATGTGATAGATAATTAATAGTAAAGCAATATGCAAAAGACATGTGAATATTACTACTGTTTTTCTTTTTTTCCCTTATGTTATTGAAAATATCACGGGTCTTGACCGTCTTGTTCCTCTTGTACGTTCTGTGAAATTGTCACATCCATGAAACATAAAAATTATTTGGTCCATTTAATATTTATTGTTGTCATGAGTCTCATTGGCTTTTAATGTTTAAACTGAGATGATGTGACAATGTGGTCTTGAGCACTATTAAGGATGACAAAAATAGGTAGAAATCGGTTTATATGTTGGTTCAATTAGAGGAGTATTGTTTAGTCATTAGTGGGCTGAGTTGAGATATTTTCGACTTATTTTCATCAATGAAAGCGGATTAGATTTTAATATTTTGTGAGCTATAATGGAAGAATATAAATAGTTATGAGTTAATTTGATATATATACATGTCTAATATTTAATTTTATAATTTGTTAATTTTGTATAATACAGTATAAAGCTATTTTTTTATTATATAAATTGATAATGATTTAATTTGTTGTTACAGTATTTTTTATAATACATTATAATTGAGTTAGGGATATATTTTTTTAATTCATGAAATAAATAATGAACACAAAACACCCAATGCATGACCGAAGAGTTGGATTTGATTGAAGTGGCCTATTTTGATACCCATAAGCACTACTAACGATATTTAGTCATTAGAATCTTTAAAAGATGAAATTATATGGTGGACAATTTTTTTTTTTCCATCAAAACAAAAAGTTGAAATATGTTAATATTATTTCATCGATTTATTTACTTATTTTTGCTGATGTCATTATTAACGAATTGTTTTGAATATAATTTGCAAAATTGAACAGCACTGTCCAGCTACTAAATTTTGGGACGTACAGCCATAATAAAACTATATAACTTGTAATAATTAAAAAGGTTAATTTACTTTACATTTTTGTGTGGATGGTCATGTTAACGAATCAGGACGATAGGTCGAGAGCTGCACGGGACAAGGAAGAACTCGACCGCGCAATTTCACTTTCTCAAGCTGACGATACGAAGCGCCCTCATGGTATCTCTATCTACTACATTCATGAATTCAAATTCAATTAGAGAAAAATCAAAGTTCGTAAGAAATCGTTATATATATATTCTATTGCGTAATAAATTGAACTTTTTATCACATTATTTCCTTGCGCAGGGTATGGTTGGTCAGTCGATAATAACCGAGATTTTCCAAGGCCTTTTCACGGTGGCTTGAATCCATCATCTTTCATTCCTCCTTATGAACCGTCTTATCAATGCAGACGAAGACAAAGGTACAAATAAAACACATTCTCTTATTCAGTTTCACCTCCAGATTTAGTGTTTGACTGATTGGAATTGCAGCTGATCAATAATTTTTATTTTTACTTTTTGGCTAAAAAATGTTGGTTTTAGAAAACATAAAAATGAATTGTTCAGTGATATTAGTTCAGTTCGAACATTTCATATTGGCAATTTGGCATTGCAAAAAAAAAAAAAGGAACAAAATGGCTTGAAACTTGATTGAATGAAAAACTATTTTAGAGATCAAAGGAATAGTTATCTTTTAATAAAAAAAAGAAAGGGAACAAAGAAATAATATTCAGCTATATCTTCTAATCTTGCATTTGGTAACGTTGTTTGCTCAATTTTTTTAGTAGAATATGCGGTGGTTGCAATCGCGATATTGGAATGGGGAATTATCTAGGATGCATGGGCACATTCTTTCATCCTGAATGCTTCCTTTGCCATTCTTGTGATTATCCCATCACCGAGCATGAGGTATATATACACTTATTATACTACTTTTATATATATCAGATAAGAATATACTCAGTTTTTGTTAATGTCCTTATCAAGTGACTAAGGTTGTGTGTTTTGTCTTCTCTCTTGATTCAAGTTCTCTCTGTCAGGTACCAAACCCTACCATAAGCTTTGTTTCAAAGAGCTTACTCATCCCAAATGCGAAGTTTGTCACCATTTTGTAAGCAACTATACAATCACATTATTAGACTCTTGCACACCACATGTTATATATATTGGACTAATTTCATATTCTTCAATTCTTAGATCCCAACTAATGATGCTGGCCTGATCGAGTATCGATGCCATCCGTTTTGGAACCAGAAGTATTGTCCATCTCACGAATACGATAAAACCGCTCGTTGTTGTAGCTGCGAACGTTTGGAGGTAATCAAATATCAATAACGAAATACCTTAAATATTGATAAGTCCATACAAATCAATAGCGATATTTTTTTCTTTCTATGTTGTGATCGTGAAGTCATGGGATGTGAGATATTACACGTTAGAAGATGGGAGAAGTTTATGTTTAGAATGTATGGAAACCGCGATAACCGACACTGGAGATTGTCAACCGCTTTACCACGCGATAAGAGACTATTACGAAGGCATGTACATGAAACTTGATCAACAGATTCCTATGCTTCTTGTTCAAAGAGAAGCTCTTAACGATGCTATCGTAGGAGAGAAAAACGTAATCTTTTGATCTTTAGTCTCATACATAACATTTATTTCTTTGAGATTCTCTAAAAATAAAATTTATAATTCCTCTGTTTTTCCATAGGGATACCATCACATGCCTGAGACCAGGGGTTTATGTTTGTCTGAAGAACAGACAGTCACAAGTGTAAGTCTTTTGGAAAATCTTGTTAGAAAACTTTACTTAATTTCTGATATCTAAACAGTAATTTTCTCTGTTTTGGTTCTTCACAGGTTCTTAAGAGACCGAGACTTGGCGCTCACCGTCTTGTTGGTATGAGAACTCAGCCTCAAAAGCTAACACGCAAATGTGAAGTCACTGCTATTCTCGTTCTTTATGGCCTCCCAAGGTACTTTATTACTTGCTCAAATCTCAAATTAACTTCTCGACATTGCCACACAAAAAAAATCATTGAATGATTACTAACTCATGGAACTATGGTGGATGAAGATTACTGACCGGAGCAATTCTTGCGCACGAGCTGATGCATGGATGGCTAAGGCTCAACGGTACTTATCTGTTTTTAATACATATAATTTAAAACACATTATTTTATAAATTTTTATTTATTCGGTTTGATTGCATTCCCCTACAATAAAATTCGTTTCATTTTTATGTAGTTTTTTTTTTGGTTTTAAAATATTAATCCATGGAAACCCTTTCAGTTCGGTTTTGATTTAAGTAAGCATTTGGGAACGTTTCTTGAATTTCTTGTTCACTAATTTACTACTCCTACACACAAGAAAAAGCATCTTAATTTGTTTTAATTTCTTGATCTCATTAGGCTACAGGAACCTTAACCCTGAGGTAGAGGAAGGAATATGCCAAGTCCTCTCTTATATGTGGCTTGAATCTGAAGTTCTCTCAGATCCTTCATCAAGAAACTTGCCCTCAACATCATCGGCCACGTCATCATCATCATCATCATCTTCAAACAAGAAAGGAGGGAAATCAAACGCGGAGAAGAAACTTGGAGAGTTCTTTAAGCATCAGATAGCTCATGACGCATCTCCGGCCTATGGAGGAGGTTTCAGAGCAGCAAATGCAGCTGTTTGTAAGTACGGTCTGCGTCGCACACTCGATCATATCGGCTTCACTGGAACGTTTCCTTTGTAACTTTCTCAATGACACTCACATTTTAATGTTCTGTTTCTATCTTCCTATATGATCTTAGTTTGGATTGGATGGACAACACAAAGGTTTGTTTTCAACTTTGAATAGAATCTCAAGACAGACTTTGTCTTCCCCTTGGATTTTAAATGGGGAGATTTGTTGTTTGGAGGTTTTATATAAGAACAATTATTGAATACTAATAACAAAAAAAAAAAGCTTTATTTTCAATTATTGGATAAGGATATCCAAATGGTTAAACTACGACCAAATTAAGGAGAAGGGGCTATCCAGAAATTGCTAATTCTTGCATCATGATTAATATTACACAAAGATGGTTGACTTTTATAACCTATTTGGTAAAAGTCAGGGCATTAAGATAGTTTCATTTGCCTAAACGGTCGAATTCTAGAATATTTTTCAATGGTAATTAATCATAAAAAGATCAATAAATTTCTAAATTTGAAAAACATCAAAGAGATTGCTTCTAAAAACTTTGAGTCCTAAAAAGAGCAGCAAAGCATAAACACTTGGTAAAACCCCGAAAAAAACAAGAAGCGAGCTTTAGACATAGGTATCGATCAAAGGCTTCCTCATTTCACTAGTGACGAAATCGGGCTGAGACTCGATCAGCTTGAAGATGCTGTTAACAACAGAGATCTCTATAGCAGTTGTATCCGACCCACAGAAAGCGGTCCAGTCGTTCACAGTCAAACCCGCGGATATCACTTGGCTGCCACGGTTCACGGTTCCTGCAACCAAAGGGACCTGAAGAAGATTCGCCAGTTCCTTCATTTCTTCCACTTTGGTGCCAGGGTGAACCTATGTAATAAACAAGACATCAGTCCAATGCCACAAAATAAAAGATAGGTGTTTTTCATAAAATAGTTTTGCAAAATTGTAAGTTTTATAACATTTAAACGCAAGTAAAAGCAAACTCAAACAAACAAACAAAGGTGTGTTTATGTTATGTTGTAGTATACTTTACCATTCCACCTCTGTTGGATAAGGCACAGTAACTTCCAACAAGTTCGTTATTCGCAATGGTTTGCCGGTAAACTTCAACACCAAGAACATCGCTTATTATCTCTTCGGTTTCTTTCTCGAGCTTTGGATGCACAAGAGCGACATAGTCGTTGCAAGCTATAGCGTTTCCGAGTGCACATAGAGGTTCCTCAATTCACTGGACTATAACTTGGTCAGGCAAGCTATCTCTTACATGTTGAAGCTCTGTTCACATTATAATAGCAACAATAATAATCATTACGAACTTCCCAAAACTATATGCAACTTGTAAACTTGTGGAAAAACCAATCACCTTGGTCTGTAATGGTGTGAGAAAGAAGAAGTCCGTTTTTGTTTCCAACACATAGACTACCGATAGTCCCAGATCCTCCTATGGAGGTCATAACAATTGGGATAACACCTTTTAACTTCGACTCAAAGCCACTACAAAGAGAAGTTTAACATTTAAAAGTGACATAATATATATATACGCGAAGTCTTGTATCAAAGTTTATATATACGTGTAGAAGTTTGTGGAGGAAGTTGTGGCAGAAACGAGGCAATAAGCATTTGTGAGTTTGGAAAATACACCAATTTCGCAATTATTATTATCATAGTGATGACCTGCAAAAACAAAAACAAAAACAATCGATAATTAAGCCGCTTAATAAGAAGAAGAGCGTCGTATAAAGCTAAAACAAGGGTAATTAACTTACGAGTCGCCATTGTAGGATCCAACAACACCTGCGGAATTAAGGCAAAACAAAACCCTAATATGAAATTATGATTTTAAAATCCACAAGGCAAAAACAGAGAAAGAGACTTGGGTTTAGCCGTTTATAGGTTTTTTGGATTTATATAAATCATAATTTGGGGTTTGGATTCTCAATTTTTGGATTCTCAAATCAGGTTTTTTGGATTTATAAAAATTAAAAAGTTTAATGAAGACATGGAACATTAATTGTGTTTTATCTCAGGAGATTAAGGTTTAGGGTTTTAGATGCATAATACCTTCTCGACCAATGTAGCGTCGGAACAGAGAGGTAATGATTGAAGAAACCCTTTTTGTAACTTTTCCTCCGACGCCCCTACTTTATATTTGGAAACATGGAATCGTATGTTTTAGATTTTACTTTTAAGAGGAAAATTGAGGGCTAAAGAAAAATAAAATAGAAATTTCAGTGTTAATTTTTTTCCATTTTTTTAGTTTTAATAATATCTTTAAAGAAAACTTTTGAGATTAATAATATCTTTAAAAAACTTGAATTAAACTTTTTACTTTTTCTGTTTGATTTTGGTGCGACGTTCACAAAATCTTGTAGGTAGCTGTTATTCATTTTTGTATGTATGGAAAAGTAATTTATGTTAAGACGAATTTATTTAATTTTAATGTATCGTAATATATTCATGTAACTGAAACAATGTAAAAATTAAACATACTCATGCTCATCAAAATGATATTCAAAAAAATTATCTCCGCAAATGAAATTAAAGAAGAACATAAAACTTAAAATCATTTTTACCCGAGTACAAAAAAAAAAAATCCAGGAGAACAAAGATCACTCTACCATCTCTCCCTCTTTACACAACTTGCTCTCTCTCTATGCTTAACACAATTGATGATGTGTTTTTCTCTGAGTGTTTGTTTAACTTTATCTTGCAGCGAATCTACGTCGGTCTCCTTCCCTTAACCGGCATGGAACCGGAACTACTCGGTTCCATACCCCACTTCGGTTCATCTTCCTCATCGCTTGCTTCATCTGATCGCCACCTCAATCCGCCACTGTTATTTCTGCTCTCAGTGGCCAATACATTGTTGTTGTCCTTCAAGCTACCATTCATGAATATAAAGATTACGAGGGTTGAACATAAAAACTGAACCGATATTCCTTAAACCGATACTAAACGGAACTTTTTATGCAAATACTCACAAATTTATAAAGAAGAGAGGAAATGTACCTTGAAGACATGTCCATTGGATCATCCGAATCGACAGAGTTATGGGACATGAGTTCTCTGTCTGGCTGCATCCTTGTGCCAAAGAAAGTGGATTCCGGTTTCTGAGCAGATCCATTGAGATGACTGCTGCTAGGTTTCATCGTTACAGGATTGTTTGCTGTTGCACGGCGGGGATAAGGAGAGCTCATATTATTGTTCTTCATGAATCTATCAACATTTGTTTCTGGAGAGGTTTCTTCAGTCCTTTTTCCTTTGAGCTGACTGTTCCCACGAGCTCTATTAAGATCTTTGAACGGAGTGGACACTTCACCGAACTTCAGAGTCTTGGTTATGCTTCTAACTTCACTCTTGTGTCCTCTATTTGTGCTTGTAAAGAACCGTCCATGGGAATTATCAACGGAAGCGTTTCCTATCCAATGACTGTGCTGAAAAGGGCTGCCATTATTAGCCGACGGCTCTCTAGCGCCGGCATCGTTAGCCCGTTGGAGAAATACGGAATTAGTAGAAAACGGAACAGAAGAAGTAACCATCTCAGGCGCATCACGAAGATCAGAGTTTCTTGCTGCCTCAGAAGCACTTTCAGAGGTATCCTCCATCTCAGAAAATTGTCCAGACCTAAGTTGCTGCTGCTGGATTACTGGAAGTAAATCTATGGCTTTATCCTGTTTCAAAGCAACAGAAACACAGGAGGGTTTAAATTTCAAGTTGAAATAGCCAATATCACGCACATGCATAGCCCATTTGAAGATTCAGAAATATTAGACAATCCTGCAAGTATCAAGACGCTACTAAGCACTAAAACGCAAGAAGGTAAAAATTTAAGGGTGTGGCCTTTAACCAGCAAAAGTGCAAGATGGCTGGAATACTTACGATTAACTCTTTTCTCCAATGGCTCTGTGATTGCATTCTGGACATAACTTCTTCCCCAATACGATTCTCGGATACGAAAGCCTCTTCAATTTTCTGGAGCTTAAGATCGACTTGGTATGCCTGGATGTAACGGTAGCGCTGCAGCAATGGGAACAACCAGTAGTTTCTAGTCAAAGATAGACCAAAATACCCAACCAGATACAAAAGACAATTTTCCAGAGAATAAGCAGATTTATAGTGATGCAGTTTGGCCTTGTTGCTCAAATAATTTCATGCTTGTTCATTGCTCTCAACATCCCAAACTACATCAAGCTTGAATAAGAAAAATTAGTGAAGCCTAGACAACAAATACGAGAAAATATACCAGTATCTAGTAGGATGAGCTAATTATATACAGAGCCACCATCGAGATCCCTTATTAAACTAATGATCTTATTCCATATGAGATATGTAGCTTAAAGCTCTGGAGGTTTAAAGCTATTGTCTTCATAACTATTTGACTGTTTCTAAAGCTACTCTCGAACTGACAAACCATTCTCAGTCCATGTTGTTCAAGTGAGGTTGATTTAACTATTTAAGCATGAAAATATAATTACATACCTGAAGATAAAAGACAACCAAAAGACTACCCACAGCTGATGAGGGGTCATCAACTGCAGAATCTAATAGGCATCTGTGCAAATATTTCTCTTCATCTGGGTTCCACGGTAACTCAATGATTCGATCAACCAAGTTTCTCCTAATAGATAGACAGCAGAATTCGTTGACAAGTATCTCCATCCATTCCGTCCAACTCCAGCTGTCTAGATCATCAGACACGTGTTTCACAGCTCCATTTTTCAATTTATTTTCCTTAACTTTCAAGCAGAGTGTCCTTTGGTATGTGAATGCTTCACTCAGAAGACCACATTCCACTCTCACACGAATAGCTGTGACAGCTTCACCAACTGAAACCAATTCTGATACGCCATCACGACCAGACCAACGCAAGACCATAAGAGCTGTTTCAGGGTTTTCCCTTTCTAACAGGACTTGCGCAACCTTGGGATAGGTTTCTGGACCACATATCTCCGGAAGAGTCCTACAAGCTTCCTGAAATATAATTTGGAAAAGTTTGTAAGCTACGTGGTGTAAATGCGTGGTGTAAGTCACGATGGATATTATTTAGCGAGAATATTAAAACATGCACAAGAATACATATTTCCACGTGATTTCCCTAGGAATGCCAAAAGGTACCTGGAGTGCCTCCTCTGAGTGATCATCGAGAAGATAAAATACAGAAGACTCCAGCAATGAATGCCTGGTTATGCCAAAGGTAGCAGCAAAATCATCTATAATGTGCTTCCAATATTTTTCAGGGGTAGTCCAATGCCGATCAAACAGGTAGTAAAGAAACTATTTCCTGGTCAAGGAAACCAGCGAAGAAGAAAAACACGGGAAGGTATACTGATTGTGAGTATTTATGAAAAGTAAAGTGAAAGGTAATGTGAAACATAGGTGATGATAAAAGGATACAATTGCTTGCTTCGCAACAACCAAATCTGAACTGCCATGCAAAAAGAGTATGTCAGCAGCAGCTCTAAGATTCTCAAATGGATAAGATCCTGAAGTTCCCTCTATTTTGGACTTAAGAAATGATCTCTCATTTTTCTTCAAACATCCAACTTCTAGGTCTGCCCCTATGTCCTGACTGTACTCTGGCTCTCTCTCAAGATTTTCTAAAGCATCCTCAATAAAGAGGAAAGCACCCTGTCCGTTGCAATCTGAAGACTGATCTACGGCATCAGGCCATGCACGCTTAATTGCATTGGATTTCCTTTCACGTACAAGAGCATTCCACGACGTGAAATTAGAATATCGAGACTTCACATCTTCCAGAAATCCGTGTCTTATGCACCAGGCTATTATGTCCAGATGCTGAAATCAAAAACAACAATACGGTAAGCACACCATAAGCTCTGTGATCTGGCACCTATAACTAAAGAGCTGATATAGTTAAAACACTCTCTGGTCAGGAGCCATATGGTTTATCCGGGGATATCATCAGTAAGTCATATATAGACAGCGTTAAATATACCCAAAAACATTGACTCATATGCTAATGAAATAAGAAGAATATGAATAACAAACGATGGAGGTAGGGATATAAGTTATAACCCATCAAGATCCAAGCCAATGATGTAAGATTATTATCTTGTCTTTCATAAATCTAATCTAAATGTAAAGCTTCTGCAGTACTAACTTTATTGCAAGCCGTATATGAAAACAAGTAAAGAGAGTTATTAAGGCATACTTTTGCAAAGCTGTTTGGATATAAATGGAATAAAATCTTAGCTGACCTGCTTGGTTTTTCCAATGTTATCCCTAAGCTTCTGCACGTCTTGAAGCTGAGGTGAAACAGAACCCTTAAAAGCTGATTCCATAACTTCAAGCACACTACATATGCCAGCCACCTGTTTCGAACACTTCAGGAGTTTATCTAAGCACGCTTGCATCTCTTTTGTTTCAAGGCTATCTGAGAACCAATATTAAAGATAAACAGACCCCAAGTTGCAGCATATACTGGCTTACAAAATATAAACATTCCAAAAGCTAAAAGGATACAGATTTGTTGAAGTTCAGATAAGATGCTCCGGAATGTACGCTTGACCCAATCTTTGACAACAACTTCATCCAGCAAGAAGGCAATCACCGGGTCACTAGATACAGCTGTCTCATCCATACAGACACTGGTGATATCTTTTCATTTTCTGTCAAGGAGATGTCAATTATACATCGAACATAAAATACTTCTTAGAGAATGATAAAAACATAATGCGCAATATGTCCATCAGGGAGCCAGATCTACCTAAAATTACATGAACCTATCGGTACAAAATTCCCCATATAGGCGCAGTTCTAACTGCACATGCCTTATCATATGAAGATCTGTCCTAACAACTGTAAATGAGACCACACGTGAATACAAATCTATATGAGATGCATGGAATATCGGACAGGAAACTCAAGACTAAATGAATTAATCTCACAGCAAGCATAAATGCAACAGAAGGATACAATGGCAAACCACAGATATCAAATTGTTGTTCATGGCAACATCAAACAGAGAATAAAGGCGATGAACATCAGCTGCCAATTGATGTTCATCCTCATCCGAATCCTGTGATGCCTCTTCATGTGTTCGGGAGATTAGACCAGCTTCAACACACTCGTCGTAGAGACGCAGCTGAAGTTTATATCCAGTTTTTGGTCGTCGACTTCTACAGATTGGACAAACCTCACACCACTGACAACACTCTGTGCACAGGGAGGCATGTCCACATGGGTTCAACACATACTGCACATATTTTCCACAGCTCGCCATGTTTCTGGTTGCACGACAGCGCTCAACCTTCGCCTCATTACACAACTCTCTGAGGTCGATTGATGCCAAACACTTCAACGCCTCCTGTAGCAAGCATGGGAATGGACTTATATTAAAGGAAACAGCAATTCTGAACATTCAGTTCAAATTTCATCATTATAGACATGCAAATATCCAAACTGCACTACGTATTAACCTAGCCAGCCCAGTAATCATCTTAACTTTCGCTTGAAATTCGACTAAAAATGACTGAAGAGGCAAGAGCAAAGTGATTGGAACACAAAATGGTTTCAACACTCAAGACACCAACAATGCCTGTAGACACTAGACAGATATATCCACGGAGCTATAAACGATTTACAAATCCCAATGAAGCTGAAGCAACAATCGTGAAGGTAAAAGAAGCTAAAAGCAGAATCACCTAGATATCCTAAGACCTGGGTTAAGCTTCACGGAAACAAAAAATACAGGAAAACAAAAAAAAAAATCAAAAGTATTCAAGCGGAAGACCTGAACAGGCTTGCTGCTGTAATTAGGCTGCTTAGGAAGAGATATCGATCTCGCGGCGGAGGCAGAACCATTGATTTCTCTCGTATCCATCTTCTCCGGTAGAGGAACGAACAAACTAAAATCGAGGCAAACAGAGAGCTCGGTTGGTGAAAACCAAGTGTTGGCGAGTGATAAGCCAGCCTAGGGCTCCGTTTAGCTTTCTTCGGGAGGGAAGACAAAGAGGGAAAAACACTGTTGTGGATTCTCGCGACGCTCCTTGGACGGGTCGGGTCTGTTCGGGTCGAATCGAGTCGGGTCAAAATTTTGTTATGGGCCGTTTGAAACCTTGTGATTGTATGGCCCAGTCACGTGTGTAAACGGTGCGTGTGCCTCACTTGCTAAAAAAAGCGCGCGTGGATCATTTGTCTCTCGTTTGCCTCGGTTTCCGTCTTCCTTTCCCAATTTCTTCTTCCACGACGACGGAGGAGAAGAAAACCCAGAAACCTTTAAATTTCAGAGAAAAGGACGATCCTTTTTTCTCCGATCTTAACGATTCTCGAATGAGATAAGAATCGCCCTTCGATCACTGAGCTCCGCTTTGATATTCTTATCTCTCTGTTCGATGGATGAGTCGTTCGCTAATCTACAGTCGAGCCATTTGCTTGGTTCAGTTCCCGTAAGTCTAGAACACATCCATTGTTTCTACGATTTTACCAATTTTAGAATTGTTCAATGGTTTTTTTTTTTTTTCATTTCATTGGGATATAATTTTTTTGAAATTATCAGATTTGTTGCCTTTTTTTTCTCCCCGCGACCACGATTTCCTTAATTCGCATTTCTGGGTTTCTATATCTGTTAAAGGTTCTTGCAGTTTAGTCGCTTTTCTTACTTTATGAAACATGATTGGGTTTGGATTTAAAATGCTTGCATGATGGCTTCGTTTTTGGATTAAACTGCTAAGATGCATGTTTCGAGTGAATCTAATCAACTATCCTTTGTTATCTTTTCTAATACAAAAAAAAAATTCTATATTTCTTTTTTCGGGAAGGCTGTGATCAGCGACGACAAGAAAAGCACAAATGTACATATAGCAAGCGTGAATGAAGGTATGCTCGCTTGCTAGCTTCTGACTGAGCTATCTTCTGCAAAATTGAGTTTTTCGGTAGTGAAGCTGTTTGCCTTTGTACTGCATCGCAGGCCCTTCTGCAAACATGCAAATATTTCCACCGCATCAAGGAAACAATGCAAAGGGTTATCAAACTCTTGAGAGCCCAATAGGTACATATACTCATTTTGACGTTTTTTTAAAGGGCTTATATTTATCATTAGTCACCATGAATCAAGTAAGTGATAAGCACTTTGTATGTTTTCAAAAGTAGATGTTTTGAACTGCTCATCATGGTTGAAAGAATGCTTATGTGAGTGGAGCCCGTTTTCTTTTGCGTGTCGAGATCATTTATTTTATTAAACCTGTAGAAGGACCTGAACAACAGCCATCAAACAACTGGAGGGGATTCTTTAACGTCTACTCATATACCCAGTACTTCGACGTGGACACAGATGTTGTTCTGAATAGATTGATGAGCTCGTTATATCCCACTAGTGGAGATTTTTTCAACAAGATTGATGCAAACCCTGATTTGTAAGTCTTTCGATACCCTTTCCCCGTGACTCTTGTTGGTGATTTCTCTTGCTCTGTGAGAGCTCTTTGGCATCTCCTATTGAGATATCTTTAATCAGTCCCCTGCTCAGTCAGGCTATTAACTTGTTACTGTTTTACGTGTTATCTTCTGCATCATTTCCGAAAGCACATTCCAGCTGTGACAGGTCAGAGGAATGACTTTGATATGTGTTAGGTTTGGGGAATGCTTTTATGTTGTTAGATAAGTAATTTTTATTGGAGTAGAGATTCCCAATAGAGTTATTGGTATTCGATGATTAAACCATAGTTTCAAGTTTCGAAACCAGGAATGTTATCAGGGAAAAGAGCTGGATCTTTGGTGTGAGAAATCTTCCTGCTTTACTTTTTTTCTTTTCTGTCTTGGGGTCAACTTTTTGTGTAACTATACTTTTTCTGCTTGAATATTCCTCCGGAGATGATTTACTGTAGACTTAAGCCTGCATCCGGATCCAGTTTCCCATATGCTATTTGTTAGCTTTCGGTTGTAAACAGTTCCTGCATTAAATTTTAAGCTTCTAGCTATTTTCATAGTCTCCATTAGATTATGGTATGGGTGATGTAATGTCATCTTCTTGCATAGAAAACTTAAGATCTGACAGTAGGATATATCTGGTCGAGGAAAGACTAATTTGTGCCCCCTTGTATTTTCTAGATAAATGATTCGTGTGAGCATTTGATCACTCTGTTAGGTATGGACTTGTCTGGATCTGCACTACCCTTGTGTTCGTGCTTGCTTCTCTCGGAAATTGTGCCACGTATCTCGTGAAGAAACGAACAGACAGTGAAGCTCGTTGGGTCTTTGATGTGAACTATATAAATTTGGCAGCATCTATAATCTATGGCTATGCAATAATTGTGCCTCTGGCATTTTATTTCTCACTCCGGTATATGGGGTCCAAAGCTGATCTTCTAAGATTCTGGTGCCTCTGGGGATACTCTCTCTTCATTTTCGTTCCAACCTCTGTAAGTTTCTCCAGTAACTTCTGCCTCTTTTGCTGTTAAAATTAATCAATTGAAGATCAGTAACACTAAAGATGCATATGTTTGATAAACAATTGGTTTGGTAACTCAACTTTCAATAACCATATACCGTGACATAAAATCAACCTAAAATAGTGTCACATACTTTATATTTGAATGTTCTACATGCTGTTTAAACATTCTCACACTCAGGATCATTCTTTTTTTCAGCTCCCATTGCTTATACCAGTAGAGTTTCTGAGATGGGTGATTATACTCTTAGCTGGTGGCGCATCGTCGAGCTTTGTTGCTCTGAATTTACGGTCCTACCTCGAGACAAACAATGATCTGACGGTTGTAGTGGCTGCAGCATTTGGTCTACAAATGGTTCTTTCTATCTTCATCAAAGTCTGGTTCTTTCCTTAATCTCCCCACACGACAAGACATATATATGTAAAAACCTTTAGATTTTGATGTGTTGTGGTAGAACAAAGAATGTCATTACCAGAGAATGAAACCCACAAAGTAAAAGAAG
>JAHZTW010000001.1:42789895-42858483 GCA_020283515.1 Alliaria petiolata
GTGAAATTAGAATATCGAGACTTCACATCTTCCAGAAATCCGTGTCTTATGCACCAGGCTATTATGTCCAGATGCTGAAATCAAAAACAACAATACGGTAAGCACACCATAAGCTCGGTGATCTGGCACCTATAACTAAAGAGCTGATATAGTTAAAACACTCTCTGGTCAGGAGCCATATGGTTTATCCGGGGATATCATCAGTAAGTCATATATAAACAGCGTTAAATATACCCAAAAACATTGACTCATATGCTAATGAAATAAGAAGAATATGAATAACAAACGATGGAGGTAGGGATATAAGTTATAACCCATCAAGATCCAAGCCAATGATGTAAGATTATTATCTTGTCTTTCATAAATCTAATCTAAATGTAAAGCTTCTGCAGTACTAACTTTATTGCAAGCCGTATATGAAAACAAGTAAAGAGGGTTATTAAGGCATACTTTTGCAAAGCTGTTTGGATATAAATGGAATAAAATCTTAGCTGACCTGCTTGGTTTTTCCAATGTTATCCCTAAGCTTCTGCACGTCTTGAAGCTGAGGTGAAACAGAACCCTTAAAAGCTGATTCCATAACTTCAAGCACACTACATATGCCAGCCACCTGTTTCGAACACTTCAGGAGTTTATCTAAGCACGCTTGCATCTCTTTTGTTTCAAGGCTATCTGAGAACCAATATTAAAGATAAACAGACCCCAAGTTGCAACATATACTGGCGTACAAAATAGAAACATTCCAAAAGCTAGAAGGATACAGATTTGTTGAAGTTCAGATAAGATGCTCCGGAATGTACGCTTGACCCAATCTTTGACAACAACTTCATCCAGCAAGAAGGCAATCACCGGGTCACTAGATACAGCTGTCTCATCCATACAGACACTGGTGATATCTTTTCATTTTCTGTCAAGGAGATGTCAATTATACATCGAACATAAAATACTTCTTAGAGAATGATAAAAACATAATGCGCAATATGTCCATCAGGGAGCCAGATCTACCTAAAATTACATGAACCTATCGGTACAAAATTCCCCATATAGGCGCAGTTCTAACTGCACATGCCTTATCATATGAAGATCTGTCCTAACAACTGTAAATGAGACCACACATGAATACAAATCTATATGAGATGCATGGAATATCGGACAGGAAACTAAAGACTAAATGAATTAATCTCACAGCAAGCATAAATGCAACAGAAGGATACAATGGCAAACCACAGATATCAAATTGTTGCTCATGGCAACATCAAACAGAGAATAAAGGCGATGAACATCAGCTGCCAATTGATGTTCATCCTCATCCGAATCCTGTGATGCCTCTTCATGTGTTCGGGAGATTAGACCAGCTTCAACACACTCGTCGTAGAGACGCAGCTGAAGTTTATATCCAGTTTTTGGTCGTCTACTTCTACAGATTGGACAAACCTCACACCACTGACAACACTCTGTGCACAGGGAGGCATGTCCGCATGGGTTCAACACATACTGCACATATTTTCCACAGCTCGCCATGTTTCTGGTTGCACGACAGCGCTCAACCTTCGCTTCATTACACAACTCTCTGAGGTCGATTGATGCCAAACACTTCAACGCCTCCTGTAGCAAGCATGGGAATGGACTTATATTAAAGGAAACAACAATTCTGAACATTCAGTTCAAATTTCATCATTATAGACATGCAAATATCCAAACTGCACTACGTATTAACCTAGCCCCGACCCAGTAATCATCTTAACTTTCACTTGAAATTCGACTAAAAATGACTGAAGAGGCAAAGAGCAAAGTGATTGGAACACAAAATGGTTTCAACACTCAGACACCAACAATGCCTGTAGACACTAGACAGATATATCCACGGGCTATAAACGATTTACAAAACCCAATGAAGCTGAAGCAACAATCGTGAAGGTAAAAGAAGCTAAAAGCAGAAGCACCTAGATATCCTAAGACCTGGGTTAAGCTTCACGGAAACAAAAAATACGGGAAAAACAAAAAATCAAGAGTATCAAGCGGAAGACCTGAACAGGCTTGCTGCTGTAATTAGGCTGCTTAGGAAGAGATATCGATCTCGCGGCGGAGGCAGAACCATTGATTTCTCTCGTATCCATCTTCTCCGGTAGAGGAACGAACAAACTAAAATCGAGGCAAACAGAGAGCTCGGTTGGTGAAAACCAAGTGTTGGCGAGTGATAAGCCAGCCTAGGGCTCCGTTTAGCTTTCTTCGGGAGGGAAGACAAAGAGGGAAAAACACTGTTGTGGATTCTCGCGACGCTCCTTGGACGGGTCGGGTCTGTTCGGGTCGAATCGAGTCGGGTCAAAATTTTGTTATGGGCCGTTTGAAACCTTGTGATTGTATGGCCCAGTCACGTGTGTAAACGGTGCGTGTGCCTCACTTGCTAAAAAAAGCGCGCGTGGATCATTTGTCTCTCGTTTGCCTCGGTTTCCGTCTTCCTTTCCCAATTTCTTCTTCCACGACGACGGAGGAGAAGAAAACCCAGAAACCTTTAAATTTCAGAGAAAAGGACGATCCTTTTTCTCCCGATCTTATCGATTTTCGAATGAGATAAGAATCGGCCTTCGATCACTGAGCTCCGCTTTGATATTCTTATCTCTCTGCTCGATGGACGAGTCGTTCGCTAATCTACAGTCGAGCCATTTGCTTGGTTCAGTTCCCGTAAGTCTAGAATACATCCATTGTTTCTACGATTTTACCAATTTTAGAATCGTTCACGGGTTTTTTTTTATTTATTTCATTGGGATATAGAATATTTGAAGTTTCAGATTTGTTGCCTTTTTTTCTCCCCGCGACCACGATTTCCTTAATTCGCATTTCTGGGTTTCTATAGCTGTTAAAGGTTCTTGATGTTTTCCTCCATCGCACGAGAGGATTCTTGAGTCGTTTTTCTTACTTTGTGAATCATGATTGGGCTTGGGTTTAAAATGTTTGCATGTTGGCTTCGTTTTTGGATTAAACTGCTAAGATACATGTTTCGAGTGAATCTATTCAACTAAAAAAAATCTATATTTCTTTTGCGGGAAGGCTGTGATCAGCGACGACAAGAAAAGCACAGATGTACCTATAGCAAGCGTGGATGAAGGTATGCTCGCTTGCTAGTTTCTGCTTGAACTATCTTCTGCAAAACTGAGTTTTTCGGTATTGAAACTGTTGCCTTTGTACTGCATCGCAGGCCCTTCTGCGAACATGCAAATATTTCCACCGCATCAAGGAAACAATTCAAAGGGTTATCAAACTCTTGAGAGCCCAATAGGTACATATACTCATTTTGGCCCTTTTTTTAAAGGATATATATTTATCGTTAGTCACCATGAATCAACTAAGTGATAAGCACTTATTATGTATTCAAAATTAGATGTTTCGAACTTCGAACTGTTCATCATGTTTGAAAGAATGCTTATGTGAGTGGAGCCCGTTTTCTTCTGAGTATCGAGATCCTATATACATTGTTCTGTCCTATATGATCATTTGTTTTATTACACCTGTAGAAGGACCTGAACAACAGCCATCAAACAACTGGAAGGGATTCTTTAACGTCTACTCATATACCCAGTACTTCGACGTGGACACAGATGTTGTTTTGAACAGATTGATGAGCTCGTTATATCCTACCAGTGGGGATTTTTTCAACAAGATTGATGCAAACCCTGATTTGTAAGTCTTTCGATGCCCTTTCCCCCTGACTCTTGTTGGTGATTTCTCTTGCTCTGTAAGAGCTCTTTGGCATCTCCTATTGAGATATCTTTAATCAGTCCACTGCTCAGTCAGGCTATTAACTTGTTACTGTTTTACGTGTTATCTTCTACATCATTTCCGAAAGCACATTCCAGCTGTGACAGGTCAGAGGAATGACTTTGATATGTGTTAGGTTTGGGGAATGCTTTTATGTTGCCAGTGTTAGATAAGTAAGTTCTATTGGAGTAGAGAACTAGAGATTCCCAATAGAGTTATTGGTATTCGATGATTAAACCCTAGTTTCAACTTTTTGTGTAACTATACTATTTCTGCTTGAATATTCCTCCGGAGATGATTTACTGTAGACTTAAGCCTGCATCCAGATCCAGTTTCCCATATGCTATTTGTTAGCTTTCGGTTGTTAAAACAGTTCCTGACATTAAAATTTAGGCTTCTAGCTATTTTCATAGTCTCCATTAGATTATGGTAACTAGTAAGGGTGATGTAGTGTCATCTTCTTGCATAGAAAACCCTAAGATCTGACAGTAGGATTTATCTGGTTGAGGAAAGACTAATCTGTGCCCCCTTTGTATTTTCAGTATGTCGTGGATTCTCAGGAGTCAGTAAATAGCATAGTTACTCCATTGTATTAGTGGATACTGGATAGCTTTGCAATTTAATAGGATGCATTTACTCCTCTCTTCCTAGAGAGAGAAAAATTCATAAAAAATCCGCCTTTGCTCTTGGACAAATGATTGAAAAGTTTTCTAGATAAATGATTCGTGTGTGCATATGATCACTCTGTTAGGTATGGTCTTGTCTGGATCTGCACTACCCTTGTGTTCGTGCTTGCTTCTCTCGGAAATTGTGCCACGTATCTCGTGAAGAAACGAACCGACAGTGACGCTCGTTGGGTCTTTGATGTGAACTATATAAATTTGGCAGCATCTATAATCTATGGCTATGCAATAATTGTGCCTCTGGCATTTTATTTCTCACTCCGGTATATGGGGTCCAAAGCTGATCTTCTAAGATTCTGGTGCCTCTGGGGATACTCTCTCTTCATTTTCGTTCCAACCTCTGTAAGTTTCTCCAGTAACTTCTGCCTCTTTTGCTGTTAAAATTAATCAATTGAAGATCAGTAACACTAAAGATGCATATGTTTGATAAACAATTGGTTTGGTAACTCAACTTTCAATAACCATATACCGTGACATAAAATCAACCTAAAATAGTGTCACATACTTTATATTTGAATGTTCTACATGCTGTTTAAACATTCTCACACTCAGGATCATTCTTTTTTTCAGCTCCCATTGCTTATACCAGTAGAGTTTCTGAGATGGGTGATTATACTCTTAGCTGGTGGCGCATCGTCGAGCTTTGTTGCTCTGAATTTACGGTCCTACCTCGAGACAAACAATGATCTGACGGTTGTAGTGGCTGTAGCATTTGGTCTACAAATGGTTCTTTCTATCTTCATCAAAGTCTGGTTCTTTCCTTAATCTCCACACACGACAAGACATATATATGTAAAAACCTTTAGATTTTGATGTGTTGTGGTAGAACAAAGAATGTCATTACCAGAGAATGAAACCCACAAAGTAAAAGAAGAAGGACGTATTACACTGAATCTTTCGGATTCGTTTTTACAGGCTTAGTTTCATGGTTGCTTGTAACGTAACGATTGTGTTTGTTTGGTGTTTTGAGTTGTTTTTAGGATTGTGTTTTCTTGTTTGTTTGTTTTTTTACGACTTGCTTGTGAAGTTAAAAAAAAAAAAAAAAAACAATTCTCAAGATTTTTTGCGATTTTACTCTTCTGTACTCCTGTGAAAACTGAAAAGTGAAAGGTGAAGAAAAAGGGAATGCATTTGTCGTCACTGCACGAGGCAAATCCCTGGAAACCAATAGATAAAATTTTATTTAATCTTCTGGTATTCTTTGTAGTTTTTTTAATGGTTGATTTTATCTGGCAGATATATGTCAGAGAGTGAATATTAAAAAAAAAAAACCTTACAGTACAGAGCATGTGAAGCATGGAAGAGAAAAGCCAAAAAGGTCACATTAGATGAATGATAGAGAGAACCTGTGAAGTGTCTTTATTTAACTTGATTAATTGGAAAATAAATAAAATATCTGCAAGATTTGTGCTAACAACTCAAACTACTTTCATCATGTTTTTTTAATAACCATATATCGAGACAAGAATCCTCAGACTTGTCAATTCTGGTTTTGCTTGCATAAACTCTTGATTTCTTCGTGCACACGTTTCATTAACATATCATCACTGTTCCGACAATTGCATCAGTGATTTTGTTGTACATCGATCAGCATATCCTCCTATCTCTCTTCATCTTTACCATCTCGAAAAATAAAAAACCTAAATATTTTCCAGTTACAGATTCGCGTAAACATTAAGTTCGGTTTGATTCATACACTAGTAGCAGAAACGAAACTTTGAAAATAGCACGAGGGAAGAAAGAAATTAATTAGGGCAAATTTGGCGAGGAAAAAACGATTAGAAGTAGAGACGAGAGAAATATTGGGCCAAATAGTAATTACGGGCCTGATTTATTGGCCCCAATATAGAATCGAAACAGTGAAGCACACATACAATATGCTCTGACCAAATCTTATTAGAAATGGTATATTCGTATATCCCGCCTGTTTTATCTTAATTGGTAAAATTGTAAAAAAAATTAATATTTATTAATTTAAGAAATTTAGTATCATTAGTACAGAACTTGAATAATTATTATAATTTTGCTTATATCAAATCAACAACTAACAAACTTTCTTAATCCTCTTCCTAATCCCTTTACACAGTTTGCAGTTTTGTTTTTCTCTTAAGTTACTTGTTGGTTTTGGCATCTCAAACCAAAATACTTGTATAATTATTATAATTTCTCCAGCTCATCCCTCCCCAAGAACAAAAAGTAAACTATAATATTTAAAAAAATCTGTAAAAAGGAACAATATCAATTCTACGAACAACCCGATCTTTCCCATTAGCAAAATCACTGTCTCTATCAATCCTTAAATAAATAACTTATTTTAACTATGTATATGATAGTGATTCCTCCAACTTTTCTTCCTCTATCTGCGTCTTATCACCACATACATACTTTTGAAAAACCAAAAAATATGTCGGCCAAATTCGTTTGTGAATATGTCTTAGATAAACCTGTGTAGTTTCTGTTTTGGAAAAAAAAAACATGTTGGTGGTCGACCATTATCATGAACGTCTTAATTAAATAGCAAAATGTATTTCTCTTTTCCTTATATAAAAAAATACTAGTGAATTATGCGGTCTGAAATCTTTTAGTTTTTCTAAAATATATAGTAAAAAAAATTGCTTAAAATACAATCACAGTACATTATTATTAGATAATACTTTTATTTCAGCAACAACAACAGAACGATGAAAGAGTTCGATTAAAAGAAAAAACGATACGACTTTAAAATTTTAAGTTTTAACACTCACTGTGGTTTTTAAAAAAATCCGAAAAAATGCCCATAAAAGATCTAATTTTTGTTGAGCAAGAGAAAGAGATCTAAATTTGTCGGGGAAATTAAAAAGGTTACCGTAGGAAAAGAAAGGGGAGATACTTTTTGTTTGCTTGCTTGCAATTTGCATGATCGCTCAGACAAATATCAAAGAAAAAGCAGTAAAAAAAATCTCACACAAACTTTTTCACATAACGTCGGGTCGCTCATGAAGAAATAAAGAAACACTTAATTACTGTAAGTCGTCGATTTGAGAAAGTAAACTTTCCTTTTCAAAAAAAAAAAAAAAAGAAAGAAAATAAACTTGAGATAAATTAGTACTACTTGTTTTTTTGGGAAATAGTCTCTTTGAACGTGATTGCACTAAACTTGGCGCTCGTGACTCGTGACGGCTTTGCATTGGCTGCACAATATAATGATTAATGCAGCTACGCCAATTGAGCCTGTCCAAGTGAAGCATGTTCAATAGGACATTTACATACTCCATCACCTTATCTTATTATTTTCTTCTTTTTCTGTTCGTCGAATGAAATATGTATCTTATCTATCTAATATCTATGCACAGCAAAAAACAATGTGTTCTTAGTTTGGCCGGCCAGTCGATGCCCATATATAAACATATTAAAAAAAAAAAAAATTGAAAGCACAACATTCTGAGAATTAAATAAATAGTATGATGACAAGTCTCTTCTAACAGACTAAAACAGTGAAATTAAGGATTTAGGGTTGTGCATCTCTCCGGTTCCGTAAGAGCCAGAGTCACTTTTCCTAATATTCTAGCAACATCGCATTTGAAATTCCAATCCGTAAGAGCCAAAAAAAAATATTTCTGACTAATAAAACTAAACACGTTCTTTCGGGTTGGTCTTAGCTAATTTTACTGAAGAGCTTATTTGGCAAGGATTCTCGTGTCCACAGATTTTTTTTAAATTTCATTGGCATGTGAGTTTTGACGGTTCCTTTATTATCTTTTTATTTCTTGGAATAAATGTTATATTTTGGTATATCCATAGATTAGTAAATATCGATGTGTATATATGCGACTACTGGTGTAGAGATAACCGTTGGTTTCAAGCGTTATCGGATCATACGCTAAAAACTGGGAGAGATGTAACATAACTTGGAAGAGTATATGAATAATTGACAAGTGGTTGGACCCAATTTGGAATTACCTTTTTCTATATATAAACAATATTTGTTTGGCTCTTGTTTAGCCATAAGAGATGATGTAAGACAAAATTGACCAGCAATTGCTTGTTATCATTTGAAGTGTAGTTTATATGTAACGATTCAATTTACACATACTCTTTCAACTATAGTTTTCTTTGTTTTTTAGTTAGTATCATGTAGTATCATATATAATCGTTAATTCTAAAATAGTAGCTTTTTTTTATTATTTGTTAATCGCAGACCGAACCTCATATCAATCTTTAGGATGTGTAAAAATCTGATTTTTTTGCCACTTAAAACGTCTACAATCGCCAACCATAATTGTATGTAATTATATCACAAACTTTTTTATTGCTATATGTAATTTTTTTTTTTTTTTTGGTTTGGTGGTAGCGTGAGCTTCTCTAACTCCATTGAGCCTTGAAGTTTGTTTTTTGGGGTAAATATTAAGGCTTCAAGTTTGGAACCTGTATATCTATAGCTCCATGTCCTATACTCTTTACATGTGCCCCCAAATCAGATACGTGTCCTAGTTTAACTTTCTATCGTGACTTAAATCCATAGAGGTCAACTGAAAATATTGGATTGTACCCACAAAAAGATTGTAGCCATTTATTCTTGTCATGACAAAACTTAATTCCTTTTTTTTTTTTGTTAAATTTCCTTTTAGACGTTATCATAATAACGTACGCGAATATGCGCTTCTCAAACCTGACTGTTTTAGAGGATCGTTAGCATATGTATTTGAACATGACCCATGATAAAATTAACGAAATTTTTCTATATTGTAGTTATTAATATTTACAACACAATTATTGGGTTTATATTTACAGTTTTGAATAGAATATATCAATAACAATTTTGAGGCGATCCAGCGTTCACTATCTATAAACGTCGTGTTCGAGTATGACGCTATATATTTTATGTATGTGTTGTACTAAATATTATCAAAGGTTGGTATGAGTCGAAAAGAATAAAGGTCCACAATCCACTACTAATATTTGTGCTTCTTTTAAATTGACGCCATCATTTCATCGGACTCTATTTCAATCTAATGCTAAATAGACTGAAAAAATTACACGTGGATTGTTTCATGCAAGAGAGAAAAGATAGACACTTAACATCACTTCTTATCATTTACCCAAAATGCTAAGAAATAAAAATTTCCATTTCCGACCATTTATGTCCACGTAAACAAAAATTACGCAGAAGTGCCAAAGGCTTTTTGTGTTTTCTCTCTTTCACCACACACATAGTCAGTCACTTACGAATATTATAAACCAAATAACCTACCAATTCTAACCAAATAGCATGCGTTCACGAATCACGATTCTCCAACATAAAATGTATTTCTCACTTTAGTACTCCATTATCATATTATATACCTACGAATCAAAATCGTATCTTTCCGTTACAATATTATATGCATATATTATATTATATATACACATGTGCTGCTGCTGCGTGTGAATGCATACTTGAGTCTAATTGTGAATGTCTCTATAATTACCCCTGAAAATGATATGTCGTTGGTTACAAATGAGATAATTAGTTAGAATAACACACTAAAAAATTAAAACACAGAAAAAACAAATGAAATGCCTAGCTATTATTTGACTAAAATATTGGAGTTGGTGGGCCTGAAGGCTAAAAACGAGGGCACATGCACATAGGACCAATGATTCCTCGGAAACAATCAGACATCTGAGAGCCTAATCGCATCAAACCACGTGCCTTCCCTCCATTTGATTATTTTTATTTGCTTCATATTCTTCATTAACGAGAAACATAATGATCGAGGAAGAAAATAAAAACAAATTAAGTAAAACTTAAAATTGAAGGAAATTGAAACTGAGAGGGAAACTCAAGTCGTTAAGATCAGTGTTCGTGTTGGAACTTGGAATAATGGCTTTGACCAAGCCTCATGCACCATATATTCATTGCGTTTAACTTTCATTAAGATTAAAACTAACTAACGCCATTTTGACATAATTTTGGGAAAACAGTAAATTGTTTTCTTAGCGGGGGAAAAAAAGATCATTAACATTTATCTTTGAGAATGTAAGATATTTGATTTGCTACACATTAAACAAAATTTCGTTCACTATTTTAGTCTTCATGTGCATGCTTTTGAGCTAATTATTGGTTTTGCCATGTATTTTTCTTATCCCGTCAGGTGTGAATTACTATATAGTATGACTTTTTCCAGTCATGATTTCTTAACAGTTAACACTATAAATATCAAACTGTTTCATCTGAATCCATCGCAAATGATCATTGGCTTTTTAAAAGGGCCAATGAAATGAATGATGTTTGAATATATTTACTGGGCACGAAATAAATAAATATCTGCAGAATCTCGAGAAGGGCACCCATTTACACTATCATACTATTAGATCGGCCATAATCTATCTAATTTTTATCATACAGACATTATCATATTAGACCATTAGACTACTAGTCTATAGAAATTTGATTGGCTATTATTTATTTAATTTTTATCACAACTATTTGTGACAAAACATATAAGTCTCTTGTTTTCATTTTCTATAAACAACAATCTATATATTGGTCGAGATCCAAACTAATATTTTAAAATTTATAGAAGATTTACATTTTTTACCACTTTTAGTGATATCCATCATGATTGATATCGATAGGAATATTCGAATTCTAACCTACATCTACACGACGAATCGTCAACCACTTAATGGAACAGTTTTTTTTCTACATATTCAGTTTAGTAAAACTTTTATTTTTGCCAGTACAGTTTTGATATAGCTTAATAATGTCAAAATTTGCTCAATAAACTAACTCTATACGAATCCATATATGAGCCTATGAGGGAAATTTTTGCAAAATCAAAATCCGAAGACTGTAACATCTCGTTTGTGGTTTCTGATCTGGATAATTATGGATTTTGGTCCAAAATTTCTTAGTAATAACAAAAAAATTGTAATTTATTATTTGGTTTTAACATCTTTGTAATTTAGTTTTTTGTATAACTCATGACTAGTCAAAGAAGGAAAATGATATAACTCAGCATAACTAATAAAATATCCGAAACCTCACGAAAAAGCATCGACATGTTGAAAACTAGATACCTAAGTTGTAAAAATTCAATCATTCTTTTAATATGATCTATTCAAAGAATATCTAATAGCTTCCCGGCTTCCCCTATATATTATATTGAATCTAACTTAAACATCTCCCCACTTTTTAATATAAAACCATCTAAATTTAACGAGAAAACCTCTAATCGATAGTTACTAACTTACTATATATTTTTAATCAGCAAGATTATAGTACAGGCCCGTTTAAAAAAAAAAGAAGATTATAGTACAAAGGTCTGTCAATTGTCAAGTAACCAACCCTTATATGTAGTTCTTCATGAGTTGATTTCAAATGGATTAGATCATCAAACTTTGTTGTTTTTTTTTTTTTTTTTGAACTTTAACATCAAACTTTGTTAATAAGAATTAAAGAATTAAGTTAATCATTTTGTATCATCGACTCAGCTACAACGATTGTACGTAGTTTTTTAGAATTTAATCATGATGCAGAAAAATAACTATTTGAACCGGTCATATTCCCAGTGACAAACAACATATACACAACTAACAATCACATATAGAAGAATCAGAGAACTTAGGAAAAAAAGTCAAAAGAATGTTTATGGGGTTTTGTTATGTATCGAGACAAGAATGGTCCACTATACAATCTTTTGTTTACTTGCATCAACGTATCATTCTTCTTTGAGCATAGCCACCAAAGAACTATACCCTTAAACATACAGAAAGCACAGCCACCGAAGAACTATAACCTTCAGCTTTCATATATATAGACCAAGGTTGTACGTTTTCAGAGACTGTTAATTGCAAAAGAAACTCACTTTAGCATCCGAATAAAGCTTCGACTACTTGGTCTTGTCACATGAAAGGCAGAGAAACAAGCGCTGAAAGACTTCTTCATCGACCTTATCTTAACTTTGATACTGCGAAATCTTATTTTTTTTCTTTTGTAATCAAACATAAAGAAGACACAATTTCGTACTATGGTCGAATATTATCCATATATTTTTCCTTTTAATTGGAGTCTATCGACTATCGCTATATATGTTTTTTTAATAGTACCGATATTATAAAGCTTTAATACAGAATTTAATTAATTTATGCTGCAAAAGAGTTCATGATCTTTCAAAATAAACTTTATGAAATACATTTTTTTTTCATTGGTTTTACACAAAAGTACTAAATACGACTATTTTTAACAATCAATTAATATCTCAGGTAGTATTTAATGTTTATATGTACTTCCTCCATTTCATAAAGAGTATCGTTTTAGAATTTTATTTTTGTTTTACAAAGAATATCGTTTTACATTTTCAATGCAAAAGTTTAAATAAAAATCCAGTTTTGATCCTACTAATTTAATGCAGTAATTATAAAGATGATTTTATTTAATATGTGAACAAATGATAAAACAAAACTTTCAATAGTTTTCTTAATTTGTGTGAAATGTGTCAAAGTGACACTTTTTTGAAAGGATAGAGTATTAAATACAATCAGACTGAAGTAAATAGGAACAAATATTATGATATGAACCAACCACCAATTAGCTTATTTGTTTTTTTATACGTATCAACTTTATATGACCGGGAACACCATCTCATGCAAGATATAATTCAAATACAGATTTAGGTAACAACGTTATCATCCTAAAGATTATAAACTGTGGGTATTATGACTATTAACATGGTAGAATAATATAATAGATAGAGAATAATAAAACATAAAACCCTGTAGTTTAGAGAAATTTCCGTTTAACATATCAAAAACATACAGGTTTTTCAAAATGCAAATATCTTCAAAATTGCTGATTGTTATAGAAATTTTAGATAGCTTGTATGTGAATCTGGAAAATTTACAATCTATCTAATTTTAAGAAAATTGATAGCCTAAAATAAATTTTCCAACTAAGAATGTTTTTCTTTTTCCTTTTCAAATTTAAAATCGTTTATAAAATCAGAATTATGATGATTTCATTAGATACTTTATAATCATTTCATTGCACTTAATAATAATGTGTCAAAAACATGATTAGAGAGCATTATACAAATTTTTATGTAAAATAATAGTGATTAAAAAAATGTTGGGGCGCCGCATATAAAAAGATTGATAAAGATTGTATCTTTTATTTTTCAAATACGTCATCTAAAAATTGCTTCGCTGTCCACTTTTCACTTGTCTTGTTTCCGATTGGTTTTGTCACTTTGTGTTGTTATTCACGTCCAGTCCACGGTGCTTCTCAGCCGCCGATTTTTTAATTTCCCAAAATACCCCATTACCTGAGTTTATTATCTCCTGCGATGCGCCCTAATCTTTTTTAACATGTACCATCCAACGAGTGCGCGCCACCTCATCGATCAGGTATAATATTACAGAAATGCCCTTACTCACACACGTGGCGCATCGTGGTTTGGTAGCAGGACCTGACTCTCTTATGGTGATTGTGTTTATAAACCCCTTCATCTCTTCCTTGTTGATCTCCACACTTCCCTCACCAGATATTTTCCTTCTTCTTCTTCTTCCGTAAAACGAACGAACCACTGAGGTACCACCACTGGGTGTTTTTGGGTAGGTGACAATGGAGGAGTTAGATCGCTCAAGGGCTTTCGCCAAAGACGTTAAGCGTATCGTCGTTAAGGTATATGGTTTCTCTGTATATCTGTTTATCTCTCTCTCTCCGTGTTTCGTGGAGAAACGTTGGCATTCTCAGATTTTGATTTGATTTTCGACTGTGTTTGTATCAATTGTTGATTTGGAATTTTTTTTTTTTGTGTGTTTGTTGTTTCTCGGCGTTGGGCTTCGTCGTCGTTGGTTGATGTGGATTGGGTTTACTGTGTTTTTAATTTCATTTTAAAGTTGTTTTGCGGCTGAGGGAAATCTGTGGTAATGTGAAAAACGAATATTATATATAATTTTAAAGTGCATCTGAATATATATATTTTGTCTCTGTTATCGAAACGCTCTCAACGGAAAAGTTTCGCGAATCTGAATATCATTTTTGTTCTCAGAAAACTGAACCTCTCGTAATTACGCTTATGAATCTTAATTTGCATGTCATCAGAGACTAATGGAGAATTCGAGATAATTAATCTTGTTTTTTTTTTTTAATATATATAGGTAGGGACGGCTGTTGTTACTGGAAAAGGTGGAAGATTGGCTCTTGGTCGCTTAGGAGCACTGTGCGAGCAGGTGCTTTGATTTTTCTATTTCCCTTAATTATCATCGTTAACCTATTTTATTTTTTAATCAAACAGCTATTTGCATATTCTCAAATTGTGAAAAAAAGGTTACACGAAAGACATGTGATGATGTGTGATGTAATTGCACCTTTAATTCGTAAAAATATATATAAATGTCAGCTTGCGGAATTAAACTCGGATGGATTTGAGGTGATTTTGGTGTCATCTGGTGCGGTTGGCCTTGGCCGGCAAAGGCTTCGATACAGACAGTTAGTCAATAGCAGGTTATGCAAAACGGCAACTTTTTAACCATTAATTTCTCTTTTTAACGTTAACCTTTCATTTGGAAACAAAAATGGTGATAAAGTTCCCAAAAAAAAAAAAACAGAATGGTGATGGACCACTAACTTATGTTTTTTTTTTCTTTGCTTTTCTGATGGGAAGAACAGTGGGATGTGTTTTTTTTTTTTTTTTTATGTGTTTTATCATTTAAAAGTTTTGTCTTGTGCTGAAGTTTGTGTCTTAACGGATTGCAGCTTTGCGGATCTCCAGAAGCCTCAGACTGAACTTGATGGGAAGGCTTGTGCTGGTGTCGGACAAAGCAGTCTCATGGCTTATTATGAGACTATGTTCGACCAGGTGATTCTTCTCTCTTTTTTTTTTGAAGAACTCGTTTCCTAGATTGTTGTGTAAAATTCCAAATATTGATGCTTTGTTTCCTGTTGTTTTCTTTGGCCAGCTGGATGTGACGGCGGCTCAACTACTGGTGAATGACTCTAGTTTTAGAGACAAGGATTTCAGGAAGCAACTTAATGAAACAGTCAAGTCGATGCTTGATTTGAGGGTTATTCCAATTTTCAATGAGAATGATGCTATAAGCACCAGAAGAGCCCCTTATCAGGTTTGTTGGCTGTCTTTGGTCCCTTTGACATGAGTTTCTACTCCATATGAGATCAGTGAGGCAGTGAGGGATTTCTAATAATCAGTTCATGTTTTATGATTACATTTGGAATGGAGAGTTTAGCTGGTTCTGTTCGAATCTCGTAGTCTAATGTTCAGCTTCATTGCACTCAATATATTCAGGATTCCTCTGGCATCTTCTGGGATAACGACAGCTTGGCTGCTCTACTGGCGCTGGAACTGAAAGCTGATCTTCTGATTCTTCTGAGTGATGTCGAAGGTCTTTACACTGGCCCTCCAAGTGATCCTAACTCAAAGTTGATCCACACGTTTATTAAAGAAAAACATCAAGATGAGATCACATTTGGCGACAAGTCAAGGTTAGGAAGAGGGGGCATGACTGCAAAAGTTAAAGCTGCAGTGAATGCAGCTTATGCTGGGATTCCTGTCATCATAACCAGGTGTGGGCCCTTTTACACTCATTGTGCATACTTATACTCTGATATGCTCTTGTTCAAATCTATCAAGTTCTGACAGTGAATATCATAACCTTGTTTCCTCCGAGATACCAGAATATATGTTTGACTGAGAAATAATCTAAACATAATTTGTTGGATGGAAAGCTGATACTTTTCTTGCCTTTTGAAGTGGTTATTCAGCTGAGAACATAGATAAAGTCCTCAGAGGACTGCGTGTTGGAACCTTATTCCATCAAGATGCTCGTCTATGGGCTCCGATCACAGATTCTACTGCTCGTGACATGGCAGTTGCTGCAAGGGAAAGTTCCAGAAAGCTTCAGGTACTGTTATGGCTTCCAGTTCCAGAAGTTCTTTCACATTGATAATGACAGAAATCTTTTCTCGCTCGGTACAGAGTTACTTAAACTGTTTGCAATTTGCTACAGGCCTTATCTTCAGAAGATAGGAAACAAATTCTGTATAATATCGCCGATGCTCTTGAAGCAAATGAAAAGACAATCAGAGCTGAGAATGAATTAGACGTTGCTACAGCACAAGAAGCTGGATTTGAAGAGTCATTGGTAGCTCGCTTAGTTATGACACCTGCGAAGGTAAGACAGTATTCGTGGTGTGGTAATGTGCCAATTTCACCTCTCTTTTATCACCTTTTTTTCTTTTTCTAATGCTTCCTTGGTTTGTGCTTGATAGATCTCGAGCCTTGCAGCTTCAGTTCGCAAGCTAGCCGATATGGAAGATCCAATTGGCCGTGTTCTAAAGAAAACCGAGGTGATCAGAGGACATTTGTCATCATATAATTAGTTTTACAGTCTAGGAGTTAAATAAAGGATAGGAGTATCCTCCCAGATGACATATAATAGTTGTTTATGCTATTTGTTCTTCGTGACAATTGCTTTTACAGGTTGCAGAAGGTCTTGTTTTAGAGAAGACCTCATCCCCATTAGGTGTACTCCTGATTGTTTTTGAGTCCCGACCTGATGCACTTGTACAGGTATGTTAAGAGTCAATGTCTTTTTCTCTTCTTAGAATGTGAATTTTGCTGAAGCTGTGCTTTGCCCACAAACCAAACAGATAGCTTCACTTGCCATCCGGAGTGGAAATGGTCTTCTATTGAAGGGTGGAAAGGAGGCCCGGCGATCAAATGCTATCTTACACAAGGTACATCGACTCAGATTTCATAGCTTGGAGTAATACCAGGATTTTATCATTATGTGGCTTCTTCAAAATATACTGCTTAAGCTCTTTTGATCCATTTAATTTCATGGTAACTGTCTCAGGTGATCACTGATGCCATTCCAGAGACTGTCGGGGGTAAACTCATTGGACTTGTGACTTCAAGGGAAGAGATTCCTGATTTGCTCAAGGTAAAAGGATTTACAAACTTGGAGCTGCAAACAAGTCTTTATATCTTTTGTTTAACTGGAACCCACCTTTTGCATTTGTGCTACAGCTTGATGACGTTATTGATCTTGTGATCCCAAGAGGCAGCAACAAGCTTGTTTCCCAGATAAAAAATACTACAAAAATCCCTGTGCTAGGTCATGCTGGTACGGTTTCAAGTTTGTTTTCCCATAAAATTCTTTGGTTGGATTGTGCTAGTGAGTGACGCTGATTTAATTGTGTACTTCCAGATGGAATCTGTCATGTATACGTCGACAAGTCTTGTAATCTGGATATGGCAAAGCGCATAGTTTCCGACGCAAAGTTGGATTACCCAGCAGCCTGTAATGCGATGGTAAGAGAAATTTTAGCTTCCCTTGAGGTTTTAGTAATTCAGCGGGCTTTTTAATTTTATCTTGATTCATTCGATTTTCTCTTCCCCTCGTCTTCTCAGGAAACCCTTCTTGTGCATAAGGATCTAGAGCAGAATGCTGTGCTCAATGAGCTTATTTTTGTTCTGCAGAGCAATGGTAGGTCATAGATGGGCAATGTATTTGTCGGCCTATCGTAATTTTGAAGACTTGTTTAAAGTAATATAACTCATGAGGCATATTTGACTGCAGGTGTCACTTTGTATGGTGGACCAAGGGCAAGTGCAATACTGAACATACCAGAAGCACGGACGTTCAATCATGAGTACTGTTCCAAGGCGTGCACCGTTGAAGTTGTAGAAGACGTTTATGGTGCTATAGATCACATTCACCGACATGGGAGGTAAAAACTCGACATAACAGACATTGACATTTGTAATTTTGTTGCGTATGTACTTGAAATGTTCACTCTTTTATCTTGTCTTGTATGTTCCGAGCAGTGCACACACAGACTGCATTGTGACAGAGGATCTCGAAGTTGCAGAGCTATTCCTTCGCCAAGTGGACAGGTAAAATACAGGATCATGAACTTGCTTAATATCTCCCGACTTTAATTATTTCAGTAACTGACTTTAAGTCATGCATCCTTGAACAGCGCTGCTGTTTTCCACAACGCAAGCACAAGGTTCTCAGATGGATTTCGATTTGGACTTGGTGCTGAGGTAAGTGAGAGACATACAAATAATCCTAATATATTAAACGACGACCAAGTGATGAAGTAAGCTTTGGTTTGGTATATATAGGTGGGAATAAGCACAGGCAGGATCCATGCTCGTGGTCCAGTCGGAGTTGAAGGATTACTTACAACAAGATGGTACATTTTTAGTAACTTGAAACACCACAATAAGCTTCTTCTTCGTAGCTTTTATCTTTTAGTTTTCGTGGTTAAATGGAAATGATGGTGGTTGCAGGATAATGAGAGGAAATGGACAAGTTGTGGATGGAGACAATGGGATTGCTTACACCCATCAGGACATTCCAATCCAATCTTAGAAGACTGTGTGTGTTTGTTTGTGTTGAAGACTTGAGGAGAGGATGGGCTTTTTGTTTCCTCTCTGCTAATATCATATCCTATTATTATTGTTATTGAAACCCTCTCTTATGAAGCGGTTTTGATTTAGGGCTTAGGGATTGCACCAAAAAATAAGTGCCGTTTTACCACTTGGTCTTGCTCATATGTAAGATGAAGAACGTTTTTATTAGCTTCTCTTCTTGTCAAAAAACACTCGTTGTAAGGCTACCTACTACACCTTTCCTATTTATCATTTTTTATCAATTTCTTTGGATTTGCATTGTGAATCAAGTTGAATTTGAGTTTGGAATTTGCATTGGGAATCTATGCTATTAACACAAAGTCGCATATGAACTTAAAACTCATTACCATAAATTCTCAAAGATTGTGCAACACACATTTGAATGCTAAAGAACGAACACAAGAATTCTCATTCTTACATTTCTGATTTTCTCAGCTACTTAAGGAACCGATCTTACTTTTCATTCTTCCATAAACTTCTTAACATTCTTCAACCACAGCAAGTACTCTCGCTTCACTTTTCTCATCATGTACCCGTGCAAGAAATTCGTTGTGCTTGCTTTCACTCCTCTGATCTCCAGATACTTGTAGAATGCCTTCTTCAGATTCTCGTCCAAGTCTCTGCAAAAGCCAAGGACACACAAGAGATGGTTATAACCTTACAACCTTACACTTGCAACTATATAAAAGAGTTTCGATTCACAATACTTACTCAAAATCAGGCCCTTCGTTCGCAAATTTATCCTCCAAATAATCCCCCGGATGGATTACAGATAAAGCATCAATGGCAATCTCATCGGGAAAAGCCATGCAGCTAAACTCTAGGCTGAGTCCACTCTTCTTGGTAACAGTCACAACTAGTGGAATACTTGATTCATTACTAGGACCATCCTCATCATCATCATCATCATCATCATCATTTTCATCATCAGCGTCAAGACTAGGCATGCTTACTACAACTTTAACATGTTCCCCCTTGTAGTCTCTAGTCAATGTCACAGTCTGGTGTCCAGGATTGTCTTCAATCTTGAAAGGGAAGCTTCCTGGAGCCGTCTCTTCATCCTGTTACCAACGAAACCCCACGAGAATGTAAGAACGTAAGAACAAAATCTGTCTCAACTGGTCGCTAGCAGAGAACAATATCTTTCTCTATCTGCTCTCATAAATAGCAACTTAGTTATTTTTGCAATGTAAAGGACACTCTAAGGAAAACTTAAAAGACTTGATCCTAAGCTTTTATGAAATCAGAGAATGAAGATATACAAACAGTCTGTTCATCGTGTAGTTGCAGATCAGTAAAGCCCAATTTCTGCTACTTGCTCACTGGTCACAAAGATCTAACAATCCTTAAACCACAGCTCTGTAAAGCAATTCAGTGGGAATAACAGCAACACGGTTGAAATTTCATAAAGTGAAGAACTTTTCTAAATCAATTGCATTGTAAAGAGTAATTAGATAAGACTAAAACTAAAAACCTCTTGATTTCATCAAAACAAAGCAGCCCGAAGATTTTGGTAACATACAAATTTCTGTGTGTTCTCAGGAAATGAAATGAGCAAAATTGCGTGAAATTACCAAATCGCGATCATCGATTTCCAGAGCAGAGCGGATCTCGGAGTCAATCACCCGGAGAAGCGTTTGCTCAGAGCTCATTCGATCGATAGCCGTCGAGTAAAGAAAGCGACGAGGGACGAAAGGACGCAGCGGAGATGGGTTGCGAGCAAGAAACGGACGGTTAACAACGGCGGAGATAGACCGGACTCGACCCACACGACTCCCACAGACGGAAGCTAACCTAGACGCTGACCTACGGACGCACCAAGCAAAACCCATGGCGGTATCAAGCAAAAAAGATGATGTGATTGGATTCTCTCTCTTCTCTGCTTCTGTAAAAAAAAAAGAGTTTTTTAAAGGGTTTAAGGTTTAAGCTAAGGGCTTTTACTAAACTAGTGTGAACTTTGGGTTTGAGCTCCATATCAATCCGGTTCGGTATAATTCGAAACCCGATCCAAAATACATCATATCTAAACCAAACCTTAACAAAATAAGGATTGTGATTTGGATTTATTTATTCCGTTGGGATAAAACTACGGAATATTAGCAAGTATATATCATTCCGTTTTGTTCTGTTTCGACCTATTCTTTATCCTATTTTCAAATTTCTTTCCTAAATAAATAAAAAATTTATTTTTACATCTCCACCGAAAAGAAAAAAGATCATGATGAAATGTGAAGTGCGTGTAATTGTATAATTAGACTGGTAAGCAAGCATCATGTGACATCATGGTATTGTGAAATGTGAAGTGCGTGTAATTGTATAGAGTATAAGCTTGATTTAGAAAAAAAAACTCATAATAAGTATTCATAAAAAATATCTTCAAATAATTGAGAACTGTTTTGATAAGTTACAAAAATAGAGACAAAACACCAAATGACTTGTGCCCTTTTAAAAAAAGAAAAAAAAAACCAAATAACTTAAGCCCTAACAAGATATACAGCATTTTGTTTTTACTTATTCAAGCCAACAAGAATAACGAAAGCACAATGTTGAGAAAGAAAGAACACAAAACACAAAAAGTTTAAGAAGTTTGGTTCTGATGATGATGATTGATGACTCCACATAATTTATCACATTTTGTCACATCACTATCTCTGGCTTCAAGATGTTCGATTTGATCTCCTTGTGTGGCAAAACAACTCCTCCATTGCTATAGATCTCATCGCTCACATGAACATCTTCCCCGAGGATCGTCATGTTCTCAATCCGAGCCCACTGCCCAACCGTCGAGTGCCACCCGATGATACTGCTCGAGATACACGCGTGCTTCTTGATGCGTGCACCACGCATGACCGTGCAGCGCGAGAGCCTAACCCCTGACTCAACAACGCAGCCTGGACCAATGGCGACATCCGGTCCAATCAAACATCCTTCCCCAATCTTAGCGGTTTCATCCACCAGAACATTCCCAACAATGTGTGGACCAGTGGTTAACTTGGCAGGAGACTTCTTTCTCAGAGAGTCTAAGTAGAGTCTCAGTCCCGTTATGTAGTCACGGGGTTGCCCAATGTCCATCCAAAATCCCGGTAGCACCATGGCATATAGCCCTTGAGCTGCTGCAATCTTAGGGAAGGTCTCTTTCTCGATTGAAGTCGGTCTTAGCTCGATCTTATCAAGAACCGATGGGTTCAGAAGATAAATCCCAGCGTTGATCTTGTTACCTACATAAAGTTTTGGCTTTTCCACAAACTTCTCAACTTTTCCTGTACTTTCTTCCATAACCACAACTCCGTATTTCGACGGTTCATCCACCTATAACCAATATACACAGGTTCACATTGGATGAACAACATACTTATCCCATAACTGGAGATTTATTAGTATCCGACAGCCTCACCTTTGTCACCATAATGGAGGCTTCCCCACCGTGAGCTTTATGAAACTCAATCATTTCTTTGAGTGGGTACTCACTAATCACATCACTGTTGAGGACAAAGAAGGGCTCTCCAGATCCGTCAACCAGTTTGTCTCTCGCAAGAGCCAGAGGACCAGCCGTACCCATAGGCTCAGTCTCTTGTGAGCAAGTGATTTTGATTTCGAGCTTTGCCTCAAAGTCCTTCAAAAAGTTAAGCATCACCTGTCGACACAAAGTAAAAATGGTAAATACAAACATGTAACCAGAAAGTAGCTGCCAAAAAGAAAAAGCAAGGAGATAAGTCTTTCACCTCTGGCTGGTAATTGATGGCCAGAACCACTTCATCAACTCCAACTGCCTTAAGCGCCTCTATCTACAAGAATCCATGCTTCGGTTAAAACATAGTTTACAAGAAGCTAACCTGCAACGGTTAATAGCATTCTAGTACCTGATGAAGGATCATGGGTTTATTAGCGAAATCAACAAGCGGTTTTGGGAAACTGAGAGTCAATGGCCTCAACCGAGTCCCGAAGCCTCCAACAAGAATGAGAGCCTTCATCTTTTGATGCACTAACTCTTTTTCCTGTAAATGCCAAACGTCAGATCTTTACAATGTTGGTAGCTAAAGAAGAGAAATCATTCATACGAGATGTTGGTAGCTAAAGAAGAGAAATCATTCATACGAGATGTCTAAGGGATGATCCAAGAGCTCAGTAGATACAAAAGCAGCAAAATTTTATCACATATAGATTATACATGAGAAAAGAAACTCAAGCCATGCATTATGCATAATGAAAATCTGGATCTGGAGAGTCAGATACTTCAAGCCACCAGAAAAGAAAAAACAAACAACTCCTAAATTATCTCGATTGCTGAATTTGACTATAACGATGGACAGCAACCCGACTCTTGTTCTTCATATCACCATGGACAATCACTAAAATTAAAAAACGAGTCATGTGATGATATTTGAAATTCTCACAACACTAAAAAGTAATCAAGCACATTGTGGAATCCACAACGTGGGGTAGGTAATTGACTAAAGACAAGAAGGTGAATAGACTAAATGCTAGAAACAGAGCACCGACACACACAAAAAAACCGAGCATTTAGATCTAATGAAAGTCGATGCGATAGAAGCAAAACAACAGAGAAAATCAGAGAGGCCAATGAATTCAGAGATCCACAACACAATCGATCGAAACGATACAAGAAAAAAAAAACTAAATCAGACATAAGAAACAACATCAGCTCAATCCAAATGCTGTAAATGTTGTTGAAGTTGCAATCACACAACATCAGCTCAATCCAAATGCTGTAAATGCTGCATCGCGTCACTACCATAATCAAAAATCCCAGCTTAAACCCAGATCGGACCCAAAAAAAACAATTTCAGGAAAACCAAGGGTCATCATTTTCAGGATTAATCATAATCGCTGAACACTAAGTCGTCATCGCATCAAGGCACCAAAATACCGAGAATCTGATCCGCAAAAAAAAAAATCCGACAAAAAACCAAAAAAAAACCGGCAGAATTCAAATGACAAAGGACATGCATCACATCCAATCAAGGGCAGAGTAAGAAATCGCAGGCATTACCTTCACCGGATCGGAGATCTGAGCTCGAAAACCGCTTTAAAGCCTTTTCGGAGAGAAGAGCCTGAGAGAGTTGGGTCAGGCTGAGCTGTGAATGTGACGAGGAAAGAGCGTCCGTTGGCGAATGAAAGGCAAACTATATTTATCAAAAGGACACCCCTTCTGTTTTATATACATACATATCTCTCTATACGTACGTACACCGTGGAGGAGGAGATAACGAAAACGAAGAGGGTCGTAATTTAACAAATGAAAGTAATAATATTAAAAACCATATTGTAAAATCTTGATTTTTATTTACGTGTTGACTTTGACTTTAATTTTTTTTTTTTGGTGGAGAAGTAAAGGTCTTCCGTCGCGTAGATGCTTACCAATCCAAAACCTTCTTCATTTGTTCGGCAATCTCTATTTAAACCCATTAATGTTCTTTTGTTACAATGAGCAAAATNACCGTGGAGGAGGAGATAACGAAAACGAAGAGAGTCGTAATTTAACAAATGAAAACCATATTGTAAAATCTTGATTTTTATTTACGTGTTGACTTCTGACTTTTAATTTTTTTGGTGGAGAAGTAAAGGTCTTCCGTCGCGTAGATGCTTACCAATCCAAAACCTTCTTCATTTGTTCGGCAATCTCTATTTAAACCCATTAATGTTTTCCTTAATTTGAGCTTCATTTTCTTTTTCTACTGTTCGTGTTCAACTTTGTTTACTACTAATAGTCTAATAATATAGTGCGTGTTTATTTTTTAAATGAGCAAAAGAAATAATAGAAGATTAGCAAGGTAGATTTTTTAAATAATTCAATTTGGATCCACAATCAACAATTTGGTATATTATAGTTTGATTCTCCATTAAATCACATTTTAAAATAAATCCCGAGGTTTTGGCTACTGATAGTGATCGTTGTATTATCTTTTTTTTTTTGGGTCAAAGATAATTCCGAGGTTTAATGCGGTTTCCAATCAGACAGATCGTTGTATTATCATCGTTGAAGTTCTTTGTAGATATTTATCCAAAATATGTTCTTTTGTGGAATTGATGATGTTATTTTGTTAGTTAGTTTTTCTTTCCACAAACTAACTTTTCAATGTTGTGTGTGTGTGGGGTAAAACATCTCATTTCTTTATCAATCAAGATGTTTATTATGTCGTCATAATTTATCAAATAATGTTTAGCAACGTCGGATGTATTCAACATGATAATGTCATACCATATCTACATTTACATGAATAAGGAACTACTCGATTTTTTTAAAGAAAGAAGACTTTGGCAAAGAATTTTTTTTTTTTTTTGCCTCCTTTCTTCCCAACAACAAGAGAAAACATTTCGAATTAATCAATAAAACATAGATAGAAAACCACAATATATCTTGGTAAACTAAGTTGAGTTGACTATATGTATAAGAAAGTTAGCTTTTGATAATCTATTGGGTTTGGTATAGCCTAGACTTTTATGAATCTCCATATTCTATTTCGATATGCAGCACGTACTAATTTAGAAAACGGTCGTATTGTGTAAATGTCTTCTTCATTTTTTGATAAAGGGTTTGTTTGCTATTGAAATTGCGAACGGAAGCGAAGCTGCGTGGCCAATCTATAATGCGGGCCAATCTTTTGGATAAGAGCGAAGCTGCGTGGCAGAGGCTGTGAACACTAAAGAGCTAAAAAGAATATACCCAATTTGATCCATCACATGAATCACATTCCCTAAATTTTTCCAATTATTGTTCTCTTCACCTAACAGTTTTCAATTTATGTGAATATTTTCAGTTTATGTGCTTCCCCACGTGATAGGAGGACATGTTGTTGTTACTACCTTTGGCTTTTTTTTTTCTTCTTTTCCGTAATACTTTGGATTTATATAAATATAGCGGTGCAACCGACATGTTACCTTTGTTATTTTTCTTAATACTTTTGATTTTATAAATACAGTGGCGCATATGACACAAAAGAATTTAGAAGAAACTGATTTGTCTATTTAAATCATCAAGATGTTTAATTCTGGTTTAGATCAGTGTATGAATGTATGTTTATAAATCTTGTTTCATCAGTTTACTATATAAATCTTACTGTGTACGAATGTACGTATGTTTATACAAATTTTGTTTCATCAGTTGAATTTTGTTCTTTTTTTTTTGTAACAACTATCAGTTGAATTTTGTTCATCTTGTATATTAACTTGTTTAAATCAACTCATTTGACCCACACAAAAAAATTGCAACACATAAATAATACTCTACTATTTGCGAGAAAACTGCCTGAGCTACAAAACAAATAGAGTAGCTAGAAAATAACTTTTTTTCAAAACTAATATATAACCACTCATTAAAAACATTAAAACGTGATTTTGTGTCACCAAAAGTTGTAAGAAAAGAACATGTTGCTCAGAAAACACAACTAAAAGGAATCAAGAGATCATCATCTCATGGCTACTCATAAATCCAATTGACTGAATTCAGAGGAACTAGTTCGATTAAATTTACCACCCCTTTGCAATTATTAAAAACTTCCAAAACTTTGACTATGACAGGAAAAACTTATCTCACAATAACCAAACTAGAATCCAAAATCTGCAATAAGTCTAAGCAGTTCAAATATTTTATGATCTAAGAAACGCAAATCAAACTACAAAATCATATTTCACTTAAGTTTTAAGAAGCAAAATCACTTGATAGGTGATAACTTCTAAAGAATTCTTCATATGCATGTTATTGATGGATAATCCAATTTTGTTGTTGGTAATTCTACCATTATTGGTTGCTTTTTAAATCCAAACTTAACATCATAAAACGTTTGAACTTCTAATAATTACATAATATGTTTGGAAAAAATGACCAACTCTCCAAGCCAAATGTTTTGAGTATTAGAAGATATAGAAGAAGCGAATCATCAAAGTAACCATAATAGCGCCCCAAAGAAAATAAAACATTTTATCTGTACATTTGGCAAAAATAATTGATTACAATAAAATGAGAGTATATTGACATATAGCTAAACATGCTTGATGAAATTATTGACATATAGACAAATATGATATCTGGGATTGGTTTATCAACCAATAAGAGATTAAGTGTCTCTAGAAACCCAATGTAGACACGATACAATCTATAATTGACTATTATTGTTGTTGCTATCTATTAAATCTATCTATGAATCAAAGATTCAAAGCTAGATTTCTAATTTAGTTTTCTGTTTGCCAAAAAAATCAAATTAGCTTACGCGTTGACATATTATAGTTGGGCTCAGTATAAAATGTATACATTATTAAAGATATTATTTTGACAATAAAGAACTTATTAGATCTAACGTTAGAAGCATATACCATTTTGACAAAGACACGCCACCATATCAAACGCGCCGCTAACGCAGAGATCCGCGGTAACCCCATATGCACACTGCACACACACACAAACACACAATTTATATTTTTTGGTTTAAAATATACAATAACAATAAAGGAAGTTAAATGATTAAATATAGAGAACTTGTGGAAATACACCAAACAACAACGTACGTCATGAAGTAGGCAGCCCCTCGATTTTTGACTCGCCGACGTTTGCATTTTACCTACAGATTCTTCTTATTCTTTAAGAAGTATTTATTTAATGTTAAAAAAAGTATTTATTTCGTAATTATCTTATCAATTATCAATTATCAACTATATTATTATATGAGAATCCAACATAAATATAATTGGTTATTGTTTGAGGCCCAAAATCATCAATTATATAAGAGCAAGAACAATGGTAGTTTTTATAAAAACTCTTAATATATATTAAACAAATAAAAATTATTATAATAATGAATGAATTTTTTAAAAACTTAAGAAAAGTTCTTATTTTATAAGAACTACCATTCTTGCTCTAAGAAAATCCAACATTTGGGCCTCAAGTGGATATAAAATAAATGATTCTCTTATTAATAAGTTTCAACAAGAGAGACAAGTAAAAAAAAAAACCAGGAGACAGGAAGAGAGAGAGAGATAATGGTGACTTCAATAATGAGACCAACGAGAAGAAGATTAACTCCAGAAGAAGAAAGAAAAAGAGAAGACCAAGACGAAAGGGTTAAAGCTGCTTTCGCGATAAGCCACTTCATGTTTTTGCGTGACATAAACAAAGCTGATGATCATCAAAATGATCAGCCGGCGGCTAAGAAGAGGAAAATCGTAGAGAAAGACGATTCCGAAGAAACCTTAGATTTACTCCTCCGTTGGACCAGTGATACGCCCAAGTTTCTACCGGAAGAGATCCTTGCCACGTTGGGACGAAGCAGCAAACCGATACGGAAGCAGTTAATGGAGAGCGACGTGAAGGAAGATCAAAACAGGCTTATGATAGGGAAAGTGCAAGTGGAGAAGAATTTTCTGCCTTTTCTTAAAGAATCAGAGATTCCTCGCGGGAAAGAAGGGATCAGGGTTTCGGTGTACGGACCAGACGGGAAGGTTCACGAGATGATGTTCAAGTTGTGGAATGAGAAGACGCCAGTCTTGACGTCAGGATGGAACAAGTTCGTGGCAAAATATGGGCTTAAGATGCATTGCGATTTTCTCACGGTTTCGATGTTTAGGCACACAAAGACTCGTAAGATTTGCTTCGCTATTGGCTCTACTAGGCTTCCTATAAGGAGGCAATTGAGTAGCAGGATCTCCAATATTGCCTTAAAAGTGGAAGATTCGGATTAGGGATTTTGGGATAGTGTGGGACTTTTTTAGGTATATAGAAGATTATTAAGAGTTTCAGGCTATCATTAGGGTTTTAATGAGATTTTATAAGAAGAAATGGATAGAAGTTTTTGGATTTTAGTTTGAGTAAATTAGGAATTCTTAGACATCGGAGTTTGAAAACTCTCGAAAAGTCTGTGTTAATCTAAATTCTAAAACAATAAATTTAATTTAATTTTTTGGGATACTTTGGTGGATCCCATCTATATTTTATTCGCAAATTTTGAGATCAAACTATGTGGCCGAGAGTTGTGACATCGAAGGTAAAATCCAAGTCTATATAGTGGAAGTGATTTGGTTATTGATCCATTCCATTTCATTCGAGCGCAAAAAAAAAATTAGAAAATCCCAAAACAAGTCTTGTCGTCTTTCTTGAGAAAGAAACAGAAAACAGAGAGATCATGGCGTCTCCAAAGAAGCGAACAAGAAGTTTAGCGCGAGAGGACGAAAAAGACGAAGAAGCCCACCCAAGGGTAGAAATCGACCTCAACAAAGAACCGGAGCTTGACGAAGACTACGACTGTGATCAAGCAGACCTGAACAAAGAAGCCGACACGGACGATGATGCCAAACAGGAAGAAGAAGAAGAAGAAGAGGAGGACAAGGACGAAATCGAAGCCGAGAAGAAGAAAACGGAATCGGAAGACGAAGATGCTAACCAGGACGACGAAAGCAGCTTTACAAGAAACAGAAGTCGAGAAGAATTAAAAGCAAGAGAAGATCAGGACGATATGGTTACTGCTTCTTTCGCGATAAGCCACCTTCTGTTTTTGCGCGACATATACTGACCTCGGAATCAACAGAACATGGCACCGGATAAAGAATCAGACGAAGATTCCGATCACCAAGAGATCGGCTCGAGCGATGAAGAAATCGACCTGGAGAACAAAGAAGCCGAGCATGACGATGATGTTGATCAGGGAGAAGAAGACGATGACGAGAAAATCTTGGCTAAGAAGAGGAAAATGGAATCGGAAGAAGAATTAGACGACTCGGAACTAAATCTGAGTTTACTGAGCCGATGGGAAACTCCGTTGGGACCACCGGAAAATATCGTCCAACGGCGGTTGATCGAGCAATGCAGCAGACCGATCAGAAAGCAACTGACGGTGAGCGACGTAAGCGGCGGCGAAGAACAGAGCAGGCTCGCGTTATCGAAATCGCAGGTGGACAAGAAATTCGCGCATCTTCTTGAAGAAACGCGCGGGAAAGGAGGGATTAGGGTTTCGGTGTACGGACCAGACGGGAATGTTCATGAGATGAAGATGTGTGCTGATGAGGATTCGCATTATTTGGCGGCGGGATGGAGGAAGTTCGTCGGGGATTATGAGCTCAGGGAGTTTTGCGATTTCGTCACGATTTGGATGTTTAGGCACAGAGATACTCAGCAGATTTGCTTAGCTATTGACACCAAAAGGTTTTCATTGACGAAACAGGTGAGTAAGAGGATCTCTGAAGCTGCTTTCGAGGATTCAGATTGATGGAAAGGGCACTTCTCAAGGTGGTTTTTCATGTGAAATGTAGTATAAAGGATTTGAGTTTAGAGAGATCATCAAGAGTTTTCAACAAGGATATTTTAGGGAAATTAGAAATTAAGGATTTTTAGAGATTTGATTTGAACAAGAGTTCATAAGGGTTTAGCTTTGAGTCTTGTTCTCAGTTCTTAGTCGAAAATGTTAATAATGGGCAGAAAGAGAACATTTACTACATGGAAAAGAAATAAAAACACTTGGTTATTCGTCTTGTATTTACTTCAGTGACAAGTCATTCAATGAGGAATTACACAAACTGTAAATGCATGTCATAAATTATGAATCTTCTCTTTTTACACACAAAAGGGTCTTTTGGTATAGTTAGAGACCATTATCTCATAAAAATAAGACTGTTCCCTATATATCTTAAAGAGTCAGATTCCTCGCGGGAAAGAAGGGATTAGGGTTTCGGTGTACGGACCGGGATGGTTAACGAGATGATGTTCAAGATGTGGGTTGAGAAAATTCCCGTGTTGACGTCAGGATGGAGCAAGTTCGTAGCAAAATATGGGCTTAAGATGCATTGCGATTTTTCACGGTTTCGATGTCTAGGCACACAAAGACTCGTAAGATTTGCTTCGCTATTGGCTCTACTAGGCTTCCTATAAGGAGGCAATTGAGTAGGAGGATCTCGAATATTGCCTTAAAAGTCGAAGATTCGGATTAGGGATTTTGGGATAGTAGGGGACAGTTTTTAGGATTGATTAGGACTTTTTTTTTAATTCAAGATGAATGGGTATATAGAAGATTATATATTAAGGGTTTCAGGCTATCATTAGGGTATTTTTGGGATACTTTGGTGGATCCCATCTATATTTGATTCGTACATTTTGAGATCATAGTATGGCCGAGACTTATGGTGACATCGAAGGGCCCTTCCTTTTGAAAGCCTTGAAAAAAAAATATATTAGAAGCAGAAAGTAAAAAAACCAAATCTATATATAGTGGTAGTGATTTGGTTATTGATCCCACTCCATTTCACTCGAGAGCAGAGCAAAACAAAAAAGAGAGAAAAATCCCGAAACAAGTCTTATCGTCTTTCTTGAGAAAAAAACAGAAAGCAGAGAGATCATGGCGTCTCCAAAGAAGCGAACAAGAAGTTCAACGCGCGAGGACGACGAAGACGAAGAAGCCCACCCAAAGAAAGAAATCGAACTCCTCAACAAAGAACCGGAGCGTCACGAAGAAGCCGAGACGGACGAGGATGATGCCGAACACGAACAAGAAGAAGCGGAGCAGGACGAAACCGTGGCCTCTGAGTTAGTGATAAGCGAAACGGAATCTGAAGCCGAAGATGCTAATCAGGACGGCGAAAGCAGCTTTCCCAGAAACAGTTTCAGAGGGATAACTCCGGAAGAAGAAAAAGCAAGAGAAGATCAGGACGATATGGTTACTGCTTCTTTCGCGACAGGCCACTGTATGATTTTGCGCGACCCATACGAAGCTTTGAATGAACAGTACATGAAATCGGAGACAGAATCAGACGATGACGACGAAGATTCCGATGACGATGAAACCGGCTCCAGCGATGATGAAACCGGCTCCAGCGATGATGAAATCCACTCGAGCGATGAAGAAATCGGCCTGGAGAACAACGAAGCCGAGCATGACGATGAAGAAATCGACCTGGAGAACAACGAAGCCGAGCATGACGATGATGAAATCGACCTGGAGAACAACGAACCCGAGCATGACAATCTCTAAAAGGATTTTTAGAGATTTGATTTGGGGGTTTGATGAGTGATTGAACAAGAGTTAGAAAGGTTTAAGGGTTTTAGCTTTGAGTCTTGTTCTCAGTTCTTAGTCCAAAAATGTTAATAATTGGCAGAAAGAGAACATTTACTACATGGAAAAAAAGAAAAAGAAAAACACTTGGTTCTTCGTCTTGAATTTACTTCAGTGACAAGTCATTCAATGAGGAATTACACAAACTGTAAATGCATGTCATAGTTAGTGTAATATGAGTTTCTCGATGAGTCTCAACAAATAATAAAAAATAAAAAATAATATAATATTATGCAATCATAATTTTTAATAGTAAAAAACTAAGTGGATCTCTCAAAATTGAGAGATTCTCTCCAAAGTCTTTCATATAAGTTTCTCAACAAATAATAAAAAATAAAAAATAGTATAATATTATGTAAATATGATTTTTAATAGTAAAAAATTAAGTGAGTCTCAAATGTAAATATATAGTCCCAATAATATGATAAATTAATAATAATAAATATAACCTTACATCTAATAAGTAATAAATATGATTATTGTTGTGTTATTTTTTGAAAATTGGATTCTCGTCCGAGTTCATCTGTAATTTTTCTAATTTCATCAATAATTTTTGGTATTGTTTTCATGATTTGCATCCAAAATTTTTGAGATGTTATACAAGCTTTAAGTGATTCCTGACGCATAACTATTTCCAAATATTTTATATTATCATTTTCAGCTTTATCATCAACATTAAGTACGTTAGCCATAATTTTTTTAAAACTCTGAACTTTTGAGCATGTATCACTTTTACCTAGATAGTCGAATATGCTATTAAGATCTATTTTTTCGATAATTGAGATTATTAATCACAACTTTATGTTTATGAATGTTGCTCGGCTCATCTTCCAAATTCATTGATGTGATATCTTATGAACAAATTTTGTACTCTTGAAAACAATTTGCTATTATCTCTTGATGATCATTAAGAGTTCAAACCAAAAATATCTCAAATAAATTAATAACTTTATAAAATAATAAAATTTTGAAGTCTCAACATTATTAATTTTAAAATTTTAACTATATACGACGACATGAAATAGTTTTTGGGGAGGGGGCAATTCTTTTCGGTCTTCTTCCATTGTTTCTGTTTGTCCCCAAAATACCCTTCTTTATTCTTTTTTCTTAAACTTCAAAAATACAACCATAATCAATCTTTGTTAATTTGGATATCGTTTTGTTCTATTTTATTTTGATGATAACTATTTCGAACCCATTTTTTTAAGAAGAAGATTCACCCAAATCAAAAAAGCGAGAAGCGCCTTGTTTGTTTGAGAAAAAATATGCCAGAGGTAAGTGGTTGTTATTACACCTGTTTTAGCTGTAAGGGTCGTTTGAGAAAAAACCCTCTCAGTGTGGAAGGTGAGAAGTTTAACAGCAAACATGTGGCTTTAGCTGTAAAGGTCTTGCAATGTGATTGAAGAAAAATTGATCTGATGTCCACACAATTTTTTTTTTTTTTTTGAAACTAACAGATGTATCTACATTTCGAGGCACTCAATCCATTAGTAATAAGACACATATTGAATTGAAATCACTACTCAGTGGAGACATGGTAGGTAACAACGGCATGAACACCGGCACAAAGTGTAACCAAGCCTCAGAGCAGAAGCGGCTGTAACAGAGCGGTTTAGATATTTTGCCCAAGGTTAACTATAATACGAGGTATTTTTTGCGACTAAAAACCAGTAAGGTCCTATTCTGCAGTAACCGAAGCGCATATACAAACCCTATGAAAAAAAAGTATGTAATTCTGTGCTGGATTTGATTCAAATTTCACTTTGGAAGTTAAAAAAAAAGTGGACATATCACATTTTAATCTTGTGAAAGAAAGAAAAAGAAAAAAGAGCACAAACACACAGGGCATTTTAATCTTGTAAGATCTATGCCTCTATGAATAGGATAACGATGGATTACATATAGCATGTATTTTAATGATTCTTAACTGTGTTTACTTTATCTATATGATTTTGATTCGAGAAAACTTAAACACGCGGTACACGCGCTTTTGACCTTCTCTCACCAAGCGACACCAAAGGAAAAATCGAAACCTTCTCGTTCCACTTGACGAAGCCACCGCCGTCGCGGATTGGTCATCTCAACCCAACAATCAGTCACGCGCATCTCTTCCCCATGGATTTGTGGCAAATCGTGAGAGTGCTCCGGTAAAAGTTTGTGGCGATGTCGCGGTCGGTGCCTCCGTCCCGGTCGTCGCGATTCCAGACCCTCGACTCGATGGCCCTACCTGAACCGGGGGACCGAGAGAAAGCACCCTCCTCCTCTTTCTCCAGTGGCGAATCCGAAGGTTAAAGCAGCTCCTCCTCCACTGAAATCTAGCGACGCAGTCCAATCTGTTTCATCACCTGTCTCAAGTAGATGCAGCGCTGGAAATCTCTATTCGGATCGTTCCCATAGACCCCCTTCCCATCTCTGGACCTCAAGGGGATTGGAAAAAACCTCTCTCCTTTACCACTATCAGGCCCTCACACAAGGCAAACGGAATGGCTTCTTCAATTGCCGGAGTTTCTGCGACTTCAATGGTTGAAGAAGAGACGTTGAAAGCTTACTCTAGAGATTATCCTTGGGCTTCAAAAATGGATCAATCATTGCGTAATCTCCACAGACCATTGGTAAAAATTCCTAGCCATGTTCTACTAGAGGGTCTAGAAAACCAAAAAGGAATTCATAGTGGGCCACTTCTATCGCTGTGTACCTCCATCAGGGGGTCTGGTTCACGCGGTTGTTAATAGGATTTGAGGGAGAAAGTGTCGCATTTTCTCTCGCAAAGAAGGGGAATCTTCGTTGACTGACGAAGGCCGCCGAGACTTTTTGCTTGGGGAGGATAGGGTTTTGCGGTGGCTGCAGGCTTTGGATATGCAAGTCCTGGGAGGTGACGGGAGATTGAAGCCGTTGTTGAAGCTGAACTTATCCAACGGGATGGCCGAAGATCGATTGCTCGCGCATCTTAGCCAGGTTTCAATGATCAATCTCCAGTTTCGAATATGATGATTTTGGATTCTCATTTTCGATTGAGATGATCTGATTGATTGTTCTATTGAATGGCACTTCGAACCAGCCGAAATTGGTATGCTGGCCAGATGTTTTTGCATACCTCTGGTTTCAGTGAGCGTCGGAGGATCACCAAGGAAATGCGACCCACTCCCACAAGGTAATCAACGAGAGACCGATGTGTCATGAGTCCTGCCTTCCTTTTTTTTTGGCAATGTTTGAGCTTTTGAACATGATGTCTTAGAGATACGTGACCGTGATGATTTGTTAATTCTAGGTTTTTCCGGCTCCTTAGCCTCTAGGTTCACTCTAGTTAGGATTTTGCTGGCTTTGAAGACGGGTCTTATGTTAGAGCTGTAGCATAACAAAAGGAGAATGTTAAGAATTAATGGTATTTGTGAAATCTATATCATTTTTTAAAGAATGCTCACTTGCTGGCTGATAATCTAAATTAATCGTGGTTTTGAAATCATTTTGAGGGTTCAAAGTTAACTTGAAGATGCTGATATTTTTCTTTTGACCACACAAACACATTACCTGCTTTAGTGTTGTGTTCCTTTTGATGGCGTCCTTCTGAATATATTTGACAGTACTCTCTCGCAGAGTTTCTTCATGTCTGGTCTCATGGTTCAAGCAAACCTGTTTTCATGTTAACCGGTGCATCTCTGTTTTACTGACCTTTTGCAGCCTTTAACATGTGCTAACACTTTGGAGCTTGGTGTGTTACATAGTTTTTTTTTTTTTTTTTCCCTCTTTGAAAAAATCCATGTGGTCGGTTGTTATGTTTGCATCAATGATTTTCTAACTTTTGACTTGTCTGGTCTCATGGTTCAAGAACGGGCTAAGAAGAGGAAAATGTAGCCATCCTTCATCATAAAATTTTATTAAAAAAACACTATTTGATCGATACAATAAAATAGAGTTTATTGAAACAAGATTGGCCAAGGCGAACTGGAATTTTTCCTTGTCAATTTTGTCACTGAGGTTATCCATATGACTAAGTATCAGTGTATTTTTAACCCTTTTAACAATATATAAAACAAATGTATTTTTTATCATGTTAATTTTTTTTTAAATATGTAATGTTTACTATACTTTAAATTTAAGATAATTCAAATCCAAACTTATTTTTATCCAAAAATAGATTTTAATTATTTTTCTACAAAATTATTTGGTTAAAAAAGATAACACTAAGATAATTAAAAAAGTATATTGATAATGAATTTAGTTAGTTAATAAAATATTATGAGATAATTGTTTTAATATAAAAAAGGAATGTATCCATTTAGAATAAAAAAGATATTAAAAAGATTCTAGATTCTATAGGTTGTTGATATCTTAAAAATATTAAAATTATTTGATTTTTTTTGTGCGAATATCTAGCTGGACGGTTGAATTTGGTTTGCACCATACATTTTCCTCCAAGAAAAATATACGAAACATAACAACAAAAGCCCTAGCTACTACTTATTAATAGAAGCTAAAACCTCTAATACCATGGCAAACAGTTGGACAAGGGTCTTGTCAGGGAAGTTATACCGGAGAATAAAACCGTAGGTCATGACAAAAATAGAGAACCAGCCAAGGAAGAAGAATAGCTTGGGAATTAGGCAGACTAATCCCGTTACTGTCCCTAAGCCAATGATGAACCACAAATGGTTTATGTCAAAGTGAGCATCATCATCATCAACCGTCTGAGATGTAAGGTTGAGAATTGCAACAACGCCAACGATGGAGGACATGGCATAGAAGAAAACCTCCACGATATTTCCCGACCAGAGCGTAACAATGCAGATCTACACGACAGAAACCTGCTCCAATCCCGCTATATTGCCCGGATCAATAATCTTTGGAGGTGAGACTCCAGGAGGAGAATCAAATCCCCACCACACCTCCATAGCTCCGATCACTGCATATATGAATATAAAATACCCCCAGTGGATTTTAATACATATGCTTTTCAGTCTTGCATATGTATTGTTGGCTTTTCCAGTCAGACAAAATATGAGCAGAGATATCGCCATAACAACTATTGATAAAAGCAATGTTATCCTCCAAAATCTTCTACGCTGCTTACTCCCATCCTTCTTTGTTATATATCTCCACTTCTTCTGTCTCCATTTCATCCAATGCATCTTTTGTCATATTTCTTCTTTTTTCCTTAATGAGACTTTGTTACCTTCTATCTCTAGCTTCTTCTTAGGCGTCGCTTGTTACTCGGTGCATTATATAAAGAAGATTCATTTGAAACTGAAAATGAAATAAAGAAACCAATTTATTTTAAAAATATTTTATGATTGGATATTGTTAGCAAAACTAACCATGAGTGGTGTGATCGCAAATAAACTAATCCCGAATTAAATTGACAAAATTTTCTGTTTCACTTAAAATGATATTGATTTACTCAAAGATACGGATCAATTTTTAAGGTTATGTTGGATTCTTCATGTTATTCTTTTTTTTCTTTTCAAACTCATACTTAATGTTATTCAATTTAGGTTTAGTATTGATGACTAAAATTATATCAAATAAATGTACTGTGATAACATAACAAAATTTGAAAATTGTTTAGTTGTGTGTATTAATGAAATACTTGATAATTATATATTTTTAACATAGGTAAAATGAAATTATATACGGTTGGTGTTAGAGGTGAAATTCGTTCATTAGATATCATTGGATCAGCTCGTGGCACGTGGATGTCACATGCAAGTGTTATTGATCCATTATTCCATTTCACTCGAGAGCAAAACAAAAAAAAGAGAGAAGAATCCGTTATCGTATTTCTTTGATAACTTCCTCGGAGAAAGAAACAGAAAACAGAGATCATCATGGCGTCTTCAAAGAAGCGAAAAAGAAGTTTAACGCGAGAGGACGACGAAGACGAAGAATCCCACCCAAGAGTCGAAATCGACCTCAACAAAGAACCGGAGCTTGACGAAGAAGCCCACCCGAAGAGAGAAATCGACCTCAACAAAGAACCCGAACTTGACGAAGATTACGATTGCGATCGAGCAGACCTGAACAAAGAAGCCGAGACGGACAATGATGCCAAACAGGAAGAAGAAGCGGTAGGCGAAGCAGAGAAGAAGAAAATGGAATCGGGAGACAAAGATGCTAATCCCAGAAACCGAAACAGAGAGACAACGATGAAAAGATTAACTCCAGAGGAAGAAGAAGAAAGAGACAAGCGTGCCGCACTCGCTCTCGCTATGCTTGTGGTAAGTGACATGGAGTCTTTAAGCAACACAACCCAAGCTAGGAATCAACCGAACAGAACGAAGAAGAGGGCAAAGGAATCGAAAGACGAAGACGACTCCGAACAGACCTTGGCGTTACTGAGCCGATGGGAATCTCCGTTGAAACCACCGGGAAAGATCGTCAATCGCCGCTTGATTGAGCAATGCAGCAGACCGATCCGAAAGCAGCTGACGGTGAGCGACGTACGCGGCGACGGAGATCAGAGCAGGCTTGCGTTATCGAAATCCCAAGTGAGGAAGAAATTTCTGCAGATTCTTGAAGAATCAGAGATTCCGAGCGGGAAAGGAGGAGGAACTAGTGTTTCGGTTTACGGACCAGACGGGAAGGTTCATGAGATGAAGATGTTTCCCGATGAGAAGAAGTCACCTGATTTGATGACGGGATGGAGGAAGTTCGTCAGAGATTATGAGCTCAAGGAGTTTTGCGATTTCATCACGATTTGGATCTTTAAGCACAGAAGGACTCAACAGATTTGCTTAGCCATCGACACCAAAAGGTTTTCTTTGAAGAAACAGGTGAGTAAGAGGATCTCCAGGGCTGCTTTCGATTGATGGAAAGATGAGTTTTCATATAGAGATCATCAAGAGTTTTCGAGGATATTGCAGGGAAATTAGAAATGAAGGGTTTTTAGGTTTTTGATCGATGAGAAATGGAACGCCAGATACAAGGTTTAGGGTTTAGATTTGAGTCCAATTCTCTGTTCTAAGTCCAGCAGATATGTAAATAGTTTGGTTCTCGAGATTACTTCAGTGGCAAGTCATTCAATGAAAAAGTTAGAACACCGGTGACTTTCACTTGAAACACAAGGCAGCAATTATGCATAGTAATGAGTAGAATTTGTTCAAATGGTATTTTTGTATAGTTGGAGACCATTTTCTCTACAAAAATACGACTTCACTGCTGGAGGTTTACTCTTAGAAAAACGATTTTCAGATCTCCATTTCACCATATATATTCCAAAGCGCCAAGTCTAAAACTGAAGAGAACTCAGAGACAAAGAAGGTACTTACTGAAAAGTAAAGAGATGTCTATTTCCTAAAGCTTTACACTACTGTTGACATACTAGCGAACATATTTGGTGTCTGCTTTGTTTTCACCTCAGTTTAAGTAGCACCAGAGGAAAGTTTACTTGCAAGTTTATTGCATTTGGATCGATCCTATGTCCTCCTCCTCACTTGCCTCGCATTTGTAGTGCTTGTATCACAGCCTTAACACACTGCTCGCACTTCTCTTCTTTCTTGATTTGTCCACTCGTCGAGCTCTTATCCGCTACTGCAACTATGTTCAGCAACTCAGACAACATTGAGGGACAACTCTCTTTCAAGTGCTTGAACCCTTCAGACTTCGTTACAGTTGCACAAACACATCACTATAAAATCATTTTGAGAGTATTGATTTAATTTAAGAAAAAAACCTATTGATTTTGGAATTATATTAGGGTTTTCAAAGGAAGCGTGTATAAGAAGCTGGTCAATTTAAGAAAAAAACCTAGGTTTTAGACCAATATATAATTATATCCAATTTGAAAAAAAAGAAGTTGGTCAACACATAAGTACATTATTCCAACATGAGTGGGATATGTTGGTCAACCCATAATTACATTATTCCAACATTAGTGGGATATAATGGTCAACCCATAATTACATTATTCCAACATTAGTGGGTGGGAATAACAAGATGGCGAGGTACATGATACGTATGGTCTTCGTATCTGCCCTCTCGTTAATCGATCGGCTAGGATTTGATGGAAAGTGATTGTTTCACGAGTCGTCGCCGGAGAAGAGACATTTAGTTCCACGAATTTGATTTTTCGTATTCGTTAGGGTTTAACCCAAGCATAACGAAACGAGAAGGTTATTCGGAAAATGGGCTTACAATAAAAAAAACAAAAAAAGAATAGACTTTTCTGGTGGTGGTAGAGGCCCATTTTAACAAATCTGGCCCATTAATTAAGATATGAATATATGAATATACTTTTAAATTTTTAGTAACACCCGTTTTTGTTACTAAAAAAAACTCGCTTGTTCAAGGAAAACTCTTTTTGGTCTATGACTATGATAAATGAACACATTTTATCTTAGTTTATAGTTTAACGAAAGTAATATAGTAACATCACCCATAGAAAACTAACTTACTGATATATATAAATATATTATATGTGATACTGAAGACTATTTCTTATATGTAAATTTCATTAACACTACCAAACGAAAACAAACAAAAAACTAAGATTCACTTTTAAAGAACATCTCTTCTTCTTTTTCTGTGAAAAGACTTGGTAGTGTACACGGATTCAATTGCTTGCGAGGAATCCTTTTGGTATGGTATGTAACCACATTTTGTCTCTCACTACGCATACCTAAAGATGCAGAATAAAGATACGAGACAAGAGGGTGTTTGAACAAGATAATGAAAGATGGTTTTTGTTTTCAATGACTTGTTCTCAAAATTTCGAAAGAAGAGATTCAGCAGAGATGAACTAGTAATGACAAGTAGATCAAAACCTGTTTCTCCAGCTCCCTAGCCCTGGCTTCTGCTGCCTCGCGTTTTTCTTCTGTACAGTGAAGCAGTAATCCAGAACAATTGTAATGAATAACAGAGGAGAATAGCTTAGTATTTATGGAAAAAAAATTCCAGTGACAAAGGCGTCGAACCTTCTCCAATATAATCTCATTGCTAATGGACTGGGTGCCTTGAACTCTAGATACAGCTGTTTGTTTCAAAAATAAAATAAAAAAGGTTTTTGTGTGGACATCAGATCAATTAACACAGCTCAAAACTTGGATGCGAACAAGATTGATACCTGCGGATACTTTGGCGCCTATTCGACTGGTCTTGATAATAGAGTTTCTAACATCAACATCATGTGGAAAGCATTCACATTAGAAAGTCTTTCCCAAGGATATATTCAAGTTTTAAGTGTGAGGAATTTACCGCAGCGCGATAGGCATGAAAGTTTCTTAGTTTCTTAAGCTTGTTACCGGCATCCCTCCATCTCGAAAGAACACTTTTTTTCTCCAGCTGGTCAACTACTAGCGCATCTAGGAAATGTTTTAGACCGATCTGGAAACAACAACAACGAACATTAAAAACGTGCGTGGAGCTATTGCCCTTGATGAAGCAAGTGCATCCCGCACAATCTCATGAAGGGTCTTACAGTTACATGAATCTTGAGATTTGTATGACTGAAGGCTATGGACTAAAAGCACAGTGTGAATGAGGCATTGCAGCACGAAATTAAGGTAACAAAAGTTCCCTAAATTCTTAAGTCCAACACCCTACGAATGTCAAAATCGTAATCAGAGAAACCAATTTGAAAGAAATTGCATAACATACAACAACAATTTTAGGTTCTTGCTTGTGTCTTAAATTGCAACCATTAGTGGTTGTGGCTGCTCCTTCCTTATCGTCTGTGAGAAATTATAAAATAAATGACGAAAAGGTAAAAGTTCAAGATTTGTGCATTGAATCTTGGTTAAAATGATTTGTAGAAAAATTTCTAGTTTTCAGTACTAGAGTTAGAAGGTAGAAACACGATTTTCGTGTTCTTTGTCCTACCATCAGTAATGCACAGCTTTTAAAAGATTCTTAACTTTAAAAAATAAAAAATAAAAAAAATAATGACGTGCCGATGACGTGGCGAGCTCGCCTTAGAGAATCGGTTCTCAACGAAGAACCGATAGAATCGGTTCTTACGACACGTGTCACGATGCGATTCGTCATTATTATTATTATTATTTTTCGAAAATCATTTTTTTTTAATAATAAAAAAAGTTTAACAGCCACATACAATATGTAAGCTCTCCAATGCTGATGCTCTTAGAGAGAGATTGTTCGAGAGTAGAATGACTTGTTAAGAGAAAAAAAAAATTTACATGATTTCTATAGGTTTTTGTTAATAAAAACTTACATTATTCATTTATGTTTTGTTGGATCTAAATATGTCTAGTTGTTTACAAGTAAAATATGGTTTAAAGTCTATATGACAATTTTTGTAACTAGAAATTTGTTGGTATAAATGAGTTGTTATGTTGTGTTTTTTAGTAGTTTTTGTTGCGTTGGTGTTAATTATCTCACAAATCCCCTCCAAAAGATACGAAAAAACCTAACTCATTTTGCAAAGAAGTTTAATGGCATCATGAGATTATATATATATATATATATTGTGGATCAAATTAAAACCCAAAAGCTGATTACCAGCCTCATTCATATTTCTAATCCAACAAGCAAAAATCTAAGATCAACGCTTCCAAAAAAAAGATGTTCTTTTCCGGCAAAATTCTAACCAATTTGCTCTTTAACACCATAAACTCTAGTCCTTGCCATTTTGTGGGATGTTTTCCTGACGAACTGTAAAGGAACATGTGCTGATCTATATATCAGCGGAAAGCTTTGAGTCTCAGATTTTTGTAAAGCTCAAGTTCGTCCAGATCGGAGGTACAAGCTAAAACATATCGCTGTTTTCTCTTGTCTGCTACAATTTGCCAAAATATCAAACTACCAAATATATGTCCATTTTCTATAGAAAAAGTAATTGGATGAGCAAATCTACTCCAATTGATATGAAACTTTGTCAAAAAAATTCTGACTTTTATCTAGAGTAAAGTTAGATGTTTTCCCATCACTGATTCACTGATATAGTGAGTGATATATAAAATACAAATCTAAAACCATATGGAAGAGAAGCCACAGTACAGGTTTCTACAGTGATCGGATCAAATTTAATTTTGGTAACAACATCCGTGATCCTTATATTTAAATGTTGGAAAAAAAAAAATTCATGACTATATATAGTTTCTACAATCTCAGATCTTAACTTCAAACCCTATATTAATATCATGCAAAATCTTGTAGGTTCCAAAATTGAAAAAGGTAAGAGATTCCGTAACATTTGCAATACACGAAACACGACGACTTTGGTCAACACTTAGAATTTGATTTATTCATATATGCAGTATGCATATTTGTAACGAATTAGTGTAGTGGTCAATATTCAACGATTTATAACTTTATAAACTAAGTCCATAATTGATATTACTTAGCATTTAGTATTTCTCCTCTAATCCAAATTCTTCGACCGCAACAAGACCACAAGATCATATTGCTACGATATTAATAAGTTCTTATCAAAGGAACAATCTGCGAGTGGCAGAAGAAACGGAGAATTTTTTGAAGAGGAAAAGATTGTTTTTGTCTGATGATTGCAATAAGTTGGACCAAGATTTGGATCTAAGCTTGTCCCTTAAGGTACCTCGGATACACGAAAACCTTGGAGGATGCTTGTTAGAAAAAAGAACATGATGATCATGAAGATAACAAGGTTTTGCCTCTTTCATTATCTTCGTCGAGTTTATCAAAACTCGATCGAGCTACTCTCATAGTTATTAACCTCTCATTGCTCTGTTGATCTCTGTTTCTCTACGCCACAAATAGAATCTTAAGCTTAAGCCTTAAGCTGTAATCTATTAATCCTATGCTCAAAATCTCCTGTTTCTTGTAAATGTATCTCTCTCTGATCATATTCTCTTTAAACATCATCATCGTTTCTCACATGGATTTCATAGAATTCCCTCAATTCATCTCCCATTCTCAATCCTCTTATCTTAACCATCTCTTCCAACACAATCTTCGTCTCCAACACGATTTTCAGATAAGTCTAAAACTGAAGAGAACTCAGAGTACTTACTGAAAAGTAAAGAGATGTCTATTTCCTAAAGCTTTACACTACTGTTGACATACTAGCGAACAATTTTTTGCATTACAATAAAAGTCTAGCAAAACAGATTTGGTGGCTGCTTTGCTTTCACCTCAGTTTACGTAGCACCAGAGGAAAGCTTACTTGCAAGTTTATTCCATGTGGATCGATCCTATGTCCTCCTCCTCACTTGCCTCGCATTTGTAGTGCTTGTATCACAGCCTAACACACTGCTCGCACTTCTCTTCTTTCTTGATTGTCCACTCGTCGAGCTCTTATCCGCTGCTGCAACCATGTTCAGCAACTCAGACAACATTGAGGGACAACTCTCTTTCAAGTGCTTGAACCCTTCAGACTTCGTTACAGCTGCACAAACACATCACTACTATTTTAGATTTTCCTGGATTCTCAACAGGGATAATATCTTTCAAGTAATATCACTCAGTTCAGCATCAACAAAAGTCCACCATATTGGAAAAATCATATCCATATTCACTGGTTTCAATTAAGTTCAGGAAATGTATGTACTGCCTTTGAAGTAAANAGAAAACTAACTTACTGATATATATAAATATATTATATGTGATACTGAAGACTATTTCTTATATGTAAATTTCATTAACACTACCAAACGAAAACAAACAAAAAACTAAGATTCACTTTTAAAGAACATCTCTTCTTCTTTTTCTGTGAAAAGACTTGGTAGTGTACACGGATTCAATTGCTTGCGAGGAATCCTTTTGGTATGGTATGTAACCACATTTTGTCTCTCACTACGCATACCTAAAGATGCAGAATAAAGATACGAGACAAGAGGGTGTTTGAACAAGATAATGAAAGATGGTTTTTGTTTTCAATGACTTGTTCTCAAAATTTCGAAAGAAGAGATTCAGCAGAGATGAACTAGTAATGACAAGTAGATCAAAACCTGTTTCTCCAGCTCCCTAGCCCTGGCTTCTGCTGCCTCGCGTTTTTCTTCTGTACAGTGAAGCAGTAATCCAGAACAATTGTAATGAATAACAGAGGAGAATAGCTTAGTATTTATGGAAAAAAAATTCCAGTGACAAAGGCGTCGAACCTTCTCCAATATAATCTCATTGCTAATGGACTGGGTGCCTTGAACTCTAGATACAGCTGTTTGTTTCAAAAATAAAATAAAAAAGGTTTTTGTGTGGACATCAGATCAATTAACACAGCTCAAAACTTGGATGCGAACAAGATTGATACCTGCGGATACTTTGGCGCCTATTCGACTGGTCTTGATAATAGAGTTTCTAACATCAACATCATGTGGAAAGCATTCACATTAGAAAGTCTTTCCCAAGGATATATTCAAGTTTTAAGTGTGAGGAATTTACCGCAGCGCGATAGGCATGAAAGTTTCTTAGTTTCTTAAGCTTGTTACCGGCATCCCTCCATCTCGAAAGAACACTTTTTTTCTCCAGCTGGTCAACTACTAGCGCATCTAGGAAATGTTTTAGACCGATCTGGAAACAACAACAACGAACATTAAAAACGTGCGTGGAGCTATTGCCCTTGATGAAGCAAGTGCATCCCGCACAATCTCATGAAGGGTCTTACAGTTACATGAATCTTGAGATTTGTATGACTGAAGGCTATGGACTAAAAGCACAGTGTGAATGAGGCATTGCAGCACGAAATTAAGGTAACAAAAGTTCCCTAAATTCTTAAGTCCAACACCCTACGAATGTCAAAATCGTAATCAGAGAAACCAATTTGAAAGAAATTGCATAACATACAACAACAATTTTAGGTTCTTGCTTGTGTCTTAAATTGCAACCATTAGTGGTTGTGGCTGCTCCTTCCTTATCGTCTGTGAGAAATTATAAAATAAATGACGAAAAGGTAAAAGTTCAAGATTTGTGCATTGAATCTTGGTTAAAATGATTTGTAGAAAAATTTCTAGTTTTCAGTACTAGAGTTAGAAGGTAGAAACACGATTTTCGTGTTCTTTGTCCTACCATCAGTAATGCACAGCTTTTAAAAGATTCTTAACTTTAAAAAATAAAAAATAAAAAAAATAATGACGTGCCGATGACGTGGCGAGCTCGCCTTAGAGAATCGGTTCTCAACGAAGAACCGATAGAATCGGTTCTTACGACACGTGTCACGATGCGATTCGTCATTATTATTATTATTATTTTTCGAAAATCATTTTTTTTTAATAATAAAAAAAGTTTAACAGCCACATACAATATGTAAGCTCTCCAATGCTGATGCTCTTAGAGAGAGATTGTTCGAGAGTAGAATGACTTGTTAAGAGAAAAAAAAAATTTACATGATTTCTATAGGTTTTTGTTAATAAAAACTTACATTATTCATTTATGTTTTGTTGGATCTAAATATGTCTAGTTGTTTACAAGTAAAATATGGTTTAAAGTCTATATGACAATTTTTGTAACTAGAAATTTGTTGGTATAAATGAGTTGTTATGTTGTGTTTTTTAGTAGTTTTTGTTGCGTTGGTGTTAATTATCTCACAAATCCCTCTCCAAAAGATACGAAAAAACCTAACTCATTTTGCAAAGAAGTTTAATGGCATCATGAGATTATATATATATATTGTGGATCAAATTAAAACCCAAAAGCTGATTACCAGCCTCATTCATATTTCTAATCCAACAAGCAAAAATCTAAGATCAACGCTTCCTAAAAAAAGATGTTCTTTTCCGGCAAAATTCTAACCAATTTGCTCTTTAACACCATAAACTCTAGTCCTTGCCATTTTGTGACGAACTGTAAAGGAACATGTGCTGATCTATATATCAGCGGAAAGCTTTGAGTCTCAGATTTTTGTAAAGCTCAAGTTCGTCCAGATCGGAGGTACAAGCTAAAACATATCGCTGTTTTCTCTTGTCTGCTACAATTTGCCAAAATATCAAACTACCAAATATATGTCCATTTTCTATAGAAAAAGTAATTGGATGAGCAAATCTACTCCAATTGATATGAAACTTTGTCAAAAAAATTCTGACTTTTATCTAGAGTAAAGTTAGATGTTTTCCCATCACTGATTCACTGATATAGTGAGTGATATATAAAATACAAATCTAAAACCATATGGAAGAGAAGCCACAGTACAGGTTTCTACAGTGATCGGATCAAATTTAATTTTGGTAACAACATCCGTGATCCTTATATTTAAATGTTGGAAAAAAAAAAATTCATGACTATATATAGTTTCTACAATCTCAGATCTTAACTTCAAACCCTATATTAATATCATGCAAAATCTTGTAGGTTCCAAAATTGAAAAAGGTAAGAGATTCCGTAACATTTGCAATACACGAAACACGACGACTTTGGTCAACACAGAATTTGATTTATTCATATATGCAGTATGCATATTTGTAACGAATTAGTGTAGTGGTCAATATTCAACGATTTATAACTTTATAAACTAAGTCCATAATTGATATTACTTAGCATTTAGTATTTCTCCTCTAATCCAAATTCTTCGACCGCAACAAGATCATATTGCTACGACATTAATAAGTTCTTATCAAAGGAACAATCTGTGCGAGTGGCAGAAGAAGAATCGGAGAATTTTTTGAAGAGGAAAAGATTGTTCTTGTCTGATGATTGCAATAAGTTGGACCAAGATTTGGATCTAAGCTTGGAGGATGCTTGTTAGAAAAAAAACATGATGATCATGAAGATAACAAGGTTTTGCCTCTTTCATTATCTTCGTCGAGTTTATCAAAACTCGAGCTTAGCTACTCTCATAGTTATTAACCTCTCATTGCTCTGTTGATCTCTGTTTCTCTACGCCACAATTAGAATCTTAAGCTTAAGCCTTAAGGTGTAATCTATTAATCTTATGCTCAAAATCTCCTGTTTCTTGTAATGTATCTCTCTCTGATCATATTCTCTTTAAACATCATCATCGTTTCTCACATGGATTTCATAGAATTCCCTCAATTCATCTCCCATTCTCAATCCTCTCTCTTAACCATCTCTTCCAACACAATCTTCGTCTCCAAAACGATTTTCAGATAAGTCTAAAACTGAAGAGAACTCAGAGACAAAGAAGGTACTTACTGAAAAGTAAAGAGATGTCTATTTCCTAAAGCTTTACACTACTGTTGACATACTAGCGAACAATTTTTTGCATTACAATAAAAGTCCAGCTAAACAGATTTGTTGTCTGCTTTGCTTTCACCTCAGTTTACGTAGCACCAGAGGAAAGCTTACTTGCAAGTTTATTCCATGTGGATCGATCCTATGTCCTCCTCCTCACTTGCCTCGCATTTGTAGTGCTTGTATCACAGCCTAACACACTGCTCGCACTTCTCTTCTTTCTTGATTGTCCACTCGTCGAGCTCTTATCCGCTGCTGCAACCATGTTCAGCAACTCAGACAACATTGAGGGACAACTCTCTTTCAAGTGCTTGAACCCTTCAGACTTCGTTACAGCTGCACAAACACATCACTACTATTTTAGATTTTCCTGGATTCTCAACAGGGATAATATCTTTCAAGTAATATCACTCAGTTCAGCATCAACAAAAGTCCACCATATTGGAAAAATCATATCCATATTCACTGGTTTCAATTAAGTTCAGGAAATGTATGTACTGCCTTTGAAGTAAAAACCAGCATTTACTGAAGTTCAACATAAAGACCAGGACATGCGTTAAAGAACCTCTATCTTCAACAATGCAAAGATATTTTACCCATCGGTTAGGCATTGTTAACTTTAAACTAGATTTTCTATAGAAAATAGTCGAGAAATAACTATTTATCGCACCTAATTGAGGATGATAAACTTCAGCCCGTCTAATCAAACATCGAGTCTCCTATATCGAAATTGAACATAAAACAAGAAACTTAAATTTCAGTATACTAGCAAGATAAACCATGGGTGCCATACACAAAAATATAATAACTCATAAAACTTCCATTACACTTGACATCTTTGATTGATCATTATTGCAACAAACGCCACGCGCCAAGCACCAAATGCATTATATAAACCGGATCATAGAAAACACACAAAAGCAGTTGATCATGCATACGAGGAAAACAAGAGGCTTAAATTTCATTTGGATGCTTTAAAATATATGGGATTATTATAAAGTTTCATATATATGTTCTCTCAACTACACCTGTTATTGTTTTCCAAAATCGAAGTACAGCTCAAGTTGTAGGTTAATGACAAAAATTCCATGGCAGCACCCTTAAACAAAGTTTACCGCACTAATAGTAAACTGATTCAATGCAGGCAGGACCTATACATTCTACTATTTCATCACATGATAATACTGTTGCAATCGAAGCAAGAAAACATGTATAAACATGATAATACGCACAGAAAGTCGATGCAGGCATATAAAAATGCAGACTGAAAAAAAACCTGAAACTTTCATTAATCAGTATATATGCAACACTCACCTCCCAAATTTGTTGGAGATGCAACAAATTTTAAGCAGAAGGCTTTGAGCTGTAAGAATTGGTGCTGCTCGGCCAGTGCAAGTGTTGTTGCCACATTATCAACATTTAGTTTTTCACATAGAAAAACTTCACATAGTATCTTTAACCTTCCAAGGTCATAGAGGTCAGCAGCTGCCAAGAGATGTTGTATCATGTTTGTGAATGAATTAGCAGAAGCTGACCCCGTAATTTCATGCACATCAGGAAGTACATCGGTGTAGATGAAGCTAAGCATAGCCTATATAAAAAAATTTCAAAAGCCCCAGTCAGAAGAATTGTAGTTGCATGAACACCTAACTATTCGCAAATGTAATATTGAACAAGCATCACCTTAAAGATAGAAGGCTCGATGTCCTCTATTACTATTTTGTCCACATTGCTATTCCCAATCGGTCCGTAAAACTGAGCTCTAAAAACCGGCGAGCGTGCGGCGAGGATAAGTTTGTGAGCTTTGTAAGTTTCCTCTCCGACTTCGAAAGCTATGTCACAACCAACTTCAGAATCTAACAAGTCTTTCAATCCCTGACCCATATTCGACGGGGGTAGCACAATGCCATACTGTTTCGGACCCTCGAGACGGGCTCTAACAACGCCAACAGTACAATTGACGATAAGGCAATCATCCTTCAAGAAGTCGAAGGTTTCTAAAGTTGTTCGTCTCAGAAAGCGTTTGTATCCCCTGAAATTCGTGATGGAAAGTCATAGCTAAACTTCTGAATTTCAACACTCCAGATTCGAGATCCCATCGCTTAATTAAGTGGAAACGAAAGAGACTAAGAGAAGCAGAAATTACCACATGCTCCCTTTATACTTGAGCGTGTAAGGTCCACCTTCGAGGGCCCGATCAAAGTGACTGTGCACCTTGTGCTTCTCTTTCCCGCTCTGATCCATCAGCGTCAGCTCGAACAAAGCCCTGATGTCACTAGAATCACTCGCTAGAGCGATGAAGAGAGAGACGTACACGGAGTTGTCCTCAGGGTTCTTCCCGTCGGGGTAGAAGTAGATCGCCCAATCGTATCCGCCGACGGAGAAGACGTCGCTCTGTATGTATTTCCCGGGGCTCATGCCTTTCGCCAGAGAGTAACCCTTAATCGTAAACTGGTGCGATCCGTTCACCGTCTCCATGACCGTTGTCGACACGGAATCCGGATTCAGCTGCTCCACACCGGCGGTGCTCATGATCGCCGTCGCTTTATGAGAAACTTAACCGAATCTATGAGAATTTGAAAATGGTAAACGCATGAATTGATAACCTAGACGATGAGAATTTGGGGGATAATCGTTCTCGCTGCTTTTTTAATTTTATTTTACTAGTAGTAATCATAACTTGTACTGGCTTTTGTCGGCCAATTTTTAGACTCAGATTGATGATATAAAATAAATAAAACTTTCAGATGGATCCAATCAGAAGTTTTGGCTCTGATTTTTGTACTATACAAAACATTTTTTAGAAAATTTTACAATGAAAATCCCTTTGCCAAACTTTAATACTATAAAATAAGGTACTTAAGTGAACTTATACTTTGTCATCCATTTATGATTTCCTCCTAATCTCTAGACATGTTATATTAATATTTTCTTTTACAAATTTCAATATTTCATAATTTAATGAATGTATTCATTACTTTTTCTTACGAAAATTAATGACTCTGTTTGGAAAATTCATTTAAACAATTAAACTTCAGAGATTCGTTTGGGGAAAAAAAAAAAATTAAAGACGTTTTTGTGTAACTGTCAATTAATTAAAAAGACCCTTTTAATATAAAAACTAAAAAGTATCTGCAACTTGAAAACGAAATCTGAATTGTTTTGTAAATTTTTTACCGAATGCTAATAACGTCCAAAACCACAACAGTATAAAAAAAAAAAAAAAACTCATGGTGGTGCCGTACTAACTAGTCACACACACACACACAGTTACGAACAGTTGCGCAGATCCAAAAGATCGGTGATCCTTCATACGCAAGCAAAATGAAGCCCTTCGCCAATGGCGATCTGCTCAAAAGCCCCACGCTGATCAAGATCTCCTCCTTAGTTCTCGTCACCGTCGCTTTCTTCTACTTGGGCAAGCACTGGTCCGACGATGGCTACCAGCAGCTCGTCTTCTTCTCCTCCTCCGCCACCTCCGGGAGCTCGATCCCGGAGGTCTCCATCTCTCCCAACAGCAACAAGACCTTCAATATATCGGCGATAATCCCTGCTAGTCATACCGAGATTGAAATCCCCTCCACAACACAGCCGATTCCGTCGGTGGTGACGGAGACGGAGAATGATAAAGTGGAAGCTAATCCTCCTCCTCCTCCTTCTCCTTCTCCCCCTCCTCCTTCTCCACCTCCGCCTGGTCCGGTTCGGAGCTTCGGGATTGTAGATGCGAACGGCGTGATGTCTGACGATTTCGAGGTGGGAGAGGTTGAGAACGACTCCGTTGAAGATTGGGGGAACCAGACGGAGATCGTTGAAGGGAAAAGGGGCGACAATCCTAAGGCTAGGGTTAGAATTAAGAAATTCGGGATGTGTCCTGAGAGCATGAGAGAGTATATACCTTGTTTGGATAATACCGATGCGATTAAGAAGCTCAAATCTACAGAACGAGGAGAACGATTCGAGCGTCATTGCCCTGAGAAAGGTAAAGGCTTGAATTGCTTGGTTCCACCTCCTAAAGGTTACCGTCAGCCGATTCCATGGCCTAAAAGTCGTGACGAGGTACTCCTTTGTTTGCAACTTTTTTGTTGAGTTTATGCCTAACTATTTGTTCTACAAACACTGCCAGTTTTCTTTTAAAATATTCGTTTCTTATTTGATTTGATGCTATGGGAGAGTAAAGCTCCAGTAGAGTTTCTGCATTTTTTGTTGAAAATTTCAGATAACATGCATAAGTTTAACATGATTTTTTACGGATAGGTGTGGTTCAGCAATGTTCCTCATACTCGGCTTGTTGAAGACAAAGGCGGTCAGAACTGGATTTCACGAGACCCACGAGACAAGAGCAAGTTCAAGTTTCCTGGTGGCGGTACACAGTTTATTCATGGGGCTGACCAGTACCTGGACCAGATCTCTAAGGTTGCTCATTTTCAAAGTAGTAGTTCTTGCTTCACTTTATCTATCTGTGTATCTTTTCATCTGATGTTGAACTCCGGCGTTGTGTCTGCAGATGGTTTCTGATATCAAATTTGGCAAGCGTATTCGCGTTGCTATGGATGTTGGCTGTGGTGTGGCGAGTTTTGGCGCTTATCTGTTGACACGCGATGTTTTGACAATGTCTGTTGCACCAAAAGATGTCCACGAGAACCAAATTCAATTTGCTCTTGAGCGTGGTGTGCCTGCTATGGCGGCAGCATTTGCTACAAGGCGTTTGTTGTATCCAAGCCAAGCTTTTGATCTTATTCATTGTTCAAGATGTAGAATCAACTGGACTCGTGATGGTAAGTTCTCTTCTGTGCTTGATTCTTCACATAATACTGCAGAAAATTATTAAGGTCACACCTACTGTAGTTTTTAACTCCCTATGGTGAACTACGATTTAACTTCTATTCCTTGTGGTGAAAGTTCTCATTCTGATGTTTCATTCTTGGTGATAAAGATGGAATTTTGCTCCTTGAGATCAATAGAATGCTGCGCGCTGGAGGGTATTTTGCTTGGGCTGCACAGCCTGTTTATAAGCATGAAGCCGCTTTGGAAGAACAGTGGACAGGTACACCCTTTTAATCTGCTTGGAGTTAGTGATCATGGTACGTAGCTTTGTTAGAGAAAATGAGGAACATGGAAAGTTGAAATGATAACCCTTTTTTTCCACTATCCATATTTTGTCTCTGTGGGTAATAGGGAGCGTTTTTTGTTTCCATTTGCTACTTTGATTCAGCCAATATGTGTCTTTGCTTTCCAGAGATGCTGAATCTTACTAATAGCCTTTGCTGGAAGCTGATAAAGAAGGAAGGATACATTGCAATCTGGCAGAAGCCTCTCAATAACAACTGTTATTTAAGTCGTGAGGCTGGAACCAAACCTCCTCTTTGTGATGAATCTGATGACCCCGATAATGTTTGGTACAGCTGCTTAACTTTTTTGTCTTTCTTTGTTTGTGATACAAGTGCTAAAAATACACTTTCTTTGTCTCATATTGTTTTGTTCTTGCTTTAGGTACACAAACCTGAAACCTTGTATCAGTCGCATCCCTGAGAATGGATATGGAGGCAATGTTACTTCATGGCCTGCCCGTCTCCACACTCCACCTGATAGGCTGCAGACGATAAAATTTGATTCCTAAATTGCTAGGAAAGAGATATTCAAGGCAGAATCAAAATTTTGGAATGAAATAATTGGGGGATATATCCGTGCCTTAAAATGGAAAAAGATGAAACTAAGAAATGTGTTGGACATGAGAGCAGGCTTTGGCGGGTATGAAATAATATCTTTCTGTTTAGTACTATGAATAATACCTCAGTTTCTTAGATTTTTTATCTCTTTGTTTGATTCCTTTGGTTTTGGTAGATTTGCAGCTGCACTAAATGATCATAAACTCGATTGCTGGGTTCTCAATGTGGTTCCTGTCAGCGGGCCTAACACATTGCCTGTCATTTATGATCGCGGACTTTTAGGAGTGATGCACGATTGGTACTGCTTTTCTCCTTAAAATCTATCAAATAAAAACATAGAATTGTGCAATCTATAGTCGATAACCCTTGAAAATTAGTGAGTTCTTAAGAGGCTGTTCTTTTCCTTATCACATGTTCTCTTGCTTTTCCTGCTCATATTTGATTTAAGCACATATGTTCATTTGTTTATTTGTCTTTAAGTTAAACTAAGATTTAGGTTCTGTCTCAGGCTATTTAATAAGTCGTGCATTCTACCTCAGGTGTGAACCATTTGATACATACCCGAGGACATATGACTTCTTACATGCCTCAGGACTCTTCTCAATCGAGAGAAAAAGGTAAGCCTTATCTGTAACTCAATTTCAAAGTGATTAACTCATGTTCACAATTGATGATGACAATACGGGATTCCCATGACCATTCTACTTTTGTACATGAGTTATAATGCTGAATAATGGTTAACGTTCATGGATTACTTTGGCTGTATCAGATGTGAGATGTCAACCATATTGTTAGAGATGGACCGGATATTGAGACCCGGTGGACGAGCATACATTAGGGATTCAATTGATGTTATGGATGAAATTCAAGAGATCACAAAGGCTATGGGTTGGCATACGTCTCTGCGTGACACATCCGAGGGTCCTCACGCAAGTTACAGGATTCTAACATGCGAGAAGCGTCTCCTTCGAGCTTAATACCAGACAAATTACTACACTTAGTCGACACAGAATATATTGTTTGGTAAAATCTCTTCATTTTTGTTTGTTCTTTTTCCCTCATTATGTATCTGTAAATTTGATTGTGGTGTTTTACTGAGTAAAGCTTTTAGTAAACAACAATCCTGCAATTGCAAATCTGTTGATTGTAACAAAAGGATCCAAAGAAAAATAGCACACGACTTTCTCCAAAGGTCAGAACACAATATTATCGTCCAAAATTATGGGAAGGAATGTCTCTAGGTCTGCACAACTCATTCTTCTACTGCTCAGGATCTCGGCCTCCACATCTGCCCGCGTTGACTTTGACTTATTGGTGCAGGTCTTGCAAAGTTCACACCATTAGTTTGACCTGATGGCTTACCAATGTGACCCTGATTCTGACTTGAACCCGCAGATGTATTTTTAATTGGTCGCTGATAATGGCTCTTCTGCTGCGTTTGAGTTTGTGTGATTACAGGCCAAGCTTGGCCTTGGACAGGTGTTTGTCCCTGCATATTCCTGGGGTTGTTCTGAGACCAATTCTGTTGTGGTTGGGGCCGTCTCGGTGCTGGCCAATACGGCGGATTCTGGATATTGTTGCTCTGTGACCAGTGGTTCCATGGCCTAGACTGACCATGCGGATTATGGGCAGTGTGCCCACCGTTTGCATGATGATGATTATGGAGGCTTGTTGTTCTGCACAAAGACTGTGAAATGTGTGGCGCTGTTAGAACCCCAACGATGGAGTTTCTATTACAATCTGAGGCAAGACGGCGCGATGTCATCTCAAACACTTGTGCTATTCTGTCCAAGTTTTTACGGCTCACACTCCTTGCTGCGTTCTCCGGTTGCTCAAAAGGATCTTCAACCTAAAAACACCCACCATTTGTGTATCTCAGCCATGAGATGGATATAACTCAACAAGAGTGTAAGAGAAAGAGAGAAAGAGAAAGAGACTTACAAAGAGTGAGTATGTCTTTGGCAGCCATCTAGTGTTGCTGCTTATGTTTTCCCATCTTCCAGTAAACGGGCAAACACCGAGTTCTCTGGCCTTTACGTTTATGTCTGAAAACTGATACATACAGCCACAGAAAAAATCAAGAGACTAATTTCTTCTATCAAGAGATACACTTGAGAGAAACAAAAAGTCTAAGCTAAGATATTGTGTGAGGAATCAATCACCTTTGCGAAAAACGAGACCAAAAGCTCAGAGAGCGAGCTTCGATTGACTGATCTTGATGTGCCTGATTTAAATCTCGCTATATTAGCAGCAGAAATTTGAGCTATGCTATCCTCTGCAGTTTTCCGCACACCTACAAGAGACCAAGCCGTTTACTTTTGTCCCTAACCGCCTCATAAAGTGTAATGTGGTTTGGCTTGGAAACCTTTTCATAGAACATACCTTTCAGATCATCAACCGCACTCCTCGGATATATCTCTCCTAGAGGCGGCAAAATTGCAGGCACGCATGTCTGCAACAAACAACAACAAAAAAAGATATTAAAACACCATGTTTTTATAACGATGCAGTAACTGAAAAAAAATGAACATAGAACAGCTATCTTATTCTTTACCTGAAGATGGAAGATGACTAACAGACTGAGAGAGTAAGAGTTGAAAGTCCCGTTCTTCGGGTTGTTGATATCATGAGCTTTGGCCCATTCTTTCACCTATAAATGTCGAGTACACGAGATATACATGTGTAGAATCAATTAAACCCTTATGGAAACAATACAACCTGGTTTTATTTTAGCATGTTAACCTACTAGCAAAACCAAGTCGCGGAATCTCCCATCTATCTCACTGATCCAGAACATGAACCTGCTCTTCAAGAGCCCTTCCAGGTTATCAATTGAAATGTCACAAGAAATCCTCTGGTGGCCGCTCACGATTTTCAGAATGGGAACTCGTGCGTGAACAACGAATTGCAGTCTGTACCATGCACCTGGTTTTCGCATGATAAAGGACATCAGACAATACCGCCATGGAAATTTTTACAGAAACTAGTAGCTACTTGACTCACCTGACGCTCTCAGTGCTCGAAGTAACTGTCCAAGTAAAGTCTGCTTCTGCTTCTTTCCAGTGAACAAGATGGACGAACCGCTGAATAAGTCAACAGAGATATCTAAGTCTCCCCATCGTGTGAAGAGATTTGACACAAAGGATCCAAATGGTTGAACAGTAGCACCTAACAATCCCAAACCAGAAAATGGTATATAAGCAACTTCTTCCTTTTTAAGTATCCGATTAAATAATTTTGTATACAGAACGAGCATAGTGCGAAACAGTGACATGAACGATTTCTACTGTTCTGTAACTACAAATTCAGTAATTGTGCATTGGGTATGATATACAGCAGAGAAACAAGAGTTAGTTTTACCCAAGGCCATATATGGTTCAGGGCAATACTATACAGTAAGAAAAATGGGAGAAGCACAAAAGTGCATCAAGTGTCATCACCTCTTAAGCTTTCTACGGATTGTAAGACACTACGCAACTGATCAATGACACTGATCCTCGTGTCCCAATCTGCTCGTGTGGGTTTAATCACTTGAAGAATTTCTTGAAGGGTAGGATCCAAGATAGGGTTTCTATTCATCGTCTACAAGAACACACAAACACACATTCCCAAGTTATCTCAAAGAAAACGTTAGGCAACAACAATAACACAAAGACTTCACACACTCCAATCAAAGCAAACTCTTGAGATAAAACCACTGGCTTTAACCAAATCTCTCTATACAACAAACGTCAAGGCTCCATTTTATATCAAAACACACATTCACAAGTTATCTCAAAGAAAACGTTAGGCAACGATAACAAAAAGATACAATCAAAGTAAACTCTTGAGATAAAGCCACTGGGCTTAACCAAATCTCTGTAAAACAAACGACAAGACTCCATTTTTTATATACCTTGATCACTTACTACTCCAAAGGAACAACCTTTTGTCACTAAAACCAAAAGGCAAGATTCTTGAATTCTCTAAAGATTATACTCTCGATACCCCAATCGCCCACATTTTGGTATCTTCAGAACTGTGAATACTCTAGTCAAAACATTCTAAAACTCCGAAGAAAAAGAATCAGGATAACATGAGTATCGTTTTCGCATCCACTGGACTCAAATGAGATTAAAAGGATGATACGAAGCAGAAAATATTTAAGAATAAACCCTAATCAGTGTAAAACAAACTTACGTGATTCTCTCTTCCGAGCAGCGAAATTCCAGGAAGGAGTTGCAGAAACCTTATTCTTTAGAACCCAGAATCGAATTCCGATCTAGGGCTTTCCTACCACTCTCTCCCCAAATCAGGACATCCGTACTGAGATTTCTCTCTGATAAATTCTATGAGCTCGCAGCAAAAAATACACTGAGACAATCAAAAGTCTCCTCCTACGGAAGGTTTAGTATTTGTAAACGCGACCAAAGAAGTTCGTATTTATGTTTTTTTTTTAAATTAAATTTGTCTTCTTTTTTTCTTTTCGCCTAATTTCTTCTTTATGTTATCGAGTGAAGATGTAACAATTTTTTAACTTGATAAATAAAATGACTAAATTATCCAACTACGGAGAAAATGATAGGGAGATTTGGTTTAGTATTTTTTAAAAAATTATATATTTGAAAAAAAAACGAATATAATTTAAATAAATCAAACATAGCAATTGTTTTTAAATCTAATTTATATTTTTGTTCAAAATACATTATTTCAATTTTAATAATTTTAATAAGAATAAAATAAAATAAATATTAATAAAAACTTAAAAATCTATCATTTTAGTTTTTGAAGTAATTTAAAAAAAAAATTCATATATATGAATTTTCAAACGTATACATAGAATTAAAAAAATGGCTAAACGTACATACATCTTACCGTAGATGATCAGACAATTGAATATTAGCAATTTTTTTAGATAGTTTTGACTACAACTTTGACCTATATATACTTTACTTTTTTGTATGTAATAAAAAAGTAGGATGTTGATCCAAAAAAATATATATATTTGTGATTACACATAATTACGGTAATGTATATACATAGAAATTAGTGATAAATATAAGAGTAGATTTTTTAAAAAACATTTGTGTTTAAATTATAATAGATCTAAATATAAATTACAATTAATATTTAATTTTTTATAAAAAATATCTAAAATAAAAAATTATTAATATTATTTTATTTTCAAATTTGTTGTTTTATTCTGAAATTTATTATTAATATATTTTTTGGTCATTGTAAATTCTCAAGAATTATGATGGTATTATTGTCTTTTTACATAATAAAAAAATTAGCTTTCAAAATTTTTAAAATAAAATTAGCTTTCAAAATATATAAAAATAAAATAAAAATTTCTTCAGAAGGGTATTAATTATAACTACGAAAAGAAAAGAAAAAAGTAATAAAGGGAAGATTTCAAAATAACATTTTTATTGTGGAATAATATGTATAGAAAAAGATTTTGAAACCTTCTTGTTTTGTTTTGTCTTCTCCAATCAAAGCCGGCCATGATAATTTATAAACACTCAAACAAATAAAAAATATTTGGCCTCTTTGCTAAAGATGAAAAAAGCAAATATACAGAACATGCATCAGACTTACAAAACTATAATAAAAGAAACTGGATCATGTTAATTAACAAAATGTTAATTGCATTAACTAAACATGAAATCTAAACTTAGTCTATAAGATTATCATATAAAATCGAGGCTACGAAAATGTGTTTCTCTTACTTACCTTCAAGGTTGTTTCTGCCTCACAAATTAGGATCATCCCATAAACATGGTTTGCTTCATTGTTTTCCTTTTCCGCAGCTTTAGCTAAAAGTTTGAGTTTTTTTTGTGTTTTTTGTTCTTTACAAAGTAGTTGATGAATCATTTGCGGTACAACACTTCGGGGCTTCCACGTCTTCGACATCTCTCGTGAAAATTTAAGAATTTTACAGGGTCGTGAAACCAATGGAAAATACGAATTTCACGGAGAAAGTCGAGAAATAGTGTATTGATCATCACAAATGTGTCGAAATGATTTCAAAACTAATCTTAGATCACAAACCTTTGACAAGGAAGAAGATGAGATACTTAAAGAAACCTCTACAAAAATGTTTTCTGGTAAAAAATCGAGAAATATTGATCGGTTCTGAGATTTTTTAAAAGAAAACCACGAAGTCAAAAAGGAAAAAGATACTATGTTGAATTGAAGAGTACTGTTTCTAAGGCGGCCAATTGTATATAGAGACCTGAAATTCGTTTTTCTTTTTATGAGAAGGAACATAAATATATAATGTCAATGAGTATAAGACAAATTGTTTTCTTTTCCATATTCAAAAATAAAAAATTAGATATTTACTCTACACTAGATTAAACCCCGCATATATGCAGAGGTTGCATTTTAATATTTTATAACACGTGAAAAAGATATATAAAACAAAATCAGATCACCTGTGAAAAAAATAATAACAATAAAATTCATAATGTAATATTTTTACGTTTTAGTTGCTCATCATTACTTTTATGTGATTTGTTACAAATACAATGTTAATTTTTTCATGTTTTTTCCTTTTAATATCATTACCTATTTTGTTATTCATTTTTTAGTTATTATTTATGCTTACAATTTGCTTCATTTGCTCAATTCTTTCTCATTCCTATTTTTTTTGTTATTAATTCTACGAATATATGAGATACATTACCCTATACATCAACAATACAGTATAATCTTACCCAAGTATAAGCTTCATTACATAAACCTAATGATTACATTCTAGGTTGCAAGTATATGTACCTTGTAATAACATGGCAAAATCTTGATTATTGAAGTTAGTTTAAAAAAAAAAATATGTGAAAGTATTACATAACTTGTTAGTCAGACGTTCGAGAGGATCTAGCCCCTAATCAGTTAATTAAAATCAATAATGGAGTAATAAAATATTTATTTTAGAATTATTTATCTTTTGGAATCAGTTAATATTATTTATATTAAAAAGTCTTGAAAAGGATAAATTAATGTTGGTTTTTTAATTTTCATTTTAACTTACAAAATTGCAGCTTATGCTCCAAAAGTCCTAACTATATCACTCATCAAAACCACCACATTTATATTCTTACAATGTGAAAGAGTAGGTCCACATGTATAAAGGTAAGCAATCGTTTTGTCAAAGGCAAGCAATCGTTTTGTTATTCAACAATCAACATTGTATCTTGTGTATTCCAAAAACTCAATTTAATCTCATTCTTTAATGTTTGTTCTCTTGTCTTGCATATAAATGTTTATAAGTAGGATGCACAACAACAACTACATAAACACATCACAAGCAATTCTATATTTCAAAAGAGAACGAAACACACATAGAAATAGACGTTATATAGCCAGGAGCACTTAAAACATTCACCACTCTACTTGGAAAGATTCTCAACATTTACTCCACATCGTAAATTAACATTATCAATATCAGTTTAGTTTTCAGTGGCCAGTATAACTTCTTCTTTTTTAAACTCAAAAGGATTCTCCATGGAATGATTCGAATAATCAATAAGACTACATTTAAAAACTAATCTTGAATAAAAGCTTCAGTTAAATCCATTAATTTCATTGAAAAGTAGACAGTATAACTAACTATGGCTAGTTTGTTAACCATATGCAATGATGTATGGTATGTAGACAATTGCTCTCGGCCAATCAGTTTACACCGATTATTTAGAACAATATTATCACTAAGTAATGTCATTATCTATTATTTGGAATTTTATTGTACGAAGAGTTCTGTAGAAGTTTCTTGATCACATATGAATGGTGGTTACCTCATCCTCAGAAAAAAAAAAAAAAAAAAAACAACACAAATCATTCTCCAAAGCATATATGTGGTAATAAATGATGTTATAATCTTCACTCGAAGCTAAGACGCCCAAAACAAATCCAGTGGCACAGATCAGCCATTTGAAGACAACCTCATAAACATATTCCACGTGGACCAATCAAAACAGAAATTTCCTCATCAACTTCCTCGTGGCGCCACGTGGCGACTTGGCCAATCCGGATCGTGTGGCGATAAGAGAGTTAAGAAGAGATAACGAATTGTTGTTGATCACTGGCTTTATAAATCTCTCAAATTCTTGCCCACACCAACAACATCTCTCACTACTTCTTCTTCTCCGATCAAAATCTCTCTTCAGCTTGTTGTGTAACACACACACACACACTTGTCGCAGTCGTGACAAATGGCCGCCGCAGTTTCCACCGTCGGTGCCATCAACAGAGCTCCGGTACTTCAATCTCCCTTTAAGTTAATCATGATTTCAATTAGTGGTTTAACGTTACTTTTAACACTTGCTTACACTTGTTTTATCCACCTGAGTAGCTTTGATTTTCGTAATTCCAGCACAAGAGTTTGATCTTTTTGCATCACTTTGAGATTCTGTCTTGCATCACTTTGAGATGTCGTTAGAATCTTAGACTTTAACTAGAGATACCTTTTGATGCTTCTGCTTCTATTATCTACTTGGGAACTACAGTTGTTCAAACCGGTTTCTGGTATTCGACTTTTACAGTTTAAAAAGTGTAGTAATTGATTTGAAATAAATATAGTATGGAAGAAAGTCAAACAACTTCAAATGAAATAAATCTTGTTTTAGTTTTTATATTAGTTTTGGTTTTGGTTCAGTTCAAAATAAGTTTAGTTTATCCAAATTGAACTCTTTTTAATCTACAGGGATAGTCTATATAATCTTGAACCGAATTAGAGTGTGGTTTGATTTTCTCGGCATGATTCGGTTAGAATGAATTCAGTTTATCCCGATTGAACAGTTTTAACCCTTAGGAGTTACTGTATGATAGTCTCTAAACCAGCTCCTGAACTGTATGAACCAAAATTGAGTTTGGCCTCTCTGTCTGTTGCAGTTGAGCTTAAACGGGTCAGGAGCAGGAGCTGCTTCAGTCCCAGCTACAACCTTCTTGGGAAAGAAAGTTGCAACGGTGTCGAGATTCTCACAGAGCAACAAGAAGAGCAACGGATCATTCAAGGTGGTTGCTGTGAAAGAAGAAAAACAAACCGATGGAGACAGATGGAAGGGACTTGCCTACGACACATCTGATGATCAACAAGACATCACCAGAGGCAAAGGTATGGTCGACTATGTCTTCCAAGCTCCTATGGGAACCGGAACTCACCACGCTGTCCTTAGCTCCCACGAGTACGTTAGCCAAGGCCTTAGGCAGTAAGTTTTGCATCTCTCTCTAGATCTCTCATCAGTTCCATAGACTTAGAATCTGTGGTTTTAAATCGACTTTCTTGTTGCAAATAGGTTCAACTTGGACAACATGATGGATGGGTTTTACATTGCTCCGGCTTTCATGGACAAGCTTGTTGTTCACATCACCAAGAACTTCTTGACTCTGCCTAACATCAAGGTACCAATCACAGTTTTCTTTAGGTGCAATTTTGAGTTATTTACACATCAAAGATTCCAACTTTATTAATCTTGAAATGCTCTGTTTTTTTCTCTCTATAGGTTCCACTTATTTTGGGTATTTGGGGAGGCAAAGGTCAAGGTAAATCCTTCCAGTGTGAGCTTGTCATGGCCAAGATGGGCATCAAGTGAGTCCATCTCCTCTCCGACCTTCGATCTATAACGGGTTTGAATCAAATTCAACAAAAATCTAAAAGAGTTGAAATCTTTTTGCAGCCCCATCATGATGAGTGCTGGAGAGCTCGAGAGCGGAAACGCAGGAGAACCGGCGAAGCTGATCCGTCAAAGGTACCGTGAGGCAGCTGACATAATCAAGAAGGGAAAGATGTGTTGTCTCTTCATCAACGATCTTGACGCTGGAGCGGGTCGTATGGGCGGTACTACTCAGTACACGGTCAACAACCAGATGGTTAACGCAACGCTCATGAACATTGCTGATAACCCAACCAACGTCCAGCTCCCAGGGATGTACAACAAGGAAGACAACCCACGTGTCCCCATCATCGTCACCGGTAACGATTTCTCCACTCTCTACGCTCCTCTCATCCGTGACGGGCGTATGGAGAAGTTCTACTGGGCCCCGACCCGTGAAGACCGTATCGGTGTCTGCAAGGGTATCTTCAAGACCGACAATATCAATGATGAAGACATTGTCACGCTTGTTGACCAGTTCCCTGGCCAATCCATCGGTAATACAAAGATCCAGAGTACCCTTTTTTAGTAAACAATTTCGTGCAGACTCTGACTCGTGTTTCTTTTACTTGTACGAGCAGATTTCTTCGGTGCATTGAGGGCGAGAGTGTACGATGATGAAGTGAGGAAGTTCGTCGAGGGACTTGGAGTTGAGAAGATCGGAAAGAGGCTGGTGAACTCGAGGGAAGGAGCTCCCGTGTTCAAGCAACCCGAGATGACTCTTGAGAAGCTTATGGAGTACGGAAACTTGCTTGTGATGGAACAAGAGAACGTCAAGAGAGTCCAACTTGCTGACCAATACCTTAACGAGGCTGCGTTGGGAGACGCAAACGCAGACGCCATCGGCCGCGGAACTTTCTAAGGTCAGAACCCGACCACCTGAGGTTTGAGATCTTTTGTTTTCGGATTTTGTTTGGTTAGCCAACGGATTGAAATTTGAATCAAATGGGACGTGAAAATACATAAAAGAGAAAGAGATGGAAAATGGAATCAAGGTTTCTGAAAACAATGTAACTTGCCTTGCAGGAAAAGGTGCACAGCAAGTGAATCTGCCTGTTCCTGAAGGGTGTACTGATCCTGCCGCCAAGAACTTTGATCCAACGGCCAGAAGTGACGATGGAACTTGTGACTACAAGTTTTGAGCATTCTCCTGTTTTATAATTAATAATCTGCTGTTTTTCCATTATCCTGTCTTTTGGGTTTTTTTTTTGCACTTTGTGTAATTGTGAATTGGTTCTTGTCCTCTTTTGTTCCTCTTTTTTTTAATATGAACATGTGCAAACACATTGATATTTTAAAATTGCCTTATCATATTCATAACTAGTCTACTATACATTTCTGATTCTATTGCATGGTTTGCACACTAGAAGTGAAAAATGAGGAGATATATAACCAGAAATTGTATTCACATTCACAAGTAAAAAGCAAGAGCATTTGTCAAACATGTATCAACCACAACACTATTGGCTGTGATTTCTTCTCAAGTTGAATACTTACAATCTCCAAACTCCAACTTGATGAGTACTAAATGCACAAATTCTAATTGTAAACACAATTGTTTTTTTTTATTTATAAGGCTTTGGAACAGCTATTGCAGTATACGTATCATAATACAAGACATAAACCATTGTTATCTATGGACTCTACATAAAAATGTGACCACTTGAGCGATAAGCTACAAGGCTGACACTAAATAAATGACCAAGTTTTAAGATGTAACGACCTTCACAGAGGAGATGCTGACCATATCAGGGCTTTTGAGTTGATCAAGTTGTTTCTTACCTAACCGAAGCAAATACTCGATGTACTGGAAATTCTTACGGTCAACCTCCTTTGAGTTCTTGCGGAATTCTGCTGACACGATCATCTCTATTCTCTTCCTGTCTTCTTCTGTTGTCTTTGAACGAGCTGCTCTTAGAAACCCTCTGTAGAGACTCAGGACTTGCTTTTGCATCCCGGAAAGTTTCGAAGCTCCCATTTTTTTTTTATCTTTAACAAAGACCAAACACAGAACAAGCCATTTCATGTTATTGTCATGGACTGCGTTTTTTCAAGTCACAGACCAAACGATCAAGCTAACAAAGCAAGGTGATGAACAATCGATAAGGTCACAAGTACAAAGAAAGGTTCCTTTCACTGCAGTTTAAGCATAGAACAGCAAGCTAGAGCAAACAATCAGATATGAAGCATAAAAATAGACAAGAGCAACGGGTTCAGAAGAGAACTTTTCAAGCAAACGGATAATGTTGACCTCAGATTGTGATTAAAAATCTTATATTGTGAACAATTACAATCTCTCTCTTAAGAGAAAGTTGTGATACAACCAAAGATTGCTAGATACTCGGTGAGCAATAGTCAAGATCCTAAATGAAAGATAGTGATTGTGAAAGAGAATGATTCTATATAATGTCTCTAAATAGCAATCCGTGAATAATAATCAATGTGTAATTGAATATGATGATGAGCCATTGGATAGAGCCAGAGATTTGAGAGGTAGTTCTGGGAAATAAGAAACTGAAATTGAACCTAATTTTACATTCGACAAACAAATACGGTGGTGAGTAAGCAAAAGAGATTCAGATAGTAAGAAAACACACGACAACCATCACATATTCCACTGGATTTCCACTGGATTATGACCAATAAGGATCAAACACTCAAACTCAAAGAAGAAGTCTACAGAAAGAAAGAAAAAAAAACAGAATCTAAATATGTAAGTATATTTCGATTTCTAGCTCAACGAGATCTGGGATGTTTCATTCCACAAATATTCGCAGAATTTGGATACTTTCAATTCCCCCAAAATAGAACATTAACCAGGTTGCAGATAGAAATTCAGACAAGCAGTGTGGAACAGAGAAGCAGGAACAGAAACTGCAACGAAGAAGAAGATGTTGTAAAGGATCGAGCAAGCGTACCTGCAAATGATCAAATCCGCTCCAAAATTGAAAGAGCGAAAAGTAGAAGAAACTTTGGGATTCAGGGACTTTTGTGGCAAAACTAGAAGATTTAATGGGCTCTTCTTTGTACTATGGGCTTCTATCTTTTAGGTGTAATGGGCTTCTTTCTCCAACTGGTTGAGAACATAGATAGTGTGGAAAGAAAAAAGATAAAAAATGGTTTCCACTTTAACTTTAGTGTTTTACCAAAAAAAAGTAGAAAAAATGTTTTTTTTTAATTGTTTAATGTAAAGTCAAAAGCACAAGAGCAAAATAAGTTTGTGTCAAACTATAGACAATATGCTGTAGTTTAAAACCAATTTGAGTTTGTCAACTTTATTTAAATAAATAGAGTTCATATAGATTAAGAAAAACATTCAGGGGTCATATTGGATTGATGATTTGGGAGAATTTTTTTTTTTTTACAAATCTCTCCTTATTGGATCTAGTATTTATAAAAATTATTCAAAATCCAAGGTTATTCGATTAGTCATTTATAAATGTTTTTTCAAATCACAGTTTATTGGAAAATAAGAATTTCAACAATAAAATATACCAAAAACAATTTGGAATGATTTGTAAGGTAATTTATAGTTAAAAAATGATGAATCCAAATACCACCTTATGAGATGGAATTTGTTATGAATTTTTACGACAAAAAAGCGAATCTGAGAAAACCCAGTTTCATCCTCGCCTGCTCTCTACCTCCAATCGTCTTGCGTACCAAATCGTCTTGAGAAAACCCAGTTTCATCCTCGGTAAATTTTTGAAGAACCAGAACATGATTGACGGCTCTTTCACTTTTGGGAAGAAGAAAGTGAAAAAGAGTTTTCTGGGTTAAAATCCAGATTCATCATCCGTCGCGTGCTCTCTACCTTCAATCGTCTCTAATATGCTACACATGTGTCATTTGAGCAGGGAAAGAAGGCTGTGATTATTTTTGCTAGACGTCTTGGAGAAGGATTGATAAGAGGTCTCTTTCTATACTATTTTTAAATTGAAAAAAAGTCTTGCAAGCCTTCGCAATGAATAATATTATACCCAAAAAAACACTCTCACTCGTTACTCATGTCTGCTCCATGGGTTAACAATAATGGGTTTAAAGAAGTTAAATTTCCGTCTAGCTCCAAGCAGAAAATTCGAAATTCAAGTTTCGATAATGTTTTTAGTTTAAATAGATATAGAAGGGATAACGATTCTGGTAATAGAGCTGTAGATGATTATGATATCAGTAGTGAAGCAAGAGATTCATATAGATGATGATGATGGTCATAGAGGCCAAAGAGGGATGGTAGATTCAGGAAAAGACAATGGAGTATGGAGAGGGAGGAAGAGTAATACGGTAGAAGCCGAGAGAGTCGTACCAGAACATGAGCTGAGAATGGTTGAGAGAATCAAAGAAGGTTTTTGCAGAAAAAAAAAGGTAGGTTCTGTAGAAATTACATAGGCGCTCGTCGAAGACATTCACGAGAAATGGGATGTTGATGAAGTTGTGAAGCTGAAATTTAGGGAGCCTTTTGCTCTTAATGTGAAGAGAACTCACGAAATTTTTGAGGTCAGATTTGAATATGTCAATAAAGGAATGATCTTTGTGCCAGAGTTTTGAATAATGTTTGTTGTTGTGGTGTGTAACACAAGAAAACCGGGGGATTAGTGATATGGAGGACAAGAAAACCCGCAAGAAAAGTATTCGAGAGTTGATGAATATGAGTTTTCTTCTGACGAGATAAAATGAAATCCTTATGAAGGTTCTTGACTAGGAATTGAAAAACTGCTTAGAACTATGACATCTCTAAAACTGAATTTTGTGAATCAAGATGAATCTATGGAAATGGGAGTCAGAAAAGAATGAGCTTTCTTGCCATCGAAAGAAAAAGAAGAAGAAACTTGAACCAGTGAACAAATAGAATATTTTGTTCTAATAAAGTATCATAACTTGTAGCAAAATATAACATGTTACTGCATATTCTTTATTATAAAGTTACGGTAACAAGATCAAACAAAGAGAAAAACAGAGCATAAAAGAAATACAACATGAACATATTTAATCATTCATTTATTCACCCAAAATATATTCTTGTTTCGTAAAATTTGCTTGAAAGCACTCACTCACACACATTAAAATTCATTCAGATACCAACTAAATTAAAGAATGAACATTTGCTTGAAAGCACTCACTCACATTGGCCAAAGATTAATGTTCAACAAGCCCTGTGCGATCCATTTTGGTAGAGAGATTTATGAAGCCTATGAGTGATGAAGAGTTGAAGAGGAGTGGCTTTGTAATTAGCAAAGTCATTGTTTTCTGTCATGTCCACATCTTGGTCTAGAAAAAAAAAAAAAACTCGACAGTGAATAGTTTTAGCTATTAGGGAAGACGGACTTCTCAGTGCCTGGTGTTCCTTCAC
>JAHZTW010000001.1:42859205-42912606 GCA_020283515.1 Alliaria petiolata
AAAAAAAAAAAAAAAAAAAACAAGAGGCAAGAGAAGGAGAACGTGACAGCACACGAATTGGACGGTTGGGTGCACGCCAATTCTGTATTCTCTTCTTGTTAAGACAAACCTGAACCGTTCTTTCCCCTTCATCTTCTCTCTCTCTCTCTCTCTCTCTCTCTCTTCTTCTTCTCCGTTTATCCTCCCGATTCGATTCTCTATACTCAAAATTTAGTCAAATCAAACCCTCAGATGTTGATTTGATTTTCCCTCTTTCAGATCCCTATCCCCATGGCTTCTGGATCCTACTGGTGTTATAGTTGTAGCCGATTCGTCTGGGTCTCCGATTCCATCTCCTGCCCTGATTGCGACGGCGGCTTCCTCGAACACATCCAGGAAACTGTTGATTTCACCCCTTCCGACTCTTTCCACCGTGTTACCAGTCAACATCGCAGCCCCACCAGGTTCCCTCCTCCTTCTTCTTCTTCCACCTCTTCTATGCACGCCTCCACGGCGGAGAACAGTCCGACTCCCGCCGTCACCAGGACGCGGAGCAACCGGTCTCCTAATCCCGTGATTGTTCTCCGTGGATCTGGTCCTTCCGATGTTTCCGAAGGTTTAGATCGATCTTCTTTTCAGATGTATTACGATGATGGTACCGACTCGGGTCTCAGGCCGTTGCCGCCGAGTATGACGGAGTTTCTGTTAGGTTCTGGTTTCGATCGGTTATTGGATCAGATCTCCCAGATCGAGCTCAACACGAATCGGAACAATCGCTCGTGTGAGCATCCTCCGGCTTCTAAATCAGCGATCGAAGCTTTGCCTGTGATCGAAATCGATCCGACTCATCTCCAATCGGATTCTCAATCTCACTGCGCCGTCTGTAAAGAGAACTTCATCCTGAAATCAGCCGCTCGTGAGATGCCGTGCAACCACATCTACCATCCCGATTGCATCCTTCCATGGCTGGCGATTAGAAACTCCTGCCCCGTCTGCCGTCACGAGCTACCGGCGGAGGATATCACCGATGCAAGTGGTGGTGGTGGTGCTGCTGCGACTGCTACCGCCGCAGTTACACATGAGGAAGAGGAAGACTCTGCAGCTGGACTAACGATTTGGAGGTTACCAGGAGGAGGATTCGCCGTGGGGAGAATCCCCGGAGGATGGAGAGGAGGAGACAGAATGATGCCGGTGGTGTACACGGAGGTAGACGGCGGGAGAATCGGCGACGAGAGACTTCCGAGAAGAGTAGCGTGGGGCTCGAGAAGAGGAGGAAGAGAAGGAGGTAGTAGAGAGAGAGTGGGTGGGTTTGCGGGTCGGATCATGAGACTCTTCGGATGTTTCAGCGGGTCATCTGGATCCATAGCTGCAGCAACATCATCAGCGTCCGGGTCGAGATCACGGGTTACCCGTAGGAGCAGGTCGTCGTTTTCTATGTTCAGTACGGCTTCATCTTCCTCAAGGAGACGAAATTGGCTAGCGTGATAAACTAGAATTATCTCCCTCAGGTAAACAACACATGAAGAGAAAAACAAAAACAAAAAAAACACCCCTCCTGTTTCGTTTGTTCCTTTTGTAAGATTTTTTTGTTTTGTTTTATCAGTGTAATATGATTATATTCTTTCCCAAAAAATTTGAATCTATGCGAGTAAATTGATGATTCAAAGGTTTAGGTGACAGAGTGGTATGGTGGTGAAGTGAGTTTGATAGTTGAAATCGTCCTTGAATATTCAGAGACCTCTTTCGTAGTTTATGTTGTGTTACTTTTCACTGAACAGAGAGGTGATGGTGTAGATTCATCGGAGAATGGATTTTGGAGGAGATTCGTAATCGTGTTGAATTCTGAATTGTTAAATTGCACCTCGGAATAGATGAATGATTCTGCTGAATTTACTAATCACAAATGTTTACGGAATTAAAAAAAAAAGAACAGTCGTGGCCTTAACCTTAAACACTAATCTTACAATTTACTCAAATCTATAGAATCCTCACAAGAGTTTATTAAGCTCGTTGTTTATTTCCACAGCCACAGAGAGTTATACTGCCGAAATGGTACAGCTATATAATCTTGGAACTAGAGACAGAAGTCACAGAAGAAATGATACATAGAGGCTAGAATCTTAAAAAGTGAACAATTATTATTGTGGTCACTAAGTACATAAAACGTGAAGGAAAGCAATAATAGAGTTATACAACTCATCTGATGGTGCACTTGATTATTGGAGACAGCCTTTGTAGTCTAGCTATTATTATGTCATTAATAGACCTGTTTACGCCCTTCTGATTTTGGTATGTCAATGCACTCTTGCGCTAGCCATTCACAGTACTGAAACTGATTTTGCGTTTTTGTTTTTTTGTTTTTGATTCTCTGGGTCATTGACTATAACATTAAAGTTTGGATTATTAAAGTCCCCATTTCTTAAGGTATCAGTCAAAACTTCTCCCAAAGAATAAAAAAAACCTTTGAAACAAAAAGATAGAAATAGTTGTTTTTGGTGATTATCATCGTGTTTATTATTAACATCACATATTTGAATTTTGCAAGTCCAGATCCTATCCAAGAGTAGATTATCGACACCAATACGACTACTAGGCTTATAGGTAGAAGAACCCTTAGTGTGCCTCCTAACAAATTCGGAAATCAAAACAGTTGACTTGGACAGAACAAAGTCTTTAACGATTGATATAATGATATTAGGAAACAGTTATATAATCCATTCATTCAGATGCAACTTCTGAACCAAGATCTTTTGAAAGCTTGGCATCATCAAATCAAGAAGCGTGAAGCAGATTAAACAAGAGACAACTAGTAAGAGAAAAGTATCTTCCTCCCTGATAGACCTCTGGATCTGCATCTCTGCAAAGCACCTCTAACACTTCAATTAAGGCCCTCAATGTGGCAAAGGCCTTCCTCATCTTCAAGATCCTATGAGAAAAGAGAGAGAAACAAAAAATCACTGGTCAATCAAAAAGGAAAAGTAAGACAACGGTACATCTCAGAATTCATCTCCACTATACAGGAATCTTATCCATATAAGTGAACATAAGGCAATCATAATTTATCTGTATCAAGATCACTTATACGCACATGCGAAGCAAACCAAGAAAGAATGATATTGCGCCTAACATCTCACATAAAATGGTAACCAGAGAGCAACAATTATACTACAACCATAGATTAAGGATGCACCTAACATCTCACATAAAATGGTTTTATATCCAATACACAAATGGGACAATCTGTTTGCGACAAGAACATTTGACAAATAAGACCAACATTTACCCAATCAAGAGGATGAAAAATACCTTTAATCACCGATATCAAAGCAGTTTTGAATTGAAGAACACCTCTACCATCACCGCTAGGGTCCAAGTTCTGTGCCATAGAGTACGCTTGCTCACATACCACATCAGACAAAAGATGCGTTTAATCAAATTTGAAAACAATGACAATCCATTTCCACAAAGCTGTCTTGTCCATTTCCTATCTCTTCTTATTCATTCAACAGCAAAACCTTAAACCAAATGTGCTCGTTCAGAGAGAGATTTCAAAACCATATACTGTACATCCATCATTTACTCTCCAAACAACGCTATACTTGCACCACTAAGCAGAGACGAAATCTTCTAAACAAGCAAACAAAAAAATCCATCGAATGAATCCCTTACCAAAACCGACACAAACTTCAAACCTCAAATCAATGAAAACTTACAGATTCTAGCGACATTAGGATTTTCGGACTGAAGCTCGTCAGCAGCCTGTAAGATGGCATCGATGTTTGTAGCTCGCCCAAGTGATGGTGGAACTGATCCGGCGAGTCCGCTATTGACACGCTCATGGCCTTGGCCTGAATCTCTCGACTGCTCTCTTCCTTAAGGTGGCTCGAACCAGCCTATCCCAATTACCGTAGACCCCCCTAGTCATATTCAAATCCTATGGAGGATTCACAATTTCCAAATCAAAGCTTGAGCTCTGAGACAGCAATGACAAAGCAGAGAAACGGAGAAGAAGAATGAATAACAACCCGAAAAAACGAGCTAGAGGAACCCAGATGTGGCGGTATTGTGTCGGATCTATGGCGGATTTATGTAAAATGAGTCCATCATTCCCAGAATCAAAATTGGGTTTGTAAACTAAGGCCCAAATAAAAGCTTTTCGGCTGTATTCAAAGATTTGGAAGGATTTGGATTTTAATGGATTTTATATGATTTTTTGTTATTAAAGTTATATCAAATTCTATTTATATCAAATTTCTTTTTAAAATGTTTTTTTTTTTTTTTTTTTTTTTAGATACTTTTTACAACTAGATGTGTGTTTCTTTAAGATATTTAGTAATTTTTTGGGAAGATTTGTGTTTGCAAAGAGATCTTCGCCATTGTTAAAGCTCATTATGGTCTATTATGGTCGTCAAAGACGATGGTTCTGCCTCTTATGTTCATCTGCTTTATATATTTAAATAAGACCACACACAAAACAAATTTAAAACATAAGGATTAGAGTTCCTAAAAAACTGACGAAAAATAATATCATTAAATGGTCGGTTATTTCTTCTCAAAATCCCTTATCATAAATATATAAATTTGGGAACTTGTTGTTCCAGAATCGCGCTTGCGCTTCGAGCCAGCGAGAGCAGCAACCTTAGCGGCAGCAGCTTCAGCAGCGGCCTTGTCGGCAGAAGCAAAAACAGCTCCAGCAGCAGCATCAACCCTGACAAGAAACTGTTCCATCCACGAGGATTTTGGTGAAGATAGTCCTCGTTGTGCTCTAAGTCTCTGGCAGTTGAAACGTTCATAAAGACTAGTAAACATTGATTCATAGTCAGCGACAGCCCAAAAAAATATGATGTGTCAGAGTTTTTGAGAGAATCGATTCTGAGGGAAGAGACTGAAGAATCGGTTCTGAAGAGAATTCGACACGTGTCGAGATTCGATTCATCGATTTTTTTTTTTTTGGAAAATCTGTTTGTAAAAAGAAAAATTAATAATAAAAAAAAAAAAAAAAGACGTCTTACCATTACTGATGCTCTAAGATTCATTAGCAATGCTCCCCAGAGTAGGGACGAGTAGGGACGTGCTGGTTCTGAAGACAACGATCAAGGCCTGCTAGTTTAGCGCATTGCCAATATAGCCATAGATAAATTTCAGTTTGAGGCCCCTAAAACTTTTATACATTAAGATGCTAAAAGCGTGCGCTCGCTCAACCTTACCTCACGACGGGCCCTGCTTAGCACTGTATAACACACATAAAAGATCATCAAAATGAGGTAAATTAATGGGACAAACTAGTTCACATAGACTCATAACTTATTGATTTGCTTCAATCACTTTCACACTCATAACTAAATGTTGGATGACTTCGTAAAATCTCAAAAGACCATAATGCTACAAACACGATAATATGGTGAAAAGATCTGGTCCCCCATACGCAATGGTTTGGCCTTGCCACGGAAAAATACATTAGAATACAAGATAACGCATTTATTCCAAATTGACTTTGCTTCTTCATCAATTCGTTTTTATATTTTTCCTTGGTGTTGGTTTTTCGACGAATAGTTTTGTTGATCTTTTGAATATTATTTACTAATTTTGTTGATTTTTTAAATATTCCAGGACGTACTAAAATAGGATAACCACTAAATTATTGAGCATAAATAAATTGAAATAATACATAATTATATTCTACAGTGCGTCACTTTTAGTGTTTTCGTGAACCATGTGTTTGAAATTTCCTTACCAAAAGGTAGTGTGAGAATTGTTGGAGCGTGTACAAAATACTTTTTATGTGACAAACTAAACTAATGAAGTTTTGAAATATAAGTTTTGAAAATATAGTTTTCATAAAACAAACAAAAAATATCTTTAAAATCATAATAGATTTGTAGCCCGTTCCCAAATTTCTCAAGTTGGGTTCAAAATCAGCTCTGATGGTATATATGATATGTATTACATTGTGAAATCGAGTTCGAGCTTAATCTCTAAGAACAATCTACAACATAGCGAGACAAGAAGATGATATGCTCGAGAGATGCAAATATTATTTGTTCAAACGAGACCACAGCTAGAACCACGTCGACGACTATAAGAAAATGATAGGGTGCAAGCATTAGAACCCATCCATCCAAGAAGTGATCTTAATTTCCATTACGGTCGAGACTAAAACTCAATCTACCAATAAGTTTATGGTCCATAATTCACATCCAATCACCCTGAGAAAAAACAAAATTACCAACATTTAATGCTCGAGGACTTATTCATTTCTTCCACAAAGGTTAAATTATTTTATTAGGTATTTGTCAAGACGTCGGAATCGATTTTGATTTTAAGTATAGTTTTGACCACTAAAATATATGCAGCTGTAACTCTGTATAATTTGATTTGTTGAGAGTCATTGTCCTAAGACCAAAATATTTTTGTTGTTACATGGTTGAAAGAAAAAGGAAGGACATTGAGTTGTTTGGTAACACAACAGGAAGGAGTTGGTGAGAATTGAGAAAGACTTAGGAATGGGTTGCCTCCAGCACACATTATATAATTCAGTTTTCTTTTTTTCCTTAAATATACTAGAGGACAAGCACGACTCGGTTTGACGTGTTTACTGTGAGGTTACGACCATCTTAAACTTTTTGGTATATTAAAAGTAAATACGTATATCGAAAAATTTATTTTAAGATGATAATTGTGAAGTGGATGTTACGATGCATGCGCCAGTTACATGTTATATTAATATACGACGGTCTTGTAGGTTAGGCGACGGGGAAACAATTTTGATCGGGACGAGATGAGATAGTAAAGAAACAAAAACTGGAACCTCGTGTTTCAAAGTCATATGCAATGGAAACAGAACAAAGCAAAACAAAACAAAACTAGAAAATTATTATGTAAAAACTGTTTTGTTCTTTTTTGATGCCTCATTGAATGGTAGCAATTTGGACGGCATCTTTTCACGTATAGTAACAAAATACTACTAATAAAAAAGTCATAATATAAGACAAAGGATGTAAAATCTATTATGTCGGTTGTGAGTTATATTAGGGAGGTGCTTTTTGTCAAATCACCAAACCTCTATTCTAATCATACTGTAACAGCTTTGCAAAACTTGACTGGTCTTAAAAGATTATCAAAATCAATCAAAAAACAAAAAGAACAATCCCAACCATTCGTAGTTTTTGATTTTTTTTTGTTTTCTTTCCGTGAGATCGGTTATTGAATTTAATAAATAGAAAACTTGACATGATATCTCTCTTTTGATTTATTTATAGTAAATATGATACAATAAAAATAATAAAATTCAGTCTAAAACATAAAGAAAAATTAAAATAAAATAAAACAAAGATCCCGTAGAAAGTGGGAACACGGAGAAAGTAGAAACAAAGTTGATGTTGAACTACAGAGACTCAACAGAACCCACAAAAACACAGCCAAAAAGACCTACTCCTCCACTAAATCGTCCTTTTGCCTCGAGACTTGGTTTTGGCTTTCTCCAAACCATAAAAACATTCAAATGAAACTGACAACACAAAAACCCGAATGCTCTTCGTGAAATGATTTTTGTTAGGTCGAGACAAGATTATGTTTTCTGAATAGTATCAAGTGCTTTGGTCACTGATTTGACTACCTACTAGAACTATTGCTTCCAAGTTTAACTCAAGGATTTTTTTTCACCTAAAATTCAAAAACCTTTTTGTTTTGGCTCGGAATGATTTGAGTAAACCGAAACGAACCGGTCAGAATAAAAACGGGGAAAAGACACAATATTGTATTTAAAGATGGCAACGAATGTAACAGAGAGTTTAAGACTTATATGATGGTTTATATGATGGCTTCATCATCATCGTCATCTCTTTCAAATTTACTGCTTCGCATTTCGATTCTACTTCTCATTTTCCCTCTCTGGCTCTGCAAAATATCTTCTTCAAATCAAACACCACTCGTCTTCTCTCTCAAAACCCAAAAACTTCCTCAGTCTTCTTCAGACAAGCTTTCTTTCAGACATAATGTCACTCTCACCGTCTCTCTCTCCGTCGGCTCTCCACCGCAAAACATCTCGATGGTTCTCGACACGGGAAGCGAGCTTTCATGGCTCCACTGCAAGAAATCTCCCAACTTAGGATCCGTTTTTGACCCGGTTTCGTCCTCTTCCTACTCCCCTTTACCTTGCTCCTCGCCAATTTGCAGNCACCGATATCAAAGCAGTTTTGAATTGAAGAACACCTCTACCATCACCGCTAGGGTCCAAGTTCTGTGCCATAGAGTACGCTTGCTCACATACCACATCAGACAAAAGATGCGTTTAATCAAATTTGAAAACAATGACAATCCATTTCCACAAAGCTGTCTTGTCCATTTCCTATCTCTTCTTATTCATTCAACAGCAAAACCTTAAACCAAATGTGCTCGTTCAGAGAGAGATTTCAAAACCATATACTGTACATCCATCATTTACTCTCCAAACAACGCTATACTTGCACCACTAAGCAGAGACGAAATCTTCTAAACAAGCAAACAAAAAAATCCATCGAATGAATCCCTTACCAAAACCGACACAAACTTCAAACCTCAAATCAATGAAAACTTACAGATTCTAGCGACATTAGGATTTTCGGACTGAAGCTCGTCAGCAGCCTGTAAGATGGCATCGATGTTTGTAGCTCGCCCAAGTGATGGTGGAACTGATCCGGCGAGTCCGCTATTGACACGCTCATGGCCTTGGCCTGAATCTCTCGACTGCTCTCTTCCTTAAGGTGGCTCGAACCAGCCTATCCCAATTACCGTAGACCCCCCTAGTCATATTCAAATCCTATGGAGGATTCACAATTTCCAAATCAAAGCTTGAGCTCTGAGACAGCAATGACAAAGCAGAGAAACGGAGAAGAAGAATGAATAACAACCCGAAAAAACGAGCTAGAGGAACCCAGATGTGGCGGTATTGTGTCGGATCTATGGCGGATTTATGTAAAATGAGTCCATCATTCCCAGAATCAAAATTGGGTTTGTAAACTAAGGCCCAAATAAAAGCTTTTCGGCTGTATTCAAAGATTTGGAAGGATTTGGATTTTAATGGATTTTATATGATTTTTTGTTATTAAAGTTATATCAAATTCTATTTATATCAAATTTCTTTTTAAAATGTTTTTTTTTTTTTTTTTTTTTTTAGATACTTTTTACAACTAGATGTGTGTTTCTTTAAGATATTTAGTAATTTTTTGGGAAGATTTGTGTTTGCAAAGAGATCTTCGCCATTGTTAAAGCTCATTATGGTCTATTATGGTCGTCAAAGACGATGGTTCTGCCTCTTATGTTCATCTGCTTTATATATTTAAATAAGACCACACACAAAACAAATTTAAAACATAAGGATTAGAGTTCCTAAAAAACTGACGAAAAATAATATCATTAAATGGTCGGTTATTTCTTCTCAAAATCCCTTATCATAAATATATAAATTTGGGAACTTGTTGTTCCAGAATCGCGCTTGCGCTTCGAGCCAGCGAGAGCAGCAACCTTAGCGGCAGCAGCTTCAGCAGCGGCCTTGTCGGCAGAAGCAAAAACAGCTCCAGCAGCAGCATCAACCCTGACAAGAAACTGTTCCATCCACGAGGATTTTGGTGAAGATAGTCCTCGTTGTGCTCTAAGTCTCTGGCAGTTGAAACGTTCATAAAGACTAGTAAACATTGATTCATAGTCAGCGACAGCCCAAAAAAATATGATGTGTCAGAGTTTTTGAGAGAATCGATTCTGAGGGAAGAGACTGAAGAATCGGTTCTGAAGAGAATTCGACACGTGTCGAGATTCGATTCATCGATTTTTTTTTTTTTGGAAAATCTGTTTGTAAAAAGAAAAATTAATAATAAAAAAAAAAAAAAAAGACGTCTTACCATTACTGATGCTCTAAGATTCATTAGCAATGCTCCCCAGAGTAGGGACGAGTAGGGACGTGCTGGTTCTGAAGACAACGATCAAGGCCTGCTAGTTTAGCGCATTGCCAATATAGCCATAGATAAATTTCAGTTTGAGGCCCCTAAAACTTTTATACATTAAGATGCTAAAAGCATGCGCTCTCTCAACCTTACCTCACGACGGGCCCTGCTTAGCACTGTATAACACACATAAATATCATCGAATGAGGTAAATTAATGGGACAAATTAACTAGTTCACATAGACTCATAACTTGTTGATTTGCTTCAATCACTTTCACACTCATAACTAAATGTTGGATGACTTCGTAAAATCTCAAAAGACCATAATGCTACAAACACGATAATATGGTGAAAAGATCTGGTCCCCCATACGCAATGGTTTGGCCTTGCCACGGAAAAATACACATTAGAATACAAGATAACGCATTTATTCCAAATTGACTTTGCTTCTTCATCAATTCGTTTTTATATTTTTCCTTGGTGTTGGTTTTTCGACGAATAGTTTTGTTGATCTTTTGAATATTATTTACTAATTTTGTTGATTTTTTAAATATTCCAGGAAGTACTAAAATAGGATAACCACTAAATTATAGAGCATAAATAAATTGAAATAATACATAATTATATTCTACAGTGCGTCACTTTTAGTGTTTTCGTGAACCATGTGTTTGAAATTTCCTTACCAAAAGGTAGTGTGAGAATTGTTGGAGCGTGTACAAAATACTTTTATGTGACAAACTAAACTAATGAAGTTTTGAAATATAAGTTTTCAAAATATATATTTTTTTCAACAAACAAAAAATATCTTTAAAATCATAATATATTTGTAGCCCAATCCCAAGTTTCTCAAGTTGGGTTCAAAATCAGCTCTGATGGTATATATGATATGTATTACATTGTGAAATCGAGTTTGACTAGTATTGCTTAATCTCTAAGAACAATCTACAACATAGCGACGGTATGCTCGAGAGATGCAAATATTATTTGTTCAAACGAGACCACAGCTAAAACCACGTCGACGACTATAAGAAATTGATAGGGTGCAAGCATTAGAACCCATCCATCCAAGAAGTGATCCTAATTTCCATTACGGTCGAGACTAAAATTCAATCTTACCAAAAAGTTTATGGTCCATAATTCACATCCAATCACCCTGAGAAAAACAAAATTACCAACATTTAATGCTCGAGGCCTTATTCATATCTTTCCACAAAGGTTAAATTATTTTATTAGGTATTTGTCAAGACGTCGGAATCAATTTTGATTTAAGTGCAGTTTTGACCACTAAAATATATATATCCACCTTGCAGCTGTAACTCTATGTATAATTTGATTTGTTGAGACTCACTGTCCTAAGACCAAAATATATTTGTTGGTACATGGTTGAAAGAAAAAAGGAAGGACACAACAGGAAGGAGTTGGTGAGAATTGAGAAAGACTTATGAGTTAGGAATGGGTTGCCTCCAGCACACATTAATTTGACAAACCTTTTGGTCGATTCCATCTCCACCTTTCGCCAACTTTGACAAACTCTGCTAAATTACAACATATATAATTCAGCTTTCTTTTTTCCTTAAATATACTAGAAGACAAGCACGACTCGGTTTGACGTGTTTACTGTGAGGTTACGACCATCTTAAACTTTTTGGAGGTACTGTCCAATTTTCTTTTACAAAGTAAATATATATATTTTAAGATGATAATTGTGAAGAGGATGTTACAATGCATGCGCCAGTTACATGTTATATTTATATACGACGGTCTTGTAGGTTAGGTGACGGGAAACAATTTTGATCGGGACGAGATGAGATAGTAAAGAAACAAAAACTGGAACTTGGTGTTTCAAATTCATATGCAATGGAAACAGAACAAAGCAAAAGAAAACACAACTAGAAAATTATTATGTAAAAACTGTTTGTTAACCGCAATCTTTTTGATGTCTCTCATTGAATGGTAGCAATTTGGACGGCATCTTTTCACGTATAGTAACAAAATACTACTAATCAAAAAGCCATAATATAAGACAAAGGATGTTTGCAAAAATGTAAAATCTATTATGTCGGTTGTGAGTAATATTAGGGAGGTGCTTTTTGTCAAATCACCAAACCTCTATTCTAATCATACTGTTAACAGCTTTGCAAAACTTGACTGGCCTTAAAAGATTAACAAAATCAATCAAAACACAAAAAGAACATTCCAACCATTCGTAGTTTTTGATTTCTTTTTCTTTCCGTGAGGTCGGTTATTGGATTTAATAATAAAATTCAGCCTAAAACATAAAGAAAAATAAAATAAAAAAACAAAAATCCCGTAGAAAGTGGGAACACGGAGAAAGTAGAAACAAAGTTGATGTTGAACTACAGAGACTCAACAGAACCCACAGAAACACAGCCAAAAAGACCTACTCCTCCACTAACTCGTCNATCCCGTAGAAAGTGGGAACACGGAGAAAGTAGAAACAAAGTTGATGTTGAACTACAGAGACTCAACAGAACCCACAGAAACACAGCCAAAAAGACCTACTCCTCCACTAGCTAACTCGTCCTTTTGCCTCGAGACTTGGTTTGGCTTTCTCCAAACCCTAAAAACATTCAAATGAAACTGACAACACAAAAACCCGAATGCTCTTCGTGAAATGATTTTTGTTAGGTCGAGACAAGATTATGTTTTCTGAATAGTATATCAAGTGCTTTGGTCACTGATTTGACTTGCTACTAGAACTATTGCTTCCAAGTTAACTCAAGGATTTTTTCACCTAAAAATTCAAAAACCTTTTTGTTTTGGCTCGGAATGATTTGAGTAAACCGAAACGAACCGGGCAGAAAAAAAACGGGGAAAAACACAATAATATTGTATTTAAAGATGGCAACAACGAATGTAACAAAGAGTTATTAAGACATATGATGGCTTCATCATCATCGTCATCTCTTTCAAATTTACTGCTTCGAATTTCGATTCTACTTCTCATTTTCCCTCTCTCGCTCTGCGAGGTATCTTCTTCAAATCAAACACCACTCGTCTTCTCTCTCAAAACCCAAAAACTTCCTCAGTCTTCTTCAGACAAGCTTTCTTTCAGACATAATGTCACTCTCACCGTCTCTCTCTCCGTCGGCTCTCCACCGCAAAACATCTCGATGGTTCTCGACACGGGAAGCGAGCTTTCATGGCTTCACTGCAAGAAAACTCCCAACTTAGGATCCGTTTTTTACCCGGCTTCGTCCTCTTCTTACTCCCCTTTACCTTGCTCCTCGCCAATTTGCAGGACCCGGACCCGGGATTTGCCCATACCCGCCTCATGCGATCCGAAGACCCATCTTTGCCACGTGGCAGTCTCCTACGCCGACGCTACCTCAATCGAAGGCAACTTGGCTCACGAGACGTTCGTAATAGGGTCTTCGACCAGACCCGGGACCGTATTCGGGTGCATGGACTCGGGTTTAAGCTCCGATTCGGAGGAGGACGCTAAATCGACCGGTTTAATGGGGATGAACCGGGGATCTTTATCCTTCGTAAACCAGCTGGGTTTCTCAAAATTCTCGTATTGCATATCCGGTTCAGATTCCTCCGGTATTTTGCTTCTCGGGGACGCGAGTTTCTTGAGGCTCAGAGTCGGTCCAATCCAATACACGCCTTTGGTACTCGAAACGACGCCGTTACCATATTTCGACCGGGTCGCTTACACGGTCCAATTAGAAGGAATCCGGGTGGGGTCAAAGGTTCTGTCTTTACCCAAATCAGTGTTCGTACCGGACCATACCGGGGCGGGTCAGACTATGGTGGATTCAGGTACACAGTTTACGTTCATGATGGGTCCGGTTTACACCGCCTTGAAAACCGAGTTTATTGCGCAAACCAAATCGGTCCTCAGAGTTGTAGACGATCCAAACTTCGTGTTCCAAGGGACCATGGACCTCTGTTACCGAATTGGGTCGTTGACCCGGCCCAATTTCTCGGGTTTGCCCGTTGTTAGCTTAATGTTTCGTGGCGCGGAGATGAGCGTGTCGGGTCAGAAGCTGTTGTACCGGGTAAACGGAGCCGGATCCGAGGGAAAAGATCAGGTGTATTGCTTCACATTCGGGAACTCCGATCTTCTGGGAATAGAAGCATTTGTGATTGGTCATCATCATCAGCAGAACGTGTGGATGGAGTTTGATCTAGCCAAATCAAGGGTCGGATTTGGTGCTGACGTCAGATGTGATCAAGCTAGTCAACGGCTCGGATCGCGAGATTGATAACGTGTGGGAAAAGTCAATATCTTCTAGACCATATATTTCATAGTACTTTCTTTTTTGTGAGGTTAGCTTATATACGATGAGTTTCGTAGAGTTTTTTTTGTGGGAAAATTTGTACGAACGTGTATTTTAGGAGATGGTCATTATATTTTAGTAGTTTTATTTTGTTTTAAAGAAGGCATTTTATATTGAAATTAGAAAACATTTAAAATATTTTTGGTAATCTCTTGTGCCTCTCCTCAGTCTGCAACTCATTCAACTAGAAAGATGATAACCTGTAGTAAATCCATGCATGTCAATTCCCAAATATTGTTTAATGTTTAGACGACTCAAAAAGTATAACATTTTCGGTCTCCCATGATGTGATCGTCAAAAGTAAACAGAGTTTTATCTTCTGTTTTTATTTGATAATAATTGTAAACACAAAAGACGCAAACAAACAATCAAAGGTAATTCTAAGCAAACTCACCAAGAAATAAACAGCCCACACAATATGTCCATATATTTTTTTTTACGTATTTCCAATTTATCTTCTCACTATAAGTCTATAACTCGTTTGACAAAAAAAACACACACACACACAGACACATCCCATAACTCTCAATCTCAATGAGTTGAGTGAAATTTCATACCCGGAGTTCGAATCAGGTGGTGGATAGCCTTGGCAAAATATGCTCTTACGTTTTCTACTTCTGATGCAATCATAACATCTAATGTACTAACTTCATCTGCTTGGCGAGGCTGATAAACCCCAAAACTATATTTCCTTGGCGAGAAGCGGATTCATTGAAAACACGCGCTTTCGGCGGCGCGTGATACCCCATGCTCAGTGGGCTCAATTGCCCAAAATATTTTGGTTTTAGTAGGCCCTGTGGCCCAAAACTCGTGGGCAATTACAAGATGGATCAGTCACGCCCGATCTATGCAGGCGGCTACTTCCCGACGACGGTCGGGATCCCTCTCGTTCTCGAGGTTAATGTATTATTAATTCGCTGTCAGAGTATATTCTCTTAATTCCAATATCACATTACTTCCTAGCGAAAGGAAATGTACTTATATATTTACTACACATGCATGGATTTAATTAGAAATGATTAAAGTTTTTTTGGTTTGTATTAGTGTTATCAAGGTGTCATAATTCATAACACGGGGTTAGTCTCTCAGTAATATGCATGTGTAATTGTAAACGAAAAAAAAAATAGGAATGACTTAAAAAGATTGAGTAACAAGATGTTGTTATGAACTGTTCAAATGGTAACATGTTTCTTAGTAGAGAAATGAAGTGAAACTTGATCTCCTCGCCGGTTGATGTCTAGAGATGTTGCACAGTCTATGTCTTTTTCTGAAAACCCAATAAATTTTGGGCCTTTAAGCCTACCACAGGAGCAGAAACGTTTATGTCTTGATGCCTGAACAACGTAAAGGATGATCTCCAATCACTGATGAGACAATCAAGTGCCACATGGATGAAGAGGGGGCGTAAACCATTTTATATTAGAAGATCGATGTAAAGAGTTTGTTTTATGTTTTTCAAAATGCCACGAGAAAAATATCCTCAAGTAAATAACAATTTGCTGAATAGTATCATTTTCTATACAAAATCCGCGAGGAACAAAGAGTTTTTTTTTCTTTATCTTTCTTAAAATTCTTTGAATAGTTTTACAAACGTAGTTTTAAACTAGCATTAATCAAATGTTCGATTTAGCCATAAAGAAAATCAAAGAAAATAAAATGAAAGATTTGCTTGTTATTTGGAAATAATTGATGTTTTTTTTTTTGGGGGTGGAAACTCCTAAATTCGGTTTTTTGGATTTTCCGAAATTGAATTTGTATTTTGTATTTCGATTTATCATTATCTTCTCCTTCCAGAAAATGAGATGAGAAATTCCCTTGGTATATTGAATATAGATAAGTAAAGGACATACCCATGATGTAGTGATTGATAATGATATGAAATAAATAAGAATATGAAATTAGTGAGGATTATGTCAATAATATTATAGGATTGGTCTTTGCCTATGTCGTCGGAGGGTTGGAGAGGGGTCCCCCCCAATCCATTCAATAATTGTCTTCTCCAAATTAAAAAAAAAAGGATTATCTCCAAGTTCAGTTTATATGATAATTTTGTAGGGGGAGAGAGAGAGAGAAACATTTCATTATGTGTCATCACTAAAATGACTATCCAACTTTTTAAAAATTTGTAAGAAAATGTCATGATGAATTTACTTGGGTTTCAAGAGATCAAAACAAGGCCGCATGTCTTTTGGATGATGGATCAAAGGAATGATGTATTATGTATGTGTATTGTCCTAGTGCTATTCAGATGTTTTACATTGTGATTACATTGGTTCTAGTTTGAATTAATGAATGAATTAGATGTTTAAAACAAAAAATCTGAATTTAGGAGTTTTGCAGAGACGCATACAATCTATTGTCGCATGTCATTTTTCTTGTTTAACGGTTGATCCGAAATCGTTTTCATTGTTATCGCATTTTTTTGTGATAAATAATCACTTTAAGCGGAATATTATTGACATAATCCTCACTAAAATATAAACTCAACAAACATCTCTACATTACGTAATGTATTATAATTGTCTAAAAAGTCATTTTTTTTTTTAACTTTATGCTATTTTAATTGTGTAGACAAATAAAGTACATAATAAGACAAAAAAAAAAAGAACAGAAAAAAAAAGACAAAGCATAGCAAGGAGATGCAAGTAATGGCAGATGCTGGTGGGTATCCATATTTGTTCATGTGATGCTATCAAAGACCCATAAAATTTCCCTAACAAATAAAAATATTTCGGTTCTTTGAATTTTAAACAAAACAAAAAACTGATTTCGGTTCTTTGAATTTTTCAGTTTCTTTGATCCTTTCATTACCTACTTATATTTTTGTCTCACATTAAAGCAGATAAAAGATATGTCGACTCATATATGTCCATGCATACACACGTCACACACTCTTTGCATGTTTTTTTTTGCCATTGGACCTGATTTGTCCATCGTCGTAGCAATAATGATTTTACCATTCGGGAAATTACCAATAGCAAATCGCAACAAATTGGTGACATATAGCGAAAACTTATTATAGAATCCAACAAACTAGTTAAAATAATAGAGCATTTGCCTATGTTCTCAATGTAGTTTTAGATGTATGTATTCTCATCTGTTGGATCATTTTTGTCTCTACTATTATTATTTACGCGTGCGTGTCACGGATGTGATTGTTGACCAAACATGGACCCTAATGCCTACTTTTGTTACATTTTTGTATTTATTTCAAATAATTATTTTGGACCGAGGTTGCCCTTTTTCTTGAGCTTGAGATTGGCCTTCGGCCTTCGGGATTCGGCCTTCTATTTTTAATATGTTTATATAATCTTATAGAACTAATAATCGAGACTCCGTCAGGTCGGCTAAAATAACTAATGATCTTTACTATGATTATAGACGGAAGACACTTATATTTACAGCTTTTAATAAATAGAATGAAATATGCTCCAAGCGGTAGCATATCAGTTAAGAATAGTTTGATGATGTATGAACGGTTTGTATAGATAAAATGACTTTATTTTGGTATGATCTTTTTTTTTAACAGAAACTTATCTTAAATGATGAAACTTCTTAAATTTTGGTATGATCGGTTTCATGAAATGATGAAACTTCTTAATAGAAAGAAAGAGACACTTATGTCGCCTTACTCCAATTCTTTTTGCCAATTATATATCAACCATCTGTGTAATTTGATCGCTTGTTGAACACTAGATTTCAATTCCAGACGAAAAATATCACCAATCAAGTTTGATACAAATGCTTAGCATAACGTAATGATTACTGTATATGCAATCAGTGCTATCATCGTATTTTTTTTTCCATAGCAAAATATTACCTTCCTCTGATGTAACTATGCAAATGGTTCTACACTTTCTTTTCTTCACTAAATTGTTCTATGATTGACACTTCTACATTACCAAATGTAGGTAACTTTACTGGTCGTTGATGGCTGATGTCTAAAAGAGAGAAACTAATGTTCTATATCATGTAGGTTAAATATAATACCATTTGATTGGAACCTGTTCTACATGGCATGGAGTTTCCTACTTCGTAGTTAGTACTACTGCTAAAGAGAACACATCTAATATTAGTTACACTTTTTCATTGGTTTGGATCATATATTTGAGAAAACAAATATAATAGTAAATTAATAAGAGTACTCAATAATTGTCGATAAAATAAAATAAACAAGACGGCCACGAAATAATAAAGCAAGTCAAATGGAATTGTCCGGAACTCCGGATATGTCTTATAATAATCCAAATTAAGCATGCTAATGAACAATCAAACGTTTTACAATCATTATATAAAGATCATTTGGATTTGTGGGGGATGGCTATTATACGCTTTTTATTTGCCAAATTTTTTTGTTATATATTTCCTCTTGCTCGAACTTATGGAATATTCTTTTTGAAAACAGTATAACACATACTGTATCTAGCAAGATATTACATAGAATAAACCCTTTTCAAAAATGTCACGGGAATTTGACCCGTTTGTAATATATCTTCCCAAAATAACGTGTTACATAAAACCATCTGTTTTGATTTTACAAAATCTGCAAAAAGAAACGTTTTTGTTTATTAGTAGATGTTTTAGAAAAACAAACAATACCATATAGTGCACCCATATTTGGCGAGCGGTAATATTCGCGTGACAGTTTAGAGTTTTAGACTTTTAGTAATAGTTAGATTTTTATTCACAATGCCTAACAAATTGCTAGTGGGCGACATTGTGAAAAGTGTTGGGCATGCTATAAATTTTATCTACATAATCATTGCCGAACTAATCGAAGAAGAAGATCTGGAAAAAAAACCCGTGTCATTGATATCAAAGACGAACGAAATGGAATTTCCAAATTATAGAATTGTTCACCTGAGTGTAAGTTACTCTAAAACAAAAATAATTTTAAGTTTATAAGAGCTTTGGTAAAGCTTGTAGGTTTGGGCTTCCAAACAAAGACCACGATTAATTTTCTTAATTTTAAGCAAAAGTTACTACATGCATGAAGATGTAAACGGATTGCTTAATTTACCGTAAAAATAGAAATCAATACATAGTATGAAATTGCTATGTTTATACTTGGAAAGTTGGCATAACAAAACAAATATATTCAGTTTTAGTCTTGAGAAGTTGAACTTCATTTGCTTTGGTTTGACTTGATTCTCGGATAAAACAAATATATAATGATTTCTATTTGATTTGCGGTTAAAAATAGAAACAAAACCTAATTGAGATAGATATATAATCACTTAGATAATTAGTTTTAACTCATATTTCACTAATAACATTTTTTTGATATATTTGTTCTTTATATTTCACTAAAACTAGATATTTGAAATATTGTTTGCTTTATATGAGTTGAAGTTAAATTTTTAGTTTTCTGGATCAATGTGAGTAGTTGTAAGACTAATCACACTTGTGAAAAATATATAGCTAGTAGGTTCAATTTAAACGTCCATTTCCGAAATAATCTATAAAAAATGTTTCTACAAAAACCTCAATAGTCATATCAATATTGATCAATCGGTTTTTTGGCATGATATATATCAAATGTATCATAAATTCCCTTAGCCTAAAGTGGTAAGTTCTATTGTAAATGGACAGACTTACACATGTACTAGTTTGGTAACAAATCATAGGTAGTTACTGTCTAATAATTCCCAGTAAATTTACTAATGAAATATTCAGCGTGTGGGGTAGTAAATAAATTCTTCAAATGCAGTATATATAAAGTGTGACGACAAAAATATATATATACAGTATATATATGCCACTATATAGCCATCTAAGGTTAGAAATGTATACAAAAATAGTATTAAATGAGTCAGATGCATATGATATCTCTGCAATGCAGAGATGCCCATAGTTAGAAACTATGGGAAAACCCAGCTGTTAGTTTCCCATGTGCAGTATTAAATAATTATTTAACTAATTCATCACACTTTACGAGAAAACTACCCAAAATAAAATCAGTACAAACAATACAGTTTTAAGAAAATTTATTCAGTACAAATAATAAAGTTTTAGTTAGTTTGGGAAAAAAATATATTTGAATGGTGAATACAATATAAATAACATATTTCGGAACATAAATATGGTTATAAAAAGAAAGAAAGAATAAATGTAGTTTTTTACCCCAAAAATAAACCCCATCTTGTTAAATTAGAGATATGACCATCTTTATTTAAAAGTATACTGAAAAGCCTCGTATAATAGTATAAGAGTAAAAGAAGTCGTAATCATATTTAACACATTTGAATTTCTTGAACAAGTCTAATTTGGCCTAGTCTCTCACTAGATTATTAAGTTAATTAACAATTCAACAAGTTTAGTACTATATCATTAGGCATCATAAACAATAGAGCTTGACTGCAACTTTTAATATTAACTGACAAAAGAAAATATATACACACAATCATAATTGTTTAATACTAGTATTTCTATTTTAAAATAAAAACTAATCACTCTGTCAAACTAATCACACTTAATCGTAACAGTTCCAATGGAATCTTTTTCTCTCTCTCTACCTCTAGACTCAATAGACAGAGAGAGAGAAACGCCACATTCATCGTCGACATCATCACAGTAAAACACATTGTTTAATACGAAAAAAAAAAAAAAAGAGAGCAACAATCAAAACTAATCGTCACAAGAAGTCGAAAGACGAATCTAATTCAGTATTTTATATCAACTTATTTTACAATTTTCTGTTCTTTTTTTTTTGTTCCTCAACTTCCCCACACTGAAACTGATCTTGACCAGAACCATAGTTTCAAACATTAGAATTACAAATCTAAAAGTGATCTAAAGAAGCAGAAACCAAAAGAAAACAGAACCCTTTATGTACATGTATGTCTTTCGGTTTCAGAACAGAGAATAAAAACAGAGCAAAAGAGAGATGAAGAAACAGAGAGGGAGAGATTTGTGTTCGATTCTAAGAATCGGAGTAATTATCTCTCCAGCAAATAAGCATGATTACGCATCGACGCATGATGTAGAAACGAGCTCTCTGTTCTTTGACCAATCTCGCGCACTTCCTCGTAAAAGCGCATCTCCCCTGTTTCTGTGTCTTCTTGCCGCCGTTGATGGAGAAAGAAGAGGTCGACGAGGAGCGCGTGGTCCTCAACGCGCCGCCGCCGAATCCGTCTTTCTTCGACAGTTTCCACTTCTCGTCAAGGTGGAATTGCGGCGCGCTTCCCGATCGAGTCAGGCCGGACGACGCCATCGATGACGTAAAAGATCTCAGATTTCAGGTTATGATTTTGATTGCTTTTGTGTGATCTCACCAAGAGAAGAGATAGGAGTAATATTTGTTCTTGGAACTAAGCGATAAAGAAACAAACTTTGGGAATTTGGAGATTTTCTCGGAGTTCGGAGATTTTGGGTCAGCAACGGAAAAGAGACTTTAATGAGAAGTGTTAGTAGGATTCCGTATTTATAATGGAGATTTAGAAACATATGTCCATCTAGAAAACAAAAAAGAAGAAAGGAAAAGAGAAATATATATATAATCTATAAAATTTATTATTTTTTCCCCTCCATTTCTAGTTATTTTATTTGATTTTTTAATTGTTTTGTCTTCTTTTATTAGTATATAAAACTAGAAGAGGATGCAGAGAGTTGTGGCAGTCGGTATTGCCCGGGGCCTTGTGGCTTGTTGTGCCTCGATTGCCACACCATTACCACTTCTTTTTTTTTTTTTTTTTTTTGCTAGGGAATTGTCTAGAATAAAGCCTTAATTACAAACAAATTACTTAACAAATTACTTAACGAAATGTTGTTAGTTTATACCTGGCGCTATTCATTACAATTAGGGGTATATTCATGGACCCTAACATTTTATGGTTTTTATCAACGACAAAATTAATGGGATTATACAGCGATTTGGTTGGGAGCCAAACCTATTTATATTTATATATTTCATCCTTTTCCCATTTATTCAAATCTACTTTTCCAATATACTAGTACTGATTAAATTATAAAAATTATTTATGTTTCTATAATTAGTTTAATCCTACAGCTTAGAAGAGCTACCACATTTGTTAGATAATTGATCTGAATCCTAAAAAAAACTAAACTAGTCGTAATTCGCTCGTCCTTTTTCATATAATACAGAACTTAGGAGATATCAAAATCAAACTGTACAATAAAAGTTGTCAATTGCCATGCAAATCAATCTTTTAACCTCTCATAGATGAAAACGTGGGGTTATTAACAGAACAAACTTGAAAAGTGTGGAAAAGAAAATTGAAACTTTAAATATAGATCGGATCAGTGTTTTGGGATTTTCCCTTTTTAATATAAAAACATAAATTTTCATTTTAATAACAACTACTCCAATATCAAAATAGCATTAACAACGGCATAAACGAGCTTAAAATCAATTCACCAACAACACCGGAAACAACTACACACAACAAAGTCTTGAAATACCATCTGGAAAAATGGCAAAGGAGATCATCAACTTTTACACGCGGATACTCGCAAAGCAGCCTCCAAAACCTACAGACTAAAAACTGTTTATCTTCACGCAAGAGAAAACCTGACGATCGAAACCGCTACTTCGTCTAAAAACTAACCCTAGACCTAAAAAAAGAAATAGAGCAAGCCTAGTAGATACCTCCACAGCGAAAACTCATCACAAAGGTGAAACCAAACAGAGAGACTAAGACGAATACACACTACCGGAAAGAGAAGAGAACGGAGAGCAGCAGAAAAAACCAAAGAACACTAACTAAGACCACACTTAACGTTTTTGATAAAGTCAGTAGAGAGGATTAGAAACCACCGACACAAACAAATCCCAAACATGAAGACTAAACGCTGGATTTATGATACACTCAAGAGGAACATCACCTATAGAAGAAAGGATCGAAGAGTAGATCTAAAATCAAAGACCAGATCTAGAGATCTAGATTTAAGAAATTATCACTAAAATCAAAATCCAAACACCTAAAGAGAGAACCGGCAAAGAGAAAGGGAAACAGACAAAAAACAAGACAAGAAGCACAACCCCAACGCTGTGGAAGCCGTTGAAGCTGAAGAAAGGTAAGGACTTTAGAAGGTGAAGAGAGAAGGGAGAGCTTTCGAAGAGAGAGGAAAACCAAATCTCGGAGAAAACTAAATCTCGGTTCTGCTCAAGTGTCTTGATCGTTGGTTCTTGCCTTGCCTTCGATGTCTCCGGTTCATATAGAAAAGGTCGTGGTTGAAACCCATTTCATCAGTTTCAGTTTTAGTCTTGATGATTTATTAGCTAATATCTCTCTTTTTAGTACTGTATAATTTGTAAATTTTTTTTGTTTGGGTTTTGTTTCCGAAGATTTCTCGTTATTCTGTGACGTTTGTATCCTAACTTGTATCAGTATTTGTATTCCAACTTTGATTTTTAATAGAAATCAGATGACAGAAAAAAATAACTCCCATTTTAATATAAAAACTTAAATTCAAAATAAACAGAAGTTTAAAAAGGGAAGGAAAGTCAGAAAGTGGGGAGAGTAGAGAAGATGGATTTAAATGCATCAAATCAAATCTAAGTCGCTCACCTCTCTCTCTCACTCTCTGCACCTATAACTGTAAATTACTTGCTCAGATCAATTCTTAATTACACCAACAACAACGGAATAAAATTGAATCAATTATAGTAACCGTATTTATGTATGTATATAACGTACTAGTACCACTGACGAACGTATGTTTCTATGAATCCTTTTTGCTCGGTAAATTTTTGTTTTTTTTTGTTTTTGTCTAATCGTCGCTTGACCGATCTTTATCTCTCTTTTGTACTGCGGCTAGTAATCTGGCTTGGCTATTTCAGTGCTCACATTTTTGCCTGACTTTGATGTTTCTTTCCTTTCTCGTTAGTAGTGTTTTACTAAAAGTATTTTACTTAGCTTTATTTTGTTTATTCGTTTTACTTTATGTTGTTCCATGAAGATTAGACTCTTGACGTGATCAAAATTAAACAGAGGGATCAAATCAAATTCCAGAATTAAATTAAGGAAAAAGCAAGCAATTGGAAACAATAAAAAATGTTGATATATTTTTATTGTGCTAAAAAAGTTAAAAAAGGTTTTAAGAGACGAACCAAAAGGGGGGGAGTGAAAGATTATTATATTATTGGGCTTAGAGCCCATCTTTATGAATTGCAAATTAAGCAAAGAAATGTAAAAACTGATAAAGAAACAAAGAAATGTAAATGGTCAGAAATCACTCTATAAACACCATTTATCTCCCACAACATTTCTCTATGATTTTCCATCAGTTCTCTCATTCGCGTTTCTCTGAGTCCATATCCACTTGAGTTTTTAACTGCAAAGGGTAAATATATAAACAGTGAGAGCATCGTAATAATTACATGAAAGGAAACAAAGCAAAGGTCAAAGTGAATGAATCTTTACCAGAAATTGTGTGGTTTTTCTTGTGTCGACGATGAGACACGTGCGGCTAACAGGCCGGCGTGACCACTAACACGTGTCTGTAGAGATGTGGGAAAGCGAGGTATCGAGTATTCGCAGGGGACAGACTTAGCCCTTTTTTTGGTCAACGGTCAAACTTCTTTCTCTTTTGTTTTTTTATAATTTTGCACAACGAGAATCAGCAAAAACATGAATTATCTAAAGCATTTTTTGTTTTTTGGTATCATTCAAATAAAACGCTTTTTCATATTTAAAAATAAAATAAAAATGTTTGCTGGACTCCCTTCTTTTCTCAAGTATCTCATAGTCTTGAGAAAGAAAAGGATTATTCCATATTCACAAAAAAAAAAAAAAACGAATTACAAACACATTTGGCTTATCTTTCAAACGTTCCTCCTACACGTATAAACCTAAAATGTCATACCTGAGATTATGTGTGGCAAAAGATGATGATGATGATGCGAGAGAGGCTTCAATTACCTTCGTTGGTCTCCTTATGATCAAAAGATATGATGGACTTCATTTTGGCATTTGCTTCTTCCCTTTTCCATCAGACTACACAACAAACATTAATTTTGTTCATTATGTTAGAGATAAAAAAACATTGACATCTAGATTACGATCTCCATGAGCAACAGCAACTTCCGGTTCTGGCATGAAGAGACTTGTTCTTGACGCCTGCACGAGGAATAACACAAGTTCAGTCCTCATCCATATCTTGACAATGTCTGAAGAAGACAAGATAATTTTCTGATGCAACAGCTTCACGAACTAAGAGAGCATGTCTAACTGCTCGATCACTTTTGTCTTCTGCGGATAATCTACAAATACAAACAAAGAATTCACAAACAAATACATCTCTATGAACTATATGAAGAGATGTAAAAGAAGCATAAGTATCAGATTGGTGGAGAAAATACTAACCTGGACATAGATGATAGCAATTCTCGGTTGTTGTTAGAGTGTAAGGTAATCTAGAGCAGACTGTAGGCAGCAAACTCCAGAGAGCATCCTTGTATACCTTCCGCATAAAGGATTTTTAACTGTGACAGGCACGGTAACAAAAACAAAAACCAATTCAGCAAGGCTACAAATACCCTAAGATTTATATTAAGTATCCTCAGGAATATTCTCCTGCTACCTCTAAGTCACCTTAGGGATTTGTAAAACATATCCGGTATTTTTTTCCACATGCTAAACAGGAAAACGATTGTAACTATTCTATCTCTGTGAAAATTTCCCTGATGTTTCATTCTAGCGGTGTGTTGACATATCCAAAGAGACCATATCTACTTTAGGGATTTGTTATAACCATTTGTTACCTCTAAGTCAATTTCGACATGTGTGTTGTTTTTTATTCAAAAACGAGATTATTGGTTGATATGATGAAAACTGATATTCGTCGAGTACAATCTCTTTTGTCTATCATTTGAAAGAAAATATTGATAACTAAACAAAATGAAGCAGTTATACTAATTAAAAACAAGGATTACGGATAAAATGATAAAATGTTTTTTTCATTTTCTTAAAGAAATCATAAGATGAAGTAATTAGGATAATGTATGCAAACCCATGGGCCATAACTTTGTCTTTGGTCAGTGTAAGTAGACCCACTTTGACTTTAGAACCTCAAACATTGGACATGAACATGTTCAATGTTTGATCCTTTGCTACTCTTATACAATCCATTACCCCCCTATAAGACATTTTCAACCTTATATTGTATGTAGCAAACTAATGTCGATGCAATAATACTTTCCTATATTTCTTATCAATTTAGTTTCATGTCTAAAAGGGTATTCTACATATAACGATCACTATCTCAAAAAGGAGATTTGACATGCAATAGTAGGTATCAGTATTTCACTATCTTTGATTGATATAATGATATTGTATGACAAGACCAATCTTTCAAAAATAAAATCATATGAAATTATTTATAATTTATACTATGTGATTCACATGGTGTCAACAGCAAATCCAGTCTGTGGCGTAAACCAAAAATATGCCAATTGAATTGTATTAAAAAGTAGCTAAAATTTGTCTTTCTTCGATCATGTCTTTCTCAATTAGAATTTGAGAGGCGCTTTCCACATACCCAAATTTTGGGCCTAAAAGCTCTTGGATACTTGTAAAATAATACTAGCTGAAGCCTTGAACTGTCTCAAATCTTTTTAATTTATTTTAAAAAATATATAGGTGGGGATCCCAATAGCGGCACGAGTGTCAGGAACCATGTTGACTCCATCAATGGGTGTGAGCTCTCTCGATGTCATGACTAATTCGTTACTTCTGAGGTACAGATTCTTCTCGAACCGAAAAGACAAAAATGTCAAATGGGTACCAAAAGAGGGAACAAATCGACCACATGAGAATACAAGATGGAAGGAAAGCTAGCGTTACCACACTCACTGTGACCCGAGGCTCAACGCTTCTGTTCCGGGAATCATCTTCTTTCATCTATTGGAGTCTAGAGGATAAGAGAATGCCTTCTCATCCAAGTTATGATATGATGTGAGTATAGAGAGGCTCTTTGCTAAGTTTCAATAATTGGGCTTGTGTAAAACATTTGGTGCTTTTCTCTTCGACGCTTGACTTGTTAATATATGCTAAGTGGCCTGACTTAAAAAACCGGTAAATCAGTTAAATATTGCAATTTGCATATAGTTATATACCTTCATAGTTGGGAAAATGGCCAAATAAAGTACTGGTATTGTCTCTAACAGAGGAAGATAATAATCTATAAGCACGGGTCTATTCCTCCATTGTGATTCTGTTGAATTTCCTGCTCAATTTTTTCGATCAGTACCTTCGAATCTTGATTTCATTCAGTCAAATTTGTATATATGGAGCTATAAAAAGACTTTTGTTTGTGGTAGCATTTAAAGTCATTTGATTTACTTTCCACGTGAAAAAGTTAGCTGATGTAGTAATGGCATCTTTTTGCGAGTCATTGGTAAGTTGGTATGTAGTGATCTTGTTTGATAGGAATATTAATTAATGGAGGAACACATTCAACCATTTCTTGTCAGCTCTGTTTCATTGTGTTGGTTTTTTTTTTCTTTCTTTCTCATGTATCCATCTCATGGGCTTTTACTGTTGTGTGGTTTACCCTCTGGATGTTGATGCTATACTTGACGAACGAGATGAAGCTCAAGTTCACAGACGCAGCCACAATTGTGAATGTGTTTGTTGGTGTATCAGCTATTGGTCATCTTGGTATGCAGTTTCTAGTTGATGCATTTATTTGGATGCTCTGACTCTCTACTTTAGCATTCACTTTCGTAAGACTGTTAAAACTGTACTCGCTTAAACCAAAGATATTTGACACGCTAAACCATATGTATATATATATATAACGGATCAGACTTTAACCGTAGATGTATCTGGATTAGTTTATTTGAAAGGTTATGTCATACAGTAGAACCTCTATAAATTAATACTCGATTCATTAATACCTCGCTAAATTAATATTTTTTGTCAGTCCCAAAATTAGTTTTTCAACCAAATAATATATCTATAAATTAATAATCACTATAAATTAATATTTTTTTATAAAACCTCACGGTCCCAACGTTATTAATTTATAGAGGTTTTACTGTATTTGTGTTTTTCCAGAGAAAAAAAGTGTATCAAACGAAGCCCAAAAAAAAATTCAAATTCTTATATACACATTGTTTTGATTTTGAACTAATCTTTCTTCAGCACCCAAAAGTCCAATATGATCAGTAAGCCCATATTTGAGTAAAACAATTATTTATAGAGGGAGATCACTGCTATAATGCGCTATTGCAAGAATTTTTTGCTTTTGCATAATCCCATACGAGTTTACAAATTATCAAAGACATATAAACACAATAAATTTATTTACAAAATGTACAATTAAACCCCTTAATCTCTTAGAATAACACATATACAGTACATCGAGTTTATTCATGTTATATACACTTATGACTTATATACACTTCACATAGACAGTTTTGTTGTGTGTGGCATAAAGTACTTTTCTTGTTCAAACACTAATCCAAGTAACTACCAAGGAAGATCTGAATCAACAGCAACAACTTCAATTAACTTACTCGAAGCCCATCTCATTGCATCCTCTGTAATCTTCTTCTCTTCAACCACAATCTTCTTCAAACATTGTGATCTCAGAACAAAAGCCTCCACTTCATCACTCTGAATCAATCGACAACTCACAATGTCTAAATTCCTCAGCTTCACACAGCTTTTGTTCAGAGAAACCAACACTGAACCCGACAAACTCTTACACCCTCTCAAATCCAACTCGATCAAGCCATTGCAAGAAGCCAACATCGAAACGACTTCTTTATCGGATAACCACTCGTTAAACGACAATTCCAGTTTTCTTAACCTCCCCAAATGCTGTCCTAATGTCGCCAACAAACCTGTTTCTCTCTCGACCGCGTCGCAGCTACGCAANATTGGAGGTTAAGTTAGTTGATAGGAACTTTATCACGATAAAGCAAATAAGTGTATGTCCTATATAACTTGGCTTTCTTCTTAAGCAAGACCGTCGTACGTGCTCGTATTTCGTAATAAGAATATCAACAAGATAAGATATATTTCCAATCACACCATGCACTATTAGTAAAACTTGTTATATTCTTGTTACCAGTAGATACTAAAATTAAAAAAAAATTGGATGTTGTTCATTTTTATCAATTATGTATATGAATTTGGATGTAATAATTGGATGTAACACGATCAGATGCAACATTTAAATAAAAAAAAACACATTCAAATAAAAACCCAAAATAAAAAGCGAATAAAATTTAGATGCAACAGCCAATGTATATGAAGAGGTCCTAACTGAGTACTGACAGTGTGATATAGTATTTAGCTTAAATGGGTCAATCATTCACTTGTAGAATATATATAAATGGTCAAAACTTGATTGAAATAAATATATTGTAAGAGAAAAATATTATTTATCAGCTGTTACCCATATAAGTACATATATAAAAATTCTTTAAAAATATACGAATCCAATGAAACGGAAAAAGGTAAAACATAATAAATATAGGATTCCGAATTTCGCTTTGCGTGACAAAACTTGGGATCTAATCTTTGGCAAAAAGAGAGTGTTGCGTAAAGCCTAATAATTATGAGTGCGAGACATCGATGCATGTAAAGGGGAGACATAAATTTAGCAATGGTCCTTTTTGGTCCAATCCCTTAACCTTAAATTAAGGGTTTTTATAAAAATGATTAAATTTTCAACAACAAAAAATGATTAATTGCGCTTGTTTCCTTTTCTTACAATAGCTAGGCATGCGCGAGGGAAACTATATTAGTGCGATGATCAATTTCAAATTTCAGATATTTATTCAACTAATTTGAGTTTCGCCTACACCAAATAATTGTTGGTTTTGAATTTTTGACAGACCGAATATGTCAAAATTGCAGTATTCGGAGAGTTCCGGTGGCCGATGTACTAAGCCGTGAGCGAAGTTCAGTAGCTTAGCGATTATTTACTTTTTTTCCTTCATCAATGATATATAGTTAAAAAATACAAATAACCAAATTTTATGGTTTTTATTTGACTACAAGAGTCATATAACAAGTTTCTTAAATCAATCGTAAGTATAGTAACCTTAAAAAATCAACTAATTAAACACTTACCAAATCTCCGATTATTTCAAATTCATTGTCCACCAATTCCTTAGATTGTCGGTGCAGAACTCACCCTAGTTAACCTCTTAGAATTTTCTCCAAAATATATATGACAGAATATAAACTTGCTTAGGCAAACCATGAAGCGACAAAACACCACGCGTTTTAATACCGTCATCATATCCTCTTCGAACGTAAAATCATAAAATCCCAAACACTTTTTAACATATATAGCCACGAAATCTTCTTCTTTAGATACCACCAATCTCGACATGACGTGTTTGGCTTTTGTTTGTAATGGCCTCACGTGGTGGTTTCAAAGGAATCCACATCTTCTTGAAACACCCAATATGTCTACATGTATAGCTTGCCCCAAAAATTCCATTAGAAAACATTAAGTCGCTGTAAACCACCGTTTATGCATTTTCGCTTGTATATTCCATTATATATATATATATATATATATATTGTAATTCATGTAATATATGGATAATCGTTTATGCGATCATAAAAATACTCTAGTAACATGATCTACGAGGAACTAACCTGATTTTGATAAAGTTTAGCAGTAGAAATTTTACCAGCGCTAACTTTTTCGTTAATTCTTTGAATACCCAAATAATAGGTTTTTCAGGACCTCTAATTTATTCAACCGAAAAAAAAAAAAATTATTCAACCGCTGCAGAAAATAACTGAAAATATAGAGAAAACTCTCAAATTTAATAACTAGATCAAACTTTTACAAATTTAAAGTTTCAATGTAACTCCAAAACTCTAATTGTAAGCAAGTAGTAGTTAAACTACTACAATGTAAATAATAAAGATTTAACTTATTCATCTGTAAGGTGCATTATTTTTTTATTTTTTTTAACTGAATTTCTGTAGATGTCTCTTTATTTTTATTGCGAAGTTTCGAGAGGAATCTTTCATACAATGTGGTTGTGGACATAGCATGTGTGGTCTCAATTACCTTTTTGGCAATTACAATTTCTCCTTCTCCCACTTATATCAACTCATGATTCATGACCCCACCTCTCGTATGAGATGATGTTCCGATTGTTCGCAGAAATTTGAGTTGGTTTCACTCTTTAGTCTTACATAATATTGACTGTATGCGCTTAAAAGAGAGTGCAAACAAAACTAGATGTGAAAAAATATAGCATTTCGATCAGATTTCTTTTGCTCACCCATATACGAGGCGGTGCATAAAGAAACTTTCATTCATTATTAAGCCTTGTAAATGGTATATATGTTGTATTCTTGACAAAATACTTATATGTGATTTATTTTATAGGTAAATGAATTTATAATTAAAATTGGTTGCCCGATTTAATTATACTTTCACTAATAAAATAATTTGGTAATCATTTGATGTGTTGCTTGAATGTAGCTCAATTAGCAATCTACACGTCCTTATGTTTTACGCCTAAGTTTTTAATGAGCTTGTTAATGAACATTCACATTGCTCATATTATTTGGTATATAGTAATAGCCATTATTAAGCAAGACCATCATTTTGTATTTAAACCATCTTGGAAAGTAGTATCATTCAAAAGTTCCTCTTTTTTTTTTGTTCGACGACAGACATTCAAAAGTTCCTATACACCGTACTTGAGTCATATATATATTGTCAAACAAAATATTACATATATTATGATTCTAGTTTTAAAAGTATTTTGAAAAAAAAAAGAATATATGGGTAAATAAAACAAGTTTTGGTTCAAGTGTCAATTGGTCCTAAACAAGCATATACATATATGCAAGTGCTGAAACGAAATAAATGTAAAGACGTGAATTTGTTGGGAGAGGAGTGGTAGATACTCAATTCACATGCAAGTGCATTTGTATTCTCATAATAAAGGCTTCTTAAGCTTCTACGCGTGCATGTGTATTTTGGATGTATATATTAATTATAATTGTATAAAATCATAATTCTAAAAATTGGATTTTTACCAACACGTCACCGGGTGTAATTTAAGAAATGCCAAAGTATGTATGATTTAGGTAAAGAGTACAACTTTTCTTTTTTCTTACTTCAAAAACATTACATTTTTGATCAATTTGGANAATAACAAAAAGCTTTCGAAACTTTAAAAAAATTTAAAACCCTTTAAATTTGTTTTTTTTTTAACTTAAACCTCCAAATTTTCAAGAGCTGTTCTAACAGTCACACGGCACAAAATGTTCTATAATCGTTGGTCGTGCCAATTTAGTTACCAATATGAATATAAGATCCGGACGATCAATTAACAACTCTTTTATTTTATTTTATTTTTAAAGAGATCAATCAACAACTTATCTAGTCAAAATACTCCTCCTACGGAGAGAATATTTATGATTTTTATATTTTTAGTTAAAAAAAAATAATAAGTAAAGAAGAAAAAGAAGAAGGATATAGTTCATTCTATGGTTTAATTTGATTTTGCTAGACCATTTGTAATGAAGTTTGCATTTGACATTACGGATAATTTAAAGTCTTAATCAAAATCTGGTAGAAGCCTATATTTGAACCTAGGATACCAATATTACATTTTGATCCAAGATCACTTCACTTTACCCAGTGGTCCTAAACAAGCATATACATATATGCAAGTGCTGAAACGAAATAAATGTAAAGACGTGAATTTGTTGGGAGAGGAGTGGTAGATACTCAATTCACATGCAAGTGCATTTGTATTCCCATAATAAAGGCTTCTTCTTAAGCTTCTATGCGTGCATGTGTATTTTGGATGTATATATTAATTATAATTGTATACAATCATAATTCTAAAAATTGGATTTTTACCAACACGTCACCGGGATTAATTTAATTAAGAAATACAAAAGTATGTATGATTAGGTAAAGAGTACAACTTTTCTTTTTTTACTTCAAAAACATTACATTTTTGATCAATTTGGAGAGTATTACCACACTTTTCACCATTTCAATAGTTTTTTTTTTTGGTATCGTCCTCGTAAGCAATTTTGTTAATACAATATTAAATTTGCAATAAATTGAGTTCATAACATAACACATGTAATTTTTATGCAACTACTCACCTTTTCTAGATTTGTAGCCAATTTTTCCACGTATCAAAGAAGAATTAAATCGTCGGTAACCAAACAAATCCATTAATCTAACATCAAACAGAAAAAAAAAGCGAGAAGCTGGCACATATTGGGCTGATGTGGCAGATATAACAAGATTTTGAGTGACGTGGTAGATACAAGAAGATCTGGTTGGTGCATAGATATGCCTTGTCATCGCCATAAACTACAACCTGTCACACCGCCCTTAACTGTTTTTCTCTTTTTCCGATTCTCACTTAGACAAATCTCTCTATTTGTATGTATACTTATTTTATTTAATTTTGGATTTTTACTAGTAAATATTAATTATTTTTGTTCTTAGGGAAATTAACCATACTAGTCTGAAATTATTCTGATTTTATATTACTATTAGGTTGCTGTTTTTAATGATGGTGGCGCGCCGAATTAAAGTGTGTTAATGTGCATGTTCTTTATTCAACAGGAAAACAAAGTAAAAGTTTATGTAGCTAAATTACAGAAGCTAATCACTAAAAGTTTAGAGCCGTAAATAATTGTGCTAAAATCTGGAGGAAAGAAACTAAAAAGTAGTACATACCTTCTTTAACTTTTAAAACTAACAAGATACTTATCTCAACAAATAAGCATTAGTTTCTGAGAATTTCGATTATATCATAGAATATAATGATAAATTGAATGGTAAGCCAGCATAATATGATTTTTAAAAACTGGAAGATAAATTGGAAATAAGACACACTCTATTGTCTAGATTAAAAAATAAATTAAATATGTCTTATTCTAAATTTATTTTTTTGGTTTTTCAATCTAGTTTTTTTTTTTTTCAACTGAAAATATTGTTTTTATACAAAAAAAACGAAACCAAGTCATCAGACTACCACGGATTACAACACGATCATGAACTGAAATACATAAAGAGCGATCTATTTACCCCCAAAAAATCATCTACGACAACCACACAGGATTATCAAGTCAAACCAAAACAGAGGTTAAAACTTTCTCAAAGTTAAAAATGTCCCGAAGCCAAAATGGAGCTCCTGACGCTACATACGATTGCCATCTATTCTTCGAAGTTACACTTTTGGCAATGAGAAAAGCACCTCTGTTTCTATGACGAACCTCCGCTTCTACTTTCCAATCCACTATTTTATCCAGAAAAGAAAGAAGGAAACTAGCTTCCTCCTTAAAGGACGGCCAAGCCTTCGGCCTATCCAACGCTCCAATTAGATCTGGAAATTCAGCCACAATAAGAACCTTGTTCAATCTATGGAAACCAAGACTCTCAAAAACCCAAGACAAACACCTCAGTTTTGCTTGGTTAAAACTTGTTACCCCAGATATTGCTCTCCTACTATGCAACAAAACTTCTCCTTCATGATTTCTTAACACCCATGAAGCTTCGGCCAAGTCCATGTTTTTTCTCCACGATAGCCCAACATTACATTTAAGCCACGGACTTTGAGGAGGTTTCCAGCGAACTCCAAGTAAGATCCTCCCTTCACATCTCGGATTCCTGACCTCCGATTCCACTTCTTGAGCCAAAAACCACATGTTTGCTTCCTCTCTGATTTTGTTCACCGTTTCCAAAGGACAGAAATTCAGACCCTCAAATAAGAACTTATTTTTTTCAATCTAGTTTTTTTCAATTTTTTTGGATCCATCTTCATAATACTTTTTAGAAAGTATTTTTTTTTTTATATTGTAAATACTATATGGTTAAAGAAATGTTGAATGGTGGAGTGGAGGGAGATATGAAGCTTTGACTTTTCTCACGTGAGAACTAAGAAGTGGAAAGCTTAGCTCTTTAAATGTAAATCTTTGACAGTTTTTTCATGAGATAACCATTGACCGAATAGGTCCGAGCGAGTTCAAGTCTGATCGGGTGTATCCATTCCTCTACGTACGGCTAATGCACGGCGCAATATGTGGCCCGATGAATGCGGACAATGTGGGTCCATTTGTTTTTGCTTTTTTATTTTTTGTTTGCAACTCGTTTTAATAAAATGAAAAAGAAAAAAAAATTCACTTTCTACTATGTAAGTGGGAGTTTGAGTCTCTGTCTACCACCTAAAGTGACATATTTTGGGAGTAACTTGGCGGCAATCGGTAAAAAGCTGTTAAGAGAGATAAAAATAATTTGAAAAAAGAAAAACAAGATGCAACTACTTATCATGCATACTAACTGAGTACGAATGATTAATAATTGTAAGTATTGAGTTTTTGCGCAAAACTAAAGATATCAAAGTAGTGGCAATGGCATGCATGAAAATAGAAAAAAAGGGTTTAGGATCAAAAAAAGGTTAAAGAAGTAATAATGGTGTTACTGTCGAGCTTAGCAAAATCCGTTCTTGATTGATGCTCCAACTTGTTTTCTAAGCAAACCAATTCGTAATAAATGAATCAAACTCACATTTATTGTGTTATGTCTATTATAACCAGGAATTACCGGATCTTTGCTCTATAGTCTTTTTAGATTCCATATGTATATCAATTTATATATTTTTTATTTCTAAGAGTAGATAATGTATGACATCACGTACTCATGAACTCGGTAATTCTCATAGTCTTTGCATTCTTCCTTTTTGTCAACTTATAGTCTTTGCATTTAGATTGATAAACAGCGAAACACTAAAAATATGATGATTCACCTTTGAACTAGATTACCTGCGTAAGTAAACAAATGAAGAACGAGAAGAGTCAAAAGACAAAGGCTTATGTTTGCATTCGGTCAGCATAACAAACATAATATACATTTGCATAAATACAAAAAAACTCTCATCATTTTTTTACAAGTATGAAACGCTTCACATAAGTCAACTCAATATTCTTTAATTTGTCGACCTTTTTTTAGCATCAAGTTTTTTTAAGTCACAGTATAATTTTAGATCAAAGAATCAATGAGATATAAATTACTCGATTATCATTACTATCTATAAACAAAGATAGATTTTAGTATATATATAAAAATTGACAGAACGGTTACAAACCTACTTCCCACCTTACGTAGAAATAGTAATCTATTTTTTCTAAGTTTAATTTTGACAAAAGAAATTAAAACTTAGCCAATAATAATATATCTCAGTCTCTCTCTAACTCTAACTTTGGACTTTCCTTCCCTCCATAAATACCGAACCTCACTCCTCCTTCTTCCTCACCATCATCTCTCCAATTAACAAACCTAACTCTTCTTTAACAAGAGCGCAAGCTCGAAAGCGCTCTTGTTCTTTCTTCATCTTTCCCCTTTGTCCTCATAGTAATCTAGAACCCCTCTTAATTTTCGGATAATTCACACAAAAAATGGCTATTAATCTAGCAATTCTCTTTACCACATTCCTCCTCTTGAACCTCGCCGACGCCAAAATTCCCGGCGTCTACTCCGGCGGCGCGTGGCAAACCGCACACGCCACTTTCTACGGCGGTAGCGACGCCTCCGGCACTATGGGTCAGTCCTAAAGAAAACAGAGCATATATACTTCAATTTTAAACAGAGTAAATAATACACCCAAAAAAAAAAAAAAAACTTCCTTTTTTTAACAAAATGTGTTTTTGTCTGTTCTGATTTTTACAGGAGGAGCTTGTGGTTACGGGAACCTTTACAGTCAAGGCTATGGAACCAACACGGCTGCTTTGAGCACGGCGCTGTTTAACAACGGTATGAGTTGTGGATCCTGCTTTGAGCTAAAATGCGCCAACGACCCTCAATGGTGCCACTCAGGGAGTCCATCGATCCTCATTACCGCAACCAATTTCTGCCCACCAAACTTGGCTCAGCCCAGCGACAACGGAGGGTGGTGCAACCCGCCACGTGCCCACTTCGACCTAGCCATGCCTGTCTTCCTCAAGATCGCTCAGTATCGCGCCGGCATTGTCCCCGTCTCATACCGCAGGTACATTTCTCATGTCCATGTTTCGAACCTTGGCAAACTAACAAGATTATTAAGACCATAATTATCAATTTTTTTTAAAGATAAAACAGCTAAAAAATAATTAGTGGAGGGCATTTTTTCACATTTTGTTCTTTATTTTACCGTTTATTTAACTTTACTAAATGATATGTCGGAAAAAAACTTTACTAAATGATATTTTTTAGTAATTATTAAGTTTTTAAACTAATCGTTGGAACATTTCTTACTTAAAAACCTCTTAAGAAAATCAAATTTCAATTCACTATTTTAGATTTCTGTTTAGTTAGAACTTAGAAGCACACTTTTGTGTGTTATTTCAATTTTACGGTATTTTACTAAGTAAATGCTACATTTGCTTTTAGTTTGTTTGGTGCCTCTAATGTGAGAACATTTTGTAACAGCCCGCAGCTAATTAAAGTATTTACATGAGTGTGAAATGTTGTTTTTTTTTATATTGTAGGGTGCCTTGTAGAAAGAGAGGAGGGATAAGGTTCACAATCAACGGTCACCGTTACTTCAACTTGGTTCTGATCACTAACGTGGCGGGAGCAGGAGACATCGTGAGGACGAGCGTGAAAGGTTCACGGACTGGTTGGATGAGTATGAGCAGGAACTGGGGTCAGAACTGGCAATCCAATGCTGTTTTGGTTGGTCAGACACTTTCTTTCCGCGTCACAGGCAGTGACCGTAGAACCTCTACTTCATGGAACATGGTTCCTTCTAACTGGCAGTTCGGTCAAACCTTTGTCGGGAAGAATTTCAGGGTCTAAGCGGTTTTCGAGAAACTAAATTTGGGGAAAATCGAAAATATTAAAGTGGTCGAGACAGAAGAAAACTCGCCGCTAATTTCGCTTCTCCTTTTTTTTTCAAAATTTTATAGTAGTATATGGAAAGAAGAGAAAAATGAGGGGAGAATAGTATCTTTGACTTTTGTGTGTGTTTTCTTTTTGATGTTTTTCTTTTTTCTTTTTGGGTTTTGGTGTTTTAATTGTGAGTTGTAAAAGGGGAGAGAGAAAGAGAGTAGTAGCTGAAGTGGCTGTGAGAACATTTTGTAACAGCCCGCAGCTATTAAAAGTATTTACATGGTTGGGTTGTAACGTTTAATTTCGTGTAATCTAAAAAACATGGTTGTATTATGAATTTATGATACTACACATACTAGTACTAAACTTCTGGTTTGTTTTTAACTAGCCATTTACAAAAGAGTTTCTCTAAGAGTGAAGTTAATGCACGTTAGTGTAATAGTGTTAGATCCACGGGGATCCCACTTAGATTTGGTAACGAGAAACAAGAATAATTCAATGGCTATTGGTCTAAAAAGCCTTTAATAAGTGGGAATGGTTTTTGACCAATGAATTTAAAAAAAAAAAAAAAGTATTTCCGACAGCATTTGATGCAAACGTAACACAAGTCCACGAGTCCCTTTACTTGTTATTCATTTTTCCTTTTTGGTGATATGAACGGAACATGTCTTCTCCACTTACAAATTTAGCTAAAGTTTATATTCATTTCCACTATATCTTTTTTATTGTTTTATACTTCTCCACTTTAAGAGGGTTTGATTTAATTCATGAAAGCAAGCTTGAGGTTTGGAAATATTAACCTCGATGTCGTCATGCTATAATTCTATACACAGATGGTCTACGAATTATAAACAATAAAATTTCGCTGATCCTATTCAAACATATTGTTGGATTTTAATTCTGTCTCGTTTCTTTTGTCAAATTGTCCATATGAAACTTTTTTTTTTAATTTGTTTTAAGTTGCAACTTGCAAACAAACGATACATCCGAGAGAAAAGTTAAGCAAGCATTGTTATTCACTTATTCTATCCTACATAAGGATTTCTCATATTTAAATGACAATAGATAGCGAAACTCGTGTCCATATGTTTGAATCTCTACCATTTTAGCTAAAGGAACTTTTGCTTTCCTCTTTAAACATTCCATAACCATGGCTTTCAGGTTCCCTGATCGAGGCAACTGGCTATAGATCCATTCCAAAAGAGATTCGATATCATCTGCAAAATCTTTCATGTGCCATTGTAGAAGCTGTGGAACAACAATCTTTTTCTTGCTCGAAACACCCACAGAAGCTTCTAGATACTCCACTCTTGCTCTTCCTAAATCATTCACTACCTCATCTGCTGTATAGACTCTAAGCTGCACATGAATATCAATCTCATCATCCATATATATATTTGAGTAATTTACAATCATCAAGATAAACTATGTTTGCACTCTTACAGCTGGTGAAGACCAACTTCCGCGACAAAGCGCAAATGTCACGTTGGGCTCTGAATATCCTAAGAGAGTTAGGATATTGATTAGATGTTGATTAGCTTCTTGTGGCAATTGCGTCTATTTATAGGTATGAATTGATAGGAAATTAATGCACTTACATGTTCTGGTTCACAAGGATGGCGTAAGACAAAATGTTCAATCGCCAAAGCGTTGAGGACTATGCCACCAACGTTGAGTGAAGCCTGCCAAAACATAGAAAGAGCGTCATAAGGTTTGATAATTTGTTTTACAATTAAGGACAACATTAAAGTTACCTTGTTCATCAAGGTAAGTAGTCTATTGTGCGAAGAAGGTAACCCATACTCAAGAAATGCCTATAATTAGCACACAGAATTCGATTTTAAGTTCAATTTGTGTGTGATAGGTATAATAAAATTTTCAATTATTTACATTAAATGTAAATGTAGCCGTACATGCATGATACAAGCGTTGTAGATGTTTATCCAGAAAGCGAGTTTTTGCTTGTATGTCAAGAAACTCAAATCCACCTCTGATAGTTTTTCCATCAAAACACTGCCATACACACGTGTAGATATTGTCAATAAAACAATTTCATCTAGAACTATACTCTTTGACGAGATAATTTCATATGTTAAACTCAGAGTGTAAAACTGATTACCTCAAGCGTGGAACCGCCGGTGAACAATAATGGGTAAAACGGGTCACATCGATGGAGTTTCTTGAAATGTGAATGAAGTTCTTGTAAGGGCCAATGTCTCTAGTGAATCCTCCGCTTGAGTCTGGCAGTACGTGATAAGGATCGAGATTCATTGCGTTCTGATAATAACTATATGTGTTAGATTTCCGGCTACAAGAAGAGGGCCGTCTCGGAAACGCGACATCCTCTCTGGTCTTTGATGAAACCTGATTCAGTTCCAAGTAAATGCCTATGAGACAGTTTATGAGTTGTTCAGATACTTCGTTTGGGTCGTCTTTGGTCTTCGCTTCCACAAGTCTAAGCCCCTTTCTTAGTCGTCTACCCATCTGCGTTCTCGACAATCCATCAAATTCATCTGCCCAGCAAAACCATGACTTTGAGTTGAGTGCAAGCATTCGGTTTCTCGGTTTTGAGAAATGTATATATATCGAACACGAATTCTTTATTTTTTGGTTTGGTTCGGTTCGATTTTGAAAATAAAGTTCGGTTAGAGAAGTTTCGGTATGGTTCGGTTAAGTTAAATTAGGTTTTAATACTCTTTATGTTCTCTAGTACTAATGTGCATCTTATAAACCCAATGAATAAGCAACTACAGCTTACTTACCTGTGAAGCCACCTGAAGAAGTGGCATCCAAGAAATCGGGAGCATAAGAGAACGAGAGCCTTGAGTGAGTACTTGAGACAGTATCTAGAGCAGAACGTTGGTAGTGATGTGACAAAGAACGTTGATGAAGATCATGTCTTAGTGTCAAACTATTGCGTCTCACATGATTCTGTCTCGCCAGTGTCCTCTTCTGCTCAGTCATCTCTTGCGTTTGTCTCTGTACGTAGCACAATTTAAGCTTCAGCTCCTCGATTTTTCGGTCTAGACAAGCAATCTCTGCCTCCACAACGGCTAGTTCTTGTATGAGCTCGGAAAACTGTTAGACAATCAAATTTATTTATTACTTGATCCCTTAGGACATATATTGAAATTATATGTGGCCATTATAGGTAATGGTATATGTATTGGTATTGCCTGAGGTGGAAGAAACAACGAGGAGAGACTTGAGAGCGAAACAACAGAGCCATCGAAAGCAGACCGTAAACTTCTACTCAGTGCTTCTTCTTCCTCTAGTTTCTCTTTAAGTTGCATTACCTGCATTAACAGAAACATTCAAAATGAAATAAGATATTGTTTTTTGGATCCAAAATTCTGAGTCTTTTTGGGGAAAAGAGATGCTTACTCCTTCCTCTAAGTCATGTCTCTTGTTACTATGTTGCAGTGAAGCTTCCATGAGGAGTTCCTCAAATTTCATGCGTTTTTAAGTTTCAGAGAAAACAGAAGACGAACGAAACGGGTCTAAGTAGAGAAAGAGAAAGAACGTATATATATGATTAGACTGAAGCGTGGGAGCCATTAAAAGGGTCGGTCGGAGAATTGGACTGAGAGAGTCGTTATAAATTTATAAATGGATTTCAACAAATATTAAAAAATTAAAGACAGTTATTGACTTTTTGTTTTGGTCACTTTGAGGTTGTTAAGGGATAATGCAAGTCACATGAGACTTGCCGGAATCATATTGAGACAAATAAAAATACAAAAGAGTTCCATTATAACTACAAACACAGTTTTAGAGGTGGGCATGACGTGAACCCCATCACCGTAGAGAGTAGAGACTTCTTCTCTCAGGTATTATAATCTGATCTTTTCTTCCTTCTACCAAATTCGGAAATTTTAAGTCCACATTGATTTTGATCTTCAGTTTAATTCTTCATAAAACATTCCTCTGTAAAGCCTAATTTGTTTTTTTTTGCAGCAATATTAGCTTTTAACCTAAAACAAAACTCGAAATTTTGTTGGTTTTTCGAAAGTAATAATGGCTTAAAATATGAATGAAGTTTATCTACTTTCCTATGCTCTTTCTATCTATACACAAAAAGAAGAAGAGGTTTTAATTAAGGTAAAAGTTATTCACTTTGAACATTATAGACACAACTTAACAAAGGCAAGCGGCATCTAACTATCGTATTCAAGAGTTTCTACAACGATTATTCCAACCTCGTTACAACTTTTAGGCACTAACATCTAACTGTCGATTATACTTCCAGCAAAAGTTCCCAATCAAACCAAATACTAAAAGAAAATAGGGAACCAACAGAGCCCATTCAATGGCAAAACCGTGGATTTCTGCAAACCGGGACATCAACACGGAATAGCTTCTTCATCTGGCTGAGACACAGACTCTTGACCATCTGTCTCAGCGACTAGAGGGCTTTTCTGGAACTTATTCCTCAGCTGACCACAAGCAGCACTCGCATCAAGCCCTCTTGTTTGCCTCACACTTGCTGTTATCTTCCGCGACTCCAATGCAGCCGCAAACGCTAGGACCTGCACAATTTGATTAATTTACAGAGATTAGAGACTTGCTGCATCCAAACCATCTGTGAGACGCTCAAAGAATGGTTTAGTTTTCATTGGTTATTAACATACCGCTTTTTTGTAAGGTCGCTTGTACTCTGACCCTTCTATCGGGTTGTAAGGTATCAAATTTACGTGATAAGTTTTACCCCATTCACGTAGTAGCTCTGCGAGTTCCACCGCGTGTTCTACTGAATCATTGACTCCAGCTGCATCATCATTTATCAACTTCTGTTAATGTAAATGATATAATGAGGGAGACGAACATAATTTTTGTTTATCTCAAGTCTCACACACCTAGAAGGGCATATTCAAAGGAGACTCGTCTATTTGTTTCTTGGAAGTAATCACGACAATCCTTCATAATTGCTTCCAGCGGATAAGCCTTGGCACTTGGTACTATTTTCTCCCGGAGACTCTGGTTTGGAGCATGTAAGCTGATTCGCCAGAAGAAAAGCTCAAGAATGAGTAAATAATTTTGAAAATATGGCAATCATAAGAGTAAAGATTGATCCAGAGCACACATTGCATGATTGAAAATAAGAGTCTATGTTATGTTTGGGATTATTCTGAACTAAGAAAGCTGAGTAAAGTAAAATACTCAAAAGAAGTTTGTATAAAAGAACAACATATGAATAAAACCAGAAAATGAGGAAGCACCTGACAGCTAAGGTCGACTGAAGCTTATGAGAGGCAAGCTTCTTGATTGTGTTTGGAACACCAACTGTCGATATTGTAATCATTCGTTGCCCGATTTCAATGTCCTAAGTAAAGGAAAAGCATAGCAAGAGTCACTGCTATGTTAACGTTATACAACTCACAGTTTGTAGAGAGAAATAAATCTTCAATTTGAACATCACGTGTTCATAGTTTCCATCTTACTGTCATGTTAATGCTTCAAACATGACTTTTTTATGGTAAAGTCTTTGTCATGGCTTGTCAATTAATTTACAGTGCATATATATATAGTTAGCCAGAACTTCACTCATTTCTACACAGAACTATATAGAAATGGCAAATGTTACCTTATTCAAACAACGATGGGCATCAAGCACTGACTTTAGGTTCAACATCGGCTCACCCATTCCCATGAAAACCACATTTGTCACCCTATGCTTGAACACGTCCTCAATAGCCAACACCTAGACATTTAAAATTACACTTGAAAACACAAGCTAGATAAAGCTAAATACTGCTTTATGCGCGTCTATGATGTAAATAAAACATATAGTACAACGGTATTCTACATAAGATCTTATTCTAAGTGTAGAATGCCGTTTTTTTAATCTTGGAACCAAAACACCAATTCATAAATCTGTAATATGCTATTTTCGTTATCATTCCCTAAGAAACTTCCTTTCAATATAATGATTTCCCCTAAACCATACGCTGCAGAAAACAAGAGGTAGCATAGAACTAAAACCTGCTCAATGATTTCATGTCTCTGAAGATTTCTTGAAAACCCTCCTTTTCCCGTGGCACAGAACGAGCAACGCAGTGGACATCCAACCTAAAGCAGAGCTTCAAGACATCAGTTCAAAACACAATTATGCAAAGCCAAACACACAAATCTCTAACAATGAGAAAGTCCGATTCACCTGGGAAGAGACACAGGCAGTGAGGCGCGTTATGCCCTTCTCTTCCTGGACCGGTATACCAACGGTTTCAATCAATAGATTATCTTCAAGCTTTAGCAGCAGCTGCAAGATTAAACAACAAAAGACAAAACATTGGAAAAACCGTAAACACTAATCAAACAAAAACTTCAGTAAGAAATCTCCAACATTGCTAAAAAGTTGTAAATTTAGTTGACATACCTTAATGGTACCATCAGTTGCAGTGACGGTTTGGTAAATGGGTGATCTTCCCACCTTAAATCCGCCTTCCACGAGCTCTTTTCGAAACGTCTGTGGCACTTTTAGCACCATCAAAAATTGAAGATTTGGTTAAATCATTTGCATAAAAATGTCAAGGAACCTATATAATAATTGGTCTAAATTGCTCACAATTGCTAAAGTCTTCAACTTCTTTAACCTTCCTCTTGTATATGAGATGATGGAGCTGCTTTCCTCTGTACCCTTCCTGAAAAATGCAACCGCGAAACCAGAAAACTCTCTCAGCTCAAACAAACCCAGATTTTTCTTTCTTTTCAACTCCTAATTTGCAAAAAAATCGGATCTTTACTTGACCGAGTTTGATAGCGAGCTGTTGAAGCTCCGGCTCCGACATTCCGAGGAGAACCTGCGAGTCCACGTGCGGAGCACGCACTGGTTTGGCAGAGGCCGGTTTCGGAGACGGTACTGCGGTTGTGGCGGTGGAGATTGCGGCGGCGGCGGTGGAGAGGGAGTGACGCCGCACTACCATTCGCGAGATGGGAACAGAGAAGACGAGGTTTTGAAGCATAGCTATGGTGTTGGTTGTAGTCATCATAGCTCCGACGATCACACAGAAGTCGGAACAAGACACAGTTCAAGTAAACCCTTTCGTTCTGCGGCTAAAACCTCTCTGCAACAAAACAAGTCGCTACTGAGCGGATAAGCTGAACAAACGTCACACAGTTCGAACGCAGAAGCAAAAACCGTCACGCGTTCTTCAACTTAAATGTCTGACTTGCATTTCACTAAACCGTAATCGGAGAACTTGGATCGAAATTAGACCGAAACCTACACTACGTTATCAACAATTGTGTAAATCAATCACATCCGCCAATAAAACTTGTGTTATTCTTTGCATCACTGGTTAGCTTATAGTTTTTTTACTCGTATCATTGAAAAAATTCGATTCCAAAACTGGAGATAAAGGAAAAATGTCTACACATCAAATGATTTCATGAACAAAAAATACAACAGTGGTTACAACACAAGAAGAAAAAAATTGCCTATACTTGACTCGAAATCACAGCCCATGAGGAAGCCTAAAAGGCAAAACACATGTTCTCTAAGGTTGGGTATGGGACATGTACCCGCAAATCTATCCATTATCAGTCTCGACCAGCACGGTTTGTCCATAACCGTATTCGAAACGGATTTTTCGCAGTAAGAAGTACTCGCCGGAAAAATGTTCAGCCACCGAATTAACCAGCTTGACCTGTTTTTCCAAATCTCAAAAAGGCTTTACTCCCGGTGCCTGCCAAAAGGTTTTTGTTTAAACCCAGTTTTTAAACCCAGTAACTTAGCTCCGGTTTTTAAACCCAGTTTCTTGGTATCCTTAACCGGATCGGGCTGAGTCGGTTTTCCCAAGTTGTCCTGAAGTTGTTGCAAGGCACGGACGACTTGGTCCATGGTCGGGCGCGACTTGGGCTCGAATGAGAGACACTGAACCGCAATGCTGGCCAATCTCACTGCCTCTTCGGGTAAGTACTGCGTGTCTAGCCGAGCGTCCACGATTTGGAGAACCTTGCGCTTGCTTGTGAGGTACGGTCGAGCCCATGCCACAAGGTTCTCCTCTTTAGCCGGCCTGTTATGGTCCAACGCTTGTTTCCCCGATAAAATCTCTAAAAGCACCACTCCGAAACTGTACACATCGCTTCTTGCATTCAAGTGACCTGAAGGAACATAAGAACAGAGAGAGAGATGAAACAAGGTTTCAAACCATAAGCTCTGCTTAGCCTAGTCATAGATGATAGATTGTTTACCTGATGACATATACTCGGGAGCGGCGTAGCCATATGTACCCATAACCCTTGTACTAACATAGCTACGGTCACCCTCCGGACCGTCCCTAGCTAGCCCAAAGTCAGAAAGTTTTCCATTGTACTCCTGTTAATGGAAACAAAGTCATATCAGTGAAGTCCTTGAAAGAAAAAGTGAGACAATCTAATAATTCTTTGAAGATGTTTCTCTCTGCGTTACTTACCCCATCAAGCAGAATGTTGGAGGCTTTAATGTCTCGGTATATCACTTTGACGGGGTCGCTGTGAAGAAAAGCAAGCCCTTTTGCTGCATCAAGCGCGACCTTGATTCGTAGAAACCATGGGAGAGGCTTAAAATATGTACCTCCTGCTTCAAAAAAACCACTTCCATCATTAATAAATTAAAAAAAAAACAGAGAATTGAACCAAGAAAAGATGATTTTAGGGGACTCACTTCTGAATAGATGATTTTCAAGACTTCCTTTTTGCATAAACTCGTAGACAAGAAGGTGGTGTTCATCCTCTAAGCAATAACCGACCAGTTTCACTAGATTCGGGTGACTCAATCGTCCCAAGTAATTGATCTCTGTCTGAATTACAAACAGAATGTACAACCAAATCAGACACACACACACACACACACAAACACGCATACGTCATAGCACAAGTTTGAGGAAATGAACACTGTACCAGCCATTCACGGTGGCCTTGAAAACCTTCTTGGTTGAGCTTTTTAACGGCGATGACCAAACCGGTTCCAGGTCTGGTCGGAGTGAGACTGGTTTCATCCAACCAGCCTTTAAAGACACAGCCGAAGCCACCTTCGCCGATCACACTGTCCGGTCTGAAGTTCCTGGTGGCGAGTTTGAGCTCGTTGAAGGTGAAGCTCTTGACGGTCGTCGAATCAATTATCTCCCCTTCCGTCTTCTGAGCCGCCGCTACAGTCGACGACGATTTCCGGCTCGAGATGCTTAGACCGTACAGATCGCTACTCTTACCTACACAGACGCACATACGTTCACCAATTTCAAAATCTTGAGCAAAATCAAAGCCGGAAATTTCCTTCCTTTTTTTTTCTGGGTCAAACCCATGAATCGTGATTACAATACAGAGAGATGAAAAACCCTGATTTTTAAGGAGATTCAGAGAAAAATTGATAGTTGCAGAGATGGTACCATTGTTGAAAAGGTTATCGGCTTTGACTCGTGAGCTGAAGCAAGAACCCATCAGCTAAGAACAGATTCGTCTTCCTGTTTTTGATTCTTGATCGTTATTCTTCTTCTTCAGCTGCTTTGAGCTCAATATAAGGTTTGTAAGCACAACACAAGAGAAAGAGGAATTATAGAAACTTTCGACCCACAAGGCCAAAAGAAAAAGAAATAAAAAAATGGGTGAGAGAGATAGATGTGAACAGAGATGGCAGAGAACGAAGAAGATGAAGAAATGAGAGAAGGGTTTGGTGTTTAATGAGATGCACGAGGGATGACCGAAGATAGGATGGTCTCTCTTTGTCTCTGTCTATGTGTGAAAGAAAGTCAAACAAATGGACACAAAAATTAAAAAAACATAGTTTGGCCAAAAGATAAAAAGTCGTTGGATTCTATATTTGATCGGAGATGATAATGTGTGACCCATTTTATAAAAAGTCTTGCGAAATCTTTTGGCAATATCCTAAAAGATTTTGTTTTTTCCAGGAAACTGAAAATGGAAATTATCAGTCAAATTACTGGTTTTAGGTGGCTCTCTTTTGTTACCGTCGGAATTTGAAAGATTACCCATTTACGGGACGACAAACAAACAGAGAAAAACACGACGGTCTTTTTGTTGTCGTAACCAAATATTTATTCGGTCTCTCGACGTTGGTGTGTGTATGTAAACTTTTTTTTTTTTGGTTGGAAAAAAATTATCATGATATATTTGTACCATGAAATTTTACTTAAACCATTAGAATAAATTTGTATTCGGTGTTGAAAATGTAAATCACCAGTCACCAATTTGAAAAAATCGAAATGTCATGTACGGAATTCATTTTGTTCTTTGTCGTACGGAAGTAACGGGACTCGTAACTTCTAGAGATACAAGAAATTTTACATACAAAATAATTGACCCAAGCTTTCAAATTTTTTTTCCTTCTCTCTCTCTCTATATAGATATGAATACAAATGATATAATATATAAAAAGGTCATAATCACGAATGTATTAAAAGAAGAATATAGTTTTGACTTGGGTGGTAGGGTTGTGATTATGAGCCGCGTATTGTTTTGGACGTCGATGTCTGTTTGGTACTACTTAGACTTTTTGAAGATCGATCAAAATCCATGTTTTCTTAAGAAGATTATTTTTCTCTAAAATATGTTTTGGGTTGCACAATCTTGACGTACGGAGGTCGGAGGTACTACTTGGTCTTGCCGTGTCTTCCACATATAGCTAGAACTTTTTGCCTAAAAAGTTACCATTTGTTCCGGTTCTAGTGGCTATAAAGTCAATAACACCCATCTACATTTCTATGCTATATATGTACTAAATATTCTGTTTGAGAAACTATTCAGTTTTTTTTCCTTCTCTTACATAATGGTATTTGTTTTGTTACAAAAATAAAATTGTCATCTCCCTTGTTGCGGCATTTCAAACAGTTAATTTAAAAAAAAACAAAAAATTGATATCCATACATGTATTTGTTTCGGTGAGTATACATCTCCCTCTATTCATATTTGATCTTCTAACAAGTATCAAAAGTTTCGAAACATTAAACTTTATCTAGTTGAATCGGATATTTAGAGATAAATTTCTTCATCCTAAATTGGCAATAATGGAAAATAAGGAGGGTATTTACGCAAATTATGAGCATATAGGTAAAATATTTTGGCCGTGTGGCCCAAAGGTTGGGTTGTGTAGTGTGACTGTATGAGGCATGTGGGTATGTTAACAATTTGGTTTGGATAGTGGCAAGTAATATGACCTCAGGCCCAGAAAAGCCCAAAAGTAATGAAAGTAAAGCCCATTAATGTGTTTTTTCTGTTAAATGATTATAAAAAAGTCGTCCGAGTCAGCGTAACTAAAACGTTAAAGCCGCCTTAACTTCGTCCCCAAGCCAAACCATTAATTTCTCGATTGTCCGCTACGCTGCCTCCACCTGCTTTCAATTACCTGTTTTACCCTTTTTTATCATCGCTCCGTTAAAACAAGTTACGTATTTTCGGTTCGTTTATTGGTTAAAAAGAATCCTACCTGACGAATATTAGCCTAGACTCTGTCCTGGTTCATTTTTTTTCTGTTTTCGCGTTTTCGGTTCGTTACAACTTGAAAACGACCTCAAAATGGTATTTTTCATTAACTTTAAGGGTATTTTTGTCATTTACGCACGACTATTATATTTATATATCCACCTTCGCTTCATCTTCCTTTTCGCCTATCTTCCTGGATTTTTCTCCTCTACAACCTTCAAGCTCTCTCTGTCTCTCTCTCTGTCTCTCTCTCATTTGTATATAATCACACAAGACTCGTGAAAGAGGACGAAACGCGTTTTCGTACGGATTCAATTTCATGGAAATGAATTGTTCAGTGTGTCTAAATTTCGCCTAAGCTCTGAGGTCTTTTTTTTTTTTTTTTTTGTCTCTCTCTCGATTTCCGACGCTAGTGTCGAGTTTGGAACCGAGAGACAATCGACCGAGAGATTTGGGAACGATGGGGATGGACTTGAGGGTTGTTCCGGCGGAGGAATGGTGGGACCGAGGGAGCCACGACGGAGAGCGTGACCTAGGCCTAATGGTTACAGATTTTCTGGAGACGGGCGGTGGTGGGAGCGGTGGCGCTGATTCCTGGTGCAGCAGCGACAGCGATTCTGGATTCCCGGATCCTTCCTACCTTTCCGATAAGATTCAGGTACCACCATCTCACGATTTGATTCATCTAATTGTCTGGAAAATTTCTACCGTGTTCCTCTATGAATTGGGATAATTACTCGATGAGAGACTCTCTAGGATCATCGTTTCCTACCTTGTATGTTGATTGCTCTGACTAGTATTGAATATAGAGAACAATGTCTATTTAGAGAGTTATAGATTGCTAATTTTGTGTGATTTGAGTTTGGTTTTGGTTCTTGATCAATGAACACAAAATTCAAGTACAATTCTCGGAATAAAAGTATTTTCAGAGATCTTCATGGATTTATTAGAGTGGCAGTATATATAGTTGCTATCTGTTGTTAGGAAGCACATACTTTATTATCAACATTTCAAAAATCGAGACAATAAAAATTTCGGTTTCTAAGGTGGAGAAGCATTTATATAGACCAGGAAGTAAATTCGATAAATTTGTTTGTACCTGCAGTTTCTCAAGTACTCCATGCCTCAGCACGAAACCGAGGTTCTCTCGGCGGTTCGTACCCTGATGCTTACGATAAAAGAGAAAGATCTTCACTCTGTGAAGTCCGGTACATGTAACGCGAGTTGCATCAGGTTTTACCTCGCAAAGCTCTTGAGACTTTCCGGATATGATGCTGCTGTTTGTTCAGCAAGATGGCAAGGCGGTGGCAAAGTTCCTGGTGGTAAGTTTTCGCCTCTAAATTCCGACTTATACATGTTTTTTGTTTTTTTGCATACAAAATTCTTGAAGATTGATTGTTTTTTCATGAAACTGCAGGAGACAATGAGTTCATAGATATCATACTGAGTGACATTGCTGTTGGGCAAGACGACCGTTTGATTGTCGACATTGATTTCAGAAGTCACTTTGAAATCGCAAGAGCCGTAGATTCTTACCAACGGATAATGGAATCACTCCCGGTGGTCTACGTAGGAACGGTTGCAAGACTGAACCAGTTCCTACAAGTAATGGTCGATGCAGCTAAATTCTCCTTGAAGCAGAACTCAATGCCGTTGCCTCCATGGAGATCGATGAACTACCTGCAATCCAAATGGCTTTCGCAGCACAAGAGGCATCTCGGACCAATCGATCAAGAAGGACCCGGAATGTTCTTACCGGGATTGCACAGACAGTGTGCTGAGAATTTAAAGAGGCTTCAGTCCGCTCTACACGCAGAACAAGAGGCCGAGAGAGTCGTGAAGAAGAAGAGCGGTTTTAGCCGCAGGGTCAAACCGGAGAGGATGAGGATTCATGGGGCTCGTGCTCCTTGAGAGTTTGTACAGATGTTTTTTTGGGAGGCATCAAGAGGCCAAAGAATTTTGCTCTGTTGAGTTTTTTTTTTGCTGAGTGTAATATTTTTGCGGCTGAGTCTTTTATATACGGATTCATTTGGGGTTACAATAATACTAGCCAAGGTTGTAGGCTTTATACGAAGAAGATAATATACGAAAGTAATAATACGTCAGGTTCCATTATAGTTTACTTCAGTTGTATGTTTCGCCATTGGGATCGTTTGTTCGTTCTACAATAATCAAATCACTGTTATGATCTTTTTTTTTCAATATCACACCAACATGGTATATGTATGCTTTCTGGTTCAGTCGATTATTTTAATTATGGACTATCTATTATGGAGACAATTGAATGGTAGATGTATACATATGATCTACCTCTTTTACAAAGCAAAATTTATTGTGTACATATATTTGTATTTGTATTTTTTTTTTTTGAACCTATATATATTTCTGTATTATACACCTCCATTCAATGTTCACGATTTCTTTCCGACCGGTTCTTCTATATAAACATCACATTTCACAGAATCTTACATAGAATAAAACTCCACGTGCTTACCATTTACATCTAATTTCTACTTAAAAGTTAAAAATCACAAGACTCTTAATACCATTCAATGTTCACGATTTCTTTCCGACCGGTATTGTATTATATCATTCAATGTTCACGATTTCTTTCCGACCGGTTCTTGTATATAACATCACATTTCAGAATCTTATATAGAATAAAACTCCACGTGCTTACCATATACATCTAATTTCTACTTAAAGGTAAAAATCATGACTTTTAATACCAGTGAATTTTATTACAAAATTGGTTAAAAATGGAAAAAAGATTGATCACCATTATTTAGTATAAATACAAACATATTCTTAGCCTAATGTTATTATTCAAACGCTTTTTTCCAAACAAAGCCATGGCTAAAACTCCAACGTTTTTCTCTCCCCCTTCACTCCTCCTAGTCTCCGCCGTGATCTTCCAACTCTCAGCTGTGACTTCCGCCATAGGTATCAACTATGGAACAGTAGGGAACCTTCCCCCGCCGCAACAAGTGGTAGAATTCATCAAAACAAAGACCACTATCGACGCTGTCAAGATCTTTGATGCTAATCCCGACATCCTCCGAGCCCTTGCAGGAACTGGAATCGACGTCACCATTATGGTCCCTAACGATCGCATCCCGGGGATGGCTCACGTTGAAAATGCTCGTCAATGGGTCGCTGCCAATGTCTTGCCATTTCACCAGCAGGTCAAGATCAAATACATTTGTGTTGGGAACGAGATTCTTCTCACTAATGACAATAACTTCATCTCAAATCTTGTACCGGCGATGCAAAGTCTTTACGAAGCTTTGAAAGCTTTCGGTATCTCAAATATGAAGGTCAGTTTCAAGTCACTATATATATCAACCATATTATTTGTCAACAATATGTTTAATTTATGCCAGTTTGAATCCATGATTAATGGTGACGTAAGAACGACACTAACACAAACCAGTAGATTAGTTCCATGTTTTATTTATTAGATAATAATATTTTATATATACTAGCTAGCTTTGAAATAAATAGTGTTATTTGTTATTTATGAAAAATAAGATGTACAACTTATTATTATAGATTGATAAGTGCAAATGTTTCGAACAAAAAAAAAAAGATAAGTGCTAATGTAAAACTACGTAATTTGTTTCTAGGTGACAACTCCACATGCGTTTACCGTAGGCTTTAACCAAAATGCACCAAGCCAGAGCAAATTCAACGACGATCAAAAAGACTTTTTTGCTCAGATCTTGAAGTTCAACCGTCAAGCCAAATCCCCATTCATGATCAACGCCTACCCATTTTTCATGACGGACGCGAGCAATGTAAACTACGCAATGTTTGATTCGTCACATGCTATAATGGATGCTAACACAAACCACACATACACCAACATGTTCGACGCAGTGATGGATGCAACTTACTCAGCTATGAATGCTCTCGGCTATGGAGACGTAGATATCGCCGTAGGGGAAACCGGTTGGCCTAGCGTTTGCGAGGCATCATGGTGCACGCCT
>JAHZTW010000001.1:42915143-43227439 GCA_020283515.1 Alliaria petiolata
ATTTATAGCAAACCATCTAGATAACATACTATTTTGATTCACCATTATAGCATGAATCATTATCAAATGATCCTTTTTAGGTGGTTTGAACAATATAAATAATCTTCAAAAGACATATGTGAAAAGAAACAATTTTTGATAATTGAAAAGACGCAACCACAAATAGCATTTATTAGATTAAAATTGGAATTCTAAAAAATACGAATAACAATTTTGAAAAGACACAACTTTTTGAAGGACAATTGGCATTTATTCAGATTGTTATTATAGATAGATACTAGCTAGCTTTGGAATAAATAGTGTTATTTGTTATTTATGATAAAAAAAGATGTACAAAACTTATTATTATAGATTGATAAGTGCTAATGTAAAATTACGTAATTTGTTTCTAGGTGACAACTCCACATGCGTTTACCGTAGGCTTTAACCAAAATGCACCAAGCCAGAGCAAATTTAACGACGATCAAAAAGACTTTTTTGCTCAGATCTTGAAGTTCAATCGTCAAGCCAAGTCCCCATTCATGATCAACGCCTACCCTTTTTTCATGACGGACGCGAGCAATGTAAACTACGCAATGTTTGATTCGTCACAAGCTATAATGGATGCTAACACAAACCACACATACACCAACATGTTCGACGCAGTGATGGATGCAACTTACTCAGCTATGAATGCTCTCGGCTATGGAGACGTAGATATCGCCGTAGGGGAAACCGGCTGGCCTAGCGTTTGCGAGGCATCATGGTGCACGCCTCAAAACGCTGCAAACTACAATATCAACATCATCAAGCGTGCGCAGAACATAGGCACGCCTCTTATGCCTAACCGCCACATCGACATCTTCATATTCGCATTGTTCAACGAGGATGGTAAACCCGGTATACGTGAGCAAAACTGGGGGCTATTCAAACCGGATTTTACTCCGGTTTATGATGTTGGGGTCCTACGAGGAGGCGGTGGTACTGGTACACCAAGCAAAAGAGGGAAGTGGTGTGTGGCGAAAGAAGAAGCGACAAACACACAGCTTCAAGCGAATATTGATTGGGTGTGTAGCCAAGCAGGTGTCGACTGTAAGCAAATCTCACCCGGTGGCATATGTTTTGACAACAATAACACGAAGTCACAAGCTTCCTTCATCATGAACGTTTATTACCAGAGCAAGGGCTTCTCCGAAGAAGCTTGTAATTTCAGCGGGAGTGGCTCCGTCACTACTACAAATCCAAGCATTAGCACATGCGTCGTACCAAATGGGTAAGATTGATCGTACGAAGAAGATAATATACGAAAGTAACACGTCAGGTTCCATTATATTTTTCCTTAGTTGTATGTTTAGCCATTGGGAGAGTTTGTTCGTTCTACACATTTTTCTATGTTGGTTATTTTTTTTGTTTTGTTATCGTTTGTTGGATTACCAGGAATACGATAAATAAACCAGATCATTTTTTTTTTCAGTTTCACTTTCACTCCAATATGGTATACTTATGCTATGACTTATCATTTTTGGTTCATTCGATTTTTAGATATGGACTACCTATTCTATACGGAGACAATTGAATGGTAGAGACGTATACACCTAAAATTATCATATACAGACAGAAAGCCCAAAATGATAAGGTCGCCAATGGTTTAGATAGGATATTCCTCCTGACATTGTTAAATTAGCTAAGAGTGAGGCGATTGCTTGTAGTCAATCTCAAGAGTTGGAGCATCCGATGACACTGTTACTCTTTTGATTGACCTGATTTCCGTGCATTATGGTTTACAATGTCATTTTGATGGTTCATGGAAAGAAAGTATTAAGTTCTCTAGCTTAGGTTAAATTTTGTTTTCAGGATGATATATTACTGTGATTGATGGGTGCTAGAGCACTCCATATGAGCCTTTCTCCTCTCCATTTAGAACTAGTGGCTTTGTTTTGATCAGGAAAAAAAATATATATATATATAGTTATTGCTTTCTCAACAGATTGTTTTCTCCACATTTGGCAGAATTTCTGATGTTTGAAAAGTATTTTCATTCCTTCTATTTTTCCATTATTCGACATAATTTAAACTTTAAGGTCGATTGTTTGGTCCCTAGTGCTACATTTTGTTGTCGTAAGTTCTACAAACTACATGTTATTCAAATTTTTTTTGGGCGAGACTGATATAGTGTTAACCAATCATCTTGCCCAGAGAGTTTCTCATCCACAAATAAAAAGACACATCTAATAGAACTACAAAACATATCCAATTATATATTTTCTCTTTATTCAATAAGCCATGAGCAAAATTGCTATAATAAAATTAACAAACATTAACAAACAGTTATAAAGCGTTATCAGAAAATAAACAATCAACACAAATATGAGAAAATAAATAAACCAAAAACAAATATATATGTTAGTTTTGGGCTTCGAAATTCATAATGATAATTTATGGATATGAGACGAAAATAGATATTTTGGGAGAGAAAATATAATTCTCTAAAGGAATTCAATAAACAAAAACATTGGATAATAAATAAACCAAAACAAGGATAGTGTATATGTTAGTCCTGTATATTTTGTGATTTATGACAGTAATTTATAGATATGAGACGAAAATTGATAATTAGGCAGTGAAAAAATAGTTTTCTAAAAAAATCCGATAAAAACGAAACACACCCGCGCGTAGCGCGTATCACCAACATAAATCGGCCTTATCCAAATTCTTTTATTATCCAATTCTGATTAATAAAAGACACATCTAATAGAACATATCCAAAACTTTTTATTATTCAAAAATTTTTGGGACGAAATTGCTATAATTTAAACCAATCTCCAGAGAATTTCCCAATTCACAAATAAATAAAGTCACATCTGGTAAAACATATCCAATTAGATTTTTCCTTTATATTTCCAATAAATCATGTACTTAATATATCATATATGTAAACATAGATCTGCCTTATGATTCAAATAATATAACTACAATAAATTATTTAGTATTGTTTTCAGTAATTCATGAACAAATATGATCTACTTCTTTTATAAAGTAAAATTTATTGTGTACATATATTTGTATTATATCATTCAAGGTTCACGATTTCTTTCCGACCGGTTCTTCTATATAACATCACATTTCAGAATTTTACATAGAATATATCATCTACATCTAATTTCTACTTAAAGGAAAAAATCATAAGACTTTTAATACCAGTGAATTTTATAAAAAAAAAATTGGTTACAAATCAAAAAAAGATTGATCACCATCATTTAGTATAAATACACACATATCCTTAGCCTAGTGTTATTATTCAAACGCTTTCTTCCAAACAAAGCTATGGCCAAAATGCTACCGGTTTTCTCTCCCCCTCTACTCCTCCTTGTCTCCGCCGTGATCTTCCAACTCTCAGCTGTGACTTCCGCCATAGGTATCAACTATGGAACAGTAGGGAACCTTCCCCCGCCGCAACAAGTGGTAGAATTCATCAAAACAAAGACCACTATCGACGCTGTCAAGATCTTTGATGCAAATCCCGACATCCTCCGAGCCCTAGCAGGAAGTGGAATCGACGTCACCATTATGGTCCCGAACGATCGCATTCCAGCGATGGTCCAAGTTGAAAATGCTCGTCAATGGGTCGCTGCCAATGTCTTGCCGTTTCACCAGCAGGTCAAGATCAAATACATTTGTGTGGGCAACGAGATTCTTATGACTAAAGACAATAACTTCATCTCAAATCTTGTACCGGCGATGCAAAGTCTTTACGAAGCTTTGAAAGCTTCCGGTCTCACAGATATGAAGGTCAGTTTCAAGTCACGATGATATCTACCATATTATTTGTCCCAGGTTTTATATATTAGATAATAGTATTTTTATAAATACACTAGTTTTAAAATAAATAGTGTCCTCTTATTTGTTATTATCATAGATTAACAAGATGTGCATGAACTTATATATTACTGTAGATTAATATTACGGAAATTTGTTTCTTTCTAGGTGACAACTCCACATGCGTTTACTGTAGGCTATAACAATGATGCACCAAGCGAGAGCAAATTCAACGACGATCAAAAAGATTTTTTTGCTAAGATCTTGGAGTTCAATCGTCAGGCCAAGTCCCCATTCATGATCAGCGCCTACCCTTTTTTCATGACGGACGCGAGCAACGTAAATTACGCAACATTTGGTTCGTCACATGCTATAATGGATGCTAACACACACCACACATACACCAACATGTTCGACGCAGTGATGGATGCAACTTATTCAGCTATGAATGCTCTCGGCTATGGAGACGTAGATATCGCCGTAGGGGAAACCGGTTGGCCTAGCGTTTGCGAGGCCGCATGGTGCACGCCTCAAAACGCTGCAAACTACAATCTCAACATCATCAAGCGTGCGCAGAACATAGGCACGCCTCTTATGCCCAACCGCCACATCGACATCTTCATATTCGCATTGTTCAACGAGGATGGTAAACCCGGTATACGTGAGCAAAACTGGGGGCTATTCAAACCGGATTTTACTCCGGTTTATGATGTTGGGGTCCTACGAGGAGGCGATGGTAATGGTACTATCCGTCCACCAAGCGACAGTGGGAATTGGTGTGTGGCGAAAGAAGAAGCGACAAACGCACAGCTTCAAGCGAATATTGATTGGGTGTGTAGCCAAGCTGGTATGGATTGTAAGCAAATATCACCCGGTGGCGTATGTTTTGACAACAACAACATGAAGTCACGAGCTTCCTTCATCATGAACGTTTATTACCAGAGCAAGGGCTTGTCCGAAGAAGCTTGTAATTTCAGCGGGAGTGGCACCGTCACTACTACAAATCCAAGCACTAGCTCATGCGCCCACCAAGAAGGAGGCGGTACTAGCGGTACACGTCCACCAAGAAGGAACTGGTGTGTGGCGAAAGAAGAAGCGACAAACGCACAGCTACAAGCGAATATTGATTGGGTGTGTAGCCAAGCTGGTATCGACTGTAACCAAATCTCACCCGGTGGCGTATGTTATGACAGCAACAACATGAAGTCACGAGCTTCCTTCATCATGAACGTTTATTACCAGAGCAAGGGAGGCTCCGAGGAAGCTTGTGATTTCAGCGGGAGTGGCACCGTCACTACTATAAATCCAAGCAGTGGCACATGCGTCGTGCCAAATGGGTTAGGTGGATCGTATGTGGGAAGTAGTAGCGGTACAGGTACTCGCGGTACTAGCGGTACACGTTCAACAAGAAGGAAAGCGTGTGTGGCAAAAGAAGAAGCGACAGACGCACAGCTGCAGGCGAACATTGATTTTGTGTGTCGCCAAGCTGGTCTCGAGTGTACGCATATCTCACCCGGTGGCATATGTTAAGACAACAACAACATGAAGACACGAGCTTCTTTCGTCATGAACGATTATTACCAGAGCAAGGGCTGCTCCGAGGAAGCTTGTGATTTCAGCGGCAGTGGCACCGTCACTAGCATAGATCCAAGCAGGGATGCAAACAGTGGCACATGCGTCACCACTATAAATCCATACAGTAGCACATGCGCCGTACAAGATGGATCGTACGTGGGAAGTAGTAGTAGTGTAAATGCACCGAGGAGGAGCAACTTGGTGACGAAATGGTGTGTGGCAAAGCCAGAGACGTCAGGGACACAACTCCAAGCAAATATCGATTGGGTGTGCAATACACAAGGTATCGATTGTAAGGCGATCTTCCTTGGCCGTGACGGGTATTGTGCCAATGAAGCGTTGAAGACGCGAGCCACGTTCGTGATGAGCGCTTATTTTCTGAGCAATGGTCTCGATCCGTCCGCCTGTGAATTCAACGGTAGTGGCATCGTCTTTACCACCAACCCAAGCACTTACTCGTGTTTCATCTCCGGCATTCCCGGAATGCTCTGAGAAATGTTTCGTTAGAGTTTTTGTGTTATTTATTCAGAATGAGCAAACTTTTGTAATCTGTTCAGAAAATACAAATCTGTCATATTTACAAAATAAATAGAACTAGTCTATTACATACCCATTAAAATAATTAGGTTCATATATTTATAATTATAATCTCTTAGCGAATAAACATTTTCATTTTAATTTTTGTTCCCGTTATATCCATGTATATGATTATTAGCCATGTAAATTGTAGTATGTATATTTCTTTTGATTCTAATTGTTAAAAGTAAAATGTTTGGTTTATCGATCTTGTACAACGTCAAAACGTATACGGACGTATATTCGGTTTGTTCAGAAGAACCATTGCTTAAAAATTAATACAGAACCGAACGATACCCGGTTAAGCTCTGAACAAAAAGTCAAAACAAAATGACTTAACCTCAAATTAAGCTCTGCATTTTATTTATGAAATTAGGGTTTGAATCATCTTACAGTTACAATTAGCCAGCCATACAGAGGTTATACAGTGCTTTACACTTCACGGATTAAATTATTAAACTTTAGCTTTCTTCCTTATTCTTCACGGATTCATTCGATCTCTATTCTTCTCTCTATCTCCCTTGTGAAGCAAAACAGATCTAAAATCTGGGGAGCAGCAATGGAATTTCTGGTTACAGTCGCGGAACTCGGCCTCTCGCTGCTGCTGATCGTCTTATCGGGCGTCGTTTTTGAAGCTTGGAGAAGGAGACACAGTAACATGTACAATTTACTTTCATTTCTCCGAATTTCCGATTTGCCTTTTCTCTTTCTAGGCTTCTGTTACTGTATCTTATCCTAATTTATTTCATTTTGGATATTCCCAGTTCTGTTGAGACCGTGATTACAATCGAGGATCCGAAATCCTTAAAACAGGTATCATTTGATTCATTTCTCGTTTCGGATTAATTTTCTGGGATTTGCTGGTATAGTGTGGCAAAGAACGACGGTAGTTAAAAAAATTCAGCTGTTATAGTTAGTGGAGCTTAGATTCCCTTGAGAAAGTTCTTGCATTGGCGATTTGGGTACTTGATTCGTGTTGCGCTAGTGTGTTTATGACGATAGCTTTGACATTATGTAGGAGATTTTTCCAACCACTTGTGTGTCGAAATTAGCTCTGTTTTTTTATAACTTTCTTCGAGTGCTGAAGCTTCACATTCAGCTGCTATGAAACGCTGAATCCACACATAAATCAGCGCTTTGTTTTGTCAATCATGACGAGCTTGATCGAGGAATCCGTTTTTGGCTTTTCCTGAACCTGTTTTTTCAAACTTTTATCTTCAGATTCCATGCCCTCATATCTCCGACCCTGCAGAGAAGTATCTGTCACTAATAGTTCCGGCATTTAACGAAGAGCAGAGACTTCCTGCCGCTCTTGAGGAAACAATGGGGTAAGTTGAAAATATTTTCACTTGTCGCCCTTTTGTTCTGAATTGTGTATCTGCTTCCATTTGTGAGAAGTTTGCTTCTCTTGCAAAACAACAGCACAAGTCTTATTTATGCACACTACAGAGCTATAATTGTAAATTCGCCTGTGATTTGCAGTTACCTTCAAGACCGTGCATCACGGGACAAGAGTTTTTCTTTTGAGGTTAATAGTTTTCCGTTCTTCTGTTTTATCTCTTTTTAGCATATTAAAGGTTGATTCTGGACTTAGATATATTCTTATTATTGTGAATATGTATGAGATTTTCAGATTTCTTGTCCCTAATATTAATTCACCTAGCTCTATCAGAAACAAGTAATGCTCACAACTGACTTGTCTATCAATATAAACTATCCACTCATGCTAAGTCGCTCAATTTGTCTTCATTGTATTAATATGCATCAATGGAGTAAAAGTTTTTTTTTCCTATTTCTAGGTGGTTATTGTTGATGATGGAAGTGTTGATGGAACAAAAAGAGTAGCTTTTGATTTCGTTAGAAAGTACACAGTTGACAACATAAGGGTTATACCCCTTGGGAAGAATCAAGGGAAAGGAGAAGCTATCAGAAAAGTGAGTCCAACTCGTAGTCGCATGCAACTCTATTTATTTATTCTATGTGACTGATTAAGACAGTATACTTGCCATTTCATTCTAAAAACGAAATAATTAATCGAAGCTTTCTACTTTTTGAAAGCATTAAATAGGGAATGATGCATTCGCGTGGTGAGCTACTTCTCATGTTGGATGCTGATGGAGCAACCAAAGTAACAGACCTAGAAAAACTTGAAAACCAGGTTTGACTAAATTTTGGCTATTGAAATTTCGGACAATCTGAAAAATGTGTTACAAATTTCCTGATCTCCTATAGCCTCTCAGATCCATGCAGTAGCCAGAGAAGAGAATTCAATAAGAGATCCAGCATCAAAGCATAAGGATTTCAGAATAGGTGATGTGCAAGTATCCGCATTTGGTTCTCGTGCTCATCTTGAGGAGAAAGCTCTTGCTACAGTTAAGTTTTGCAAACATCTGTGGTAGATAAAGTATCATTCTTTATCTACGTACACACACACAGATGCATGTACATCTACATGTAATAAGTGTCTTGGATGTATGTGCTAATTGACTTCAGTCTGTCAATTTCAGAGGAAATGGTATCGCAACTTTTTGATGAAGGGTTTCCATCTTGTGGTTCTGATGGCCGCTGGTTCTGGAATTCGGGATACACAGGTGGCTATTTTTATTTATTTATCTCATTTGTTGTTTCCTTGTGCAGTCGAAATTGCCTGAGTTTCTCCGGGACATTTTCTTGACCAATAACAATAACACTAAACATCGCTTTTTTTTCACAGTGTGGCTTCAAGATGTTTACTAGAGCTGCTGCTAGAAGACTTTTCACAAACATCCATCTGAAAAGGTATGTAAAAAATGAACTGATGATGATGATGATGTATTGGCAGTAGAAACATCAATAAGAGTTTATATCCCATCCCTGCGCAGGTGGTGCTTTGATGTTGAGTTGGTGTTTCTGTGCAAGCGTTTCAATATTCCGATGCTTGAGATCTCTGTGAACTGGTCTGAAATTCCCGGGTCTAAAGTCAGTATGTTGAGCATTCCAAACATGCTCTGGGAGCTTGCTTTAATGTCTATGGGATACAGAACAGGAATGTGGAAGATCCATCACGCATGAGACATATCGACAATATACATAGCGCCATTTTCCTCTTGGGAAACAAAAAGAAACTGCAGAGAGGATATAGTTTTGATGTCTCTGATCAAGCAACGGTGACGATATAGGAAAAAACTTGTTGGGTCTTCCTTTCAATAGATGTAATGTGATGAAACTACAACAGCTCTCGGTTTTATTGGTTTTAATAATAATTCTCAGACATTCCAATGACTATGCTCTCTACTCTTGAGTTTTCACCATGCCATGAATTAAAGACTCTACATTTAAGTACAAAAAAATCTCATAGCTAAGAAATTCTAAAACTTCCAACTTCAAGCTAAAACGATCATTTTAATAAAATTTATTTCAAAAAGTTAAGGTTTCAAATTAATAATATACAGAACAAATTAAGAGGTTTGAAATTTTAAAAATACTGTATTTAACAATTTTTACCTATAAACCGCCAAAAACTTGTAATTCAACATCGTCGCCGGTGAAATGCCAATGACCTGCACTGCGCTCCTCCGTATGCTCCGGGAATGTAAGAATCTCCGGTTTCTTCTTCAAGTTCACGGCAGCTTGATCGTCTCAGGGCTTAAACCCCATAACCAGCTCGTAAACGCTTACTCTCTCTTCCAAAGATCGGACCTTTCTCGCATCATCTTTGATTCAGTTCGAGACCCAGGCGTTGTCTTGTGGAATTCCATGATCAGAGGATACACGAGAGCCGGGTTGCACAGAGAAGCCCTCGAATTCTTCGGGTACATGTCAGAGGAGAAAGGTGTGGATCCAGATAAGTACACCTTCACTTTTGCTTTGAAGGCCTGCGCCGGAGCTATGGACTTGAAGGAAGGTTTACGCATACATGATTTGATCGCCGATATGGGTTTTGAGTCTGATGTTTATATAGGGACTGCTTTAGTTGAAATGTATTGTAAAGCTGGCGACTTGATTTCTGCTAGACAAGTGTTCGACAAAATGCCTGACAAAGATATCGTTACTTGGAACACTATGGTTTCCGGGTTGGCCCAAAACGGATGTCCCGGCGAAGCCTTGCGGTTGTTTCGTGATATGCATTTGAGAAGTGTTGACATTGATCATGTAAGTCTGTACAATCTGATCCCTGCGGTTTCAAAGCTAGAGAACAACGACGTGTGCAGATGTCTACATGGATTTGTGATTAAAAAAGGATTTGCCTCTGTTTTCTCAAGTGGGCTGATCGACATGTACTGCAAATGCGAGGATCTATATGCTGCTGAGTGCATTTTTGAACAAGTGTTGAGCAAGGATGACTCTTCATGGGGCACAATAATGGCAGCTTATGCACAAAATGGGTCCTTTGAGGAGGTATTGAAGTTGTTTAACCTGATGAGAAACTATGGTGTTAGAATGAATAAAGTAGCTGCAGCAAGAACTCTTCAAGCTGCTGGATGTGTAGGGGACTTAGAGAAAGGGGTTGGAATTCATGAATGCGTAGCACAAGAAGGAATGATGGGTGATGTCTCGGTTGCAACTTCTCTTATGAGTATGTATTCCAAATGTGGTGAGTTGGAGATAGCGGAACAACTGTTCATGAATCTTAAAGATAGAGATGTCGTTTCTTGGTCTGCCATGATTGCTTCGTTTGAGCAAGCAGGTCATCACGACGATGCTCTTTCTTTGTTTAGGGATATGATGAGAGTACATGTCAAGCCTAATGCTGTAACTTTGACAAGTGTGCTTCCGGCTTGTTCAGGAATATCCGCCTCTAGATTAGGTAAGAGCATACATTGCTATGCTATAAAGGCTGATGTTGAGTCTGAGTTGGCAACTGCCACAGCTATTATTTCAATGTATGCCAAAAGTGGTCTCTTTTCTCCTGCGCTCAAAGCTTTTGAAAGACTGCCGATTAAAGATGCTGTAGCATTTAACGCTCTAGCACAAGGGTATATACAGATTGGTGATGCCGCTAAAGCATTTGATGTGTACAATAAGATGAAGTTACATGGAGTATGCCCAGACTCTGGAACTATGGTTGGTTTGCTTCAAACTTGTGCACTCTCTAGTGACTATGATCGAGGTTCTTGTGTCTACGGGAAAATTATAAAGCAAGGGTTCGATTCAGAATGTCACGTGGCACATGCTCTTATCGATATGTTCACCAAATGTGACGCCCTCGCTGCAGCAAAATCCTTGTTTGACAAGTGTGGATTCGAGAAAAGTGCTGTATCTTGGAATGTAATGATGAATGGGTTCTTACTCCATGGCCAAGCCGAAGAGGCTATTGCTGCTTTTCGTCAGATGAAGATTGAGAAATTTCAGCCAAATATAGTCACATTTGTTAACCTCTTACACGCAGCAGCACAATTAGCAGCGTTGAGAGTAGGAATGTCTGTTCAAGCCATTCTCATCCGGTTTGGATTTTGTTCCCACACAGCCATAGGAAACAGCCTAGTTGATATGTATGCGAAATGTGGAATGATCGAGTCTTCCGAGAGATGCTTTATCAAGATAAGAAACAAAGACATGGTTTCATGGAACACTATGCTATCTGCTTACGCAGTCAGTGGTTTAGCAAGCTGCGCGGTCTCACTCTTCTTGTTTATGAAAGAAAAGGAACTCAAGCTAGACTCTGTTTCCTTCATCAGCGTTCTTTCAGCTTGTAGACACGCGGGGTTAGTTGAAGAAGGGAAACGAGTGGTCAAGGAAATGGAAGAGATACACAAGATGGAACCGGAAGTTGAACATTACGCGTGTATGGTTGATCTCTTAGGGAAGGCTGGTTTGTTTGGCGAAGCTGTGGAAATGGTGAGAAGAATGAGAGTGAAAGCAAGTGTAGGGGTGTGGGGAGCTCTGTTGAGTTGTTCAAGAATGCATTGTAATTTGTGGTTAAGTAATGCTGCATTGTGTCAGCTTGTTAAGCTTGAGCCATTAAATCCTTCTCATTATGGTCACGACCGGAGATTAGGAGATGCTAATGATGGATCAAGAATCAAGAAAATTCCTGCTTGTAGTTGGATCCAAGTTTAAGAATACCTTTATTTTTTTGGTAATTCTTCTTGGAAGGCCTTGCAAAGAGGGGAGGCCTTGAAGGACGACCATGATGCATTCACGGTTGTTATTGGAAGCAAGACTTGAGTGCTTGAAGGAGAAGACACTGCTGATGCGAATGTTAAAGACATAACCATCGACTCTTTTTCCGTCTCTGCTCTGAGGTAATAAACTTTTGAAGAATGCATCTGTCAAGATATTATCACATGGATAAAGGCATGGGAATGGAATGGGGAAGTCTACTGTTAAAGCTTTTAGCATGGAGAAAGATTCCAGTTCCGAAGAATATTGATGTTGAGCAAGAGCGCTCTGGATGCAGTTGTTTCTTCTGCCAATGAAGAGTTGGTTAAGGTAAGAGAAGAGGTTGCAGCTCTGCAGAATTCGTGTTGTGGTGACAAGGCTGATGGAGAAGATGATGATTCTGGAACTGTACGAGAGGCTACAGATCATAGAGTTTATTAGGCAGTATTATTGTCTTTGCATATGTATCTCTCAATCAATTGTCTCTACTAGTAGTATATCATAGAGTGTCTACACAAAGGCAGAATAAACAAGCAATGTTGGCAAGCCCAAACTATCTTACACAACATTTTGTCATTTCAAACCGGGAAACAGGGAAACATAACATCTTCATTCATCTTCATATGAGAGACCTTCCTTTGATTTGATTTCGCTCCGAGTTTGCATTTCACTCAGCAGCAGCAGCCTGTCAACGCATAGTTCACAGTAACTCATATTAACTTGCTAACTCTTTCTTTGGTATAAAAACATTCAGCTACATACGCATATTTTGAACAAGCAAGCTAACTCTTAAGAGTACCTGGTTAAGAGGATTATCTGGCGATTTTTTCCACATCTTCCATATCAAGTCCTTGTACTGAGTGTGAGTAAGACCTGGTTTCTCCTCCTTCAGCCTTGGGAATTCAGCTTCTTCAAAGGCCTAAACCACAATTATAGCAACTAAGCATGTTGATCCACCACTATCGTGATCAAACAGTTATCATTTCAACGACCGAGGCTCTCCTAAGAAGCAATGAGAAGGTAGAAGCAAAGGGCACAAGAGATAACCTTAAACGAAGCCTTGAGCCTTTTTTCAGGGTGCCGATCAACGGGCAGGTTATCTGACACAGTGATCCTTGCGAGGGCCTCGTCGACGCTATGGGCCTCGATGAGGGAATCATCTCGATTCGTATTGGTCACCAACACCATCTTTTCGTACTCCTCCTCCCCTGCCAAGCGGCTCTGTTTCTTCTTAGAGTCTTCCGCTTTCTTCGCCAGAGCCACCCGCTCCTCCTCGCGCCTTCGGAAGAGCTCCGCCTCTGTGACCTTGGCCGGGACCGGCGCGGAGACGCGATTCATCTTCTTGTCCGGCTTTTTCAGAGCCTTCTCCAGCTCCATCTCCTCCTGCTCAGCCAGACGCCGCGCCTCCGCTTTCTTAGCGGCAGCCTCCGCCTTCTTGTCCGCCTCCTCCTCCCGTTTCTTCGCCGCCTTAGATTTCGGACCCTCCGCCTCGCGCCAGTATTGCTCCTCCTTCTCCCGAGTCTGGCGATCCTTCTGCTCGGCCTCGGCCGCATTTTTCCGGGATTTGGCGACCTCCGCCTTGCTGTTCACACCCATCTTCTTCGGCATCTTCGTCGCTAGGGTTAATTGATCTCGTGAATCGATTGATGGATGATCTTTTACAATAGAGTTTTTCTTTTACAATCCTTCTTTAGATTGATTGATGATCTTTTACAATAGAGTTTTTCTTCTTACAACGTAAATAGACCTCAAACGTAAGTAAATGCAATAACTGTTCATTGGCCCAACCAGGCCCAATAAAAGCCTAAAACGAGACCTTGAATAATCAGTGAGACCAATTACTTGTTTTATTGTGTCATCTGACAAAGTTTGTGTATGATGATTATTATATTGAGCAGTTTGGGTACATTGTCTTGACAACATCAGAATGGATCGTGTGATCTTTGTATCTGAATTCCTTTCAACACATGGCTTTTGAATGGGAATGTATGTCTGATAGAGGGCATGGCTTTAAATCATTCTACACAAAAAAAACTATTAAATCATATATTTAGATTAATTATAAAAAAAATTAATACCATTTTAGAAAAGAAAAAAAAATCTTCCAACACAAATTTTATAGGGTCAAAAATATAATTCGAAGACAGACAGGTCAAAAGTATAATCGTATTCACTTGAGCCTTTTCAAAAACTGTATTTCCAAAAATTCCCATCGACTATGTTCCCTCTTCTGATTGTGCTTAGCTATAGGGGAAAAAACAAGAAGAGTCGTTTTCATATTTCAATCCAGAGTGATTCCTTTCTTTCCGGCTTCTTCTTCGATCTCAATGCCTCTCTTCTCTTCTATACTTGTAGATACACACCGATAACATCTCCATAGCTTCACAGACATTGGATATACAGACAAAGCTTTACTCAGGAATCTCTCAGCTCTTGTATTGAAACCATTGATACTGCTCAATATTTCTCCAGCCTCTACCCATATATACTCAGGAGCTACTGGCATGGCACAATAAATCGTACTCACCAGATTCAGACCTGCCCAGAAATGAATACCCGAGGAACTGGAACCCCAAGGTGTCTCTTCTTTCCTTAACAGCTTACTTACAGACAAAGCCAGCGGGTAATTGCAAGGAACCAACCCTAAGATTGTTTCCACAAAATCCACAACTTCCTTTTGCTTGCTCAGCTTCTCGGGTACAAGAGATGGTCCGTGCCATGCTTCAAGAACCGCATTTACCACCAAGAGTTCAGATGAAACTGGAGCAAGTAGGTTAGTAACTAGCTTCCTCACTCTTGGTTTCTCAGCGCTGTTGCTTATGAATCTCCAAGATAGTGGCTCTTTTACAGGTAAAGCACTTGCTCGATCCAAATAAGAGCTGAGTAATCTCAATTGTAGGTTGATTGAGAATTCACCCGTTGCTTGCAACTCATTAATTAGCTGCAACACAGCATGTTCTCTCAGACAATGCATAAAATGCTCTGGAGCTGTAGCATTCAATGCTTGGTCAATGGCCGACCGAGCACCAATCCAGTTACTTTGCAGTAGATTATGGAGAGAGAGATTAAGATATCCAAACATCTCATCCACCTGATCCGATGCAACAACATTCAGATCTGATAAAGCTGATTTCCGAAAACTTTCGTCACCACCTTCTTCATTAGCCACTACTGTCTTTTTTTTACAGGACAATACATCCCATACAGACGCATACCAACGGGACATGAGTTCCCTTGCCGAGTTGTAGCTTCCTCCTTGCAAAGCAAATTCAGCGTACTGATTCCAAATCCATTGTGTGCCTGAAGCCTCTTCTGGTTCCTGCTTGAGAAGCTCTTCAAAACCAGACGACAATGTTTCCTTTGACTCATTTCGTTTCATCCTAGCTGCGAACAGTTTGAGCTCTAAGCAAGCTGGGTAGAGTTCAACTGATGCCTTCACAATGTCCCTACATTTTTCTAACTCATCAACTGCAATCATAAACAGGGCGTGGTTCAGAGCGAATAGCCCAGCAGTTCTCTCTTGTGTTTTGTTTTCCGACGACCCATCGCTAGTGCAAAGTTCTTCTGAACGCATCCCTTTATCAAATAGTCTGAGAGCCATCTGCTTCAGATCGCCTACCAAATTAACCGAAGGCCATTCTATTTCTAGTAGTTCATTCTCCATCTCAAGTCGTTGGACAACGGAATCAGGCAGCTTCCTGTAAATAACTAAGTACACACAACAAATCCAGAACACACATTTGTCAGAATATGTTAAGCATGTCAGAATGTGAGACATCATTGAAAAGTCAGGGTCATCAGAAACTGCTGCTGGAGCCTGAAGCTTGGATATTCTCTGGATTGCCTTTGAAACATTCCCAGAAATGCACAAAAGGTTGAACATCTGCAACAAAAGATCTAATATGCACGCGCTGGCATGATTCCTGTCAATGGACCCAGATGCATGGTTGCAGAGCGCCGAGAGGGCAGCATCATATGCAATTAATTGATCGTTAAGTTGTCCTCGACTGTTGATGTACATAAGCCATATTACGTATGATCCGCTACATAGTTTGACCTGAAAAGTTAAAAAGTTATCCCATATAAACCAGGCTGCAAAACTGTGAAGCATTCCACAGAAAAGATTTAAAAAAAAAAAAATTAACAACTAATTCAGACAACGGACTGAAAAAGATGAAGATATGCCCAGACATCCATATATAAATTTGAAAACTGTAAAACACTACGAGAAACCAGTGCCACCAAGTTAGATTAATTTGACTGTATCACAATCATCACACGTGTGGCTATGTAAATGCAGGCAATATCGTGACAGGGGATAACATACCCCAAAAGAAAACATATCTCTCCCATCTGATCCTTCATATGTATAGTAGATCAGGAGATAAACAATCCAAAGAATCTCAGAAGTTGGATCACCTTCAAGACATCGTGAAAGAACAGAAAGGGCCTGAAAAAAGGGCCACCAGAATTAGAACGAGAGCTAAATTGGATACTACACAGTATTGACAGGAATCAAACAACATTGCCTGGATCAAGCCTTCAGACTGGTCAACTTCCCGACAGAAAATAATAAGAGCCATTTCCATGGATTCAACAGCAGCATCTGAACCTTGTTTAAGGAGATTCTACGAATGCACCAAGCAGGTCAGTGCAAGATGGTATTAAGAACATCAATAAAAGAATGCGGCATGGGTCAGATCTGCAGCTAGCTATTAGCATAATTAAAGGTTAAATAAAGAGAAAACATAGACAAACCATTATGCTATGTTTAATCCCGAAGTATGATGAGTGTGTTCTTGGATTTCCTAGGACCTCAATTCGACCTTCATTTTCCCTTGCGGGTATATTCTTGCAAAGCGAGTTTGACGAGGCCAGGCAGACACTAAAGTGCTTCCACCATATCTGCCCATGTCTTTGAGCCAGAACAGACTCGTAAGACCACGAATCAACCTTCATCGTATCCAAGCAGACAAGATAAGTTGGTGCAATCCCCGCATCAAAAATCTGGGATCCTCTCGAAGAATTATGTTTCTTCTGATGTAAACTTGACCCATCATTACCATCTGCAACACCAACAAATTAAGAATTCTGGCAAAGAAAAATATCATTTCAAGAATTATGAAATACACATTTTTGGCCGTACCAGGAGGATCATTTAGACACTGATGCAAACTGTCATCAGAGAAATCCTTGAAATGTTGCCAAGAACATTCATCATTATTGCACCTTCCACGTAACTCGTACATGCAGAGAGGCCGAAAAGGGTCCATCTTCAAATTAGAGGTGTAGAAGCCAATTTTTTTCCCATATACTGGAGTTTCGGTCAAGCTGCTACATTGTCTATCATCACTGTATAGGCTATACGACTTGTTTTGAAGTGTATGTTCTGGTCCCAGAGACGTAATGGAAGACCCAGGGACCTTTAGATGATTAATTGTGCTTCGAAATAAAGGGCCTGGCCAAGTTACAGATGATAAAAGGTCATCCTCTGGTGAAATCATATGGGACTCCATATCTACAGATGGTTGAAAATTCAGCGAATTTTCCTTGATTGCGTGCTGTTCAACTGGTGGTTCAGAGGGACTTCCTTGCAGTTCATTGGTGCCTCGCTCTGAAACTAAAAACAGGAAGACGTGTTTAAAGAAAAGCAAAGCACAAGTTCATGCATTTGCTATCAGCAGTTTAGCTCAATCATCTCCAAGAGTAGGAATTGGAAGTAAAATCAGGTAGGTTATAAAATGACCATGCTATTTTTTTCCCTTTCTTAAAAGTGAATGCCCAGCCACAACATTGGACATTTCATAAAATAACTAAAAAAATGCCAATCTATTATAGATAAACTACTCACCTCTAGAATCATTATGCTGATATTTTTCTGAGAGAGGACTACTGCCATCTCTCTGGGTTCGTTCACTTGCAACATCACTTTCATCCCCTCTATCTATCACAGTCTCTCCATTGAAACATGTTCCACCTTTAGATTCTCCCCTCGTACCTAGACGCTCAAATAATTTAGATCTTAATGATGCTTCGATAAGCAAAGATTTCTGATTGCCTAGTGTTTGCTCAAGATTTTCTGCTTGGTGTCCAAGGTTCCCCTCGGTAGATTCATGGTCTACTGGAATTGACTCGTCATCTGGCAAAATGTTTGTATCACTTGATGGGGAGCATAGTCTACTTGCAGTTTGCTTGTTACTGCAAGGCAATCCATCCGAGGTACTAGCATCAAGATCACTGCACGGTTCTGAACCCATATTCTGTCCACTTCGGGAACGAGGTAGAGGATGACTGCCACCATATTCATTGTTATATCTGTGGTTGCTTTCTAGCTGAGTATGCTGAGGGATGTCAGTTTTGGTTGCCAAATCAATGTTTTCAGTGCTATTATTCAAGAAGTGAAACCCAGTTTCAGGGTGCTCATGATGTGTAGAAGACCACAGCAATCTGGTGTCGCGCACAATGAGAGATCCATAGTGAGCGGATAAACTTTCTCTCTTACTGTAAAGTTCTGCACATCTGGCATTTGCCTCGATCAAAGATCTCTGTGCCTTCCTATAAACCTTGAGAGCATTTCTTTCTTCAATTTCACAAAGGCGTTTACATTCTTGTGCTTCCTCCAAATCTCTGTCAAGAGATTCCTCTAGGTTCGTCAAAGATAGCATATCCAGTTGATAATGACCAGGAGCAGTTGTATTTCCCGGGATGTTCTGGAGGCCAGAATTGTTCAAACAAGGCTAAATTGCAAGCAGGAAGACAAAAACAAAAATCAAAATTTAGGATCATGAAATCCTACCAGCCGCCTCAAACTTGTTTAAGGATCTAGAAAAAAACCTGATGGTATCCATTGACTATTTTAAGCAACTGGTCACTTGGCACGCTGCTATCAACATTTTTCATTGTTTCCAGTTCTCTCGAAGTTATATGAACAGGAAGATCTGTCTGGCCAGGTCTTACACCTTCGTAATGATTTGGTTTGCTCTGGAATAAGAAGAAAATACGCTTAAATTGACAAAAATTCTGGCCCAAAACTAGACATAGTTTAATATTCTTAGAGTCAATTATTTTAATTCTAGTAACGGAGAGAAAACAAAAAGATGGTGACACGTACTGTGCTTTTTTGTAAGACACTTGAGCTTGTATTTCCTTCTACAATATGCTGAGATATAACAGGCGGATCAATCTCACCACTGTTACTACCAAGGTCTTTGCAACTAGCATTTGGATTGATACCTACAGAAAACACCAGTGTCGGGTGATAACAGATGTGGGGAAGAATCAAAACACTGAATTCCTTTACCAAGATAGATTTTCTAGTGAAACAGCATAATCAATGTTGGCCTTTAGTCTCACCAGGCAATAGACTTTTACCGATGCCTGGCGCTTTCATCGGTGCAGCAGTAGATGCTGGCACGCTGTAATCAACAACAGGCTGACTTGGGTCATGTCCACTGATTTTTAACCGCTTCTTGGCAGGTTCATTTGATTCTAGCTGTTTACCATCATCAGAAACCATACTGAGTCTCCTTGTTGGACTGATTTTTGGGTTAACAGCATCCTTCTTTGGCTGTGCTGCCTTCAGCTTCAGCTCAGTTTCCCGTCGTGCAATCTGCTGCCTCAAATCATGAAGTTTGTTGCTATTGGGCTCCACATTCTGTTCAGGACGACGTGTATCTTTGCTAACCTTCCTTTCAAAGGTAACGATATTTTTATTGGATTTCATGTCCTTGGCAGATGAAATGTTGGAAACTTTGGAAGTCGCAGCGTGATTAAAGGTGCTAGTGGATGATGCCTTCTTTGTTATTGCTGTGTTATCAATTTGTCTTGGTCCTTTCAATTTTGTTTGTAATGATGTAGACGCGTGTCTATTCCCAGGCATGGTTCCTTTTGGTTGAATCTTTGATATCCGAGTCCGTCCTTTACTATCAGATTCACTCCCACTATCATCATCCGAAAAGTTTATCACAAGGTTGCTGTTGTCGACCCTTACAGGAAATTTCTTCCCATGAATGGCAGCATTAGACACCGTTTGCTTCGTCGTCTCAATTATCCGGCCTCCAGGGTAAGTCAGCTTCAACGGTGTAGCATCAGCAGGTTTAATTAAAGATCCACCATTTCCTGACAAGTCGCAGTAAGAAAAAAAAACGAGTTAGTTTCTTTCATAAGCAACTTCCATTGAGCACAGTTTCGGACGACTTCAATCTATATTTATATTTAAAAGACAGGCTAATCATGCTTCACACGCAACAAAATAGTAACAGAAACACACATTAGTAGTTCTGTACATTGATTTACAATGTGCAGTGACTTTTTGCTCTAATGGTTTGATACTGATCAAGGTCTGTGTACATCTCCAATATCCTCTGTTCTAGAAATATGGCGAAGCAACGGAAGATCATGTAGAGGAAGCAACAACAGACAAAAGACCGATCCAAAACACGAGGTAGATAGAAGCTCAGAGATGATATAAGTCTCCTCTTGCTCATAAATCCCCAGAGCTAATTGCCTGAAGCAGTTGACAAACAATATTTACCAGCTTGACGCCTTTGGATATTTGTGGTTGCCGAAGGAACTGATGCTTGCTCGGTAAGAGGAGCTCTCGTGCTTGTTTGCATTGGTTGTACCTAGAAACAAAATTCTTGAAAACTTTAGGGGTTTCGAATCTCTTAATCAAAAGCATTGTGGCAATGGAAGAACACGAAAGCTTTGAAATCTGATAATCTAACCCTAAGAAATGAGGCATAGAGTCTCTGAACTCGCACAACATATACCCTAAAATCCATAAACCCATGGAATTTGAAACAAGCGAATACAGGCAAACCTAACGAAACACATTGAGAGAAAACACTACATATGTTCACGATGTCAAATCCTGCAACAGAATCCGATGGCCATTACTTGAGAAAAACAAAAAAAAAAGTTGTCCAGATATGAAGATTTAAACGAGGAATAGGTTTGTTCGGCGAGAATAATACCTCGTCTTCGGAGCTGGTGGAGAGCTCGCCTTCTTCTTTTCCGGTAACCGGAGCTTGCTTCCCGGTGCTCGGTGTCGTCATCTTCGCGAATGAATTCCCCACCTAAGATCTCTCACTTTTTCTAATCGAAATATGGTTTTGAGATCGGAAGACGAAGAAGTAGAAGAAGAAAATTTAGCTCTGGACAGTGGCCGCCGATGGAACACGAGCGACACAACGGATACGACTAAAAAAATAATACCCTACCACTTCGCTTTAATTTTTATTTACGCGTTTTTTTTTTTCTTTTCAACTGTTAATTGTTTGTTAATCCGTTTCTTTTTGTTTTTGACAACTTTTACCGTGTTAATTTATATTTTAAAAAACTTACGACATGATTATGAACCTAATAGTATACAATATGCAATTTGGTGTAAAGACGACAACGGATTGAACTGTAACGAATATGGCATTTAAGACACATTGAAACAACCAAATTCTCCACAAAATTACTCCGTTTCAAAAAAACAAAACAGGAGTGCAGTAGTATTTTCCACTGTGGTTGACAAAAGACAGAATCACCAGCTAAATCGTGCAGGATTAAACATATATTCCCTTATGTACAACTGGCTAACTGCACCTGCGTGGCGTGCAGGTTTGTGATTCGAACTTGGCTCGGGTCTACTGTCAACGTCATCGCATATTCAACACACTGTGACTCTCACTCCGTGTTGCGATTAACCTCTGCTAAGCGAGTTTATACAAAGCATTCATTGCGATTACGCTTTAACCCTTTTTTACATTTTCCATAATCTTTACAACGCGATTAGCTAGCTCCACACAAAAGCAATCAACCACCCTCGAAACTCCGAATCACAACCTTCTTGCTTTGGCTCTTCATCGACCCGAAGCCGCAAGGGGAGCCTCGGTTCCTTTGGACCCTCGAGTAGGATATAATGTTCAAACCTTCATTTCACTTCACCAACCCATAAGTGTCTTTGTGACTCTATCCACTATCTGATTCCTCGCTCGGAGGCTAGCCAACGGAAACTCACGGCTCTCTTCCAAAAGAAATCTATAAACTTCCCATTGTCGATCTAAAGTCGAATGCCTCCCAATTTCAGCCTACAAGATACACAAATTCCAGCTTTTTTAACAACCTGAACTAAACCAAAGTAAAAAAACTCGTGGAAGATGCAGATCCCGAGTAATACTTACGGAGAAGATGCAGATCCCGAGTGATTTCAAGGCTAGTGTGACATCGTAGAAAACTCGTGGTCTTCCTTTCCCAGATAGCTCCACGGGGTTGGCTACTAGTAGCTCCGAATCTGGTCCTCTGTTCACGATTATCACTCGCAGTGGAGATACCATCTCCTCTTTAAGACGAGAACAGAAGTTGGCTTGATGTTTTGGGTCCGCTATTTTCTTTCCGTCTGTGCCTCGAACAAACAAATCCAAATTCCTGTATCCTTTAACCTTTGACGAGAATCTACCGTAGGCAATCTGTATAAAGAAACAAGAACAAGAAACAAATACAACATCAGTTATACAGTTTAGGTTATACAGTTTAGGTTCTCTTTAAAGTTAAGAGAGATCAGTCTTAAACGTACATGGACGTCGCAGTCTTTGGAAGTCCTGAGGATATCATAGAACAGCCCCTTTTGATCAACACAATGAATCTGAAGCAACGTATGCGCGGGGCTCAACTGATTATCAACCGTAAGAACCGCTTTGTTGGAGCTAGAGCTAACATCAGACCCATCTGAGCCAAACAGCTCGTCGGCAGCCACAGGCGGAAGCGAAGAGAACCGCTGCACGCTCTCTAACTCAGGCCCAGCTAGCTCAAGCTCGCAGCTCACGCCATGTTCCCCGAGCACAGCGGTTAGATGGTCACACGTTTCGGTTTGTCTCTGTTTCGTGTGCAGTAGATCCCTATTTGCACAAGAGGAGTTAATTAGAGATCACATAAACCGTAAGCAGTAGAAACATAAGAAGTAGAAAAACTCACATTGCGTCAGTGATGAAAAACATGTCCAAAACTCTTCCGTCTGGTGTTGTCATGACTTTGACCCTTTGGATCGTAAACTCTAGCTCTGTCAGGACTTTAGTGACATCTACAACCACCAAAATCCAATTTTTTTATTAACCATCTAAGGGAAACACGAAAACCAGACATAAAGACACAAGCAGGAGAAAGAAGAGGAACCAACCATGAAGCAATCCTTTCCTGTCGAGGCAGAAGAACTTGAGGAGGTAAAGCGAAGGAGGCTTAGAGACATTGGATTGAAGACAGAAGTAGAAGGAACCCAAGCAAGATGGGCAAGCAGATAAGAGTCGATTCTTCAAGCTGTCCCAATCGATTTTAGGAGAGCTGTTATCTGGAGTGACCCAAAACACTATATAACACCATCGCCCATCTGTTGAAAAATCTGCAACCCATTTTCACAAAATCAGTTATCAGATCACATCAATAATTTAAATTAATCACACCTACAAAAGAAATCATCTCTGCGTGAGAAAAATTGATTTTGAAAAAGTAACAACAGAATTGAATTTCGAATATTCCGTGAGCATTTAAAATCTAAGGTAACCGACAAACAGAGTATATTCCCCCAAAACGGGGAAAATAAATAAATACGAAGTCAAATTGAAGTTAATAGAGATTAAATTTTCACCTGCTCTGGTTATGCAAAGACCAAATTCGAGGATGATTCTACAGAGAGTAGAACCGAGACCGGATTCATCAGGGCAATTGACGGTAACGATGCTGGGGTCGCCGGAGTTTTTCCCCGGCTCGATTAAAACGGCGTCGTCGTTGAGAATTCCCATTTTTTAGCTATCACCGTTCGTTTTTTCTTTAGAGCCAATGAATCGAAATTCAATGGGCTGCTGCTCCGAACGGAAGAAAGAAAAAAAACTCGGAGAAAGGGAGAAGAAACGACGAATAGATATAGTATGGAGAAGAAAATAATTATTGTTTTTTTTTAATCTTTTTTGGTTAATTGGTTAATTTGGGTTGTCGGGTTGCAGAGTGGACCCCACGTGTCTAGTCATACACACGTAAGAAGAAAAGAAAAAGCTGGGTTAGGCAATGAACACGTACGGTCGAATATCTCTGCAAGGAGGGTAATATCGGAATTTCAAGTTGAACAAGCTGTACTGTAACTTGTAATTGTAAAGACGGTCCGCAGATATTTTCCTTTGTGGGCTCGGCGGCTCGCTAATACAATCACGAATTGTTGATTCGCGATAAGATGATGATGATAATTTGTGGTTTTTCTAATAATAAACCTGTGGTGGGAACTAATGTTGAGGGAAAGATGTGTGTATTAGTTTACTATTTATTTGATGGCTTGTTTAAATAGATATGCAAAAAAATAGTACGACATGCAAGATGCATGGGTTATTTATATTGGTTTTAGTTTGGGATGGCAATGTTCTTCGAAAAGGATTTGTTTGTTCGTGAGAAAACGAACCCAATATTTTGCGGGGTAAACGGAAGGTGTGATCTCCACGGAGCAAACCAACAAAAATGGATTTCTAGGAGAGATTTACAAGTCTTCATAATCTTCCAAGAAACGCTAATGACATGGGAGAGTTACATGAGGGGTGAACATATGCAGCTTGCCAACACTAGAGCGGTCGAGGTTGTTTTGGAACGTTCAACAAAAATATTTTTCGACGTTTAAATCATAATGATATGATCACAGCTTGGTAAAATAATATGTGAAATCGATTATCAGAATAATAAAGAGAAGTTGATCGAGATCCGGGCTAAAAACATAAATGCATTGAAAACCATACTTAGAGTAAGAACAATGGTAGTTCTTATAAGACTCTTAATATATATTAAACAAATAAAAATTATTATAATAATGAATTGGTTCTTAAAAACTTAAGAAAGTATTTTATTTAAAAACTTTTGAATGTTTTTCTTAAGTTCTTAAAAACCTTATTCATTATTATAATAATTTTTATTTATTTAATATATATTAAGAGTTCTTATAAGAACTACCATTGTTCTTGCTCTTATGAGACTACCCGACAAAAACTTGCAAAATGTTGGATGGTCTATCCCGGCATGGAAAGAAGAAAATCTGAGTAAATATATAACGCTTTCCGATGCATTCAGCTGGAAATTAAAGAAGAAATTTTCTGAGTGCCAAAGAATTCAAGAAAATAAAAGGATTTAAAGAAACCAAATGGGACATCAAATATAAATCAATGCTACGTATGTAAATGTGTGTGATTGGTTGATGGAAGAGGCTGGATAAATTAGTTTGATGCACACATCAGGAAATTATTGGAGCGGAATCACTGACACTCCGATTTGGTGGTGCTCTCTTTCCTCTCTCTGACTCTGACTTTGGCAAATCTAATACTAATATCAATCAGCATGATCGAAGAAGCGCAAAACAAACAAATCTCACTCTACTTCACATCGTTGGTCTTTTTTTTGTTTTTCCTTATTGCCCACACATCAGCATATGCGAGTCACATGGGTTAAGGCCTTTAAAGTGCTATCCATATTTGATGTTTCGAAAGGGAAACTATTTGAAGACAAAATGCAAATTTTTTTTTTTTTTGATAAGAGAGTAGTAAATTAAAAGATTACAAATTCGAAATTTCTAAAAAAAAAAGAAATGGTCAGCCGTGGCTTTCGTTAAAGGGTAAAATTTCGTAATCATTTAGCCATTCTATTGATTCTAAAAAGATGTTATATAGCCAAGTTTCCTTTAACAAAATAAAAAGCCAAGTTTCACTTTCACACTCATTTTTGGAATTTATTCATTTTCACACTCTCTGCTTTTCTCATTCACTTAAATCTGGTTTCTTCTCTGCAAAAACACTTTTTTCCCCCTCAGTATCATAAACAACCTTCATTACATTCGTTCCTTCTGCATTTTACATCTGACTATTAATTGTTGTTTTCTTTCCTTCTTATCCTTCTATGGTCGATTTAGTGATTTGATTTGTGAAAAAAAAAGGCGTTCTCTTTGTGTTGGCTTGATGATGAACAAGACATGTGAATCTTCTTATCAGGAGGAAGAAAGATGAGATCTTTAAGCAGTGTGGGACTTGCTCTAAGCATAGTCTTTGGTTGCTTGCTATTAGCTCTTCTCGCTGAGCTCTATTACTTGCTCTGGTGTAAGAAGAGGACGACGGCGAGACCTAACCTGCGGAATGACTACTCTACCCCTGCAACCAGAGAGCTTCTCTTCGTCTTCTGTTGCAGCACAAACCCTGCTTCTTCTTCTTCTCCTTCTCCTCCATTCTCAAACCCCAAACCCATTGAAACTCAGCAGCAGTGTCCTCCTGGTGGTGAAGATGTTGGGTTCGGGAATGTGGTGGGTCCGGGGCTTGTGCCGAGGTTTCTGTTCACAATCGTGGAGGAAACAGTGGAGGAAATGGAATCTGAAGATGGTGTTTCCACAAAAGGAAAGAGCTTGAATGATTTGTTTCTTAATATGGAAAGTGGTTCTACTCCTCCGTATCTTACTCCTCGTGCTTCTCCTTCCTTGTTCACGCCTCCTTTCACTCCATTAACGGAGTCTTGTAATGGCAGAAAAGATGGGATCTCGAGTTTCTTCGAGTCGTCGACTGATGCTGAGTTTAACAGGCTAGTGAGATCATCGCCGTTGTCATCACATTCACCATCATCGTCTTCATCGCCTTTGCCGAGATTCAAGTTCCTAAGAGACGCAGAGGAGAAGCTTTACAAGAAAAAAGAAGATGACAAAAAGTGATCCAAACGAGCCGAGTGCCAAATCTTATACAATTGAAATTAGCAAAATCGAAATTTTGCTAATTTTTTTCTTTGGACAGCGTCTTGGCTGCAAACGCTGCCATAGTCGTCAACATTTTTTTGGTCTGAATGTTTTTGGCTCGTCCTCGTGTTAAACCCGGTTGTAAATTTTCGGTGGATAAATAATTTGTTTTGCCAAAATTTGTGGATTTTTTAAAATCAAATCATGCTTTAAGATGAAGAATAAAAATGAGCCTTGGATTCTATTTTCTTTTATCATAGTTGTAGTTGACATTTTAAAGATGCACGAACTCAGCATTCTTCTACTCCTACACCGACTTTCACTTTTAAAAAGAATTAGTAGTACTGAACGAATGTTAATATTTAATGTATCGAATATTATGGAGTTCGAAAGGGAAAAAACAGAGCTACACGTGAAGAGAAAAGTAAAGAATTAGTATCTAATAATTGATTTTTTTCCGAGATCATTCGCTTCGAAACGCAACAGTAAGAATATCTTGTTTTTTTACGGCATTGGAACTTTGAACATGGACCGATAAATTGGAATAATACGATAAATGAATAGAGACAAGACTCATGAGAGACCAAGTGGGGAATCTCTTTTCCCCTTCAGGATTTTGTCCCAATCTGCTTCAGTTTATGTCTGATTCTTTTTATTATCCAAGTGGCGTCAACAACACCACATACTCTCTCGTTCGTTAACTAAATGGAAAGGCAAAACTACCTCTTCTAGTCACACAATTTGCGTCATTCTGCATTCCAATGATGAAATTAGAAAACAATTTGTCTATGAGAATTTATCCGTAATGAGAGAGCCAATAATCAATATAATTGAACATTCCAACAAGAAACTGAAACAGAGTGAATGGGCCTTGCGGAATGCTGAAATAAATGTTACAGTGGTGAGATAGAAGAATGTAACTTTGAGGGAAAACTAAATAAACATCAGATTCCCGAGGCTGCAAGAAGAGGTAAACCTAGCTCAGGGCATAGAGGACTCAAGCCCGGTTCCTCCAAGAGGCTAAAAGCCGTATAACCGTAGTATGAATGGTACAGATCCGGTAAAGCTCCAGGAAATTTACTGAACCCACCATACTGGGCACAACAACAACGCATGAGCAACAACATTAATCACATTTGTTGAATCCAAACATGAATCAAGAAAATGTACCAAGTTATCCTAACAGGTCATATATACCATATTGGCTCTATATGTAGGCTTCTCAATATCTATGAGCTTAGTTGCAGTTTACGAATTTACAAAGTTAAGATGAGACATTGAAGGAGAGGAACCTTGGACTGACAGCTCAGTAGAAACTGGCGCAGAGCAATTTTGTCGATCAATGCATCTGCTCCTAAGAGTTTAAGGACAGCTCCAATCCTACGCACATGCGCAAGGCCCGTATCAGCAGGTGGGAAAAAACACAGCCCGTGACAGAGAAAAGATGAGGGGACTTACCAAAATGCATAGCATGTGTCGCTCCGTTTGTTAGTCCTACCTTGAAACCCACCATCTTTGGCTTGTCTCTATAGGCAAGGAAAGAAAAACCGTCAGGAGCATTACGAAACTATAAGGGTAATATTATCAGGTAAGTTCAACACGCAAACAAATTTCAATGAATTATTACCTGCAGGCTCCAGTTAAGAAGCAAAGAAGAGTCTATTATTGAACTGCCTGAACCATTTGACAACAGATCATCATCTCCGATGAATCCCATCAATCGAAGAGATGCAATAGCACAGTAAGTACCACCACCTGCATAACTAAGTTGCAGAACGTAGGTAAGCATCATAAACGAGTGGCAAATTAAAACAAATAAAAAAGATTTATTATCTTTACTCTCCGTATTGACTAATTCTGATAACAATTTCTAGCCAATTCACACAAAAATATGTGCTACTTACTTGGACTGCACATGGACAAAATCAAGTTAAAAGATTATAGAAGAATTGTTTTCAACTCACCATGAGACTCAGAACCAGGGATCAACCCAAAGCCACCATCATATGACTGCACAAAGAATGTCTTTTCAACACAGACACCACTGACACGCACAGACAAATAAAAAAGAACTTAAGGAAGAAAGATGGCAAAGCAACTGCAAAAACAGAAACAAACCTGACAGTTTAATATGTAGTTCTTAGCCTTCTCCTTGTCCATTCCACCCCAATTACCCAGCATGTCACAGATTGCAGCTGTTCCACAAACCAAAAATACTAGAATAAGAAGACTATACTAAAAACTATAAAGCCATGGTCTGTAAATCATGTTAGGTATCTATTTCTTACCAGCACAATATACAAAACGAAGATCCATCTCGCCTCCAGTGTGGATAGGCATGAAGCTGTAGCAAAACGAAGTCACACCCAATTCAAACCCCATTACATATTAGTCGACATACCAAACTTGTTGCACAATGTAATTGCTGTCTCTTATACACATCTAGATGTGTATAAGAGACAGGCATGAAGCTGTAGCAAAACGAAGTCACACCCAATTCAAACCCCATTACATATTAGTCGACATACCAAACTTGTTGCACAATGTAATTGAATCCCCAAGTTTTCATATGCAAATAAGCAAAGTTTTTTTAGCCAAGACTTAGAACTAAGCACAGAAAATTTATAAACTTATGGCAATAAAAATGCATTATGCTTAAAGCTCCAAAATTAATGATACCTTCCATCATCCTGTTGGAGGTTTTTCATGGACAACGATAGTGATTCAGAGTCGATGGTCGAGAGATCATGCCCGATGACCTTGAGAATGGCCAAGGCACAGTAAGTGCTTGCCAAGTGACTGTTGTTGTGAGTTAAATCCTGTGCCAAAGACTAAAAATGTAAATCCCACGCAGATGCAAAACAAATAGAATCATGTAAGATAGAAAGAATACAGAATAGTCTTATTATTACCCGATTCTCGTCTACGGGAAACTGAGAACTCCGTGAACCGTAGAAACCGTAGAATTCGCCTGCAGCAAAAAAAAAAAAGAGAACGCCTCATAATTCAGAAAGAAGTTCTCATGATTCTAAGCCACTAAGCGAGCATTGATCACTTGTTGATGAAGCAGATGCTCATAATCAATCTAGATAAGTCACACAATTCGAAAAAGCTACCTTTTTTCAGTGCAACTCTGTTACTAGGCAGGGCCTGGAAGGACAAAACCCATTTTGCAACGACATCTTTGTCAACCTTCAAAAATGAAATCAATAGGTGAACGTCAGAAATCACAGATGAAAGTTAAACAATTGAACATAACTAAAAGAAATCAAGGGGAAAAAAAAAACAGAGATGGAAATTAGAGAGAGAGAGAGAGAGACGAACACGGTCTCTTGCGCCGAGAAAGTGGAGGCCCGAGATTATGAAGTGAGCGAGGGTGAGGCGATTGATCTCCTGCGATTGATAATGGTGCGGAAGCAGCTCGTACATCATCTGCAGGTACACCAAGTGCCGATCTTTCTCGAAATTCGCCGATAACGGCGGCCGCGGAGATGATTGCGCCGTCAGCTCCGGCGAGGTATCCTCTTCTTCGTCATCGTAGTAATCGTCTTCTTCATCCTCCGCCTTAGATCGCTCCCAGTCGATTGCTCCTCCGTGCTCGGCCGTCTCTGACATCGCTTCTTCCTCCGTGATCGGTCAACGAATCTCCAAACTCACTTGACTGACCATCGCTTTTCCTTAAGAGGAAAGTGACGTTTTGGATCTGTGGTTTGCTGAAAGTCAAAAACAACACGCTGTCACGATGTGCAAACGCCAAACGGCGCGTTGTCTTATGAGTAGGCCTTCTTTGAAGTATATTTGTTTTTTTTTCAATTAGTAACTTTGTCAATTTGCCTTTGTTTTCAGCAAACAAACATTATCTCTCGACTATCCTAAGAAAAACAAGAATACTACCAGTTTAACAAATATTATTTTAGATCAAAATATTTAATATTGTGATAGCATCTCAAAAGGAGAAAACAATAAGAAGATATATATTCTATGTATTTTTCCTTATACATGTAAAACTGAAGAAGTCATTCAAATTAAGTTATGAGAACAATTACCACAAATGAATGCGACATTTTAGTGGAAAAAGTTGTGAGGATTATGATAGTTTCTTCATCAGAGTGGCTTCATGCCATGAGCTAGATTCCACTCATTGACGTTTGCGGGTCGATTTCAACTTTTCTCTTATGTCATTGGCAGTTTCAGTAACTTATTGAGTGTGCAACATTAATCTTACCGAGACGACACGGTGTATATCAAAGAGATAAATCGTTTTATGCATGCGATTTCTTTGGTCGGAAGATCAAATCCTGAATATTGAACTAATGTTGAGTGAACACTCCCTAACATTTAATCACGGTCAAGGCAGTCATTTTTATACCCTTTGACGACAATATATGGAAAGATTTCATCTTCAGCAATATTAGCTCACCGGCATAAACTTTGCAAAATCATGGATAGAATGGTCCGAGACATATGAATCGTGCGCAACATCTCTCCTGATTCTTCTCTTGCGAAGTGGTTGTGGTTCCCCGGTCTCTTGTTGCTGTGACACCCATTTTTCACTTATGTAATCGTTCTTTTTAGGTTAATACAATCAGAAATTTTAACAAACATATTATCATTTAAGCGACTAGACCAAGCGTCTACAGTTTAACTGGTATACGAGGCTTTGTGTCCAAAGGTCTAATTAGGTTAAATGATATGTGGTTCCCGACCCAAAAGAAGGTCAACCAAAACATGACAGCGACCTTTAAGCGATTGTGCGGAAGAAATTAAGTAGGCGCTGGACGCGGTGACGCATGTGGCCATGATTCTTAGGTGTTGACTCAATCTTTTCAGTCTTCGTTGACTAAATCAAATTACTGGAAAAATATGATAATCGATCGACTCCAAATTAATTTTGAGAACCTACCTACTTTAATAGCATAGTTAGACGCAATTTTACAGGAAGCCCTTTGTGGGCTGGCATGGCCAGCAAATATGTAGCCGAGCTATATACTCAACTCTTCTTATACATATACGTTATTCTAGATAGTATGAAAAAATTCTAATTGTTTTTAATGTAAATTGCACCTAAAATTTCGATAAACGAGACAACTATATAAGTCCATAGTACTAATACTAGAGTAGATGGAAACACACGCCTTTGAACTTTCGCCGATAGGTGTCCAACTCAAACCTGTACGTACTAGGAATCTACTGATGTCGACAAAAAAAAAAAAAAAAATTATTGATCTGTTAAATTGGTATATGCATGTAAACATATTATGACGCATACATTACGCTAACCCTAGGCTGGTGATCTTTTTTTGGGTTCTATTGCATGATTATACCATTTCAATAATAATAATAATACATCACGACTTCAATAACTGTATTAAGTAACATTGACCTTAACAAAAACCAACTCTTCTTATCTCGAGTCAACGTAAATTTTGGCTACAAATTAATCTAGAATTGCATATTTGCATGTCACACACTTATATCTTCATCTTACTAATGAATTAAAGTGAAACTATATTAACCAACGGGAAGATTTATATGCCCCTACCACCTCCATCTCCGCCGTCCGTTCTGTTGAGGACGGTGCAGCTCCTCCTGAGGGTTTTGACGGCGGCCTTCCTCGTCATAACGGTGGTACTGACGGTGGTCCTGGTTAAAATGGGAACGTTGATTGCAAGATTGGACTCCAACTTCACTTCGTTAGATTTCATTTCAATCAGAGGACTAGCGGCACATATGTAACCAAATGCCAATCTATGGTCAACTCTTATTTAGATTTTCTTCTAAATATTATGAATTTTTTTTTTTGTCATATAAATGTAAATTTCGTAATAAAAGATAGATGACAAAACTCTTATTATTTGACGGAAACGTGTTTTGAATTTTTACCGCTAGATTTTCAAGTCCGACTGCAAGTTGTAAGGATTGGAGTGAATATAATCCCATTAGTACCGAAAAAATGTATCTATGTATCGTCACACAAAAAAATGATTTGAAGATTTTTTTTTTGTTTTATTTTAATCAAAATAGCATGTAAAATATAACCTTATTATAAACTAATTTACGTATGAAATTGAGATTAGTAGAGGTTAATCGGCTATGAGGCCTTAATCTCTAGAGAGTGTGTAAGATTATTCACATTGAAAACTGGGAGGGACCTTGACTAATATATAAGTAACTTGAGCCAATCCACTCATTGCCAATTGGTAATGGGTTGGAAGCATGCTATCATAGCCCGATCCGCACTCTCTCGTAACACTGGCACAAGAGTGATCTGATTAGAGTTTATCTCGGCTCAGAAGTGGCATTTGCCCCTCGACCCGAAATTGATGGTCATGGCGAGATTAATGGCTAGAAGGGCCATGTTTTGGGTTGGAAGCTCAGAAAATTTAACATACAGTATTCGGTCAAGAGTTGGTAGATGTGGGTTTCCTTTTCCCAGCCGCAATTCTCTTATGTTCTGTTTCTAACGTTTTAGGTTTAGTGTTTAGCGTTTGGACTAGGTTATATTCAGATAAGGTTGCCAATTTAAATTATTGGTCTATTATCACACTTTTATTCGTTTCTTCTATCGAGGCTTTTGTTTTCCTTGGCTTATTTGGGATGATTAATATTAAATACTCTTATGTAAGCAGCAATAACAAAAAAAAAAACAACTAAACAGTTTTATAGTATTTAAGTACTAGTTGGTAAACCGCGCTACGCGCGGATGTGTCACTTATTTTTATCTATTTTTATGTATTGCATTTGTTATATCGTATAGCTTTTTGAGATGAGTTTTTCTTTCTCATCCGTATCCGTTTCAAATTTACTGTCATATTTCTAATTCCGTTCAAATATTATCCATTCGAAATTATTATTTTATTCAAATATGTATATAAAAGAAAATAATATGAGGTAAATTACCTCAATTACCCGTTTAAAAATTTAATATTTTTAAATTATATATTATTTTCTAAAACTTTCCGAACTTTCTAGAATTTTCACAAAATATGTCTTCAAGTTGATCATTACCCAAATTATTGAGAGTTTGTGAAGAAAATTTTCCCAAACCCGTCCCATTTATGACTTTTCTGTTCTGGTTATTTACCGAGTTCCCTTAGGGAATTGTTTTTCCTTTCCCAAATTACCCATTCATGTCTCATATCCGTATATTACTGTCATGCAACTTGAAATGTCATGGCTAACGTATATCTTATTTTTTGTTTATTTATTTTTCCATGTTTTTGTAAATTATTTATTTTCTAATAGCGCTTCATACATGTCTGTTAATGTTTGGTAATTTACTTTTTCTGTTTTTATAAGTATAATTCTGTATATTTATTGTTTTCTAAGATTATAGCTCAGTCGAAGTGTTAGTTGTGTTTTAAAAGATTTAAATGAAAAGTAATTGATGATTTGAATGCTTAGTAGGACGCTTAGGTGACGAAATCCGGATGACCCGTTCATAAATTTTAAATTTAAAAAATATATATCATTTTTCAAAATTTCTCGGACTTTCCCGAATTTTCTCAAAACATATGTCCTAAAATTGACCTTTACCCAAATTATTCAGAGTTTGGGAAGAGATTTTAGATAATAGAATTTCTCGAACCCGCTTTGTTACCTCAATTTTCCGTTCTATTTGTATCGGATTCCCTTAGAGAATTGTTTTTCCTCTTCCAAATTGATCAATTCCCATCCCATATCCATAAATTACCGTTATGAAACCCGAAATGTTCAAGACTAACATATATCCTTGTTTTTAGTTTATTTATTTTTCAATGATTTTGTTTATTAGATTCTCTGATGGAGTTGTTTTTCTTCTACCAAATTATCTAATTCCGTCTCATCCATAAATTACATCATGAATTCTGAGATACTCATGACTTATATGTATTTTTAGTTTTTGTTTATTTATTTTCTCATATTTTTGTTGATTATTTATTTATTTTTATAACGTTTTATAACTGTTTGTTAATTTTTTTTCTGTTTAGAAAATTATAATTCAGTTTATTTATTGCTTTCTAACATTATAGTTGAATATAAATGTTAAGTTGTGAATTTTAAAATAAAAATAAAAAATAATTGATGATGTGAAGGATGAGGTGGCTGCTGATGTGGCGGAAGGAGAAGAGAGAAAAGGTAACTTTATATATATAGATATATAGAGACGATACTTAATATAGTTTTATAAAAGATTTTGGGTAAATTTTATGTTTGGACGGAACTCATATTATATGGTTTCGGAATTGAAAAGATTACGAGTTTCTTCCTGGAACATACTGATAATAATAATAAAAATTATATATAGAGAGAGAAACCATCAGTTCTTTTTTTTTTCGTCAAATCATCCGCTTAAAAAAAATACAAGCGGTGATCAAATTCATCACGACTTCAATAATAACATTTAAAAAAAAAATGTTTGACGTTGACATTAATTAAAAATTCAACTTTTATCTTTCTAGTCAACGTGCTTACTTTGCTTATAAATTAATAGGGATTCCATGTCTTAATTCGCAAGCCTTTATCTTCGTCTTTTCTCTTATAGTGTCCCGTTTTAAAAAATTCCTTGAAAAATACATTTTAAAACTCTGTAATCAAATATGGCACCACCACCTCCTTCACCGCCACCTGTTTCATTGAGGGTAGTAAACCTTCTGCTGAGGGTTTTGACGGCCGTTTTGTTAGTTATAACTGTCATCGTCCTCACCACCAATAGCGTCACCATCGGATCTGTCAAACTTCATTTCAATGATGTTTATGCTTAAAGGTAAATTGAGCCAACCTCTTATAATTAGTCTTCTTTTCTTCCTTTACTTTTAACTATTTTCGAGTTGAGTTGAGATAAACCGAAGTTATTTGCTTTTAAGTTTTCTTTGCGTCTTGTAACAACTATTTTCTTAGTTTTCTCTTAAACTAGGAATTTATTTTGATTTGTTTTATGGCAGTTTTATATCTAGTTATTATAAACTGAATCTAATTAACTATTTTACATTTGTTTTTTGGATTCTTGAAGATACATGCTTGCAGCTGCCGTCATAGGACTAATTTACGCTGCCATACAACTGTTCTTCACAATCTACCAATTCGCCACCGGAACGACAAATTCATTTAATTATCAACTCGATTTTTACGGTGACAAGGTATTCAATTTATTTCTAACCAAATTCATCATCAAATATCACATGAAATTAAAAATGGAGAAAATTATATATATATAAATATGTAATTTAATTTGTTGAACTTATTGATTTTTTTGAATCAACGAAACTTGGCTGAAAATGTACTTTTTAAACTAATGATAATTAAAATCTGGACAGGTAATATCATATCTAGTGGCGACGGGTTCGGCGGCAGGATTTGGAGTAACCAAAGATTTGAAAGATATATTTATGTTAGCATCAGTCCAATTAGGTTCGACTGATTCTGTGGATGAGTTCTTCAGCAAAGGATACGCATCGGCCAGTCTTCTCCTCTTTGCTTTCCTCTGCCTCGCCGTTTTATCTGTTTTCTCATCTCTCGCCATTGCCAAAAGATCATTTTAAGTCTCATCATAAGAATTACAAATATCATTTACTTAATTTCAAGATATGATTTGATTAGATAGCTTTGTCCCCAATGTTATGTGTTGCTATTCATTCTGTAGACAATTTGAAATTGTTTTTGTTACGAAAGTTGAATAAATGTTGGTCTAATGTAGCTCGATCAAGAAAATATACTGAATTAAATTCTTCAATTATACTGAATTCCAAAATACACTTTAGCAACAAAATAAAAATAAAAAAATACACGCTTTTGAATTTTTGCCGCTAGATGTCAAACTCGAACTTATACACTAGGAAATCTAAGGATTGGAATGGATTGTTGATAAATAGGCACTCAACTTTATACGGTAATTTTTCATGAAAAATACTATATTAGCTACGTCAATTAATTCACCGAATAACTATATTTGAAAAGGTTCAAAAAAAAAAAAAACTATATTTGAACCTGTAAAAAGCCTATCCTCGCAAGCTTCTTTTCTGACGTCAAAGTTGGATGCGTTTTTAAAAGTTTGAGATATAAAAAAATAAAAGAAAAATATCTTATCACATTCATTTGGTAAGCCTAAACGTACGTGGTGATCCAGTTACAGCACGACTTCAATATAATATAAACTTTGGTATCACTTAAATAAATTTTGTTTGACAATGACCTTAATAACTGGTCTTATGAATCTTATCCCATTGAGCAAAAGTCAATTCTTGTGTCTCTTTCGTCAACGTAAGTTTTCGTTATAAAACTGACATTTCATGTCTTGTAGTCGAACATCTCAGGCCTTTATCTTTTTTGCATACTCTTTTATTATCAGTTTTTAGAAGATCATTAAATGCCCTTAATAGCTATTTACTAATTCCATGGCACCACCACCTCCATCACCACCACCAATTTCTTTGAAGACAGTACTCCTTTTTCTTAGGGTTTTAACGACGGCTTTCCTCGTTATAACGGTCATCATCCTCAGCACCAACAGCGTCACCATTGTATCTCAAGGAAGCGCATTGAAATTTCATTTCAAAGATGTTTATGCCTATAGGTAAAATCCAACGAGCCTCTTAATTTTTATTTTTCTCCTTTTTCGTATAGTTATATATATTCGTGTTGATTAATTTGGTTGTGGAAAAACATAAGTCATAAACCGAATTAGTTTGGTTTACGCTTTGTGTGTCTTGTAATAACTCTTTTTTTTTCTTTCTCTTAATTCTTGAAGGTACATGTTTTCAGCCGCCATCATTGGACTAGTCTACGCCGTCATACAACTGTTCTTCACAATCTCTGAATTCGCCACCGGAATAAAAAACCCTTTTAACTATCAACTCGATTTTTACGGTGACAAGGTATATATATATATATATAACTTATTTCTAACCAAATTTAGCATTAGTATCAAGTAAATGGAGAAAATAATGAATATATATATAATGTTATTAATAGACGTATCGATTCTTGTAATCAGCAAACTTGACTGAAAATGTGATTTTTATTAATGGTGGATTTTAATTTGGACAGATAACATCGTATCTAGTGGCAACTGGTTCGGCTGCTGGATTTGGAGTGAGCAAAGATTTGAAAGATGCTTTTATAGCTTTAGTCGCATTAGATTCGACTGAGCCTGTAGATAAGTTCTTCAGCAGAGGATACGCATCGGCCAGTATGCTTCTCTTTGCTTTCTTCTGTCTAGCCGTTTTATCTATTTTCTCATCCCACGCCATTGCCAAACATCAATATAGTTGAGTTTCATCATTAATCGACTTATGATCTCCTTTTTAATATGATTTGATCAGATAGCTTTGTCGCAATGTTACGTGTTGGCGTAATTCTTTAAACAATCTGAGATTGTATTTGTTATATGAAAGCTCACGAGAAAATATAGCTTTGTCGCAATGTTACGTGTTGCTTTAATGTAGTTCACGAGAAAATATTCATTAATTTGTTTGATAATAATCCGCATAAACCGAACCAACGTGATTTTATATGAATTTAGCAAAAATATTTCATCCAAAAACCAAATTGAGTATTAATACTCTATAAATTGAACCGAATTCGTTTTACAACCTAGATTTCGATATTTATTCTGAAAAATACTGATATAATTAGTTGAATATGTTGATATATATATATATATATATTTTTTTTTTTTAAATGTTGACCACTCTAGAGAGAAGACATTTTCAAAATACTGTGAACGTGCTCACCAACTAAAAAATCATAGTTCTCAAAAAAAGATTTTTTTTTCTTTGATCGTTGTTTCACGGTTGGATTCATTCAGCTATATATCACGTGATTTTAAAAACAGTACAATTTTGACCGAAAGTACACAAACTGATAATACGTTAAAGTTAACGAACATGACACCAGCAGAACGAAATGGCGCAGGCAACATCTAGTTTGTATATTAACCATATTCGAGTTCTGAATATCCGAAAATTTGAAACAGTAAGCAGTAATCGAATCGAACATAGTTTTACAAAAACAAATATGCTCATTTTAGTGGAGCAAAGATTGATATAATATATAATGGTAAAGCCTAATTAAACCACGAAACCAACCCCAAAGAGCACACCAACACATATCTGATCGAGAATCGAGATGCGTCTTGGCCTTATCTTATCTACTATACCCTTCTCTATTATATTATAATTATACATTTTTTTTTTAATTTTACTTCTCGCCATATGCTAAACGTTATCTTAGACAATGGAAGTCTCCCTTTCCTTTTGCTTCTTTGGTTTCATAGCCTCAAATGCTGTTAATTCAAGAAATTATATTCTAGATGATTTTTTTTTTTGTTAAAGAAAATTGATATAAACTAAAAATAACTTATTTGCACAGGTGGTGGTATGATGAATAAATTTTAGAACGCACTATACCACTTGTTTTGGCGAAGATTCTTATATTTAAAGATCATTATTGTTCATACATCTCCTGGAGTTTTTCTTCGACTTTTGAAATTTTAAACAAAAACTATGTTGTATGCTTGGAAAATTCCAGTTACTGACGTATAGGTCTAAACATAATTAAGTAATGAATCTTATTCTAGCGTTTGAGGATTGGACTTTATAAAAAAAGATCGCGTCAGAGAAAGCTCTTATAGGCATGGTTTCATGCAACTGGATATTACTAGGAATTCAACTCCTAGAGACGCGTTTCCGTGTAACAAAGATAAAATAATTTATGAAGCATCTGTTTCTGATAAATATTACAATTTTCTTATTCTTGTTTTTTTTTAATTATATTTTATTCAGGTTATTTTATTGGTTAAGATTCTTTGAGTTTTTAGATTTTTATTTTTACAACCAAGGAAATTTGGACCGAATCGCAGACTTGTTTAATATATTTGATCACAATGATCACTCATAATTTAGATCTAGTGAAATAATTCAAACTTTGTGATGAAAACCCTTCATCCAATAGAGACCATTATAAATTGGTTATTTGAGTTTTTAGATTTCCTTATCAGTTATATCAATATGCCGTCGAATATTTTGTTTCGAATATTTTTGCTGATGTTTTCTTATCTGTAGTTCTTTTATACATCGAATAACAATCGTAAAGAACCAAAATAAAATAAAATAGAATATGATATTTATTACGAATAAACTATCAAATCAATGGTGTGATGCATCCGCTACTTCAAAAATCCAGCTAAGCTAATTCGATGTCAACTCAGCTTGCCAAATTTGTCCAATATGGTGGGGGAGAACATCATAATTACTCCATCTTCTTACATTTTTGTGTGTAAGATCATTGTAAAAAAAAAGGATCATTTAGAAAAAAGTTCATGATATGTATATATATACACGCATGATATCTCACAATGAAAGAAATTTTAAACTTGTACATAAAGTATTAGCACATATATGGATTTGAATTCCACTCACGATCATCATCAACAAGACAGATCGCATATTTTGAAACAGATTAAAGTACAGAACAAAACGAATTAAAAAATTTAATTATCTGAAAGTAGAAACAACAAATTCTAACCAAATTACACTGCAGATGGGAATATATATCGTCAGGGACGGTTCGCCACATAACATGCCTACGATATACACAATTAGGCTGTCGGGAATTAAACTCTGTGAGATTCGTCAGATAGTGTATATGTATATATTCCCTTATTATATTTAATCCAAAATATTACTATTGTTGTTCTATGCAGAGATATAGGTAATAGGTTCCAGGTGGAGAGAATCATAAAGTGCCAAAAATCCTCAACCACGACGTTGGCCAAAAGTTATTTTGTTTTCTTTCTCTTCCACATATGATCCGATTCGGATGCATTATGCGGGTTTCCATTTGTTAATTGTGTTATTCACATATTCTAATTGTTTTTCCAGCTCGATTAAAGTTATATTCATTTAATTAAGTGGGTTCAATTATTATTCGTTTATATATCTCTTCTTATCTTATTTCATAAACTGCAAATACAAAATCGGCACGTATCCACTTGTGTTCGTCAATTGAGTCTCATAATCCCCCATTTGTTGGCTAAATATCATATTCGTTTGCTACCTTTTTATGATGATATTCTTATATATTTCTCGACATTTCTATCATTTCTTTTGGTAGGTAGGACTCAAAAATATTTTTTTACAGAACAATTATTGTAACTACAATAATTTATTCAATATTCTTCGTTAACATTGAAAATCGTTTACGAAAACAAAACTATTCAATATTTTTATTTATTCTTGTTAAGAAATTTATATTATCGTTAATTATATCACGTTCTATGTATATACGAAATCATCAAAATCGATTTTGATAAACTAGTGATGACATGCGAATTTGGTTAACCATGCTCGTTTTTTTGTAGAAAAAAAAATGTGAAATCTATGGAATCTCCAATGGTATTTTAAAACAGATGAATCCGTTGAGAAGTACTCAATATAATTCCCTTGGTTAAAAGGACCAAACCGGAATTTAACTTTTATAATTAACAATTGTAGTTGATGTTTCCATCATCATCACGACCAACAATTACTTATATAATTATATGTGTTTCCCTATTATATAAATCAGGGATAATCTCTAAAGCATGTTCTACATTCTATATAGCAAGAATGGCATATATACTCTCACTATCAGACTTGCATTACTTGGTGGAATCCCTAGAATTCCTCCTAACCCAAAAGTCATATTTAAAATTTTAAATTACCATGAAAAAAATAAATCTAAACCCTAAAAACCCTCCTATAAAACAAACCTCATCCCCTACCACATTTCTCCATCAGCTCTTTCTTACATCATATTTCCTATTTCTCATTTTATACCAAAGTCCGTACAGATATGGCTCTAAAAACATGGAAGCCATTTCTAACTGTTATTTCTCTACAATTCGGATATGCTGGACTGTCGATCATAGCGAAATTTGCTCTGAACCGAGGCATGAGTCCTCACGTTCTAGCTGCATATCGCCACATCGTCGCTACAATTTTCATTGCTCCTTTTGCCTTTTTCTTGGATAGGTATAGTACTTTCATTTGGCGTTCTTAAAACTGTACGTTTTACGGTCATGCATGCATGTATGCTTTCACGTATCGTATACGTAAATGTATCTACGTAACTATCATGTCTACGTATTCCTTACTTTAATTTGCTTTTTGGAATGAGCAGAAAAATTCGGCCAAAGATGACGCTGTCCATCTTCTTCAAGATATTGTTGCTTGGGTTACTGGAGTACGATTATTTTACTACTTATTTTACTTTTGAACATTTATATTGACTTCTTATTTTTTAAGTACCGAGTGTTAAATTGGATCTGTATTTATATGTTTATAGACCAACAATTGATCAGAACTTATACTACACTGGTATGAAGTACACTTCCGCAACTTTCACAGCTGCAATGACCAATGTTCTCCCTGCCTTTGCCTTTCTTATGGCATGGATCTTCAGGTAAAAACTTAGTTGTGTTTCGTTTGACGTGGTTTAGGTTTTGGTCCGGTTCTTTTTTTTTTTTTGGGTCTAAAGAATCATTATATTTGATATGTAGACTTGAGAAGGTTAACATCCGGAAAATACACAGCCAAGCCAAGATTCTAGGGACAATTGTGACAGTTGGTGGAGCAATGCTTATGACTGTCGTGAAAGGGCCCTTAATTCCTTTGCCTTGGACTAATCCTAACGAAAATCACCAAGAATCGTCCAATCTCGGGGTCAAACAAGATCTTACTAAAGGCGCACTTCTCATCGCTATAGGTTGCACCTGCTGGGCCGGTTTTGTCAATCTCCAAGTAACTTTATAAAGACCAATTAATATTTACATATTATTCAATATATTATATATGTAGACGGTTATAGTATACTAAACGCACTAAAATGATTGGTTATGCAGGCCATCACGCTTAAATCTTACCCGGTAGAGCTATCATTGACAGCTTACATATGCTTAATGGGGTCTATTCAAGGCACCATTGTGGCACTTTTCATTGAAAGGGGAAATCCTGCTGCTTGGTCCATCCAATTGGATTCCAAATTACTAGCTGCTGTTTATGGTGTAAGCTTAATTATACTAATACAGAATTAGGGCTTGATTCCGGTTATATACAAATCAAATTAAATGATCGATCTTAATTACTGTGATTTGATGCAGGGGGTGATATGCTCAGGGATTGGTTATTACGTTCAAGGAGTAATAATGAAAACTCGAGGACCGGTGTTTGTGACTGCCTTCAATCCATTGAGCATGGTCATTGTTGCGATCTTGGGTTCTATAATTCTTTCTGAAGTTATGTACCTTGGGAGGTACGTAATCTTTGAAGCTCTTTATAATGGTTAAAATTTTTCAAAAAATCTCATTAATCAACTAGCTAAATAATATTTGTAGGATTCTTGGAGCAGTAGTGATAGTTCTTGGACTCTATTCGGTTTTGTGGGGTAAAAGCAAAGACGAACCATCTAATTCGTTTTCGGACATGGATAAGGAACTCCCACTTAGTAATCTACAAGTTGTGACATTCTCGTCGAAAGCAAACGCAGAAATGGATACAAGTGTTGTGATCCCGAGGCCTAACACCAATGAATCAGTCTAAAATAAACAAAGCACTAACGGCGATTATAATATATAATTAAAAAAAAAAACAATGAGTCCGATTTCCAAATACCGGATCGGTACTGATTGGTAGAGTCAAGAGTGATGTTATTGTAATGCTAATTGGCTTTGTTGAATTTTGTTTCCGGCTATAATATATGAAATGTTTTGCACTACTAAAAGTACCTTTTACGAATAATAAATATGTGGTGCTTTTGAGTTCTTGATTTATAACACATCTTCAGTCTCTTGTGGGTTTCCTACGTATTTTTCCAATAGCTGGCCAAGAAATCTGCAACAAATACACTAATGTAATATAAACAATTGCTTTATGTTTCTTTCTTTGCATACGTAATCTGCAAAAAAAGTTATTGAAAATTAATGCTTTAGAGCACGAGCGTGATGTAATGCGGTGGTGGGTAATGGAGCACAATGGATCAAATCAACATTTTTTTTTTTTTGAAATGGGACGTGTTTTGAAGATTCTGTGTGTTGCGGTTTCTGATCGCCACATAAGAAAAGCATCTATCTGTGAGATAGTTTAGTACTTGATGTGACAGCTTTTGTACTTTTGTTATAAAAAGGCTTCATGCTGAAGAGCATTCAATGTATGGTCCTGTTTTGTTCGAATATTCTAAGTTAGTCATTTCAAGATCCTTTCACAATCCTACTTGACATGGGTAAAGTAAGAATAAGAAAATTCAAAATGTAAAAGACAACAAAGAGGAATGATTCAGTCCCTCGTTGGCTATGAACTTATCATTATAGATGTTGGTTTAATTAAGCTCTAAACTTAGAAAAAATGTTTGAAACATAATCAGAAACAATTGTTTTTTGGCCGTCTATAACAACGCATTGGTTTTGTCTCCAAATTTAATGATGTTTTTATGACATTAAGTTTCCTTTATTTTTTTCTGTGAAAATACACTTTTGTTATGAAAACATCAAATGTAAAGACATCCGCTAATTTGTTGCAAAAAGAAAACATATCAATTTTAAGAAGATAAAATAAAGACTACAAATAAAAAAAAATATGTTAGGCAACCAAGATGAGAGGATTTTTTTTTTTTTTTTTGGGACAAAAGATGGGAGGATATAGAAATAAATCAAAATAATAACTATATGTCAAACATGATATAAAGTATCACAATATCAAGAGCCATATTTTAACAATAAAATATTATTTCAATAAATTTTTTTCTTCTCCTACCTACATACATTTATGATGTTGAGTTGTTCTATAAAATTTTAATGTATTTTATTATTATTATTATTGGTAATTTTAGATATACACAAAAACGCACAAATTTGCATACATTATTTCAAAACGTTGGACTGACACTGAGGTTTTGTTTATGATTAGGTTCTAAAATCTGAGTACTCCAAGTAATCATAAAAGCAAACTTGCGGTTAGAGCTAGAGAGGTCTTCATAGGCTTTATATGATGTTTATCAGGTGCATTGCCCCAACTATATTTTGTTTTTTTTCAGCATCTCTATATGTCTCTAATTCTAACCCTGCTATCTTCGTTTATCCAGACATTACGAGAACTTTGTTGTAATGCCTCTCGTATGTTTGGTCCTCGTGACATGGAATTTCGTTGTAATGCCTCTCGTATCTATGGTACAAAATATACTTTACCTCCATAATTCGAAAAGATAATAATGAAACTGCACAGCGGGTATGAATCAAAGATAGCAATGGATTTGGACATACCTAGTATACTCACAGATGTTGTTCCCGGGGCCATGAGATGCTGCAAGAGTTTAAATAGCAAGGTGAAGAAAGTGCATAGGAGTAATACGAATGCGAGGTATGATACGATGATGGCAGTGCTCTTTCTTGTGAAGGAAATGAGGCATCAGTTCTTAAAATGATTGGTTTGCTCTCCGATCAGACATTCACATATATTTTGAATGAGATGGATCAAAAGTCATTGCTAAGAAGAAAACTAGGAGAAGAAGAAGATACTTCGCTGGCTTTTGAGAGGACTCGTGGGCATGTAGTGCAGGCTGTTCTGGGCCCAAACTATGACAACAATGCTGTAGACACATGGCCAGCTCTGAAAATTGGAGGCTTAAGTAAAAAAAAATTTAATTTTTAAAGATTTTGAAATTTTTAAAAATTTTGGGAATTTTTTGTTAGTAATAAAATTAATACTAATAAAGTAAAATAATTTGGAAACTTTAGGCTAATATTTCATTAGACTTTACCCAAGACCGGCCCTATGTAAACATCGGTTCTCTATTGTTGATCTTCAAGAACTCTCAATCTCTTACACTTGTAGATTGATGTTCGAGACTTCGAGGTAACAAAGCTAATCTTAAGTTGCAAAAAAAAAAAAAAAAAAAACAAAGATAATCTCTATATCTTTTATTTTACGTAAAAAATATCAATCATCCGTTTGGATATATAATCGAGTTTGTGAAAGAAATAGGCTTTACGACATTTATTTCATTTTCCTAGATTAGGACATGCTTTTGAGAGTTATATATTACTGTTTTTGTTTATAGGAACTAATCAAACCATCCATATCCTCTTCTTGGACATCATTGTAACGGCCCAATACCTTTTTGTCGGCCATATATTTATTAAAAGCCCATCAACAAGCCCAATATCCTTTGAAAAGCGAAAAGTGAGACCGCCAGAGACCGACAAGACATCATCAGATAAGTATATTTATGATTGACTCAATCAGAAAAACCACAACGTATTTATCTGAAATTAAAAAGGAAATAACTAAAAACCACATACAGTATAAGTAGAGTTTTTGAAGCGGAAGACTCTCTCTTGTATCTGAAGTTATAATCATAACCTAACTTTAACTTATTTGTGAAAAGTTAAAACCCTAATTCAACAATGACGACTTTCTCTAATCTTTCCCGAGATTTGGTCGGAGAGATACTCTCAAAAGTTCCGATTACATCTGTTGGAACGGTAAGATGTACATGAAAACGATGGAACACTCTATCCAAACATCATCGGATTGTTGGTGAAGCAGTAGCAGCAAAGCAGTGCTTTATGGGGTTCATGATGATGGATTATAGGGTTTGTTCGGTGAGATACGATCTCAACGGAATGCACAAGGAAGAGGACGACGACGGCTCTGACTCTGTTGTTGCTCCATCTATAAAACAGATTGGTAAGCTCAATCAAATCGAGATATCTAGTGTGTTTCACTGCGACGGCTTGTTGTTATGCGTGACCAAAGACAAGACGAGGCTATTGGTTTGGAACCCGTATTTGGGTCAAACCAGGTGGATCGAGCCCAATAACGCTTCCACCAGATGGGATAGGTATGCTCTCGGATACGACAAGAAGAAGAAATCCTACAAAGTATTGAGGTTCGTGGATGAAAAGTTGCAGGGAACAACCGTTTTTGGGTACGAGATCTACGATTTAAACTCTAACTCGTGGAGGGTTCTTGATGTTACATCCGACTGGGACATAGAGCCTTACCGACCGGGCGTGTCGTTGAAGGGAAACACTTACTTTTTCGCTAAAGAAAAAATAGGACCGGAAGGAGATGGAGATGTGGATGAGTTCTTGCTCTCTTTTGATTTTACAAAAGAGAGATTTGGACCACGTCTGAATGTGCCGTTTCACTCTTTTTATGTCGAAGATATAGTGGCTCTGTCTTGTGTCGGAAAAGAGAATCTTGTAGTGTTATATCAGTGCATGGATTTATATGAGATGGAGATATGGGTTACCACTAAGATTGATCCCGAGGCGGTTTCCTGGAGCAAGGTGTTCTTAGCAGTTGATATGAGACCAATCACTGATTTTCCGTTTCATTTTAAAGGTGGGAGTTTCTTCATTGACGAGGAGAAGAAACTCGCTGTGGTTTTCGATTTAAACGAACGTGGAGGCAACAAAACGGCTTACATCATTGGAGAGAATGGATATTTTAAACAATTGGGTCTCGGAGAAGCTGTGAATCTCGAAGAATCGTACGATTGCCCACCCGTGTGCTCTTCTTATGCGCCAAGTCTAGTGCAGATCAACCAAGGCCTAGTACTATCGGGGAAAAGGAAACAACGATAAATTATTGGCCAAGTCCTTTTTTGCTAGCTTGTGCCGTATTTGTTTCTTGCACATCATCTTCTTTTCGTTTTCTTTGCTTCTTATTATCGTATATTACAAACCAAATCTGGATTTACCTGTGAAGTTGTTTACGTACGTCCCAAGAAAATTACGCCGCTTTAGGTATATAATACAAAATAAACTCTTCAGCTAGTAATGGAAATTAATCATACTATACTCTATAGTTAGTGTTGAAACCGGTTTTATTTTGACTGTTGATATTTTTGAGCTTTTGTTGTTTATACTTTATAAGGATGAACATTCGGTTATTCAGTTTAGTTTGATTTGAATTGTTCGAGTTTCAAATTTTTGGGATTTAAGAAAACAAATTTCATTCAAAATCAAATTTTATATCATTATGATTCAGTTTTAAATAATTCGGTTTAGTTCGGGTTTGGATTAATTTATAGATATTCCCAATGTAGGACTAAAATTTATTTTTGTTTAAGATGTTTGAGATAAAATTTACAACAAAAACAGAAGTAACTAATTTAATTTTAATTAAGACTATAGATTTTAGTATATGTTTAAATATATATTACCCATACGTTTAATTAAAAATATTTGTTTTTAGTGGGTTTAGTGGGTCGGGATTGAGAAATGTTGTTTGTTTTGGTTAATTTTCCACCCGTAATTATTTTAGCCACATACAAACTTAATTCATTTGTTTTGTTATTAAAACCACGTGACGAAGAAAAATATTCACGTGACAGAGGAGTTATATATATCGGTTAAGAATCAAAATCATTTCCCCTCTCCGCTTAAGAATCAAGAATCAAGAATCAAGAAATTCCTCTCTCTCTCTCTCTCACTCTCTCTCTCTCTCTGTTCGACAATGGCGGTTTACAACATACAGCAGATACAGATTCGCGAAGGTGAGTCAAATCCATTCGACAAGCTGTCTTTAAGTTCTGTAAATCCATATGATCTTGTTCGACAATGTGATTGCGAGCCGAGAAAAGTAAATTCAGTCTAATTAATTTGATTGCGTTTGCATTTTGGGATTTCTCTTCTTCGAATCTGTGTTCTTGGGTTTTGTTTATTCCAATACTTACATAATCGATCATGTTTTTTTCCTCAAACAGCCATGAAATTGGGTTTGGATTAAACTCTGTACATGTTCTTGCGTTTCTCTAACAATGTTATTGCAAAGTGGAAACTCATTTACATTCATAAATCTGTTTATCGACGTTCTTAATTTTGGGTTGTAGATATCGACGAGGTGATAAACCTCTCCATTCAAAGATGGCTAAATGCTGAGGAGATGCACGTACTCTTTACGTATCGGAATCATATACCTTTGTCGCAAGCCACACATATCGACGGACCAGGACTCTATCGCCTCCGATGCTTCCAATTTAGGGATGCCCACCACCAGTGGCACATGGATGTGAACGGGAGAAGAACCAGAAGCAGGGTACTCAGGCATGAAGGTGAGACCTGGTTTAATTACACTGTCGCCTTTAGCCCTCAGCTCGTCCGACGTAACATACGATATGATCGCTTGTAAGTCACGTTATCTTTCTTTCTTTTTTTATTTTCTGATATATACAAATACAACCAGTTGGTTCTTGGTTTAGAGTAGGTCGGCGAAAAAAATGCAGTTTCCATAAGAAATATACGGTTTTGGATCGGAACATGGAACCGGCTTAGAACGGATTGTAAAACCAACTTAATCTATGACTCAGAATTCTTCTTGGAAGTTGGAACCACTTGTAAGTTGTCTACGTATTTAGGAAACCGGAATAGGTAATATAGTGGTTAGTTAAGAGTTGGAACGAGATGGGATATTCGGTTTAGTATCTAAAATCATTATCCGTACGTTACACCAATTTCGAAAAAAACCGGATAACGGGTATCTAAAATTACTACCAAAACTTTCTCAACATTCGGATCGGGTGATTCGGAAAATTCTTTGAAATTCAGAAAGAGAAATTTTCAGATAATAATTTAGTGTTTTTTTTTAACACAGTTTACCTATATTATCCTCTTATACAATATATTTTGTTTGTTTGATTATTAATGTTTCAGCTTTGTAAAGGCGTGGCTCATTGCCACAGCCACAGCCACGGTGTGCTTCACCGTGATCTCAAACCGCAGAACCTTCTCCTGGATAAAGGATAAAGGAATCCTAAAGATCGCTGATTTGGGTCTTGGTTGTCGTGCTTTCACTGTCCCTCTCAAGTCTTAGTATTTAAGTAGAAGATTGCGTAGAGAATAGCATCATCGAGAAATTCGAAGGGGAGGAGAAAGACTCCGACTCCCAATATATTCTCTCAAATCCTTGTACCAACCTTTAGCAATCAATAAACCCTATTATCTATTCAAGTCATCAATACTACCAGTCAATCAATGTCACAGATGTTATCATTACAAGCATAATCCTCTCTTCAGATACACGTATTGCGTGAGATTGTCCTATATAAAAAAAACCTTGAAAGTCATGAATAGTTGAGGAAAGTATTCTCCTCTTTTTCAGTCTTGCTCTTCTTGACGTTTTCCTTCAATGGTTTAGCATCAACCAAAGTCAGTAGTTCCAAAATGATACTATCTACCTCTCATCAGGGTTCAAAAAATTAGGCAGGACAATGACAAATGTATTGATACGATTTTTAGAAGCAGAGAGACGCTTACAGAATGTGCATGTTCTTCACTCTTGAGATGCGTGGTCAAAACTTCAAAGCTTTAGCCAAATAAAAAGCATAGTGAGCAAGACCAGGGAGGTAACACTTCACGAAGAGCAAGTATTGTTGTCTCCTGTTTTTTATCCACAGTCCCTGAATCCACTTCACCTGTGGGAAAGAAATTAACACTCGTGTGAGAAACAGCTTTGCTGGTTATTTCAATTTCAAGACTGTGTGAGAGAGAGGACAAGGACACACACCTTCCAGTATTGTTTTCCAGAGCCACTCTTTTCCAACACCACTTAGAAAGCTATTCCAGAGCCAGTCAGGAGCAGCATCTCGTTGAGGAGATGCCAGAAGAATTGTAAATCCATCATCATCTAGGTCGTACAGTGCAGGAGCTAAGCATTTAAGTTGACTAGGACCGGCTATGAGCATTACAGTAGCTGGAGGTTGATAGCAACGGGTCAACGCTTCCAAATCCGTTTGAACTTCTGTTTCAGAAAAGGAAAAAAAGCAACGTTGAATCTAACCCCTGATCAAAAAAAACCAATTACTTGTACTACAATTATAGAAAGAGAGATGAGAGAAGATTAACCGTAGGCATGTCTAAGTGCGATTCCAGTGGAATAGAGCTCTTGCAGGACGTTTTCGCCATGGATCTGTCTTAGGTCGCCAATGGCAGCGATGGTGATAGGACCAGAGTAGCCTGATTTCTTCAACGCCGATTCTATTCTCGGACCGACCAGACGAGGATCATAACCTTCGGGAACGGGACAGCTGTCGATGTGCCACAACACCAACGTCATGACTTCGTTGCTCACTTTCTTATCATACTGCGTCACTTCCTTGTGCATCATCATCTCGTCTTTACGGCACTTTTCCTTCAATGGTTTGGCATCAACCAAAGTCAGTGCTATCCAAAATCGTGCAATCAAATATTGTAAATCCAAAAAATTAAAAACTTGCCATTGATAGGCTCGTTACTATGGTAGAAACGTCAATATTGCCTGGATGGATGAACGGGCCAGGACCAAGCATACACACAAACCTACGACTCAACAAGTCTGCATCATGCAGCAAGTCCCACACCTGCTTGACATCAGTGGAAAATCAGAGGTATTTTCTTTGAAAGTGAGAATGACAATTTGGTAACTTGTGAAAGGGGTCTAGTTTGAACGCAATTGAAAATATTCCAAAAACTTAGAAATCTCTCAATTTGAGATATTAAAGCTTGCCTTTATGGTTTCAGGGTCATCGTTTGGAGGCGGAGGCTTAACTTCAAAACGATTGAAACCATGGTTACTAGCATGGCGGTCCCACTCCTGCTTGACAACCAATTTATGCACATCCAGTGGGAATCAGACAATGACAAAATGTATTGATACAATATATTTAGAAGCAGAGAGAGATTCTTACAGAAAATGCATGTTTTACACTCTTGAGATGCGTGGTGAGATCTTCAATGCTTTGGGCAGCAAAACTGCATACTGAGCAAGACCAGGGAGATTCATCCGTTTCAGGGCAAAGGTCCGGAAGAACAAGTCTTGTTGTCTCCAGTTTATTAGCCGCAGTCCCTGAATCCACTTGATCTGTGTGGAAAAAAAAACTAACTTAGTTCAGAAACAGCTTTGCTGGTTACTTCAATTTCAAGATCTATACTGTGTGTGAGAGAGAGAGGACAAAGCACCTTCCAGTAAGTTTTTCCAGAGCCACACTTTAGAAACATGACGCAGAAAGCTTTTCGAGAGCAACTCCAGAGTTGGATCTTGTTGAGGATATGCCAAAAGAATTTTGTATCCCCGAAGGTCGTAAAGTGTACGAGCTAATGATTCAAGTTGAAGAGCACCGGTTATGACCATTATAGTAGCCGGAGATGTATTTCTACCATTTCTACCGGTCCACCCAAACAAAGCCGATTGAATTCCTGTTTTCATAAAAAGGAAAGAAACGTCACTGAATCTAAAACCCTAATTTTTTAAATAAAAAAATCCATAACTTGTACTAAAATTATAGAAAGAGAGATGAAAGAAGATTAACCGAGGGATTGACTGTGGGAATGTTTAAGAGCGATTCCAGACGAAGAAAGCCCTCGCAGGACGTTGTCATCGATATCGCTCAAGTCCCCAATGGCAATGATGGTGAGAGGACCAGAGCCGGAGGCGCCTGAATTCTTCAACGCCGATTCTATTCTCCGGCCGACCAGACGAGGATCAAAATCATCGGGAATCGGACAGTGGCTGATGTCCCACAACACCAACGTTCCCTCCTCCTCCTCCTCGCCATGCAGCCACACCTCGTTGTTCATTATCATCTCGTCTTCGTCTTCATGGCACTTTTCCTTCAATGTTTTTGCATCAACCAAAGTCAGTGCTATCCAAAATCGTGCTATCAATTGTAAATTTAAAAAAAAAAAAAAAAAACCCCAACTTGGGGTATTAAAAAACTTGCCTTTGATAAACTCTTTATTATGGTAGAAACGTTAATATTGCTTGGAGGGTAGATCAACGGGCCGGGACTGAGCATTTTCCCAAACCTATAAGCCAACAAGTCAGCATCATACAGCAAGTCCCACACCTGAGAGTGACAATTAGGAAAACTTGTGAAAGGGGTCTTAGTTGAACGCAATTGACAATATTCCAAAAAACTTAGAAATCTCAATTTGAGATATTAAAGCTTGCCTCTACGGTTTCAGGGTCATCGTTTGGAGGCGGAGGCTTCTTAGCTTCAAAACGATCCACATTGGTTTCACAAGCATTGCAGGCCCACTCCAGCTTGACAAGCAAAATATGCACATCCATCGGAAAAATAGAGGGACACTTGTGGTAAGACAATGGCAAAATTTAAAAGCAGAGAGATACTTACAACATATGTATGTTCTACACTATTGAGATGCGTGGTGAAATATTCAATGCTATGGAAAGCCAAACGGCATAGTGAGCAATAAGAGGGAGGGCAAAGGTCCGGAAGAACAAGTCTTGTTGTCTCCAGTTTATTATCCGCAGTCCCTGCATCCACTTCATCTGTGTGGAAAAAAAGCTGACTTAGTTCAGAAACATCTTTGCTGGTCAAGATCTAGACTTTGTGTGAGAGAGAGGACAAAACACCTTCCAGTAAGTTTTTCCATAGCCACACTTTAGAAACGCCACGCACAAGGCCTGGCCAGAGCAAGCCCGGAGCTGGATGTGGCTGAGGATATGCCAGAAGAATACTGTTCCCCCGTTATGATAGGCGGTAAAGTGCAATAGCTAATGATTCCAGTTGAGAAGCACTGGATATGAGCATTATAGTAGCCGGAGATGTATTTGTATTGGCCCACTCATCCAAAGCCGATCGAATTTCTGTTTTCATAAAAGGAAAGTAACGTCGCTGAATCTAAAACCCTAAAATTTTTTATTAAAAAATCAATTATGATTGAGGGAGAAAGAAAATTAATCATGGGAATGTCGAAGAGCGATTACAGTGGAGGAAAGCTCTCGCAGGACCTTGTCACCAGGGGTCTTTCTTAGATCGCCAATGGAAGTGATGGTGAGAGGACCAGAGTAGCCTGATTTCTTCACTGCCGATTCTATTCTCCGACCGACCAGACGAGGATCGAAACCATCGGGAATCGGACAGCTGCTGATGTCCCACCACACCACCGTTTTCTGCTCCTCCTGGTCATGCTGCGTCATCTTGTATGTATTTATCAGTCTATAACCTAAAAAAATCAATCAGTTTCAAAATTGGGAAAACAAAATTAGGTCTTTAATCTAGAACGTAAATCTTTTCCGATCAAACACACATCAGATAAGAATTAGGAAGATACTTGTGGACCTTGTGGTTGGTTTATATAGGCCGATACGCGTGGCCCATTAGTTACGGACCAACAATTTTCAAAAATAAAATTTATAGTAAACATTTTACATTGGTAGCCATTTATATGATTTATATATATATATATATACTGTACTCACTCATTTTAGCTACAACCACAAGACATCACTTTTACAACACGCATACATGAAACATCCAAAAGCCTTGAAAACACATAATTAGACCATCTCCATCAATAATATGAGAAGAGTTTATTAAGATATAATAAACAAATAAAAAATATTATAATATTGATTGAGTTTCTTAAAAACCTAAGACCATCTCCATTGGTAGAACCTTTAATGGGTTTCTTAACCAATTTTTTAATATAAATTTTCTATCATTCCATTTTAAGAACTTTGTAATAGATTTTAATTTTTTGCTCTTCCATTGGTAGAAACTTTAATGGAGTTCTTAAGAAGAAAAAAATTATATTTTAAAAATAATAGATTTTTGAAACACATTTCTTACTACAGATTATGAGAACCAATGATAAAAATGGAAAACAAACAGACATGTATTAATGTGTACCGCTTTATCCATATCGGGAGGATAGAAATTAGCACCAGGTGGTTTAGTCACAGGAAAGGCTGCTCTATATTCAAGACCCTTTCCAGCCAGCAACGGATTTTGTTGCTTCAGGAACCAACTTAACAGCTGAATTTGCCGTAGTCAAGAAGAATGCTTCATTTTCATCAAGTGACGACCTGTGAATGTAAAACAAAACATAAATCTCTTGGACTGATAAAGAGCACACAAAAAGAAAAGCAACACACTGTTGGATAAATCAAGCTAATCACTTTCAGCAACAAACAAAAGAATAGAGACTCCAAGTTAACTTCAAGATGCAATGACCATAACAATCAAGCTAAACACTTTCAGCAACAAACAAAAGATTTGAAATAATAGCCCAAGAAATCGAATGTATAAACAAACCATTCTTGCAGAAACTATATAACACACATTGGCATGAATAACAATAAACTAAAGACAAGAAGAATCAAATCACCAGCTTTACGGTAAAGAATCCAATGAGACTATGGACAATTGCATTCTCCAATGGCTTTGCTTTTAGATAATTAAGGATCTCCGCAAGCAGGAGAATACCTACAGAGACAATTCATGTCTTCACATGTTCCATTCAGGTTAAGAGAAATATGCTCACTAAAATAATCCAAGAAGTACCTCGTGCTCGGACAACATTATCAGTTGTCGTCAAATACATGTCCATCTCCAAGATCTACAGTTTTTAGAAATACAGAAATTAACGGCATAAATGGGACTATGGGAAGATGAAAAGTGATTGGATGATATGTTACCAATTCGTTCATAGACAACAAATCCTTCTCCAAGGAATAAGCAATCGCTTTCAGACTATCAGCCTAAAAATTAAGGATTTGTTGTCTAGAACGAACCATAGAGATATAGGAAATTTATCTATTGAAAGCAGTTTCCGGAACTGAGTAGTCGCTTCAAGCTCTGTCCTCTGACCAGACTCCACCAACAATAGAAGGCAAACTCTCCAACTTATAAACAAGACAATCAAAATCGAGCGCGGTTGTTGCCACCAAAAATCAGGCAATCCCAAAACTCAATTCGCATACAAATTCGTCTTTCCAAATTCGAAAAATTAGAATACTAACTCGCGATTCTCGTTAGCCGAACGAAGCAGTGACGAGTCCTCTCGAAGCGATTCTGGAACTGATCGGAGAAAAGCAAACGGGAAACGGGAGCAGAGAGATGGAGAAAGAATCGGATGAGAAAAAAAAATCTTTTTTTTTTGGGTTAATATTACCCGACCCAATCAGGGATTGACACCCAGGGGTTTCTTAAGAATTCTGAAACTTCTTGTATAAGAACCGTTTTTTAGTGGTTTTTACGATAATGATTTGTTTATTAATTTTTTTAACTTAAAAAACTCTTAAGAAACTCTTAAGAGCTCCCGATGGAGATGCTCTAAGAAACTCACTCAAAGTTTATAAAGATACTTTGAGTGAGTTTCTTAAGTTTTTAAGAAACTCAATCATTATTATAATACTTTTTATTTGTTTAATATATTTTAAAAAACCATTCTCATATCATTCATGAAGATGCTCTTATAATCCAAACAACGAAAGAAAAGGATAAAAAGTCATTGGAATTAAGAAATCTTGAGAAACCGAACTGTAACGCAGATTCCTCGTATCTCCGTATGTAAGGATATCCCAATAAGGTAAGTTGTTGATTTTATAAAATAAGATTCAGTTTGAGATGCATGAGCGGGAAAAATTAACATTCCGATATATCAAGTATATGTTATGAATCTCACATGAGAAATGAGATGAAACTTGCCATAATAATAAACACAGTCTAATCTATTTATTGTTAGTTGGTTTTGAATTGAAATTTTGTTAGATGAAATCAATGGTTGTAAACAAATCAAAGTAAACTAAATTTGTGTTTCTATTAGAAAAAAGAAACTTCACAGTTGTTTTAAAATCATTACGGTTGATTCTCCTATGATATAAACATTTTTTTTCAGGCTATAGTTGCTATCTCAGTTACATTAGTCAACAATTGAAACACAACTGAAACCCATTAGGCAGTAGACTGTAAAATCTTAATTTGATTCTAATTTACTTGGATTGTGTGATTCACTACTAGTTTATTAACACAAGAAACAACCCACTATTGAACTCGAATCAAACTAAAAATTGACAGAAACCTAGAGAGTTTTAGAAAAGTTATATGCTACATATTTTGGACTGTCGAATTAGCAGTTTTAGCCTCCCTCCACACATTGAATATGGCTGAGAGATCGAAGTTGAAGACAATGAAGTTACGAATGAATGCAAACGCCAGCCATGCAATTTATAGTAATCATCACTAATCACCATGCACAAACGCAATTACAAACAAAATTTATAAACTCTGCAATAAAACTTCTTTTAGTGTATTGAAGCCTAAAAACGAACAGATAAAAATTTGGTGTCATTTTCGTAACCAAAAGTGACAAACATGTAATCTCTTTCGAAATGTAACAATACAGGCAATATACACTCCGAATTTATTATTTAAAAAGAGCTCTGCGAGGAGTTCAAAGTCCAAAGGAGCGGGAAACGAGAGGCCACGTGGAACTGTCTCGGTTAAGACAACAACGTTAAACCTTAAAGCGAAGATGCGCTTATCAGATCTAATCGAAAAGGGGCTTAGGGTTTATTAAAAACACAAGGAGCAAAATCAATCATCTTTCATTCTTCGTTTTCCGAAAAGAAAAAGATCCTCCCACATCAATGGAGAAGTACGAGAAGCTTGAGAAGGTTGGCGAAGGAACATATGGAAAGTGTACAAGGCGAGGGAGAAAGGCACTGGGAAGCTTGTTGCCCTGAACAAGACGAGGCTCGAGATGGACGAGGAAGGCATACCACCGACCGCTCTCCGTGAGATTTCGCTTCTCCAGATGCTTTCTCAGTCAATCTACGTTGTTCGACTCCTCTGCGTCGAGCATGTTCTTCAATCCAAGGACTCAATCTCTCCGTCCTCACCTGTTTCTCACTCCCCAAAATCCAACCTTTATCTCGTTTTCGAGTATCTCGACACTGATCTGAAGAAATTCGTTGATTCACATAGGAAAGGCTCCAATCCTAGACCACTTGAGGCTTCTCTCGTGCAGAGACTTCTTGCAGCTACGGCAACGAGACATTTGTCCACTACAGGATGAACCAGTGATCAACTCGCAGGAATTGCTTGGCATTCTGACTTGATGCTTAGAATCATTTATTGACTTTTTTTTTACGGTAGTAGAAAAATACTTAGAATTTGTTTGGCATTCTGATTCCGATTTGTTACTAGTTAGAACTCGCAGCTCTAGTTGTGTGATCTTGAAACTTAAAACAAGTATATAATATCACAGTTACATACAGCGAGAGGCTACATTGATCACAGTCACAGTTACAACATGAATAGATAACAGGCTTAATAGCCTGTAAGAATTGTGGATGGGTATCCAAAAATATAGTCAATAAATGATGAGATATCCTAAAAAAATGGATCAGGTTTGGGATATTTGGATAATGGTCGATTAGAAATTCAAACCATATATATATACCTTAGTATGATATAATCGACTTCCCTATTTTTTTTATATGCTGAAAATTAAGCTGATTTAAAAAAAAAAAAAAAAAAAAAAAAGACCTAAAGCCTACATTTAAAAAAAAAACATATATATAATATCCATGCATGACGCATGCGACATCAATTTATATATAAGGTATATGTTGTTGTCCTTAGGAATATTCGACGCGGTCAATTTGTTGATAGATTGTTATAAACTTATAATACATCATACCTTCGGCATAACAAGCATTATAAATTTATAACAGCGTTCATTATTGAAAGACCTTAGGGACGATCGTACAATGCATGGGTCATACCTCCTCATTCAGTTTTACAAATATTGTACGGACATTTGGCTTAGGCTGAATGAAATTAGCCAAGCAGTCGCATTCACTTGCTTAATTATACACTAATAAAGCCACATCCTCATTTCTAAAGTTTTGGTATTAAAGGAGATACGTACAAAATGCTAGCTAAAATTAAAGCCTGAACGGTGTGATTAAATAAATAAATAGCGGTACAAAAATAAGATTTTAACTGTAAAGAATAACAACAACAACAAAAAGTCAAAAAGAAACTGTGATACAGTTAAAAATTTACAGTAGGGTAAACACACCAATCAAATCCAAAATGTTAGGTTGGAACATACGTATGTAATTTAGGGAAAAAGTAAAGATAAATTTAAGATTCATTGTTAAATGGATGTCCAGATGTTGATGATTATATGTAGAGCGGGTAGGAATTAAGAAAAATATTAATCCGGCAACAGATATATTATTGTTGTCTACCCTCTTTTTTTTTACTAATTGTAAACATTTTTTATTGCTAAACAGGAAAGATGTTGAAATACGTATATTGAGGACATCTTATGATGTACGTACGTATACGTACTAGCTTTTATATAATAAAATATATATAGATGTATAAAAGAAGTGTGACTAACAACAAAAGGAGCATGATCAACGCCGAGAAAATCCAGTTTTATATAAACCAAAGTCCTTAAGTACCATAAACGTACTTTCTTCAAAACCCCACTCCTCAGAATATTCAAATCATTCACAATACATTAACTATGGACGAGCACGAACCATACATCCTCTCGAGCTTACCACTCGAGCTTCTCCTTTACATCATCAGCTTCCTCCCTTTCGAATCCGCAGACTAACCCCTTTCCTCTCCACACAGTTTAGGTCCGTTTGGAGCCAAGCCTTACTCGTCGCTCACAGCCACAACGGATCCACAGAAGACATCTCTCACGGCGTCTCTCGCTTCATCAACGACTTCGACGAGCACAATCCGCCTAAGAACACTCGGAAGCTAGAGTTGCACTTTGACAAGTCAAACTTCGTGTCAACTATTCTCGCACCTTATAACGTCATGCATATGAGCTTCTTCTCTGGTGGTTCTAAGAAAGAAGAGAGATTTTGCTGGCGTCTTGAGATCAACGATCAGATCCCAAGAAGCGTCGAATCAAGCGGTTTCTTGGTGAAGACGCTTTGTTTAGACTCGGTGAATTCGTTTACCCACGAGGTCGTTTCTTCCATGGTTTTGGATTTTTCTTTACTGGAGAATCTCAAGATTTATGGTTGCAAGGGATTGACCTCTCTCACTATTGATTCGCCAACTAAGCTTCTTCACTTATCGATCTCGGGTTGCTCGCAGCTGACATATCTTGATATCAGATCATGTAAGCTTAGAACTCTTTATTACAAAGGATCTCTACCGTCGATCAAGATCCATGAACATTTCAACTTGACCAATGCGATTTTCGACGTAAGACAAGGCCCAAGCTATGACGACAATGCTTTAGACATCGGTCCTCTCTTGCTGATCATCAAGAACTCTCAATCTCTTACACTTTGCAGATGGATGTTCGAGGTAACAAAGATAATCTCTATATCTTTTATTTTACGATAAAAAAATATCAATCAACCGTTTGTGAAAGAAATAGGCTTTACCACATTTATTTCATTTTCCTAGATTAGGACATGCTTTTGAGAGTTACATATTCTACTGTTTTTGTTTATAGGATCTAATCAAACCATCCATATCCTCTTCTTGGACATCATTCCAATTCTACAAGTTACATGAATTGCGGTGGATTGATAACTCGATGAAACAAGAAAACAATAATTTCTTGATCTCTTTTCTCAATCTGTGCCCTTCAATCGAGCGCCTCTTCATTACTGTAAGTGTCAAACAGCTAAAACCTTTGTTAGTTCAAGCCTTTTGGTTTCTTCGTGCTAATTACCTTTTGATTATTTTCGAAGATGGATTCGAATACTTATAGTTCAAAAGAAGAAGTCAGTGTTGCTGATAATGCGAAAAAGCATACAAGAGTGCTAAAGGATCTAAAGCTGGTCAAGTTGGAAGGATCAAATAGTGACGAAGAGGATAAAAATCAACTGATATTGGCTCTACAGAAGATAGTCAATATCGATCAGCCTCTGCTTGTCGTGTCGCCACTTTCGTCTGATTGACTCCGATTTGGATTGGAGAAGACAACAAAAAAAAGATATTATGTTTAAAGATACACGCATGAACATGCTTCAATTTGATGTATTTTTAACGCGTGGGTTCCTATTTCTTGCCGTACAAGAAAACCTTCGTCAGGATTAGCCAGATTTTCACCAATATGTATTATTCTAATATTTACTATGGTAAATGACTTAATTAAAACACTGATGTGGCAAGTATGTATGAATCTTTTCTAGTACAAAAGTAATACTAATTGATAATTGATTCTCGTACACCTGCAACTTTATCTTAAAATGGGCCAAATATTTAGTTTAGGAGATTTAGGTGAAATATCGTTTTTAAACCATGTGCCATGTCTTCTTTATTTTGACCTGTTCAACAAAAGCATGTGTGGAAACTTCATCTGTCAACAAAAATAAAAGCGTGCATCACAAGTCATTCTCAATATATCGATTAACGTCCCTAAACCAACGAAAACCATTTTGATTCTATCATCAAGTTTGGTCATTTGACTTAGCAACGAAAACAACTGTTATGGAGATATTGAAGGACTACTTTTCTGAAATGCTCTAGATCATTTTCCTAGTTGCAAAAGAGATAGATCAAAACAAATGGAAATAAATAGCAATTACGTGCTTTGGTTCAGAGTTTAGGAATGTACAAGTCTCGGTCTAGAACCTCAATCATAAGAAAAAAAATAGCAACAGACCGAAGGATAAGGAAACGAAATGAAACAAAAACAAATTAATATGAAATATCATGTTTCATTCCATTTTTGTTTTATGTTTGAGAGAAAACTGAACGACCGTTCCCGCAATCAAAATATGTTTACAACAAAATTAATATACATTAATAATACATCTTACAACGAATGACATGATGATGACACATAACGAATATATGTGATTAATATACGTACGTGGACAAAACGATCAATCTAACAATAATCTTTTCGACTTTAAGTGTAGATTTTGATCGGGTTGACTAAAGGCCAAATATATTTTGGACAGTTGCACACCAACCCCAAATGGCTCAGACATGCCTGGTGGTATAAAATTTTCAAATGACACTCGAACAAAGACGATCAAGTGTCAATATTATAAAACCGCAGAAAAATAAATATACACATATTCTTTCGTTTCAATTACACTATCTTTTTTTTTTTTGAACATTTTCAATTACACTATCTTTAAAGAATGTTTTTCCAATTCTTATCATATATTATATATATAAATATTATGATATTCTCAACTATAGTATTCTATTAGGATTATCTATCTACTGTTTTTATATCTATTAGTTAGATTTTGTAACTATGGTTGATTAAATTGTATGTTTTAGTGTACCTTATAACAAAATATATGAGTTTAATAAAGAAAAATAAAAATACCAAAATACCAAAATATTTGGGTTGGACACTGATTTTTAGTGGATAATTACATTTTATTAGATAAACAAATATACTTGACCTCAACTAGAAAAGGGCAGTAAATACTGAACACTGTTGGGTAAAAGAAGAAATTATTATCTCAGAATAAGAAGTGATCTAATTTAAACTTTTCTTCTAATGAACATGTTTTCAAAAAGGTTTAAACTTTATTAGTTCCAACCATATAATATTAAATATACAGATATGCATATGTGTGGAGTTTTGCTAAAGATGGAGGAAAAAGTGGACACTTGAGAAAAGGGAACAGATCAAATGCACTGGCAGAAAAAGAGAGTCTCCATACTGCCTCAATCTTACCTGCCCCCACCGGGGCAATGCTAGTCTCACGGGTGGTATCACTCTTCTCTTTCGTCACCCGCACCTTTCCTCTTCCAGTCTTCGTCAGCGAAGATGGAAATAAACGATGACAGCTATTGTTGCATTCTTTACGGCACACCAACTAACCCGCACATTTTTCAAAGTTTTTTACATTTCTCCTCATTTGTAAATTTTTCTTCTTCTTCGTTTGTAATATAGTGTTACGTCTATTATATATTGCAAGAGTTTCTGCGTAACGTATGATTTAACTTTGACTTATACAATTTTTTTTGTTATATGTCATCGGACCAAATTCTCGTGATTATGTATCGTTTGGAGCACGAACAATGTAATTTTGAAGCAACAAAGGTGTTCAAAAAAATAAAAAAAAGGGGCAGAAATTATTTACCACTTTTCCTGGAAATTATTAGAAGGGAAAACAAAACAAATTAAGCAGAAAATAAGCAGAGAATAAACGAAGAATACCTGAAAATAAAATAAAACTAAAAACTCGTCGCCGTAGTTGACCGTTACCAGCAGCCTCCCCGGTGTATTAAATTATACATTAAATGTGTAATAAGAAATACTATATAGTAGTATATTTTTGATAATAATATTTGTTAAAGAAAACTTGCGTTACATCAGGTGACACACACACACATACACAACTGTCTCTTATACACATCTAGATGTGTATAAGAGACAGATTTTGACCTGTTCAACAAAAGCATGTGTGGAAACTTCATCTGTCAACAAAAAGAAAAGCGTGCATCACAAGTCATTCTCAATATATCGATTAACGTCCCTAAACCAACGAAAACCATTTTGATTCTATCATCAAGTTTGGTCATTTGACTTGGCAACGAAAACACCTGTTATGGAGATATTGAAGGACTACTTTTCTGAAATGCTCTAGATCATTTTCCTAGTTGCAAAAGACATATAGATCGCAACAAATGGAAATAAATAGCGATTACGTGCTTTGGTTCAGAGTTTGGGAATGTACAAGTCTCGGTCTAGAACCTCAATCATAAGTAAAAAATAGCAACAGACCGAAGGACAAGGAAACGAAATGAAACAAAAACAAATTAATATGAAATATCATGTTTTCTTTTTTTGTTAAAGATGAAATATCATGTTTCATTCCATTTTTGTTTTATGTTTGAGAGAAAACTGAACGAACATTCCCGCAATCAAAAATATGTTTACAACAAAATAAATATACATTAATACATCTTACAACGAATGACATGATGAAAAACACATAACGAATATATGTGATTATACGTACGTGGACAAAACGATCAATCTAACAATAATCTTTACGACTTTAAGTGTAGATTTTGATCGGGTTGACTACAGGCCAAATATATTTTGGACAGTTGCACACCAACCCCAAATGGCTCAGACAGGCCTGGTGGTATAAAATTTTCAAATGACACTCGAACAAAGACAATCAAGTGTCAATTTTTTAAAAAACAGCAGAAAAATAAATATACATATTCTTTCGTTTCAATTATACTATCTTTAAAGAATGTTTTCCCAACTCTTATCATATATATATTATGATATTCTCAACTATAGTATTCTATTAGGATTATCTATCTACTGTTTTATATCTTTTAGTTAGATTTTGTAACTATGGTTGATTCAATTGTATGTTTTAGTGTACCTTATAACAAAATATATGAGTTTAATAAAGAAAAATAAATACCAAAATATTTGGGTTGGACACTGATTTTTAGTGGATAATTACATTATATTAGATAAACAAATATACTTGACTTCAACTCTGAAAAGGGCAGTAAATACTGAATACTGTTGGGTAAAAGAAGAAATTATTATCTCAGAATAAGAAGTGATCTAATTTAAACTTTTCTACTAATGAACGTGTTTTCAAAAAGGTTTAAACTTTATTAGTTCCAACCATATAATATTAAATATACAGATATGCATATGTGTGGAGTTTTGCTAAAGATGGAGAAAAAAGTGGACACATAATAAGAAAAGGGAAACAGATCAAATGCACTGGCAGAAAAAGAGAGTCTCCATACTGCCTCAATGATACCTGCCCCCACTTGGGTAATGCTAGTCTCACGGGTAGTAGCACTCTTCTCTTTCGTCACCCGCACCTTTCCTCTTCCGGTCTTCGTCATCGAAGATGGAAATAAACGATGACAGCTATTGTTTCATTCTTTACGGCACACCAACCAACCCAACCCGCACATTTTTCAATTTTTTACATTTCTCCTCATTTGTAAATTTTTTTCTTCTTCATTTGTAATTTAGTGTTACGTCTATTATATAGTATATCAAAAGTTTTTGCGTAACTTATGATTAATTTAACTTTGACTTATACAATTTTTGTTTGTTATATGTCATCGAACCAAATTCTCGTGATTATGTATCGTTTGGTTGGAGCATGAACAATGTAATTTTGAAGACAACAAAGGTGTTCAAAAAAAAAAAAAGGGTCGAAACAATTCATCGCTCCTGTCCTCGATCGGCTCTATTATATATTAGACCGTCTCGTATTTGATCGTTGCATAAATAGGGTTGACAATTTGATCTGTGACTGGAAATTTTTTTATTTATTTATTGCAGAACTTATTTACCACTTTTCCTGGAAATTATTAGAAGGGAAAACAAAACAAATTAATCAGAGAATAAACGAAGAATACCTGAAAATAAAATAAAACTAAAAACTCGTCGCCGTAGTTGACCGTTACCAGCAGCCTCCCCGGTGTATTAAATTATACATTAAATGTGTAATATGAAATAAGATATACTTTTGTTAAAGAAAACTTGCGTTACATCAGGTGACACACACACATACACAAAGACTTGTCTGTCTCTCACTTTTGAGTCTTTGACCCATTTTCTTCATTTTATTTCCGAAAACCCAAAAATGTAATTTAAAAAAAAAAAAAAAATCAAAAAAATCAAAATCACAGCAACAAAGAGGAAAAAGATATTACCGGAAACGATTTCTTCGCTGATTCTAGAACTTTTCTTCCTTCTTAGCTTGATTCAGCAGATCCGGTGAAAATTCAGATTGAGCAATATCCGAGAAACCTAAACCAAAGGTTTTCTTCTACGCAGGAGACGGAGATTGTTATTGCCCCGTCGCTAAGATGATGATTTCTAGGGGTTTGTTCGGCTGGTCACCGCCGCATATACAGCCGTTAACTCCGGTTTCAGAGGTTTCCGAGCCTCCTGAGTCGCCATCCCCTTACCTCGATCCTGGCGCCGAGAACGGCGGCACGGGCATGGCGGCGCAGGCGGAGGATGAGGAGGAGATGGAGGAGCCCGAGGAGATGGAGCCTCCTCCTGCAGCTGTTCCTTTCTCACAGCTATTCGCCTGCGCCGATCGCTTCGATTGGGTGCTTATGGTATTCGGATCCGTAGCTGCTGCTGCACACGGAACTGCGCTTATTGTCTACTTGCACTACTTCGCCAAAATTATTCAGGTCCTTGCATACTCCACTGAATCGGGTCACCGGATACCTGAGGATCAGTTCAATCGCCTTGTCGAGGTACCTCAGCTTGCTTACGCTTTTATTTTGGCTTTACAAAATTCCTAATTTTCCTGGGTGAGCTTGTGGGAAATGGGAAATTGGAGGTTAATGTGCCTTGTGATTTTGGTGTTTTGTGTTTACAATTTCTGGATTAGGTCTATATAAGCTGGACTTGGATCTTCCCACTCGTTCTTTTTTTTTCTTTTGCATGGTCAAGCTTTAGGCCTGTCTTGTTGGACCTAGTTGAAAGCTTTTGCGATATGTACTCAAACGAAATTTAGCATTGCGGGTCGAGTTTTGGAACTTTGTTCTCCTTCCGACTGGGATGTTGTAGTTTTCGTGGGTTGCCACATTATTGTTAAGTAACCTTCTTGCGAGGTTCGTGAACATTTTGTGGTACTCATTGGTCATAAATCTTTTAGGTCAAGAAGTGAACGTGGGAGTGATGTGAAATAATTAAACATGCAATCAATGACTTGATAGATTTAGTTCTTTCCGAGGTTCTTTCTTGTTTTTTACCTGAAAGAAGCATGATTTAGCAACTTTCCGTGGGTGTGAAATTCTCTGATTGTTTGCTCTCTGTGTGGCAACTTTTTGGATTTGTAGGACTAGTAAGAATATTGGTTTTCATGTAGTTTCTGTTTCTAAATTGTATATTAACCTGGAAACCAGCTGTTATTGACTTTACCTGGGGAGGCTACTTTGAATAGTTAAACCTCTTTTTTACCCAAATACATGCTCAAGAGAAAGGAACCCTTGTTCTAAGTTATCTATCCCCTTTGTGCAGCTTTCATTGACAATTGTATACATCGCTGGGGGTGTTTTCATATCTGGTTGGATTGGTAAGTTCATTTTTGCTAAAATCTATACATATATTACGTAGTTGTGTCCTTCTTTCCTCTACTGCAATGATGCTATTCGTCGCCACCATAATTAATTGTTCTTTATTATAGAGGTGTCTTGCTGGATACTGACTGGAGAGAGGCAGACTGCTGTGATCAGGTCAAAGTATGTCCAAGTACTACTAAATCAGGATATGAGTTTCTTTGATACATATGGGAATAACGGGGATATAGTAAGCCAAGTGCTGAGTGATGTCCTTCTCATTCAGTCCGCTCTAAGCGAAAAAGTATGGCTAACCTTTGAATCTAGTTTCAAGTTTGCTTCCAAATATCTTTATTTATGCTAGATTGATATGTCTTCTGACATTTCTTTAATCCTTGTGACCTCGGACATTCGCAGGTTGGAAATTATATTCATAACATGGCAACATTTATCAGTGGTATTGTTATCGGTTTTGTCAACTGCTGGGAAATTGCGCTCATTACATTAGCCACTGGTCCTTTCATTGTTGCTGCCGGAGGCATATCAAATATATTTCTCCACAGACTTGCTGAGAATATTCAAGATGCTTATGCTGAAGCAGCCAGCATTGCTGAACAGGTATTATAATTGTTAGGTTTATGGGGGACATTATGGAGATAGTGTTGATCTTTAATTTAATTGTCGAATCCTGTTGCCAGCACTAAACTTTGAAATGTTTCCAACAATGATATTTAAGCATTGACGTTATAACAGAGATATTTGTGACTTGTGAACATTAAAGTTGATTTTTGCTGCGCAAAGTTTGGTATCTTGTACTGTTCTCTTATTTGAAATCAAAACTTGTTTTAAGTTCAGAAAACAGTAGGCAGAATCGATGAAGGTTAGATTGTATTTAGACAGATAGGACTTTTTAGGTTACTTATCTTGGTTTTAATGCGGCTGTACTGCTATCCGGAAATTCATCTCAACATATTGCCCCAGCCATGGCTTCGTTTTTGTCATGTTAGGATGCATGTATAATCATTCTTAGCATCCATAACTTGGATACTGCATAAACTTAGATGCATGGAAATTACAAGCCCACTAGTCTGTCTAATGTGTACATGCTCTTCTGAAATATATCCCCTAATGGTCCGTTTTCTTAGTTCTCCATTCTGGTTTGTTTACTGTGTCAGTATGGCGCATCCTGTATTAATTTTCTAATGCTTGGGTTTATTCTAAATGTGCAGGCGGTCTCTTATGTTAGGACTTTGTATGCCTTTACAAATGAAACTCTTGCAAAATACTCTTATGCAACTTCTCTCCAAGCTACTCTGAGATATGGTATATTGATTAGTCTTGTGCAAGGACTTGGACTTGGATTTACTTATGGGCTTGCTATATGTTCATGTGCTCTGCAACTTTGGATTGGTCGATTCTATGTTATTCATGGAAGGGCGAATGGTGGAGAAATCATTACAGCCCTTTTTGCTGTTATTTTAAGTGGGCTGTAAGCTTCAGATTATACTTTTACTGCATGTATCTTCTTCTACAGTGTCTGTATACACATTGATTTGCTAATCGTATTCATATTGTACTGTGCAGGGGTTTAAATCAAGCTGCTACAAACTTTTATTCATTTGATCAAGGAAGAATTGCGGCATATAGGCTTTTTGAGATGATAAGTCGTTCATCATCTGGGACTAATCAAGAGGGAACTACTTTGACTTCTGTTGAAGGAAATATTGAGTTTAGGAACGTATATTTCAGCTATTTGTCACGACCTGAAATTCCAATCTTGAGTGGATTTTACCTCACTGTGCCTGCTAAGAAAGCTGTTGCACTTGTTGGTAGAAATGGTTCTGGGAAAAGCAGCATTATTCCTCTAATGGAACGGTTTTAAGATCCTACACTAGGTATTATGTGTGATTCAAGGTGTATCAATATTTTTTATTATAATCCCTTTTGAATGCGCACCTGCGGCAGAGACTATTATTAGCTGAATAAACCTGTGGTTTTATCTTAACAGGAGAAGTTCTACTTGATGGGGAAAATATAAAAAATCTAAAATTAGAGTGGCTGAGAAGCCAAATAGGCCTGGTGACACAGGAGCCTGCTTTGCTTAGTTTGAGCATAAGAGAAAATATTGCATATGGCCGAGATGCTACTCTGGATCAGATAGAGGAGGCAGCTAAAAAAGCTCGTGCACACACATTTATTAGCTCACTTGAAAAAGGATATGAAACTCAGGTAACCATTCACTGAAAAGTTTGTCGTTATGAATTGCACTTTTGGTGCTTCTATTCTCATTTTAGAAGTTGTAAATGACTTGTTTGTGTTGTAGGTTGGGAAGGCTGGTTTAACGTTGACGGAGGAGCAGAAAATAAAACTATCTATTGCTAGAGCGGTACTCTTAGATCCAAAAATTCTTCTGCTTGATGAAGTCACTGGAGGACTAGACTTTGAAGCTGAAAGAGTTGTCCAAGAAGCTCTTGATCTTCTAATGTTAGGACGGTCAACAATAATAATAGCTCGACGGTTAAGTTTAATAAGAAATGCTGACTATATTGCTGTAATGGAGGAGGGTCAGCTACTTGAAATGGGTACACATGATGAATTAATCAACCTTGGTAATTTGTATGCCGAGCTTCTGAAATGTGAAGAAGCGACGAAGCTACCCAGACGGTATGATTCTCCAGCCAAGACATATATGCCTAACAACTTGTCAAGTCTGTTGTGTAGTGAAAGCCATGGTAGAATTTTTTTTTTTCCTGACTGCTTTTGAATCTACTTGTTTATGGAATTTGTACCTTCCTACAGGATGCCAGTTAGGAACTACGACGACTCTGCTGCGTTCCAGGCCGAGAGGGATTCTTCAGCTGGTCGTGGCTTCCAAGAGCCATCATCACCCAAAATGGCCAAGTCTCCATCTCTTCAGAGAGGTCATGGTGTTTTCCGCTCCCATGAAATGTGCTTTAATAGTGAAGAGTCACCCAATGATCATAACCCTGCACCAGAGAAAATGGGAGAAAATGGCTCGTCTTTGGATGTCGCTGATAAGGAACCAACCATCAAAAGACAAGACAGTTTCGAGATGCGGTTACCAGAACTACCAAAAATTGACATTCAGTGTCCACAACGTCAGAAATCAAATGGTTCAGATCCGGAGTCCCCTATATCACCCCTTTTGATATCAGATCCCCAAAATGAGCGCTCCCATTCACAGACATTTAGCCGCCCTCTTGGTCATTCTGATGACACATCAACAAATGTTATGGTGAACAAGGACGCTCTACACAAAGAGTCACCTTCATTTTGGAAGTTGGCACAGCTTAGTTTTCCAGAGTGGCTATATGCTGTATTAGGGAGTATTGGTGCTGCCATCTTTGGTTCTTTCAACCCTCTTTTAGCTTACGTCATTGCATTGGTAGTGACGGCATACTATAAGAACAAGGGAAGCCACCTGCGTGAGGAGGTTGACAAGTGGTGCTTGATCATTGCCTGCATGGGAATAGTGACAGTTGTTGCCAATTTCTTGCAGCACTTCTACTTTGGTATTATGGGGGAGAAAATGACTGAGAGAGTGCGAAGGATGATGTTCTCAGGTACTGCAATATTTTTCTTCTTTATTTAATTCACTTCACTACATGCTACTGCTTTCACTTGCCTCAGTTCATTGATTTTCTCTGATGTGCCAGCTATGCTGCGTAATGAAGTTGGATGGTATGAAGAAGAAGAGAACAGCCCAGATACGTTATCCATGCGCCTAGCAAATGATGCCACTTTTGTCCGAGCCGCCTTCAGCAATAGGCTTTCAATACTTATTCAGGATAGTTTTGCTGTTATCGTAGCCATTATTATTGGGTTACTGCTCGGTTGGCGTTTGGCCCTTGTTGCATTGGCAACTTTGCCGATACTAACTCTCTCTGCCATCGCTCAGGTTTGTTTTGTTTCTTAGTCTTCCGAAATAAACCCTTATGTCACGCACAAGAAGGCATAAAATTGTTTTCTTATGCTTTTTGTTAACCAATTCCAATTCAGTAGTCGCATGCTTCCCCTTTGTCAAAATGTGTTTCTGATTTTTGCAAAAGGTTTCCAGTTCAAGTAGCGATCGATTTAGTATGTGGATCTCTCATTCTGTGTTATGCACTTAGCTTAGAAATATATGTCTGTTCTCCTGACGCTGGTTTCTAATAACCCTCAAAATTTCCAGAAACTTTGGCTTGCTGGATTCTCAAAGGGCATCCAGGAGATGCATAGAAAGGCATCTCTAGTACTCGAGGATGCTGTCAGAAACATATATACTGTTGTTGCTTTCTGTGCGGGTAACAAGGTGATGGAACTCTACAGACTGCAACTTCAACGGATACTCAGGCAGAGCTTCTTCCACGGGATGGCTATTGGCTTTGCGTTTGGCTTCTCACAGTTTCTCCTCTTCGCCTGCAATGCGCTCCTCCTCTGGTACACCGCATTATCAGTAAAACGCGGATATATGAGAATGCAGACAGCTCTAACCGAGTACATGGTTTTCTCCTTTGCTACATTTGCTCTTGTTGAGCCATTCGGATTAGCACCTTACATTCTCAAGCGCCGTAAATCTCTCGCTTCAGTATTTGAAATCATAGATCGAGTGCCTACAATCGAACCTGATGACACCTTAGCTCTTAGTCCGCCTAACGTATATGGAAGCATTGAACTGAAAAACATCGACTTCTGCTACCCAACTCGCCCGGAAGTGTTAGTGCTAAGCAACTTCAGTCTCAAAGTCAACGGGGGACAAACAGTAGCCGTGGTTGGTGTTTCTGGTTCTGGAAAGAGCACAATAATATCACTGATTGAGAGATACTACGACCCAGTTGCTGGTCAGGTGCTATTAGATGGGCGAGACTTGAAGTCATATAATTTGAGATGGTTGAGAAGCCACATGGGTCTGATTCAACAGGAACCCATAATCTTTTCCACGACGATCAGAGAGAACATAATTTATGCAAGGCATAACGCGAGTGAAGCTGAGATGAAGGAAGCAGCAAGAATCGCAAATGCCCACCATTTCATCAGTAGCTTAGCTCACGGTTATGACACCCATATCGGGATGAGAGGTGTTGAACTTACACAAGGACAGAAACAGAGAATCGCGATAGCTCGGGTAGTGCTGAAAAATGCTCCAATACTGCTGATAGATGAAGCGAGTTCGTCTATTGAATCCGAGTCGAGCCGTGTTGTGCAGGAAGCTCTTGATACATTGATAATGGGGAACAAAACAACGATTCTGATAGCACATAGAGCGGCGATGATGAGACATGTGGACAACATTGTGGTTCTCAATGGAGGCAAAATAGTAGAGGAAGGTACGCATGATTCCTTAGCGGGTAAGAACGGACTGTATGTCCGTTTAATGCAACCACATTTTGGCAAGGGTCTACGACAACATCGACTGATCTAAAGAGTCGATTGGACTCTCGTGCCTAATCGAGAGATTAGTTCAGTCACGTGTTGCCACGGGATAATGTTATCGGGTGCGATTATGTGACATAACTGGCATCTGATCGGTCGGGATTACGCCAAATGAGCAGAAGTTGTACAACCACGGTTAGTTTCTGTAAGCAAATTAGGAAGCTTGTAGACGTAGATTCCCTTATTCTTTCAGGAGACAGGAGCGATGAAGAAGTAGGACTGTGTTTATTCATTGCTTGGTCTCTTAAGGTATATCAAATTTGTTTATTATTGAAACTGAAGACTAGATGCAGTTTATTTGCGCAGGTTTGTTTTTGTTGTTGCTGTGAGTGATTTAGGTGGAGAATGTGTAATGGTTTAGGAAGAAAGAGAAAAAAATAGGCGTCTGTTTTGTAAATACACTGTATCCACTTTATTTGCAGGGGGTTTCTTAATGCAAGTTTGATTGAAATTATAGAATCAAGTCAGAATTTGACTCTTATTAACTCACAATGCCAAGACATCGTTGGAGTTGTAAAGGATATGATACTATCATCAATTGATATCTACCACATACAATTTTATAAGCACAGAGAGAATACAGATGGGGAGTAACATGATAAGATGTTTATCAAATCTCAAGGATCTTCAAAGAGTCTGCTACAACTTGAAGCTGTTTTTTCACTTTCCTCCATCTTCTCTCGTTTGCTCCAACTATGAGTGTGTAGTATCTGTCTGCAAAACATCAAAAATCAATCAAACACTTTTTTATTCTTCACTTTCTTCTCTGATTTTGTCATAATTAAAATCTCTATATCATATCCTCTTATAATCTATGCTTACTGTTTCCAACTGCGACTGTTGCAAAGGAAGTGGTTGCATAGATGGGAGTTCTGAGTCCATACTCAAACGTGTAGTAGTTCCTTCCATCCTCCACCCTCTGCATTTTCAGCTTCTTTTTTTTAATCATAAAAAGATCCAATCTGTCGATACTTTGATGATTCTTTAAGATATATAGTAACAAAGATGCGAGCGAAAACTGACCTCTTTCATATCGTAGATAGTAGCTACTTGGTTTGGTGCTGCAAACTTGTGCTTCACTAGATCATAAACCACCTGATGAACATATAAGAACGATGAACAGTTGTGAATTCTCAAATGACATAGAGAGGAGAGGGGAGAGTTAGATGTGCAATGCATACCTCTTCCATTGGACCCACTTCACGGATGTCGTTTTTCTCAGTTGGTATGAACCTGACCCGAACATTCTTCAGTTGCAAGTAACTATCTTTGAAGGCTGAATCATGTGCCCTGAAGTCAAACTCCTACATAGTTTTCACGGAACAAGATCCATCTCAAAGTTTTTTCATTTAAGTTTCAACAAAAAAAAAGAAAAAATACAAAGCCATAGCTTACCCACCCTCCAGTCTGATGGGTAATAATAAGAATACCCGTCTTGTCGATCCACAAAAGCCGAGTAGCTTTTTGGTATCTCTGCAAAACATTTATACGACCTAACAAAGTTTATGTTTTTGGTCCCAATAGAATGAAGAAGAGAGACGAATCAAGTCTTTATTTCTGCAGATTACCTTCAGCAAGAAGCAAAGTTGCAGGAAGTGAAGTTGCCACTAAGGTTCCTACTCCCACAAGAGCTTGCCTTCTCTTCCAGTTGCTTCCGCTTTCTTTCCGGTAATCTATTGAATGGTTAAATATCAATCAATTCACAGGACCAATGTAACATGAGAAGAACAATGTCAAGAAGAGTTTGGCTTCTTTACTATTCTCCGAGGAATCAAGATTGCTGCCGGATGAAAGTGAACAACAAGCTTTGAGTGATGGATTTTCCGTCTGGTAAGAAAATGTGTAAATAATCAATGATATCAGAAATGGAGATAAAGTGGGAATCGGAGCAGTGTTATTTATATATATAACCTTGTGGGAGATTGTTGGTGAGGCACAATAGCGGATTGAGAGTGAAGAGACTGCCATAATGGCTACAACTCGCAAGACTTTTGATGATCAATGATCATTTGCCTTAGTTGTCTGTTCGGATAAGAGAGATTTCGGGTTTTCGTCATTTCTCAGTTTTCTCCATTCATTAAGATGTGTGGATAAATGGATAATAAAAAGATCCAAACGAATATGTGGTTATAGATCGGTTTAAGATCATCCGTCCACTATCACCGGTTAGAGAGGAGATTTCATTCGTATATGTTTGCATTTTTGAAGTTCAGAAGAGTTTTATGAGAAGCCAAAAACATAGAGCTTGAATTCAACGATAAACTGCAACACGAATGTATTGTGAAAATAGTTTTTGCCCAAATACTACAATCACCAGACGATATGGTAATAATATCTTAAAGCAAAACCAGAGACTACGAGAGACAAAACCACAAGTCTGTTTTATAATTGCAGAGGTAGATAAACTTAGATGATGCCAATCTTGTTAGCAACATCTAAAGCATCATAGTCCGGTGTAAGCCTAACGTAAGCCTTCTTCGTTCCATCAGGCCTGCAATCACAAACAAAAACAATATCATTGTGTGTCAAACATATGAAACATAATCAAACTCACACAAGTCACGAACAAAAAAACTCTCTTTTGACATACCTGATGAGGGTGTTCACTTTTTTGGTCTGGATGTCGTACATCTTCTTGACAGCGTCTTTGATCTTCTTCTTGTCAGCACGAATGTCAACAATGAAGACAAGAGTGTTGTTGTCCTCAATCTTCTTCATCGCGGACTCGGTGGTGAGTGGGTACTTTAGGATTGCGTAGTGATCGAGCTTGTTACGAGGGGTTGCGCTCAATCTTGGGTACTTGGGATCTCGGAGCTTGGTCAAAGTCTTTGGCCTGTGGAAGGTGACCTTTGTCCTAATCTTCCTGTCCTTCTTCTTGAAGGCTTGGCCAGATTTCACTGCTTTCGCAGCCTTCAAAGCCTTGGCCTTTGGGTCGGCCTTCTTCGTAGTATCAACTGCATAATAACACACACAGAGTTTCAGCAACTTAAGAAATGCATTGAGAAAGATAACTGCATATCCTTCAAACTCTAGAGCAGTTTTAACACTCTCTCAAATGATTACAGACGAATAGGAAAAGAGAGAGAAACAAAATGAATTCGATTATTCAGAGGATGAATCTTATTGACAAGAGGGAAAACTACATGGAGAGATTTCAGCTCAGATTCACTTGCAATAAATTGATACTAGAGCCCTGAGGATGAAATCTAATTTGCAGGCCAACGAAGCAGATAGCTAATCCTATGAAACTCAAGTCTTAGTAAAAAGATTCAAATCCCTAAAAGTCCAGTATATAGAGTCAACATGGAATCTGGTTACCAAAGAAAAAAAAACTGTACCTTTAGCCGGAGACATAGCTCAGGATGATTCTTCCCACTCGAAATCTGTGAAATTTGATAGAAACCAAGAAAACACAACTCAGTTCAAACGAAATGTAAGAAAGGCTACCGAACGAAAAATCGAAAACAGTAATGAAGATAATGAAAAAATGCGAAAGAAGCAGAGTGCATAAGGCGGAGTAAAGATTCTCAAACCTGGAGAGGTGAAGCAGCTGAAACTCTGAATCGCTTTGCAGCCGCAGACAGTTTTATTGTGGATGCAAGTCATGAGAATGATAAAAGAGAAGCGAAACCCTAGATTACTTGGGCCTTTAATATTATAATGGGCTTTTTACCATAACCATAATTTAAAAACCCAATTTCGTATTTTAAGTAACTTTTTGTTGTTGTTGTTGTTGCGAACCCAACTTGTTAGGTCTAACTGAAATTTTGTATAGACTTTCTCAATTTGTTTTCATTGTATATGTCATCTCTTACCGATTTAATCGGAAGTTTTTGCTTCTTAACTTGTAATGTCTACGACCATCTTTGATTTAGTCAACAACAAAAAAAAAAAGTCAGGTTTGGATCGAATTTACAGAAAATTCATATCAAAGCATACAATTTTGACCAAACCATAATTCTATAAACCGTTTGGTCAGGAAACTATGCAACAATCCTGCCTTTAATGGATATGTTGGTGGTATTTCTCTAATGTCAGTCAGTCCCCATTAAGAAGAACAACGCCACGTAAGACATTGTCACACGGGATGTAGTTGCAGCTTCATGGCCACGTGTCCAGGATGACTCCGCCAATCACGTGCGAGACACTAAATCCATTGAGATGACGCCACGTAAGACATTTGAGAAAGACGTCTCTTCTCGGGCTGGTCCAAGTATCTCTGTGGTTACTGATTCCACACCAGTCGTAGTAGTTAGTATCCTCATCCGCCGTCGTACCTATGCCTTAAATTACCGAATTACCCTCGCCGTCTCTTCAAATTTTTTCATTAATTCCCCTTACACTCACCGTTATTGATGCTAGCAGCCAGACAAAATCAGCTTCCGCTCCAATAATCTCTCGCGCCGCCTAATCTCCATCTCACCCGAGTAAAATGGTTGGGCCAGCTATTCCGGACGGCGACGAAGGGATCTCGCTGCTCGAGTTTCACGGTAATGGTGACCGCTCCTGGCAGCTTAACTTCGACGATTTCCAGGTTTCCCCTGAGCACAAGGAGAAGAAACCCTCCAGCAAACTCCATAACTGTCTTGGCTGTTTGGGTAATTTTCTTCTCCTCTTCGACATTTTCCATTTTTCTTCTCCCAGTTTCATCTTTAGCAGGTGAGAGGATTGGTACAATACTGATTATAGGACTCTTGGGATAAACAAATGATTTGCCGTTTTGGGATTGATTGACTTTTCAGTTCGGTATTTTTTGGTTGCTATTTTTAGCTTTGTTGATTCTCAAAATAGAGAGAGTATTTCTTTTGATGAAGTTCAAGCTTTTCTTGAGCTTTAGTGGAATCTTTGATGGCTTCCCCATTAGATGGATCCAGTTGGAGCTATAGTAATCCTGATCTTGATTTTTTTTTTTGGCGTAATCTTTATAAAAATCTTCTATAAAATACCAAACAAGAAATCTGGCCTTATTGAAGCTAAATATATCAAGTGTTGTTGACTTAGCACAAAAGAGGTGTGTTTGAATTTGTTCTATTGACAATTGTGATCTAAAATTGTGAGAAGCAACAACTTTATCTTGCTTCACATAGGTTGAATATGATGATATGTGAAGCCATGTGTCTCGGCGGTTGCAGGTCCGGAAGACAACGTGGCAGATTATTACCAGCAGCAAGTAGAGATGCTTGAAGGCTTTACCGAAATGGATGAACTTGCAGAACGTGGATTTGTCCCTGGAATGTCAAAGGTTAGCTTACGTGATGCTAACTTTGTCTCTTCTTCCACATTTGTTGAAAACTGTATGAATCTATTTGTTCTTGTTAGTTGATACTTGTCTGACTATATCTCTGTGTTGTGCTCATAGGAAGAGCAGGAAAAACTGGCTAAAAGCGAGACATTGGCGATTAGAATATCAAACATTGCGAACATGGTTCTCTTTGCTGCCAAAGTCTATGCGTCCGTCACAAGCGGCTCTTTAGCAATCATTGCGTCCACATTGGACTCCCTTCTTGATCTTCTTTCTGGATTCATCCTGTGGTTCACCGCCTTCTCGATGCAGACACCAAACCCGTATCAGTATCCCATTGGGAAGAAAAGAATGCAACCACTGGTTTGTATCATATCTATTTTATATGTGTTTGTTATTGAATCGGCCTAAGCGAGCTTGCCGAAGCTTGTGTTGTGCTATTGATTTCTCTATGCAACTATTAACGACTAAGACAAGTCTGCAGAGCTTTTTCTATTTCCCAATATGTGATTCTTGGATCAAATCTTCTCAGGGAATCCTAGTATTTGCATCAGTGATGGCGACACTTGGATTACAAATCATCTTGGAATCTCTTCGCACGATGTTATCCAGTGTAAGTCTGAAACTTGATCACCTAGCTTTGATCTACGGCTTTGAAAAGTTATACAATTACTGACGCAGCTTCTTTCTATGTGCTTTATACAGCACAAGGAGTTCAGCCTAACAAAATGGCAAGAGAGTTGGGTGATTGGGATCATGCTCTCTGTTACATTGGTCAAACTGCTTCTGGTTCTTTACTGCAGATCCTTCAGTAACGAGATTGTTAAAGCTTATGCACAAGATCACTTCTTTGACGTCATCACAAACATCATCGGACTCATTGCAGTAATCCTCGCCAATTACATTGATAACTGGATGGATCCAGTTGGAGCTATCATTGTAAGTTTCCAAGTTCTAAAAAAAAAAATCATCACTTATAACTTCTCTCTCTCCTAGTTCTTGAAGTTGTTGTTTTTAATCCGTGTAGCTTGCATTGTACACGATACGGACATGGTCAATGACGGTTTTGGAGAACGTGAACTCTCTAGTTGGGAAGTCAGCAACACCAGAGTATCTGCAGAAACTAACATACCTGTGTTGGAACCACCATAAAGCCATCAGGCACATCGATACAGTGAGGGCTTACACATTTGGATCTCATTACTTTGTGGAGGTTGATATTGTTCTTCCTGCTGACATGCCTCTGCAAGTGGCTCACGACATTGGAGAATCGCTGCAAGAGAAGCTCGAGCTGCTTGAGGAGATCGAACGGGCTTTTGTGCATCTTGATTATGAGTTCACTCACAAACCGGAGCACGCTAGATCACACTGTTAGCTGATTTCTTCTTTCTTCCGTCAAAAGCGTGAAGAAGATCTCTACGCTTCTAAATTTGTTGAACATAATTTTCACCATATTGTTTAGTAGACAAGTGTGAGATAAAAGAGTGCCTTTGTAACTATCTAGTTTCTTTGTGCGTATTTCATTGATCAAAATAATCATATAATTTCTCTTCAACTCATAATATAGTTTAGATGTTTGTTTGTAATTCAAAATCCAAAAATTCAAAACTAAAATCGTTTGGCTGGCTTATGAAATATAAAGATAGATTAGATCAAGGCAGATGCGAATTTGGTGGAGATTTCGGTTTCTGTTTCGGTTTTGTTTGGGTTTAGTTAAGCTAATTTGACTTTTAAACTAAAACGAAACTCTCTAATTGAAGTCATGTCGGTATGGTTGTCCGATTTCGGTTCGGGTATATTATTAATTACTTCGATTCTAACAAGACTAAAACACAATCGTGCTCTAACCGAACCGAAACCATTTCGGTTTGGAATAAATGGTTCAATTTTGACGAAAATATTTTGTCCCACATCGGGAACGTGAGCGGAAAAAATCCTGGGAAGGCTAGTATAAATAACCGAGGACCAGGAGCCTTAAAAACTTGCCTTAAACTAATGAGTAAGGAAAACAAAGCGAGCGGTGAGATCCGGTCGCAGCGCTGAACGTAAAACATAAAGTGGCGCAAGAATTTATGGAAGGGAAATAGGCTGGCCGAGTGTTGACGCTGCTTACTTTTGCAGAACTCACTCGCGCGGGCCTCCCCATCCCCCAATTATCCCCTAGTTCTCAAACTTTTTTATATATTATAGTATATCAATATCAATTCATTTTTACGATAAACCCGAATTAAATGAAAATTGGTATATAGGCTTATTAACATAGACGCTCTCTCTCTTCTCTCTCTAAAAATCTTTCAGAGAGAGAGAGTGTCTCGTCTTCCGATCTGATCTAGATCGGATCTGTCTTTCCTCTTTTCGGATATTGTTTTCCGTTTCATCGGATTTTCTCTTCCGCCTGATGGATTTTGTTTTCCATTTAATGGATACGAGAGTTTTCTTCTTTCTACTTCACTTAAAATCACCATCTGAGATGCGAGATGGTCGGAGCAAATTTCATGAAGTAGAAGTTCCGGTCAATTTCCTTGGCAAATTTTTAGATCCAGTTATTAGATTGAAGGAAAGACCGAATTGTTGGTGTTTAAACGAGTCGACTCGGTGAGTCTGAGTGGTGGCTCAAAGTTGATTTCGGATCTCTTTAATCTGATCAAGCCCAAATCTCTTCCATAAGAGAATCAGAACTTTACGTGCCGATAGATTGGTTTTAAACGTGAAGCATCTCCGACTGGTTGAAGGATGGGGTGATGGATTTCGTCGGCCGATCTTAGATCGAATTCAGCAGAGTCTTCGGACGAAGGATTCGTTTCTACCTCGGATCGAGATTTCTATGTGTTTCTTTTCAGGTGATTTTAGAGATCCGTTCATGTACGTAAGGCGGTGATATCTTGCTATCGATGGCGGTGAACGATTTTCCGATTTCTTCTCAAAGGGAAGACACGTGTCTCAACTTTTCCAATTTCCTTTTGTTTACCCACGTGTCGGGTCATGTAGAAGATATTTAGTGTACTTTGTAATTTTGTAATTATGTAATTACGTAAACTCTTATAAATAAATAAATTTGGCCGGCAAAAAAAAAAAAATGAAAATTGGTATAGGTTTGGGTATAAGCTTTGATTCGGGTTGCTCTTCCAGGTCGATTTTTCCTTTTGTTATCCCAATTTTCGGCTTATCTGTGTTGAAAAATTTCGCCATAAATTCACCACTACATATGGATACGAATTCGCGCTCTAGCTTGAGATAGTTTGGGTACGGAGCTTCACTTCGAGAAAGATCTTTTTGGTCGGTAAGTTGTTCTGTCTTTTTTATGGCTTTGATTTTTCCGTCACCCACTTCGAATCTGTTTGCTGGGTTTCAATTGATTGTTGTTCTGAATATGATCAGCTCCCAGTTTACGGATCAAATTAATTCCAAGAGGTCATATGGTTGCTTGGGATGTTGAATTTTTTCTTGGACTTGGTTTGATTTGGCTTGAGAGATGCTTGATTTTAGTTTCTGGAATCATCATCTTTTGGAACATTGGCTTTGGTTGGGAGCGTTTCCTCTATTTGCTTGCATTTTCTGGGTTTATCGCTTTGAGACATGACTGCTTATACTTTGTGGGATTGGCTTCATCTGATGACTTTATAGATAGATAATCTAGCGAGGAGGAGGGAAACAAAAGGATTAAGCGAGAAGGAATAAAGAAAGAATGTATGTTGTTTATAACCACTTTTGTCGGAATTAGAGACGAATTTCTGGATACATGATTTCATTATTCTAATCTCGGAATTTTAGGTTATATACTTTAGTAGTCTCACTTTCTTCGCAAGAGGAGCAATTTTTTGCTGATGTTTTTCATGTGGAAGCTTGTTAGCACCTGTTGTGTTTTCAAAGATTCTATAATTTTGTGCCAGCCATTGTTTCCAGAGACAAGAAAATATGCTCAACTCTGATATATGCTCTCAATCTTCTGCAATGCGTCTGTTTCTTACTTCGTTTTAGTGAATTTGCAGTGATTTCGGAGTCTTCTCCTCTGTCCAAAACATGGAAGAGGCTCATTCAGTGAATAGCCCAAGACGGGTTTTAAGCTTCTCCAAGAGAAAGAAGCAAAAGCCCGGTTTCCAAGATTCAGACAGCACAAGGCCATCTCCATTTAGAGCATCACAAGTGCACGGACCCAAACCCTCTGAGGTGTATGGTTTTGTAGGGTCCATATCGACTGTTGTTGCCACAGTGATCTTCTTGATATGGGCATATGTACCAGATAAACTGTTGGAGTCTATAGGGTTCCATTACTACCCAAGCAGGTATTGGGTAATGGCTATGCCTACGTACCTGATGGTGACTTTGGTGTTAGCTTTGGCGTTTTACATTGGTCTCAACTTCATCGCCACTCCACCACCAACCTCTCTCAACACATTGTTTGGTGAGTGTCCGCATCGCTCTCTTCAGGCTTGGATAGGAAATGAAGTTCTCTATGCCATTGCAATAGCTATCTACAAATGTTCTATGTGCACGGCGTGGTTTCTGAAGTTGGCTTGCAATGATGATATTCTTGGCGATGCTCTAACTGTTTGTTTGCTTGTTCTTATGGCAGATGAGTACAGCCGAGAACCTGGGGAATTTGATCCACAGATGGAGGAAGGGGACGAGAGGCCTATAGATCCAATCTCTGACATTGATATTACAAGAATCAATGATCTTATGTTCAATGATGCCAATTGACATTGATATTAACTGGAAGAGGAGTAGGACCATGACATTAAGAAAGTCATGGCTCTCTTTGAACTTTGAAGTTTATCCGACATGTAAGAGTGGTTCCTCACTGTGAGCCATAAGAGAGAACCAAAAGTTTACATTGAGACCAATGAGACATGCAAAAGTTACTATAAATCGTTTTGCTCTGATGCCATATTAGCTCAAAACAATATAATGATTATGTTCTCCAACTCGAAGGTATTGTAAAAAGTTTGACTGAGTTACATGACATTTACTTCAAAAAAAAAAAAATTTGAACAAAAGATTTGGTACCACTGTTAATAGTGAGCATAGTAACACTTACTTGGAAGCATTATGTAATTTTTCATAAACAAAGCATATCATATATTTTAAAAAATTTGAGGGGAAAAAAAACTTAAGATTTTAGAGCTCACTGGAAAACCACGAGCCCTAATTTCCTGTTCTGACTTCTGAGGATTCTTGAGGTGATTAAAACTGAATATCCCTTCGTTTTCGTATTTTCATCTCTTCTCCAAGACCAATTATCGGTCTCTTCTAGATTCCCATTGCGATTTTGCTTTGATTTCATTCCCTTTGTAATGTAAGCTTTGAGCATTCCATGATTTCCGTTTTAAATTCTTCTTCTCCTTCTCTACTGTCCTTACTGGTAGGGTTTAGATCTCCTGGCCAAATCGGCGGCATTATATAGATAGATCTCTCTCTGGGACTGGAGGGTAATTTCTGATGAATTTGCTGGGAATCTCGTTTAATCTGTCGCTCCTGGGCTCTTTTGGTTTTGATCTTTGATGTATAAAAATTGATACTTTGGGATGATTCGCTCATGGGTAAAGTAAATAGCAATCGACAATCAAATTTGACTATGATTTTCTGGGTTTAGTTCATTGTATCGCAGGAAAAATCTACAAGCTAAAGTCACCATCTTCTGAGGAATTTTGATCTAAGTGGGCTTTTGATGGGAACAATAGACCTTAGGGCCGCTGCAGATGAAAACTCAATCGCGGATCTCAGCAGTCAAGTTCACCAGCTTCCTTGCTGCATTAGATTCGATGGTCCTGCTCAAGTTTCCCACTATTTCAAGCCTATATCCAGTGGTAAGAGAAACATATTATGTATATTGTAACTCTGTTTTCCCTTGCATGTTTTTTTTTTAATATAATGTGATTAATGTGGAATGTTGTTCAACCTTAGAGGTCGAAATTGATGGAGTAAGAACGGAAGAAGCTCATTTCAGAGGAAGGAAGTTGCAGGGAGCAACTATCTCACTCCCTAGTGGCTATTCTGGTACTTGTTCTCTTCTTTCTGATTGTTGAAAATGAAGAAATTTTTTTCTTGTGGGTATTTCTCTCTTATTAATAAACAAATTCCTGTTTATGGAGATCTTTTAGTTAGACAAAGATGTCTTGATGAATCTTACTGTGATGTATGTTCTATAAGATTATCCTTGGATGTTGGAGAACTTATGTTTTGGGTTACTCACATTTCCTTAGCAGTTGGCATGTGTTCTCATATGTTATCCCCTCAGGTTTTGTGCTTGGACAGGCGAGTAACCAAAATGCTAATGGAAAGAGAAAAGCTTGTAGTCCCACCGAAGAGAGTCCGTGTTGGGAAGTGAAGGCGAAATTCGATAAAATGACATACTGGAACCACGATAGTCTTCCTTCAAAAGACGATACTTTCTTGCGGTCTTTTCATTGGTTTAGCATTGCAGAATCGGTGAGTGTTGAGTTCCATCCATCTCTTGTTGACTGGTTTCATAAGTTGCCATCTTTTTTCTTTCTTTTTTTGGGTTCCTAACTTGCTTGAGAACAATGGGTTTGACTGCAGCTGCACAAGCCAGTGACTGTAGAAGACTTGGCTGCAGTAACAACAGATGGTGAAAAGGGATAAATTTATGAAGTGTCATTATTTGGTTTTTTGAACAAAAGGATCTTGTGAAACAAGTAGTAGTATGTAATTTAAGTAACAAGTAGATCTTGACATGAAATTTATCAATGCTTGTTTGGGTTAAAACTTGTTTGAGCCTGGATCGTGTATTATTTCTGTAAAACTTTTGTTTATTTCTAAGAGACGAAAATTTTGGAAGAATTATTTCATTTCCTTCATAACTTTTATCGTTGATCCTCCTCTCTAATCTTCAAAAGTAACCCAAGTACCAACACTCTTCTGATTCCTCGTTGTTTCATGGGTTTTGTGGTCTATTTTTATGAGTTGGATAATCTTCTGAAAAGCCCAAACCGAACCACATGTTGAGGATTCCTGAGCCCATATGATTATTTTTTTCTATATGATTTTGAATTTCTTTTTTTTTTGTAAAATAAAATAGAAGGAGAGTGTATTTAGTTTTCTTTTCCATACGTATTTTGTATTTTCTTATAACTTGTCTTTTATTTTATTATTTAACTTGGAGGGGTTTGTTGTTTTATGATTGTAATCTGCATAAGTAATTTTCTAAAACAAGGAAACAAGGTATGATTGTATTCTTAATGAATACTCAATTTTAAGTTAAAAATGCATAAATGAGTAAATAATATAGTTGCTTTTATGGGTTTGTCTATTCTATCATATTTTTTGGCAATTAATATTGTGTCTTTAAACATCTTATACTAAATTTGTGGTTCTATTATTCAGTTTCCATATTGAAAAAAAAATAATCCACTATAATTTTTTTTTCTTGTAAATAATAAATATTTATCCAATTTTAGTCATTAATTTAAATGTATCATTAATATATATGACAGTCAAAAGGTCATCAATTGTGTAATAAACATATTCTGTAATTTTTCTATTTGCATTGGATTTGAAGATATTGTTATTTTGTTTCTGTTTTGAACTTTTGAAGTTTGACGAGGGAATTAAAAAATAGCATCCACAGTGACGACGGACGTCATTTTCTTTGCATGTATTATAGATTTATAGTTTTGGCGGGCCCCATGCCTCAAAAATTATTGGAGTGTTTAAAAATTAAAATATTTATTATTAAATTGCCAAAGATTTCGTTTCGTGTAAACTGACCATCTTTTGACATCGCTTCCGTCTTCCTCTCTCTCTTTCGGAAATGTATTTGAAGTGATTGTGACACAGAGGTTTCTCCTTCAATCAATCTTTGTTGACCTATTTTCAAATTTATCCGCTCGTGTTTTTGAAAAGTTTCATATTGCAAAGTCAAATCTAATTCTCCTTTAAAATGTTCTCGTCAAGGTTCTTCTTTTCGGGGATGGGATCTGCGAATCTTTGAAGATCTATACTGACAAAAAGGTTCGAATTGCTTTTTCTCTTTCTCGATTTTGATCTCTCTGTTTTTGAATTTCCTTTTTTTTTCTTTTTTTTCTGAGATTGCCCTCTCTGGATTTGTTGTTACTCTTCCAGCAATCGTCTCTTTTCATTGTGCAGATTACTTCATTTCAGTTTTCTGGGTATATGTTGATTTCTGAAGAGTTGCGATTTCGTAAGCTTCTGGTGTGAGGTTCGACAAGAGATGGAGTCTAAGGAGATTAGATCCTCCGTGAATGCCAGATCGATGCTGCGTTTCAATGGACTGTTTCGACCTCTGCATCAAGAAAGGCTGAGAGTTATTGAGAGGCAGGACCAACCAAAAGGGTTTATCCAAAAATGGAACGATTCTGGTTTCACGGTGATCCCAACGAAGGAGCTTTGTCGTGTTTATTTCCAGAAACCAGATTTGTTGGCCTCCAAGTGTATAATCGATGCACGAGCTAAGCCTCCTCACCGTCAGAAACACGTTTCGAAATCGATTGGATCGAAGTTATATGGGGAGATGGCAGCAAACCACAGGAGATTTGGTAGGAGATTTGATCATCAGAACTTGAAATCGAAGCCGAGACACCATACAACGAGTGTTGATCCTCTGAAACCCAAAATCGAGAAGAAGGAGAATTCTCAGAGACGGTTTTCTCCTCTTGGTTTTGGTAGTGGTTCTCAGTTGCGAGATAGGAAGAAAGGGGAATACATTACCACCATTGAGAAGAAATCGAAGGAAACGAAGAAACTTTGTGATGAAACTACTACATTCGGCCAGAAGAAGGATAGAGTTGTGGTGAGAGAAGTTAGTTCCAAGTTGATGGTTAGTACATCTAGGGACTCGGCGTTGAGTTTGGAGCGAAACAGAGTTGCAGCAGATGTGAAGTTCACGCATATATCTTCTTCAGGTCTCATTAGCAAGGTAACTTCAATGGACTTCATTATAACTTTCCCATATTGTCCTAAGGCTTATGGATTCGCTTTGAGGCATCAGATAATTCCAAATAGTTTCCTTTATCTTTACTTCTTGAACTTTTGAGTCACTGACAAAAATAATTTGTGGTTAAGCATTTTTTTTCGTGTGATGATGATACTGGTTTTCTGAGAGACAATTGTGGCTTTTGTGTGATACCAAATTTGGTCACAACATAGAAGCGTGAGGCTCTGTGGAAGCTAATGCAAAATTGAACGTTCTTGAAGCCTATGTTGATGTTTCAGGATAAAAATGATGATTCATTAGATTGCTCCAGTGCATCTCCGGAATGTCAGACCAACTCGGAAGAAGCTCATCAACCTAGTCCTGTTTCTGTTCTGGACCCTATTTTTAACGAAGATATGATAGACGACTGTGAAGAAATTCCTTATCTAGATCTTCAAGGTAATTAAGGAACAAGTTGGATTCTTTAAATTTGTTTTTGCTGGAATGTGATTAACTGTAACAAACATTTTCTTTTTTCTTATAATCTCACTAGGTCTAGAGAAACACATTGACTCCCTGTTATCTGAATCCGATAATTATTCAGATGGGAGTGGGATGGAAGTATCGAGTGATGAGGAGTCTGTGCTTGATTTTGAAACCAAAGAAAGCAAGGACAGTGAACCAACTGGGTTCTTGGATAATCAAGAAAGCAGGGATTCTTGTTACATTGATGATATCTTGGCTGAAGTTGTACTTGGGGACAAGAATTGGGTTCCTGACAAACGGGATTCACTGGATTCAGTCATCACCCTCAAGATCTTCGAGAAACTGGAGATGAAGTATTACACAGAGACTTCTTGGAAGAGGTCCGAAAGAAGGATTTTCTATGACAGAGTCAATTCAGGTCTGGTAGAGATTCTAGAATCCTTTACAGCTACACCAACATGGAAGAAACCCGTTTCTAGGAGGCTTGGCGCCGTGATAAGCACATGTGGACTGAAACAAGAACTCTGGAAAGTACTTGCCAGGCAAGGGAAGCGAGCCAAGAGAGAATCACTGGCCAAAGTGCCAGTCATAGACATGGATGAGTGGTTAGAACTTGAAGCTGATGATGAGTCAGTGGTTTGTGAATTAGAAAGTATGATAGTGGATGAGTTGTTGTCTGAGGTTGTCAGCTTCATGTAGGGTATTCTTTTCATTCTTTTTTCGTTTCACATGGCATTCTCTGTATTTTGATTGAGAATAGAGAGGAGAGTAGTAGTTGCATTTGGCTAGCATCATCAAAGGGAGATGTATAGCGTTTAAAGGAAGTTGTGCATACAAATAGTTTCTTTGTCAGGTCTAGGATTGGCCTCTTAGCAAGTCAGTCACATTACTTCAAAAGGTTAATGTGACTTGTACCCATTTGTAAAAGTGTTTCCAAAAGGTTTTTGTGTGAATGAAACAAGATTTTGATTGAAACAGTCTCATTTAAATAAATTTCGTTTGAAAATCAGATTTGCACAACAAAGGAAAGAAGGCCACAAGCGGAAGCTAGTGATAGCAAGAACATATACAAAAGCAATCATATCATATTTGCTCTTCAAGCTTTGTAGGTGAGGTATACACTGAAATGGAGGATGGTGTCTTGACCATCAGTGATATGCTGGTTGTTCTGGTTATGCAGAGTTTCCACTATGTGGCATACCCTTTAGCGTGCTCGAACTTCCCTGTCCCGCCAATAACTGCGATCTGAGAAGCATGAGAGGCGGTCCTGTGAACCCCAAAGAAGCTGATGGCATCATCTAAAGTGTCATGCTGGTCATGCTCTCCGTGTAGCAACACGGTTAGAGAAAGAGTTTGGCTTGTGCCGTCCAAGGAACTGGCCAAGTAAAAGCCTTGAGCTTTCCCTATAACAGCTGAGCCAAGCTCGTGGCTTTCGGTTAGCTCGTCGTCTACAACGGTTATAGTTCCAAACATAAGATGCTGGAGGGCAGCACCGGGAGGGAGGTTTCCCGCGGTTACAAAAGGGAGGTTGTTAGAGCTAAGGGCATCGTTGGAATTGCCGTTAGTGTTCTGGATCACGGTGCTGGTTTGAGCGCCGCCTAGTCCGGTGAGAAGTGGGGCTGTGTTTGGGTTGATGACACTGTTGATGTTGTTTGAGTTGACCAGTGGGACTCCGTTGTCTACCGGGAAAATGCTGTTGCTGGCCTTTGAGAATGGTATTCCGTTCACCTCGGTATGAGCTACTATTCCGGTGACCACACGAGCCGATGGGTGCGACCCGCCTAGCACGTCATGCATAAAGAACTCAAGTAACGGCCCATGTTCACCCGCTGTAGCCCCTGCTGGACCGGCCGGGACTGTAAATGCTGATGCAGTTGTGGTTACTAAAGGTGGGTTATCGTCGGTTTCATCAACCTCTTCAGCTTCGGTTGGAGCCACGGTTGGAATTTGGCCGGTAGGGACCAACTGAGGCTGAGGTTGGATCTGGTCGAGGAGTCTAGCGGAGTTGATAAGTGCGAGGAGATTGGAGGCTATGAGGAAGAGTATGATGATTATTTGAAGAGTTTTGGCCATTTTGCTATTTCGTTTGGATTCTCAAGTTGCTGTTGTGTTTTTTGTGTTGTGTTTTGTGTGATGTGTTTGATGTGTTTATTGATGGATGGACTAATGGGTTTATATATAACAAATCATTAGCGAATTTGGTTAGTGTGACTGAGAATGGAGTTATTGGAGTGGAGTTGTTATTGCTGTTGATTTGCTTTAGTTGAGTTTTAGAGTCAACTAAACCTCTATCTTTGTATTTGAATTAGCTAATAATTTGGTACTTGTTAATTCTTCTCTTTATATATGTTTAACCTTACTAAACAAGTAAGGTTAAACATATGGTGAAACTTAAAGAAGGTTCTTAGCTATTTTTTAATGTGGATTTAATTTAAGAATCCCTTAATTATTCTTCCTCCTCCAATGGTAAAACCTTTGAGGAGGTTCTTAACTAAAGAAAAAAAGTTTTTATTTGATGAAAATTATATTTGATTTATTGAAACATAAAATATATTACAATGAATGAAATTTGAACCATACATAACATAAAAACATTCAAAACATAGATTTTTCAAATCATAAAGGAAAGAAAAGCTCAATAAAAGCTAAAAAAGCTCAAATCATAAAGGAAAGGAAAAAAACTTTTGCTTGGTTCCGCATCTCAATATTTTCTTCAATAATAAGATGCAACATTCCCAGAGTTCACAGTCAGAACAATACCTAGGAAGGAGTGAAGGACCATCTCTAAATCATGGGATCATAATATCAAATGTATGAAGAGGTGGCATTTTAGTGTACATCTAAGATAGAAGCATAGGATGTGTCACAAAGTTAAAACTGTTTCAACTCATCTTATAAGTAATCTAGACACTAGTAGAAAATCGTACAAAAAGTCTTAAAAAGACATTTCACTAAGAAATTTTATACATCAAGTGGAATCAGGAAAATCACTTACCGAACTACACTGGACTTAAAGCTGAATAACTTCACTAAGTCCATTGACAAGCCACTTGCCTTGCTGCACATAAAAAAGAGAAAATTATTATAGAATTGTTTGAGCTAGCTCAACTGTTATCACAAGATAATTTTGATAGAAAAATAGAAGCAACGTGAAAAGACCTCGCTGAACCATGATCAGATCCTCTGCGGCCTTTCTTACTTATTCTACTCTCCCTAGCCGAAGCCACACTTTGAATTGCAATCTGGAAAGCACAAACAACAATATGGTAGGTCACCAAGTTTAGCATTCTTGTTGAAAACAATATTTTCACTGAAACACAAAAAAAAAGCAGCTTTATGATCCAACCAGAAATTTCACCTCGTAAAGATGTTCTCTGATTGCAAAGGCAACAGCAGGCTTCAGAGAGAAAAAGAAACCAAACACCACTTGTATCAAACATTTGAACTGAAGTTCGTTGAATTACAAAATGAAAGGTAAAAAATTTGAGCGGTTATCTTACCCCAACTTCAGGATCTTCAACACCTAAATCCTTGCACAAGGTTCTTGCAAATTCCTCATGATCACTCTCAAAATTGTTTAGGTCCTGCAAATCGGCAATCAATTTGCATTGAGACTGAGAGTACACAATTCATGGTTGAAATTGTTCAAGATCACCAGGTATTCAAGATCACCTAAAACAAAACAAAAACAATTTTCATGTTTAATAACGAATTTGAACCCAGGTGTCAAAAGGCAGCCATAGACATGGCTGTTACGAAATTAGTTGCAACATGCAATTAGTTGATCAAAACGCTAGACATGGCTGTTACCAAAAAAAAAGACACGAGAAAACGAAGAACACACCAAACAGGAGGATTCAAACTCTCACCTAAATTTTGCTTTTTTAATATACAGACGAGCAGAAGTAAACACAGAATAGAAGAGCAAAAGCAATGATTCCTAAAGTCCAAAGTTTATATATTGATCAAACTCTAATCAACTAAATAATTAAGAAATCAATCGGTGATATATCGAAGAAATGGAAATATGTGCAGTAGTAGTACCGGAATGGTCACTGAAGCTTCGATTTCGGCTTCGGGATTTCCCAAGGAAAAAAAACCCCAAATCGAATATCGAGGAAATCAAACAAATAAACGCAGCTATATTTCCGATTTGAACCACCGAGATCGCTGACCTTGACTCCTTTTCTCCGAGGGAAATCGGAGAATTAAGATTTCAGGAAACAAAAGAGGAAGATGATAGATATCCCCTCGAAAACACTAAGGGTGGACACGGAGAGGAAGAAAGAAGAAGTCGGAGGAAGAAGAAGACGTCGAGAGAGAAAGAGCGCCCTTCTGACACGTGGCTCTTAAGAACCAAACCATAAATTTCTTAGTTAAGAATCGTTTCTTGATTTATTAATTATTTTTCATTTAATTTAATCCCTAAATTAACTAAGAATCCTATCTAAGAGCCATAGTAGTTCATGCTCTTATGCTTCTATTTCTACTACATTCTGATTTTTTTTTGAGAAATCAAAAATAAAACAATGATTTCAGTTCCATTTCTCTTTATGGGTTTATTTGTTGCATCAAACAGTCAAACGGATTACAATGTCATTGCACATTCCTACATAATTTAATTCATAGAGGAATTGGATTATGAATTAAATTCGATTTAGTTTGCTAAATAATTTGGTATGTCACTGCCATCACAAAGAGTCAAAGACGCAACGCTTATAATTCAAGTCACATAGTCACAAACATGAAACATCAGTACAATAACAGCATTAAAAAAAAAAGGACTACTCTTTCGAAGGAACGCCATCATTTTTACGTTTAAGCTCAGACTCAAACCCTCCCTTTCCGTCAGAGGCTCTCTTGTCCAACCAACCAATGATGTCAGCAAAAACAATCTCGATATTCTCTGGTGTCTCGCCATAGAGTAAACCATGCCACATCCCAGGATACAGTTTGAAAGTCTTGTCCGAGCTCGACGCAACTTCATACAGTAGTCCACTCACCGCTTTGTCTGTCACTTTATCGTCTTCTCCGTGCAAAACCATGAACGGTAATGAAACCTATATTACCATCATATAGAAATAAGCATAAACCGCATTTTCCGAATTATAACATCTTTTCATTTCGTCATTACCGAACTATATAAAGATATATACCTCATTCAGCCTTTTCTCGAGATCGGTGCTAATCCTCAATAGCTCATAAGCAGTCTTCAAGCGTGGGCGACCTTTGTAGCAGTAAGGATTTTCTCTAACCTTTAATCGTTTCATATCACATTTTCATTAGTTACGATTTAAACGTAAAACCTTTCTATATTTTTATTTTCACCCTAACATTTCACTATCACGTGCTTATAAAAGTGAAAATACCTGTTTCCTGATTTCTGGCTGCTTAAACGCAGTCTCAATAATATCTTGGCCAGGGATGATTTTCCACGTGGGTATGACTCCGCTAAGTTTCGACAATATCGAAATAACCAAAGGGCTTGGTTTCATTTCTTCTGCGATCTGTGACATGTAAAAAATCAGCGAGAATTAGTGATGCTTTAGTATTATGTATATATGTAATATTCACCCACATATTCAAAAATTATTATATGCATCTCCCATATAATAATATACCTTCCTCATAATGCATAGCTGGATACATCGATTGCAAATTAAATATCAGCAACTTAGTGGGAGCGCTTTAATAATTAAACAAGAAATTTGACTAAGCTGGTAATATATATTTTTTTCCGCATTATTGGAAGCATGCTTTGAGAGGTTGAGTTTCACACACTTGTCGTATCAAATATTTGATTATATTATCAACTAATAATTCAGCTTCTTTCACATCATCATGACCCGTTTAAAAGACGACAACCAAGATGGCATTTGCATATATGTTCTTTCCTTTTGGATTTGAGGGGTAAAAAAGTTGCACCACCAAAACAATAAAATGCTAGAATAGTCAAACTATTCTCTTATGATACTATATAAACTGGCTAATGTTTTCTATATGTGAATTTTTTTTTTTAAATTAACAGTGCAAATTAAAAATATTTTTATTTTCCTCATATATACATTTTAATAATAGCTTATTTGCCTAGTAATCTCTTAAGCCAGGCTGGCTAATGCATTTTTTGTTCTACTTTTAAGTATATAAATATGCATGATGAGAGAATGAATATGTACCTTACACATTGGAGCAACCAAGACGGCCCCATCCCAAAATTCAGGCTTCTTTCTGTGTAACAGCAAAAGCACTGCTCCTCCCATTGATTCTCCAACCAAAAACCTCATCTTCTCTTTATTCTCTTCTCTCTCTAATAATTACAACCACAAACAAAAAAACATCGAAATCATTTTCTGATACTGTGAGACGACAAATTGTTTTTTGTATGAGTTACTATCATCCAAAAAAACATCAATTCGAGAATACTTTCTTCATTAAAATCATCGAATAATCCTTTTTTTTTTTCCTATCTACGTTACATAGAAACTTGTGAATGGGTAAATTAAAACCGTAAGTCCGCTGCCAGCATTTTCAGAAGATAAGCATTCCAAAAGTCAATATTACACTTTTACCCTAAAAAGAGTCAACATTACCGCAAATTGATGTGTAGTGGGCAGAGACATCATCAACGAGATGATCAAAGTTTGGGACGTAAGCACTAAGCCCATCAGATTTGCCATGTCCTTCGTAATCCATTCCATACACCCCAAATCCTGCCTTCACAAGCCTCCTTGCAGTACCTAATCCAATCATATTCATCTCCAAAAATCATTAACAAAGGTTTTTTGACCTTTTGATGAGAACATATATATATACGAAGTGGGTTGATGATGATCTCAACTGTTCATGGTGATGCTACATTCCATTGCATATCCATGGCAAATAAAGACTAAAGCCTTTGGCTCTTGATTTGCTGGTACCCACTTGCACGTGAATAGCTTCATCCCTCGAGTGTTCTTTACGAAACTCTGCATTTACATAATCATCTTTCAAAACCCAGATTTCGAAATACATTCATTTATGAGAAAATGAATGAGTAAACAATAACACGTACCTCTTCGTACTTGATGTCCTCTGTTTCACTTGCCTGCATACCAAAAAAAAAAAAAAAAACCCCAATTCATTACAATAGAAACAGCAAATTAAAACATTTTTTTTCAGATGTGATCTGAAAGAGACATAGACCAGAGAGTGTTAAAGCTAAGCGTAACTGACCATATTTGAGGAGAGGTTGATCGAAATCTCTTTCTTTCTCTCTTTTTTAATTTTGTTGGAGACAAAAGGAGTTTGATGATAAGAAGATATCTCTGGTTTTTTGCTGTACGGCTCTGTTTATATTGGACAGTTTTAGTTTTTTGGGGAAGGAGGACGGCACGACGATGCGACGCCGTTTTGGGGTTGATGGTGACGAAATAACGGATTCCTTTCCTCTCTTCGCACCCCAACACGTTTTTTTTTAACTTCTTTGAAAGATTCCCTGACAGGTGGCAATTGTTCAAGTTTGGCGACGTTCAAAAACACCCCCTCGACTATCGCCATGATACAAAACTAAATACCTCTATTTATGTAAATTTCGTGAAAATGTTCTTAAGTCTTCGATTTTGTTATAAACCCCCATGTGTCAAAATTCTTTCATTTTTAGGTTAGAGCAAAGACAAGTTAGTGAAAAATGGTAAGAGTTTTGAGTTGATTCGTGTTCCATTAAAAACAAAATGGATTTCTCCTCGAAAGAGATTCGATTGGCTGTATTTTTTTAGACTCTTTTAGCAAAATCAAACTCATATCGGCGTTATACATCAAGGTTGTTTTCAAAAACAATTTCAACCTTTTGACAAGTAACACTTTGATCAACAAAAAGTGTGACACTAAAGTATATCAAAACTTCTAAAAAGCCAAATCTACAATTTATACTACTTGCATATTATTAAACTTTTGACTCTAAACTTAGATGTAAAAGTTCTACTCCGTTGATTTGTAACAACATTAAGTAAAATCTAATCCTTTGATTAACAACTTTATTCAATGATAGAAGTTTAGAACACCCGATTTTTAATTCGATACTTAAGTTACGCCAATGAATATTTTATTTTAGATTATTTTTAAAGATTGAGCATATCAACATGTATATCATTTTGTCAATATATAAATAAATATGCAGCAGCCTTTGAAGAATCAGTCGTCGTTTGTGTTATTGTAGTTTCTAAGCATGTAGAAAGGGATTGATCGAGATTAAAGCGACGATTGAAATAAAATAAAATATCTCAAAAATCTGGTCGGTTCCCCATTTAAGGACGTTTCAAACCGTTAAATATGCCTACATTTTAGTAGAACATGTGTAAACTATAAAATAGACATGGTTTTCAAACAATGTTTCAGTCCAAGAATCTTCTCAACCCTATCCCGCCATGTGATTTTGATGGTAATCATATTCTATGTTAAAGTTGTAAATCAAATCTCTTTGTATTTATTTAATTTTGAGGTAAATCAGAGTGGTCACAGAAAACTGATTTCAGAAAAAGTATGAAAAATTTAGGAAAACTATTAAATCATGGTTTAAGTTTACATTAAACGAAAAACTGTTAAGATTTAACTGCCAAACTGTTTCAGATTGTTTTTCAAACTTGGTGTATTAGTTCCTTATTCAGATATAGCGGAGGAAACATAATGGCGTATGTCGTCGCAATACATCATTCACAGTACTAAACTTGTAGTCCACATTTTTAAATATAATCCATCGCAGGATCACATTTGCCGCGTTTATAGCCTGCTATAGTGCAAAATAAGTTGCATTGAGTCTTACCCGAAATCAGATTACATACACCTGGTAATGCTAAGCCGCTTGGCGTTGGTTCACATTCAGATTGAGCATGTCCTTCCCGTGTTCCTAATGAAATAAATAGTGATGATAAGTAAGAAATATCCACAACTTTTTTTGATTAAAATGCACAGCTTAATTAGTTCTAAAATTATGCTTAAGTAACTGAGGTTGGATCCCATTCTTAAGGAAAATTCCTGAAATAATCTTGTGAGATTCATATAGTATAATTTAAATTACCTGTAGAGATCAACAAAAAAATCACCAAGAGAATGGTAAACCCAACAACATTAAAGCTCTTCACCATTTTTTGCTTTTTTTTTTCCTCTCCTTTTTTGTTTCACTGTTTCTTTCCTCTTTATATGGAAAAATTGAGGTGATATTTATACTGAAAATCCAGTTGACTATTTGGTAGAATTGATTGGTGATAATATCGAATATATAGATAATGTTGTCCATTAACTGCATCCTTCAAGATTAAAAATCGTTAGTTTTTTCCTCTGTGTTCCTCGCGTGTTTGTCTGTTTATAAGTAGTGATCTAATGTTAACGTTTCTTTAATTAACAAAGACAAAGTGATATTTATTTTCTCTTTTCTGTGAAGTTTTAACGTGCAATCTCGCATTTCTCATTGGTGAGTTTCTAGCAAAAAATATGCCCGTATAGATGATATTTCTCTTTGAGCCCCAATCTGGGTATAAATGCATTCAAGACCGGTCCAAAGATATTTATCAAGTTGTTTTACAAACCACAAAACCAGATACACTTTCACAATTTATAATTATTTAATTACATGATAAAAGTTTAGATATTTTTAATTCAATGCTTTAAAAATTACGCCAATGTATATTTATATTTATTTAGATTCAGCATATATATCAACATGACATATCATGGCAATAAACAAATATACAGCAGCTTCGATAAATGAGTTGTTTGGGTTATTTTATTTTTTTTAGTATGCATAGAATGTTTCTCGAGATTTAAGCGATGACTATGAAGTATACTAAAATATCTCAAAGCTCTGGTCGGTTTTTCATTGACTCTCAAACCGTTAATTAAGCATGCCTACTTTTTAGTAGAACATGTGTTAACAATAAAATCAAATATTTCTTTAAACAATGTTTCAGCAAAAGAAAATAAACAAATTCCACTTACATATATATACCACAGGAGTAGTTCTGAAATATATCTCGTTTTCCATAAAATAATATATAATTCACAATAGTAGCATTAAAATTTCAAATAAACACCAGAATTTTACAACACTTTTTATGTGTGTTGTACAATGTAGTAAGTTGTTAAACGGCTATCCCTTGGAGTTAAAACCATCATTATTATGTTTAAGCTCCGACTCAAACCTATCATTTCCATAATCAGTTCTTTTTTCCAACCATCCGATGACGTCAGCAAAGACAATTTCGACGTTCTCTTGTGTCTCGCCATTGAGCAAACCGTGCCACATCCCAGAGTACAACTTCAAGGTCTTGTCAGAGCTCAACGCAACCTTGTACAGTTCTTGGCTTACCGCTTTATCTGTTACTTTATCATCATCTCCGTGTAATACCATAAACGGCAATGAAACCTATATAGTCATTAATTAGATCCAGCTTTCTTTACAAAAAAATATTTACTATATTACAGTTTATACCACGAAGATATACCTCTTGAAGTCTCTTTTCCAAGTCGTTGCTGATCCTTAAGAGCTCATACGCAGTTTTCAAGCGTGGTCGTCCTTTGTAACATAAAGGATTTTCTCTAACCTTAACTCATACCATAATGTACAAAAGTTAAATCAAGCATATTGATCAGTTTTTTTTTTTTTTTTGAAAATGACATATTGATCAGTTTCTTAGACAGTTTTTATATACTGATTTTTTTTTATTACTATGCTATATGGAGAAACTCAGCAACATACCTGTTTTCTTATTCGTGGCTCTTTATACGAAATCTCGATGATATCTTGACTAGGAATGATTTTCCATTTGGGTATAACCGAGATAAGCTTCGTTAATATCGAAATAACAAAAGGACTTGGCTTCATTTCTTCTGCGATCTGTGATAAACATATATATATTCCACATTCATACTATTTTCTTACTGACAAAACAAATGTTTCAATCTACAATTGCCAGTTCTATAAGAAAATACGCATTTTCATTTTTTTTTTGCGTCAGTGATCGACTAAATGAAAAATGAAACATTTGGATTGATGTCGTAAGATTATTTCGCATAATATAATAAAAACGGTTTAATGATTAAAAACATATGACTGAGTTTCAAATCAACTTACATTGTCTCTACGTACAGCGAATTCCAAATATTTGATTTGAAAGAATAAAAAACAATATACGTTTCTTCTTATTATTTGAATAAAGGTACTAGTGCTGTAACTATCTTTAATAAATTGGCTTTGCAATTATCATATTTCCATGTGACAACTTTGAGTTTTCCATTTGATTATTTCTTGTAGAATAGTGGGTAAAAACTACGTCTTAGTGTCTTACCCACGTAAGAGTTTGTGTCCGAACAGAGTTTGCCATCGTTTTTTCTAATCAACCATACGATTAAATTAAACTAACATTTATGATTGGTTATCCAATTTAAAGAAGAAAAGTTTATAACGACAACATCTACAAATCTGGTTCTAACTGTAACTGAACATTCGCCATTCGTTTTTTGCAACAAAATTTTGTCATCTAATAGACTATTATTTAAATCTACACGCCTTAAAAAAATTTACTCGTGGAATATAAATGTCTATAGATGTTCTGTTATGTATTATATTGAGCCAAAAATTTCAATTCCATATAAGAAATTAAAGTGCCCAAAAATATTAGGCAACTAAAAAAAAAACTAAATAAAAAGATGAGAAATAGTGAAAATACCTTACACATTGGAGCGACCAAGAGAGCTCCATCCCAAAACTCAGGTTTCTTCCTCCTTAGCAACAAAACCACTGCTCCTCCCATTGACTCTCCTAACATAAACCTCATCTTCCTTTTGTTCTCTTCCCTCTCTATTTAAATTTTACATTCCAAAGAAATTTTACTATACCAAATTAGTTCTTAAATTTATCTGATCATGTCAAATAAGTAATAAATAAAAACTTTCACGCAATTCATTTATCGGTTGCTTCCATCGTCGCACGCTCGAACATGGAAATTCATATTGATCAACCAATTATATAGATTTTTTTTTAATTATTACAACATTTTGTTGTCACACAAAAATATCAATCGATAAGTTGACTTTTATTATCCAGAAGTAAACGTTACCGCAAATAGTTGTATAGTGTGTTGAGACATCATCAACGAGGTGATCAAAGTTTGGGATATAAGCGCTAAGCCCATCAGATTTGCCATGTCCTTCATAATCCATTCCATATACACCAAATCCTGCCTTCACAAGCCTCCTCGCAGTACCTAATACAATCACAATTCATCTCAAACGTTTATAAATTTGATATCTTTGTGATAACCAAGAACTTTTGGATTTTAAGTCCATAATCTTTTATGGGCCAGAGGCTAAATTAGGGTATATTAGTCTTCTCTCGTGGATGATAAAACTTTGATGAAAACATATAAATATTCATAGAAACCCTGAAGTGGAATTGATCTCAACTGTTCATCGTGATGCTGCATTCCATGCCGTATCCATGGCAAAGGAAAACTAGTGCCCTTGGTTCTTGGTTTGTTGGTAGCCATTTGCACGTGAACAACTTCAATCCTCGAGTGTTCTTAATGAAACTCTGCATATATATGTAAATATATAATCATCAGTAAATCATCAGATTTCTCTATCTATGTAGCGGTGGTGTTAATACACCCGATATATAACATACCTCTGCGTAATTGATGCCATCTGTTTCACTTGCCTGCACACCAAAACCAAATCATTACAAATTACAATTAGAGAAAAAGTAAGAAACAAAGGAAACTTTCAGATTCATACTAATCAAAGAGATAAGAAACATGAGATTGTTAGTCAAAAAAAAAAAAAAAAACAAACAAGAAACATGAGATTGTTAAAAACTGACCATAACGTAAAAAAAACGATGAATTTGAATCTCTATTTTCTCTCTTTTTCTTGGAGTCAAGAGTTGAGAAATGCAAATGGAAAAATTGTAGACTATTCTTCGTCGTCTGATCCTGACAACTTAACGAACAGCTTTCTTTTTTTAATTTCTTTTCACCCCTTCAACTTTCAAAATAGTAAAAAAATACCCCCAACTTCCGTAAACTCTTAAATAATTCTGAAATAATTGAAATAGCTATTAGGAAAAGCTGGTGAAACAATTGGGAAGTTTTTTTCAGTTTACTAAAAAGTTTGGAGTATTTCTAAGATATCAGAGGCTTCGTCGTAATTATTGAAAAAAATATATTAATAACATAGTTTTGACTTTTGATTTATCATTTGAAAAATGGTCATTCCTTTTTCGTGAAAGGAAAAATAGTCATTCCATCTTATAGATAAATTCGTTCCATTTGACGAAAAGTCGTTGATGTATACCCATATTCCTTTAGTGCATATGGATATAAATTATATGAATCCGCTTTGATATAAGAAAGTACTAAACCTACACAAATTAGCGGAATATTAATGGGGTTTAGTTTTTACTTTTAGTATAGCCGAGCTGATCACTGTCTGCCAAAAAATTGTTAATGGGTAAGTAGTGTTTCTTATTTGAAATTACAGTTCTTACAATAGTCATGATGTCTGAAGAAATGTTTCGGACTTTTTGACTTTTTGTCAATTCATCTTGAAACACTTAAAATCCAAAAAAGAAAATATGTATGTCAAATATGTATAGTTTTTAAGTTTTAACTTAACGATATTTCTAATTTTGTGAATGGTTTCAAAACTACGGCATTGAACTTCTATATATCTATTGACTTTTCAGCCCAAAAATCACTAAAATAGATTAATTATGTATATAAAAAAAGACATAAAATATCATTAATTTTGAATCTGTCTTATCTACAGATATGTCTGGTTAAGGTTTTGTTGACAAGTTGTTAAGCTGTAAACTTACGAGAATTTCCGTAAATATAAAAAAATTCACCTTATTTGGCAAGTGTCATTGTATGTAACATATATATACAGATCCTTTTCAAAAAACAAAAAAAAAACATATATATACAGATAGTGATTTTTGTTTTCTCTTTTTTGGGGGCAAAATACATATATGAATATATATACAAGTACACAAACCATGCTATACTGCTCAGTACTACTTATTTATGCTTCAACAACCCATCATGCTTATGTTTGAGCTCACTCTCTAACCTTCCGTTAGATTCGGAGGTCCTATCCTCCAGCCAGTTTATGATATCACTAAACACAATTTCTGAATTTTCAGGAGTTTCCCCATACAGTAAAGCATGCCACATGTTAGGATAAAGCTTAAATGTTTTGTCCGAGCTTGAAGCCACTTCATATAGCATTTTGCTTACGCCTTTGTCCGTCACTTTATCATCTTCTCCGTGAAGAACAATGAAAGGAATCGAAACCTAGTTTAAAAGCCATAGTTAACTAATTAATTATCAAGTTGTGTAAAATGTTTTGGTTTATTATAACCAAATATATACGTCCATAACTATGACTAAAAACAATTAGAACCTCATGAAGATTCTTCTCGAGATCCAAGCTAACCAACAAGAGTTCGTAGGCGGTTTTGAGGCGAGGCCGGCCTTTGTAGCAATATTCGTTCTTCCTCACCTGAAAAAATCATAAGATTCATATATATAACTATTAACAAAATTTATAATAGAAGTAAAAAATTGGCGTCTTAGATCATAATAAATCACCTGATTTCTGATGTGGGGTTCTTTAATTGCAATGTCAATAATATCGTTTCCTGGTACTATTTTCCACGTTGGAATAAACGAGCAAAGCTTTATGAGAATTGAGATCACTACTGGATGTGGCTTTACCTCTTCAGCTAACTGTAACATAACAACATTCACTGTATTAGATGGGAAAAAACAACTAATAAAATATCTTAGTAATCCATTTTTCATAAAATAATAAAGAAAAAGTTGTCCTTACAAGAACAACGTCCACAGTGGATAACACTAGTCCCTCAATCTTATTATAAAAAAAAACTAATAAAATATCTTAGTAATACATTTTTGATAAAATAATAATAAGAGCTTTTCTAATGTAGTTATAGGAATAATTTTGATTATTGCGTTTTAATTATTTGTTTAACTAGTGATTGTAGGGTTGTACCAACTAGCCAGTAGTGGTGTAGATAAGATTAATAATTAGGAGAAAAAGATACGGGACGGTGATCTCATTATTTCAACGATATTTATTGCTAATCCAATAGATGATGATTAAAGGCATATTAAAACAATAAAATAATTTCGGTTTTTCGTATCTTTTAGAATACCAAATTAATCTCACAATATATGAAATTCTCAACATTTTTTTTAGTTAACAATTCCAGACTAAGGATAAACTAAAGAAACTAAAAACTAAGAAACAACAATTGAGAAAAAGAAAACACTAAAAAACAAAAGAAAGGATAGAAGAAGAATCACAAACCTTACACATGGGTGCGACTAGAACGGCACCGTCCCAAAAATCAGGCTTCTTTCTAGCTAAGAGCAACACAAGTGCTCCTCCCATGGATTCTCCAAGTAGGAACCTCATCTTCCCTTTATTCTCTTCTTTCTCTTCAATTCAATTAACCGTTTCTTTTTCTTTTAGTAAAATCATTGAAAATCTAATCAAATAATTAAGGTTTTTTTTTTAATTTCAAAAAGAGTACCACAAATTGTAGAGTAATGAATAGAGACATCATCAACGAGATCATCAAAGTTACTGATGTAACCATCTAGTCCCTCGGATTTTCCGTGCCCTTCATAGTCCATTCCATAGACCGCAAAACCGGCCTTGGCTAGCCTCCTCGCTGTGCCTGATTAATCCCATAGTTTCGTTGGTAAAATATGTATATAATAAATGTTTGATCAACCCTAGTAAATATGTAAGATATATTTAACAAAAATAAAAATCGATAATAGAAAGGATGAGAGACGAAACTGTTCATGGTGATGCTGGACTCCATAGCGTAGCCATGGCAGAAGAAGAGCAAAGCCTTTGGTTCTTGCTTAACGGGTTTCCATACACAAGTGAATAACTTCATGCCTCGTGAGTTCAACACAAAATCCTGCAAAAATTCAACGTTTTAATCAATTTTCTACAGTTATACATGAGCAGGGGAAACATATATAGACACTAACCTCTTCATACATAACCATGGTGCTCTGTTTTTTATCCAAAAATTAAGGTATTTTCTTGTTTCTTGTAAAAGGGTTTATGCTGAAAACGAAGAGAGCGAGTGTTGTCCAATATATAGCAGCTGAAAAGAGAAGAGCCAGAGCCAGAAAACAGAGGAAACCGCTTTAAACGCTTGCGTTTTGGTTATTTGTAGAGTGAAACCGTTTTTTTTTGTGTGGTATCTTTTCGTTGTAGATGACGTCAACATAAACTTTGAACGAGTCCAACATTATTTTTTCCATTTTTTGTAATAAATGCTTCAGCCGTGGGTGCTTGACCGGCTTGGTTTTTTGTTTTCTTTTTTAATAGACCAAATGGCAAGTAGATTAACAAATCTTTTGAGTCTTAAATCGAGGGATGGATATCAGGATATACATGTATTTATGTCTTTGTGGAAACTTTTCGACATCATCCTATTTATTAGAGGCAATTGTCATCACCCTGCTCATAATCACACTTTTCTATCTCACCATTAATTACGATAGCGTATGCAATTAACAAGAAAAATAATTCAGTTGATTTTTAACAACAACAAAAAAACATACTATCATTTGATGTTTTTAGCTACTTAAAAGGGTTTATGGGCCTTGACATTGATGGGATATGCAATCAGCATGATTTTTCGGCTACGATCGCATTGATTTTGAAGGTGACAATTTTACTATTTACCGTCTCTCAATGAAGAATCAACAAATATACGTCTCCACTTTTATATTAACACAATACAATGTTGGGCAAAGATGTTTAGTATTGTTAAATTTACGGTTAAAACTAGATTAGCAAACAAATATGCAGATGCATTAGCAAAAAAAGCTATTATCTCACTCTTACCATGAAGTTTGTTTCATATTTGTCCATTTTTTCCAAAAAAACTTGTAAACAATGATTGTTCCAAATATTTAGACGGAAAAGGGGTTTATGGGCCTCGGCTCATTTTATATAAGCTCGGCCCACTAATAATGCCCACAGTCAAAGCCCAAGTAAACATAACCTAAAATATCCATGTCTTAGCCGTCATCGTCTTCATTTTTTCTAGGGTTTCTCTCTTATATCATCACCCCAAGAGAGTGAGTAAGAGAAGCCAGAGAACTCGAAGGCGCAATGGGTAATTCTAAACTTCTGAAACTTTTGACTGAATCATTTTAATTTCTTCGTTCCTATTTTTTTTATACGTTTTGCTCATTAAGATTTGTTTTGTACTGTGAAATGGAATATGAACAGCAAGAATCAAGGTCCATGAGCTGAGGGAGAAATCAAAAGCGGATCTTTCGACTCAGTTGAAGGATTTCAAGGCGGAGCTTGCTCTTCTTCGCGTCGCCAAGGTCACTGGAGGCGCACCCAATAAGCTCTCCAAGATGTATGTGTTTCCACATCTCTAACTATAAACGCTTTCGATTGATTTTCTTTGACATGATTGCACATTTTGAGTGATTTATATGTCAAGCGTGATGAATTCGCCAATCCATCCTCTATATAGCATTGCTTATGGTTTAGCTAGTGATTTAAGCATATATGCTAATCGGTTTAACCAGGTTAAGGGATTTTGTCATTGTTAGTTCTATAATTGAAGACAACATCATTGTACTAAGTATCATGTTTTTTTCAACAAGATTAGGCATATTACACCTGATTTTGTTTACGTTATGTTGTCAAATTTTGTAACCGTTAATGTCTAGTTTCATTCGCTAAGAAGAAAGTAGCTTACTTGGCTTAGTTTTTCCTGTGCTGGATCCGTTCCAACGCTGATTTTGAATCACGTTGATCTCAAATGGGCTCTGTTTGTGTTGAATTTCAGCAAGGTGGTGAGGAAGTCGATCGCTCAGGTGTTGACAGTGATCTCACAGAAACAAAAGTCAGCTCTGAGAGAGGCGTACAAGAACAAGAAGTTTTTGCCTCTCGATCTTCGTCCCAAGAAGACTAGAGCTATCAGGAGGAGACTCACCAAGCATCAGGTAAACTCCATTCTGCTACACATTTAAAAAAACGAAAACTTTTAGATGAAAAGAAAGCAAATTGGGCATGCGAGTGTGTGACTGATATTGAGAAACGAACAAAAATGGTGTGTTCATATACTGATTGAATATTTGCTGGCTTCTTGAAACAGGCATCACTGAAGACAGAGAGGGAAAAGAAGAAAGAAATGTACTTTCCAATAAGAAAGTATGCTATTAAGGTGTAAGCTTTTATATTAAATCACATCAAAATTTTTGTGTTTTGAATTTTTAGCTCTTGCGTGAGTTTGTCTTTTTTTTGGGTTCCCTGTTGAAGATTTTAAAAGCTCCTCTTAATGAAAGATTTGTTTCACAAAAGCAGTATCGTTTATATTACTCGGGTCTCATCTATCGTCAAAACCTGAGGGTTTATCTTTGATTCTCTGTTTACACCTCAAATTCGGAAAAAATAAAGCAGTGATTAGTGAATTTTCTAGTCATGCAGCGACGTGAGCGACGTAACTCTCTCGAATACATTAACTGAGCCAGTCGAAAACGGCTATGAGGCTATCTTTAAAATTCTTAGTACTTGTTAGAAAAACTTTAAAGTTACGTATAATATAGAAAATTGATGCACCAAAATGTGTAGATTAAAAACCTCTACACCGCTAGAGAATCTAGAGATACGATCATACGAGTATGAAGCTTTGAAGAATTGATGCACCAAATTGTGTCGCAAGTCTCCCAATAGTTTTGTTTATAAAACTATATGTTCTTATATAATTTATTTGGCAGGAAAAGACAATTCGAGAAATTTGACTTTGCAATTTCTTGTCTTGTAGGCAAGAGCTGACTTTAACAGAATCTGTTCAGCCAATTGTTTTCACACCTTCTCTATTCATTTGTTTTCTTCAAGTTCTTCTGGTTCCGTTAACTGTTGAAAACAACGGAATCAATTAAAATCAAACCATATAGTATTGAACTTTCCTCGACGTTATATATTTTAAAACCAAATGAGTTTGTTCTTTTATTTTCTTTGTTTTCGCATTAAGCACCGGGATATTCAGTCTTTTTTCCGAAATGTTTAACTATTTATAGAGCTTAGCAAAACCTTTGAATTCAGGTGTGCTACCGAAACACTTTCGAATTATATGGAAAAATCCTCTTTCTTGTCAAGAATATGTTAAGACTTTGTCACCAACTCCTATGTGTTAATAGGATATTAAACGTCAATCAATCAAAACAATCCTTAAAATATGTCTATAGACCAGGGGAATTTCGAAATTTTTGCCAAGTCAAAAAACTCAAAAGCCACTAATATATTCTTCTATCTAAAGACGGTGAGATTTTAAGTATTAAGAATGGAATGATTAAGAAACAAGACAAAAAAAAAAACTATTGTATTTGGTCAATTTACTTATATGGGTTAGTTCTTACCTCGAGAATTCTACCATTTACATATATAAAATCATACTCGAATATTAAAACTTACACGAATAGTGAAAGCTAGTCAAAGGTCTGTATTGGTCTTTGGTATCACTCAAACATTGAGAAACCATCTCTCTATATAACGTTAAATCGACTTTCCAGAAACAATGAAGAGACTATACGCTAAGTGACTCCATTAAACATTATAATTTCTACATATTTAGGAGGATGAGCAGAGCAGTAAGTAGTAGAACCTCATCAGTCATCAATGAAGAGAATATACGTCTATTGTTGACGAAGGGCTACACTTGCTTGGGATCGAAAAGTGCAAGATCTCACGGTTTAACAGAATGGATTGGGGCGTGCTCGAGACTATGATCAAGAACTGGATCAAAGCTGCAAAGATTGGAGTCACAACACTCTTTCGAGGAGAGAAACTTCTCTGTGATCACGTCTTCTCTGCTTCGAGTAAGATAAGAGAGTCTTGCTTTTACGAGATAGCGAACGAAGCAGGAATCAATCTTTTCAGTTTACCCGAGCTCGTCGCCAATAAGGAGAGAAAGCCACCGCCCGAGAGGATCTTCAGGATGATGGATCTCTATGCAGCAATCTCTGACCTTTGGCCAGAAATACAACTGATATTCCACTTTGATTCAGTAGCTGCTGTTAAAACTCTGGCGCTCTCATCGATGAAGAAACTCAAGGACTCCATCCACACGTGTCTCACGGAATTTGAGTCGACAAAACAAAAAGATTCTTCGAAAGCACTAACTACTGGAGGAGGGATTCACAAGCTGACTCAATCAACGATGAGTTTCATATCATCGCTTTCTGAATACAGCCGTGTGTTGTCCGAGATCCTTGCAGAGCATCCGCTCAAGAGAAACACCAGTCTGCTAGAATCTTATTTCACGGCTCCAATCTTAGAAGATGAACACGTCAACAACCAAGCGATCTCGGTCCATCTAGCTTGGCTCGTCCTGGTTTTCCTCTGCAAACTAGACATCAAAGCAGAGAGTTACAAGGATGTTTCGATCTCTTACCTCTTCCTCGTCAACAACACTCAGTTCGTGGTTGATACAGTTCGTTCAACTCACCTCAGGAACCTCCTCGGGGACGATTGGCTCACCAAGCACGAAGCGAAACTCAGAAGCTACGCTGCAAACTACGAGATCGCAGCTTGGACCAATGTTTTCTTATCTTTACCAGAGGAAACCAACACAACACTATCACCAGAGGAAGCCAAAACACATTTCAAGAGATTCCACGCCGCATTCGAAGAAGCGTACTTGAAACAATCATCATGTGTCATGCCGGATGCGAAACTGAGGGACGAGCTTAAGGTTTCCATAGCAAAGAAACTTGTACCGGAATACAGAGAGTTTTACGACAAGTACTTGCCAACGTTGAGACAGGAGAGAAACATAGAGATGCTGGTGAGGTTTAAGCCTGATAACTTGGAGAACTACCTCTCGGATCTGTTCCATGGAACACCATTACTTAGTGGCTCTTCTTCTTCTTACATGTCTTCTTCACCTTGTATCTCACTTGGATGTTTAAGAAACTAAAGTTCACAGTTAAAGCATTGTCTGAATAGCATCTTCACTCAAATGGATGTGAAATATCAAATATGTACACTTCATCCTCATCTTCGTCTTTTTAGATAAGAGATTCGGCTAAATCGGTATTTCCGAATGTCTTGTCGTCGAAAACGGTCAGACCGGGTGGACGGTCTTTGTTTAGATTATAAATTATGGTTATTCCATACCCGAGATGCGAGCAAATTTTTAATATTTTACCATCGATATCGATCAAATGCGTTGGGTTAAAGTTTTTAAATCCGAACCTGACAGCAAATCGAAATATTTATCGGATACTGGATTAATAATCTGGATCGATTCGAATTAACCGTGTATCAATTAAATTAATTGATGAAATTTTTATAATATATAGTTTTAAAAGTATAAAGTAAAAGATTCATACTATGTTTAAAAAAAATACAATGTCCAATAATAATAATAAAATTCAAATTTAACTAAAAAAATACATTAACATAGGAAAAAATCACCAATACTGAAAAATAAATTAATGAAACGCTTTTAATATTTAAATTTTTTTTTTAATTGTCAATCGCCCGGTTCAACCGAATTATTAGGTCGGCGAATTGTGTGTTGACAACAGATTTTCCCAAATTTTTCTAATTTAAAAGTGGCAGGTTTTAATATTTAAATCAGATTGAAAAAGTGATAAGAGTCCCGGGTTAAGTGGTCCGACTAGGCGGTTCGGCCCAGACTTGAAAATATTGGGCTAAACTCAGTTACTCACGCGAATATATTCAAACCGCATATTTATTGAAAGAACAAAAAAAAGTTTTTCAAAAGAACTATTTTGTTAATGGATGATTAGAAAATACTATTTCATAAAATTAAGAAAGCAATAGAATACAAATGTTTCATTAATATATCATGGAGATGACACTTAAAAGTGGTGCAATTAAACCCCGGAATCAAGTGAAATGTCTGGAACATCGTAAAGGACAATGGGATGCCAATAACAAAATAAGTTCCACACTACTACAAATATCTATGGGTAAAAAGGATAAATTAAACGCTATAAAGTACAAACAATCAACATAATCAAGCAAAAAAGAAGAAGCAAACATGGTTTATATCTATATATTTAAATTAGGATTGGACAATTCAATACAGTATTTTGATTTGATCTGAAAAATTCAGATTTTCGTAATTATTTAAAGAAAAATAAATACTAAAATTTAGTATCCGTTTAAAACAAAACAAATCACAAATATTAACTTTAAAAAATCGGATTTGTATATTATATATACATATAATAAATTTATAATGTTTATATATAATTTATTTATCTTTTTAATAAATAAAAAATTGTTAAAAAGAATATGAATGATAAAAAAATATATAACAACTATATAAAATTGTTAGAAATTTTATGTTAGATTTTTAAATAGATAATATATTTTTAAAAAAATACGGGTCACGACATAATCATATTGTTGATCATATTTGGTTAGTGTTGTTGCATTTATTTATTTGCTTGAGTAACCAATAAGACAGAAAAAATATCAAACACGTGGGCTTCTACCAAGATTACTGTCTCTCATCGTTGTCGTTTTCCAAACTAAAAGAAATCCAAATACACATATAGAAACACAATAAGCAAAATAATTATCAGATAGGTTATTAAACCAATACTTTATGTATTAGATACTTTTGTTTTATCCTAAAACTTTGTCTCGCTATTCGTTCTTTCAAAAATTTAAGCTTTAGTCACCATTAGTGAAGATGATGAACCCGTTAACTTTTTTAAGCCAGTCAAATAATTCTTCAAAAGAATATGGAATAATTTTGCACCCAGTGTTTATTAAAAATATCTTTTTGAAATATAGAGTTCAAGTTTTTAAGTGGTGGTCCATCGAAGAAACTATTATGTCCGAATATATCTGAATTTATAAATGGTACTCATTCAAACTGAAATAGAAACAAATATATCCTTAATTTTATTCCTATCTTTTTTTTTTATCATATATGTAAGTAAAATAAAAACACAAATTGGTCCACACTCCACAACTGTACGCTCTTTACCAAATCAAAAACCTAACACTGACTCTCTCTTGCATATATAAAAACAAACCCTCTTCGACTCTTATAATTCATATCTCTAATCACTGAAACATAATACACAAAGAAGAAACATTAACAAATGGCAGCTAATCTAGAGAGATGCGACAGTGATGTAGAAGAAGATTACATAGACATGGAAGTAACTTCTTTCACAAACCTCGTACGCAAAACTCTCAACAATAACAACAACAACAACAACAACCCTCGAGAGTTCGAGTTCCAAATGTCTCATCTTTGTCCTCTCGAGATAGACACAACCACTTCTCCTGCAGACGAGCTCTTCTACAAAGGCAAGCTTCTCCCTCTTCACCTGCCTCCACGTCTCCAAATGGTCCAGAAGCTTCTAGAAGATTACACCTTTGACGACGAATTCTACAGCACACCTTTAGCCACCGGAACGGTTACAACTCCGGTGACGAGCAACACTCCATTCGAGTCTTGCACCGTCTCTCCGGCAGAGTCTTGTCAAGTGAGAAAAGAGCTTAACCCCGAAGACTATTTCCTAGAATATTCAGATTCATTGGAAGATGATGAGAAGAAGAAATCTTGGGGCAAGAAACTGAGATTGATCAAGCAATTGAGTTTTGGAACGAAGATTAAAGCTTCGAGAGCTTATCTAAGATCATTCTTCGGAAAATCAAGTTGTTCTGATGAGTCAAGAGTTGCTGATGAAGGATCGATATTGAGGTATTCGCGAGTGCAGCCTCCATTTGGACAAATCAAAACAGAGAGACCTAAAAAACAGAGTAATAGTTCTATTTGCCGGAGCCATAGGAGATCGTTTTCGGTTTCTATGAGGAGACAACCTGCCAAGAGTTCCAACAGCAAATCATCGACTAGTTTAGGGTTTCGGCCGTTGCAGTTTTTGAAGAGAAGTACGAGTTCGAGCTCAGAGATTGAAAATTCCATTGAAGGAGCTATCTTGCATTGCAAGCAATCTCAGCAACAGAAGCAGAAACAGTATTGTGTTAATGAGGTCGGATTCTGTTCGTTGTCAGCTTCAAAAATCGCAGCGACGGATGATCAGGAACGGGCTCAGCTGTTTAGGGGTTAACTAAGTAATTAAATTGGACATGATGATGATGAGAAGAAAATAAGAGTTGAGTGAGAGTGAGAGAACTAGAGATAAATTGCTTCTTCTTTGTTTTCCTATTAGATTTCATAAAATCCTAATGCCATTTTCGTGTCCAAAAAGGATATAATGAGAAATCGTTTTTAGATATAACTCAAATTACTTGTGATTTTGATGTTTTTTTTATTCAGTTCAATTATGATCGGAATGCAGACTAATGCATATGTCTAATATTCTCTATAAACTGAGAGTTTTTAAGGATTTATTTTTATTTTGTAGATGGTAAGTGGTAAGTGGTAACTATATAAACATATTGTGTTTAAAAATCATTCATTTGTACTAACACATATTTATGATGTTTGGTAGCTTACTTCTCTTTATTTTCTCCAGATCGTCAACAATTTAATATATTGACTAAAACCTAAATAAATCAGAATCTAATTAAGTACATTACACCAAGTAGAAATCACAAATCAATAATCAAAAATTGACTATGGTTGTTTAAATTTATTTTATATAATTGTAACTTAAAATTTGTTTAAAAAATTTACCATAGAAATAATTTTATTTCACGATTAATACACCCGCGAAAAACGTGGATTACCTTGACTTTTAAACATAATTTGAACTAAATAATGCAGTCACTATGTTAAAATCACCACAAGTAGTGAAATTAGCAGAAACCAAAAAAATTCCTTAAATGACAAAAGAGAAAATATATAACTTGCGGGAGATTTATTGAGAGACAGAGATGATGATGATTCCTCCTAAACACGAGTGTTCAGAGTCAGACCGACCGTCGTTATCACCATAGAAAGGTTCGCTTCTTAAAGTTGAAAAGGAGGATATATCGGGAAACATGGATCCATGATTTCAGAAAGCTGATCGCTACTTCGCTCCATATTTTGAATAAATAAGTGTAATTTGTGTAAACAAACAATTTATATCTCAATGGAGAAATTATGTCTACGTGTATAAAAGCATCATTACATGGCATGATGACGTACACAGCAACCTAGGGTTTCGGTCGAGTTCCGAAGTCTAATCCCTTTTCTAATGTTAATTTTCTAGCGTCCTCTTTCATGTTAAGTTTTTTTTTTGTGTGCTAAATAGTATTTTTTTTTTTTTAATGTTAAGTTCTATATTCACTTTTATACATACTCAATAATCTGTTAAATGTAAACCATCATCTATATACTCAATAATCTGTTAAATGTAAACCATCTTATTTCTATTGGAAGTATATAATTTGGAGATTCCATTTATAGCCAATATATAAGCCATTGACCAAAATTTGCGGGGTGAAGGAGCCAAACCTCCATTATCATACACATTGGTCTCACTTTGATTTTAGCCAGTCGCTAGTTATTGCTTCTGATGAAGACCCTCGAGTTTATCGAATGCATGTACAGTAAAATCGAATTGTTAGATTAGATAGATAACATAGACGAAAAAAAGAGTTCTCCAGTGTATGTCTCTTACAAGAATTAAGGGACGCTTGTGTGAATTAAAAAATAAATCAATCCAAGGCCAAAGAGAAGAATGGCACATCATTATCATTATAAATATAATCCTACAACACAGTGGTATTTAATAATCAACTCTAAAAGGCAATTTAGGAGGAAGGTAAGGGACAAGAGAACCCAAAGCTGTGGGCCGCTTTAGCATATCTTCTGTGTGTTTGATTTAGTGCGTGTGCATCAGTTTAAACTTTAAACTTTCAAAGCCTTAAAATAAGATTAACTTGTCCAAAGCTATTATTTCTCTTTTTATTTTATTTTTTTTTTGTTTAATAACGATGTCATTAATGTTTTACATTGTTATTTTATATTGATTGGTTAAAATTTGAGGTATATAAAGTCATGTAAAACTGTATATACTATAATATAATGGTTATATTGTTTTATTTTATAAATTTTATCTTTCTGTAATTTTTTATGTTTGGAAAGGATTTCTACAAGTTTATGAAGTATTATTACTGAATATATTTTTGGAACCCTTCCAAAAATTGTATGAATGTTTCGTAAAATCTTAAGAATTTATATAATTGTCAAAAAGTAAAAATTTGCTTTTCTTAGTTCCTTTTTTTTAACATAATAGTATTTATTTGTTGGGGTAAAATAAGTAATAATATTTTTAGTTAGTAGTTTATATAAAAAAAACAAAGAAAGAAAATAAAGGAAATCTCAGTGCACCATTCGGCCCATGTTAGCGACATTCACATTCCATTTTATGATCCATACACATTATACATTTCCCCATAATTTCTAAGGCCCATCTTATTTTTGGATTAAGGCTACTTATTAACTTAATATACGATATAATGTATATTGTATATGTTGAATTTGTTTTTTTTTTTGGCAACTATATGTTGAATTTGTTTAACATCTATCATCATTAATATAATTCGAATGTATGACATTTCAATTCTGATTTATCACTAATTTTATTTGTAAATATACTATTTGGGTCACAGATTTGTAAATTTAAATTAACATTTTTATAACAATGTTATTTTACTTTTTAGAAAGAAACTATTCACAAAAAAAACGATATATAATCATAACGATATTTCTCTGATACATTTAAGGGTGAATTTAATTTGTGACTTCAAATAATACAAAAACAAAGAAAGTGGAGTGAATTGAGCAAAAATTAGGTCAACGCATATACCATTCTAAAATGTGGATGATTTTACCTCTATTTTGGATGTATATGAGTAGATGGCATCATCTAAAATATTTGGTGAGAGAACAATAAATGTAAAAATATTAGAGAATCTAAGAGAATTTAGATAATATTTATTCTATTACCACGCTAACTGATATATTAGCATGATAACTATTTTATTATCATACTAACTAATATAATGTTTAACAAACATATTGTAAAATATCAAATTAACATAGTTATCATATAATAAAAAATAATAATAATCATGTTAACCATACTATTACATCATAGATTTATCGTGTTAAACTTGTTATTATGATAATCATCGTGTTAATATTATTATCAATTTATCAAAATCTGAGTTGTTAAATAACTAACTTTGTTACCGTCATCACCATCATCATGCTGTCACCGTTATTATTGTTGCCGCTGTCAACATTACTGTTTCCAATATTATTATTATTATTATTTTCTTCATTTTTCCTCTTCTCCTTCTTCTTCCTTCTTCCTCGTCGTTCCTTCTTCTTCTTTTGTTTCTCCACCTTCATTCTTCTTCTTCTTTCTTCACTGTCCTTTTTCCTTCTCCACTTTCCTTCTTCTTCTTTCTTTCTCTTTCTTTCTTCTCTTTCTTTCACCAGATTTCTTTCTATTTCCTTCAAATTCAATTCAATTTGTACACGCAAATTATTAGTAAGGGCATTATTGTCTTTTTATGGTAACAGTACAAACAAAAAGATGTCAGAATCTGTCTTTTAAATTTATAGTTATTTGGGGCTATAGAATACAATTTCTCTACATTTAACCCAAGATTAAAGATTTATTTTTCTCTGATATACAAAATGAGAATAAATAAATATCGACTGTTTCAAAGAAAGGATATCCTAAAAGACAAAGATTCTGTCGCTATCTTGAACAATGCAAACCTAAGGGCACGTTTGAAGCCGGTGGGAAATAGTTGTCTTTTGATTTATCATTTTATTATGTCTCTCTCCCCAATCACAATCACAATCACAATCACAAATCTCATCTTCTTCCTCCTCCTTTTGGCTTCTTATCCTCGTTTCCATTTCTTTTTTATTATTTCTCTTAACATCTTAATGAAATTTCCAGCTCGATGAACTTGTCAGAACCGAAACGTTGAAAACGAAGTTTACATAATAAAAATACAAAACTTTCTCGTGGCCCCTTGTTGATTTTTAGATTTGTTAAGCAGCTTTTGATTTTCGTCAACAGATTTGTTAATCAACTTGTTTCTCTCTCTCGTCTTTTTGCTTTAAACCCCTTTTTAAGACCCTAAATAACAAATTCAGGACTTTTTCTTTGTCTTTCTCTCTGATAATCTATTGTCACAAATTCACAATTCTTTTGGTCAATTCACAAGTGTAAAAAAGGCGTAGTTATTGAGCTGATGTAAATGTTTGTGTTCATGAAGCTTTTTGCAAACACATCTCCCTTTCTTTCCAGCTTACTATTATCCTCTCCAAACTAATCTCTGTTTCCTTAAAAAAATCCAAAACAGTTCCAATTCGTGGTACCCATTTGTCCAATTTACGATTTTTTTAGTTCTTGAATTTTCTTCCGATTCACTTGTGATTTCTTCTGTTCATCGTTGGCTATGATAAGCCTAATAAAGTTGTTTACTTTATGGGTTTTATCTGTTCTCTGTTCTTCACGGGTCTCCTCTGCCGCTGATAGTTTCTTCATCAACTGTGGATCGCCGGAGAATGTAACAGTCAACAATCGGACCTTCGAGTCCGACAACAATCTAGGTCGGGAAATCTTCGATTCTACTCGAGGAGTCTCTGACAGAACCACCGATTCGAATTCCCTTCCTTCAGGGGACGAATCGACTCTGTTTGAGACGGCGAGAGTATTCTCCGGCGAATCAAGCTTCCGATTTCCGATCGAGCAGCGCGGGTGGTTCTTGATTCGTATTTACTTTCTACCCTTCGTTTCATCTTCTCGAGATCTAACCACAGCTAGATTCTCTGTTTCGTCTCAGAATTTCACTCTGATCAGAGATTACAAACCCTCGACGACTTCTGTTGTCAAGGAATACAGTTTAAACGTCTCTACAGATAGTCTATCGCTCGAGTTTCGTCCTGATACCGGTTCTTTCGCCTTCGTTAATGCCTTGGAAGTTTTCAGGCTTCCAGAGAATTTGCTACCTGAAGAAGCAGGACTCATCGGTACACAGAGCAGCAGCAAGAAGAATCTCAAGCTTAGAAATCATGCGATGGAGACTGTTTCTAGAGTAAACATGGGGAATGTGAGCGTGGCTCGTGACCAGGATAAGCTATGGAGGCAATGGGATTCGGATTCTGCGTATATGGGAGGAGCTCATTTCGGTGTGCCTGTGTTGAACCTCAAGGCAGTTAATTTCAGTGCTGGTGGTATAACAGATGACATTGCGCCGCTTCACGTCTATGGAACCGCCACGAAGTTGGACTCTGAGGACAGTCCAACTACAAACGCCAATCTAACTTGGACATTCAAAGTCGAGGCTGGTTTCGATTACTTTCTCCGGTTTCACTTCTGTAACGTAATAGTAGATCGTTTTGGGTTCGAGCGTCAGATAAGCTTTAACATTTTTGTGAATTCAGAGAAAGCTAGGTCCGTTGTTATGACAGAGGTTGCGAATGGCACCTTTGGAGCTCCTTATTTCGTTGATGCAGTGATGGAGAAGGCGAGAAGCCGTGAAGGATCCTTGAATCTATCCATTGGTGGAGTCATGGATGTTTCTTTCTACCCTGTTTCTTTTATTAACGGGTTTGAGGTCTTGAAGCTAAGCAACGATAAGCGTAGTCTTGATGTTTCTGATGCTGTTTTCCCAGATGGTTCTTCGCGTAACAAGAGCTGGAATCCGAGAATCGGATTGATAGCTGGACTATCTGCAGCTCTGTGTGTGGCTCTAGTCTTTGGTGTTGTGGTTTTTTCGTGGTGCATCAGGAAAAGAAGAAGAAGAAATAGACAAATGCAGACTGTTCATTCCAGAGGAGATGAGCAGATGAAGCGGAACGAAACAGGTGAAAGCTTGATCTTTTCGAGCTCGAAGATCGGGTATCGATTCCCCTTGGCTTTACTAAAGGAAGCAACGGATGATTTCGATGAAAGCTTGGTGATTGGGGTTGGTGGGTTTGGTAAAGTTTACAAAGGAGTCTTGAGGGACAAAACCGATATAGCTGTGAAACGCGGGGCTCCACAATCTCGCCAAGGTCTAGTGGAGTTCAAGACAGAGATCGAAATGGTTTCTCAGTTCAGACACAGGCATTTGGTTTCTTTGATCGGGTATTGCGACGAGAACAGCGAGATGATCATTGTCTATGAGTATATGGAGAAGGGAACTCTCAAGAACCATCTGTATGACTCTGATGAACCGAGACTGAGCTGGAGACAGAGGCTTGAGATATGCGTTGGTGCAGCTAGGGGGCTTCACTATCTCCACACGGGCTCCGCGAGGGCGATCATACACAGGGATGTGAAATCCGCTAACATTCTCTTGGATGAGAATTTCATGGCCAAAGTTGCAGACTTTGGATTGTCCAAGACTGGTCCGGATCTCGACCAGACACATGTGAGCACCGCTGTCAAAGGAAGCTTCGGATATCTTGATCCAGAGTATCTAACCAGACAACAGTTGTCTGAGAAATCCGATGTTTACTCTTTCGGTGTGGTGATGCTTGAAGTACTATGCGGGAGACCAGTCATTGATCCATCTCTTCCGAGAGAGAAAGTTAACTTGATCGAATGGGCGATGAAACTGGTGAAGAAAGGGAAGCTGGAAGAGATCGTAGACCCTTTTCTTGAAGGGAAATTGAAGCTTGAAGAGCTGAAGAAGTACAGTGAGATAACAGAGAAGTGTTTGGCCCAAAACGGAACTGAGAGGCCAACAATGGGAGATTTGCTGTGGAACCTAGAGTTCATGCTTCAGGCTCAAGCGAAAGACGAGAAAGCAGCGATGGTGGATGCTGATAAGTCAGAGGCGAGCGTGGTGGGCTCAACGGTGCAGTTCAGTGTGAATGGAATGGGAGATATAGCAGGGGTCTCCATGAGCAAAGTTTTCGCGCAGATGGTGGAGAGAGAAGAGACGCGATAAAAAGATTGATCAAAGGATGAGAGTATCTTAGTTCCAAAGTCTTGTTTGTACAGGAGGGAGAAGGAGAGAACACAGTACTGTTTTATACATTATTGTAGGAAATTCAGATGTGTTTGTATACACTGCAAAAATCCTAAACAGATTGTTGTTATACGTTCTTTGTATTTATATTTGCATTCATCATATTTCTCCTCTTTGGTGTTTTGTTTGAAATGATTTTAAATTCACTACATGGAGGATACCAATTCACGTTAAATATTTTTAGTAGCTTTTGAAGTATAGCTGCAATGGTAACTATTAAGGCATGGACCTTTTTCTTGTGGTTGTTCTTTGTGTTTTATGTTGTAGTCTTGTAGATGTATGAGTTTAGTGTTTTTGCTAAATTTAACCCAAGAAAAAACAAAAGTCACTACTATATATGTACTGTATGTGTATGTATGTGGATGTTTACATCCTCGATTATCCAGAGGAGCGTGAGTAATACTAGTCAACAGAGGGCCCATGATGAATACATGGCCCAAATTAGTTGGAAGAAGAGATGATAATCATATATAAAGAGGGGTTTTTTTTTTTTTGAAACGTCATATATAAAGAGGTTGTGTGAGGGTCAAAACTCTTGTAGCGCTAGATCAATCGAACAATAAATCAGTTAAATTATAAAATTCGAGTTTAAAATACGACATATGAGATAGATATATAAAATGTTAATAGTAGAGACAAAAAAAATGGATACATATTCGTTTTGAGTTTTGACTGATTGTTAACATAATAATTGCGTTTCATGACGAGATTTGCGGATAAATTGTATTTCATGACTTTAAAATGAGTTAACGCTGAAAATACGTAAAAGCATGGTATGCACTATATGTATTTCCCTTTCACTGTTTAATATTAATACGATAAGATGTTACAAAAAAAAAAAAAAAAAAAGAATTTTCTATTTTTGATTTAAGACATAGACACTTCCGAGAATGGGGTTTTTCTCAAACTATTGTAAAAACATTTTTTTTTAATAAATTCACGTTCCCCCTTTTGGGGAAAGACAAAATAATTATAAACGAAGTATTCAGAGAAAAAAAAAATCATTTTTTATTAAATTATAAATAATTAAAAAAGACAGTGTTCCTAATCAATTTAAAGTCGGCTACGCTGTTTTGTTGAAAAAATAAAATAGTAATGAATCTTCCGGTCCTTTGATCGTGGCGGCATGAAGGGGGAGGAAATACAGTTAGAAGTTAGTAATCAAAAGTCAACAAAAAGTTAATTACCGAAAAGTCAATATGAGATATTGGAAATGTAAGCTTTCCCATTCATATTTAATGCTTACACATGTTATCACTGATAACACCGCCTAGGACTGGCATTCTAAGAAGGTGGGGGGAGTATGATAGTGAGAGTTACAAATGAAAATGCATTTTATATCAATACTGTACTATGTGATTTGAGAAAATTTGATAGGAGAAATCAATATCAATACAAATGAAAATGCATTTTATATCAATACTATTGCCAATAGTGAAAAGGTAATATTTTAAACCGGTAGAACTACAACAAGAAAAACTTAAAAGATTTCTCAAACCAGAAATCAAATGGCTGTATCGAAAAGTGATTAAATCTTTATTATCCATTTACTTGACTAATACGTGATTTTCATGGATTAGTGCACCTGTAGAACAATTGCCCAAAAAATAATAAGTTGGTAGCAAGTTTAGAGAAAATTGTCCGTTATTTCCCAATAAACATACCCTTTTTTTTTAAGATAGAGATACTAATTACTCCTTCTGTTTTAGTTTAATTATCGTTTTTAGATGGTTTCACACAGATTAAGAAAACAACTATTTTCTCAATTTTATTTTTTAATTAATACACTATTTTGTTTAAACTGAATAATTAATAAGCTAAAAAGTAGAGATAAAACTAGAAAATCTATCATAAATTTGCATTGAAAACTGAAAACGATAATTATTTTGAAACAAGAAAATAAATATAGAACGACAATTAAAACAAAACGGAGGGAGTAACAAGCTTTAACATTTTTTACATTACAATCAACTAACCAGGCGCTTCAATTTTATTTTTATCTTAAAAGCGACGATAGACAACTATTTCTAAATTTACATCATAAACACGACTCTAGATAAATTTAACAACGACTTAATTTGGATAAAAATCTACATCTTTTATTTTGGATAAAGTCATAAAAAGAGAACGTTTGTACTTACAAGTAGCTAGGTTTGGCTAAGGGGTTTTTAGGGTGCAAACAAATAAAAATTCTGGATGAAACTATATATATGAAGATTTCAAGCAGGAGATTACATGTGAGCGAACCAGTTTGAAAGGAGATTTTGGTAACCTTTCTGTTTTCTCATTACCAAGAGGATGGTTCGGTCTATTTGTCGAAAAGGAGCTTGAAATGTTTTTGATGTGTTGTTGTGAAGTCGGTTGTATATCCAAAATATCGTAAATATTGTAAAGATTTTTATGATAATAACGATAATTTCTAAATCTTTCAAGATCCTTCTATATATAAACTGTTACGCTTTCAAAAAAGAAGAAAAAAAAATAGATTTAAGGACCGAGACGTTTTATTTGTCATAGGTATATACTATTTCTTAATAATAAACAAGCTGATCGGCTCTAGTGTTTACCTATAGCCATTTCGCGAATATTCTGAACCAGAGACAAAATATATATTTCTATTAGATTTTTGTTTTGTTTTGGGGTTCTAAAGTACGGACAACTTATGTAGTTATGTTATTCCATAGAACGGATGATCATATGGGTGAGAAATGAGAATAGAAAGAGATAGCACTGATATCGAAGAGTCACGCTCACGCATTCAAATTCGAATTCATAGGATCTTCTCAAAATTCCGTCGTGCATGCATGAGAGCATTTGCTCATTAATTTGATAAGACATTTGACATTTCCTTATAATTTCTTCACATATAGTGGTACTATGTATATTACCTATCTGACTTTAGTCACATGCATCGCAATAAATATGAAGTCATCCCATCGATCCATATAAGACGTATATATTAACTACTAACATAGAGTTCAAAAAAACTAACATAAAACATAGTGATCAAATGGAATTCGAATAAATAAATTGACATACCAATAGGAAACCTACTTTGCTCACTTAATTTCTTGATTTGGATACGGTAGATGTTCCAAGATCACTATAAATTACTCCTTCTGTTTTTTAAAGAAAGATTTTTTAGAATTTTTTTTTGTTTCAAATAGATAGCAGTTTTAGGTTTTCTATGCACTTTTTATGAGTTAATAATGATAAATTGTAAATTTCAATAAAAGTAATTGAGTTTATTGAATTGCTATTGGTTTAAATTTATAGGAAATTGTTAATCACAAAAAATAATACATTTATTATCGAGTTTTAATATGTTTTCTTAATATATGTAAAAAATTTAAAAATACTTTCTTTAAAAAACAGAGGGAGTAAGAAAATTATAGCATGCACATAAATACGAAGTCATCTTTTTATATAATTGACAACATTTTGGGTTGAAATCCGGAATACTCTCGTAGAAAACTGGATTATGTCATTTAAGATGTCTTCATTAACTAACTAGTTCGGCAGGAAGTTGTAATATGTGATTGCTAGGAGTATAATAATAATGTTACGCTAGCAATTTGGCTCTCACCATATATATGTGCACACATACGTTAACGTTAACGTGCGTCATGAACTCATGCGTGTCCACATGTATAAACAAAAAAAGCAAACAAAAAAATACTCCATAAGGCATACTACAAGTTTTTGAATTAAGCATTTTCTTTGTTTTTAACTATCAGAAATCGGTAATTAAATCAACTAGTGTATTAGCTGTCCACTCAGAAGAAGAGAGTTTTAAAAATCACCAATTCGAACCTGATAAGGCATCCAATTTAACGTGTAATTTGGATGGTTAATTATGTTTTTTATTTTACTTAACGCTGAAGAGAGAACAGCTCTAATGTAGTAATGTCCATAACAAAAGACTTGACGCGATCAAACGTTGTTGCATGTGCGGTTGAAGATTTTTCCGGCATCTTATTAGGCATTTAATTAAGCTCGGCAAGTACTTAAGTAGCTAAGCTATCTAGCCTTGTAGCCATTTATTATAGATTTTAAGTCTTGGTTTTTAGTGGACCGACTTTTAATTAGACCAATATAAAACAACATCAGCCTACATGCCTAATCTATTTCACACGCACAATCCATTCACAAGTGGGCATCAATTCTGCATGACTTTTGTTTGGATATTATTTTCGCTTTTTAACTACCTATCATCAATCATCTATTTCATGCTATGACTAACATAGTAAAAAGTTTTGTCATTTCCACATTTTAAAACTGCTTTTACCTAACGCAATTTTTTTTGTCAACTACCTAAACCGCAATTAAGAATACTATTTTACAAAAAAAGAAGGGTATGTAAGATTCTTCTTCTAACTAGTAAGGACCATATTAAGGTGTGTGTTACCTTAGAGCATCTACTAACAGACAATTTTATGGTGAAAGTCTGGAACATATTTTAATATAGAATATAATATTAAAAAATATTAAGGAAGATAGGAGAAAGAAGAAAGAAGAGAAAATAGAATCGAATTAGAAATTGACACGTAAGGTGTTTTTAAGTGTTTTCCAATATACACATATTTTTACTATTTGCTATTTTTTAAACGTAAAATATTCCTAATATTTGTGCGATGAAAGTGTTCTTATATCCTAGTAATGAATGATGAATCCCTTTTGTAACTGTATAAAGTCCTTTATTAATTTGCTTTTATTTTCTTTCTTACGGGAACGATTAATCTTTTTTTTGTATATAGTGTGATCACTTCTACATCATATACAGAATTTGAACATTTCACTCAAAGCATGAAAATACAAAAGCATTAATTGGGCCAAGTATGGGAAACACACACACACGAAAGTCCTCGTCCCATGCCCATGTTAGATCAACAAACACCCTTTAACTAATTGGCTAATTCCCAAGTCAATTCAAAACCCATATCGCCACGTGTCCTGTGCGCCCACCGATTTAATTTACTCGTTACCCCCCAGGAAAAGAAGAAAACGTATTTGGTATTTCCACTTTTGGGAACTTTAGATTTCATAGGTCGACTCTTCTTCACCTTCCCCCTAATTAAAAAACAATAAACCAAAAATGCATTTACACCCATACAGTCAAAATATAAACCTAACACACCTTTCCCATGCAACTCACAGAGACTTTTTTTTTTTTATATATATAACATTTCTCACATCAAGCCTTAATTAGTGTCTTCACACATACACAAACGTTTCTTGATGCACTCTCGCTTCTATATAAGTATTTAGTAAGATACAAAGAAAAAGACATATTCAAGAAAAATCTCACAAACTAAGTTTCTTCTTCTCTTCTTCTTCTTCTTCTTCTTCTTCTTCTTCTAGAGAGGTATCCCAAAGTCGTTGAAACAGTTTCGTGTAGCTCAAGGGAAACTTCAATGAGTGTGTTTTAAGGTCGTTAATTTGTTACTCCGAAAAGTCTTTTTTTGAAACAATGGCTCGTATTGTAGCAGCTGATGATGATGATACGCCACAGTTTTACTCCATGGAGCTCAACTCCATCTCCTCCGTTTCCGATTCCACTTTAGGGCAACTTCTGAAGAACGTCAGTGACGTCAGGAAATTAGACATTGGAGACGAGACTCCAGTTCACGAATCATTGAACCGGGACTACGAAGACAACCTCATGCGTACTGTTCCCTTCGTTCTCTCTTTCGACAATCTCACTTACAATGTCTCTGTTCGCCCGAAACTAGAGTTTCGCAATCTCATCCCACGGCGTAAAACAGAGGATCCCGAGATTGCTCAAATCGGAAGGCCGAATACTAAAACCCTTCTCAATAACATCTCCGGCGAGACTCGAGATGGAGAGATCATGGCCGTTCTCGGAGCTAGCGGGTCCGGGAAATCAACTCTGATCGACGCATTGGCGAATCGGATTGCTAAAGGAAGCTTGAAAGGAACGGTGAAGCTCAACGGAGAAACTCTTCAATCTCGGATGCTCAAAGTTATATCGGCTTATGTGATGCAAGATGATCTTCTCTTTCCTATGCTCACTGTCGAAGAAACTCTGATGTTCGCTGCTGACTTTCGTCTCCCGAGGAGCTTACCTAAATCTAAGAAGAAGCTTCGTGTTCAAGCTTTGATTGATCAATTGGGAATCAGGAACGCTGCAAAAACGATTATCGGAGACGAAGGTCACCGTGGAATCTCCGGTGGCGAGAGAAGACGCGTTTCGATCGGAATCGATATAATACACGACCCGATTCTCCTCTTCCTCGATGAGCCTACGTCTGGTTTGGACTCGACGAGTGCGTTCATGGTGGTTAAAGTGTTGAAGAGGATTGCGCAGAGTGGCAGTATCGTAATTATGTCGATTCACCAGCCGAGTCACAGAGTTCTCGGTTTGCTTGACCGTTTAATCTTCTTGTCTCGCGGCCACACAGTATACAGCGGATCTCCCGCGAGTCTTCCTCGTTTCTTCGCCGAGTTTGGCAATCCGATTCCGGAGAACGAGAACATAACAGAGTTTTCGCTCGATCTCATCCGCGAGCTTGAAGAATCCGCCGGAGGAACAAGAGGATTAGTCGAATTCAACAAAAAATGGCAAGAGATGAAAAAACAGAACAACCGTCAACCACCACTGACTCCTCCTGCATCACCGTACCCAAATCTAACCCTAAAAGAAGCAATCGCCGCCAGTATAAGCAGAGGAAAGCTAGTTTCCGGCGGAGAATCCGCCGCTATCCCACAGGGCGGAGGAAACACATCCACGGCCCTATCCGTCCCTGCATTCGCAAACCCAATCTGGGTCGAAATCAAAACACTCTCAAAACGCTCAATGCTCAACTCTCGCAGACAACCAGAGCTCTTTGGAATCCGACTCGCAGCCGTGGTTATAACCGGATTCATCTTAGCCACCGTGTTCTGGCGATTAGACAATTCCCCAAAAGGCGTACAAGAGCGGCTAGGGTTCTTCGCCTTCGCGATGTCAACAATGTTCTACACTTGCGCCGAATCACTTCCAGTTTTCCTCCAGGAACGTTACATATTCATGAGAGAAACAGCTTACAACGCTTACCGGAGATCCTCCTACGTTCTCGCTCACGCAATCGTCTCCATCCCGTCGCTCATCTTCCTATCTGTGGCCTTTGCAGCGACCACGTTTTGGGCTGTGGGCTTAGACGGAGGCCCAATGGGCCTTTTGTTCTACTGTCTGATTATATTGGCCTCATTTTGGTCAGGAAGCTCTTTCGTCACGTTTCTATCAGGAGTTGTCCCAAATGTGATGTTGGGCTACACAATCGTCGTTGCCATTTTAGCTTATTTCTTGCTGTTCAGTGGATTCTTCATCAACAGAAACCGAATCCCAGAATACTGGGTTTGGTTTCATTACATGTCTTTGGTGAAATATCCGTACGAAGCGGTTTTGCAGAACGAGTTCTCTGATGCGGCCAAGTGTTTCGTGAGAGGTGTTCAGATTTTCGACAACACGCCGTTAGGGGTATTACCAGAAGGGATGAAGCTGAGGCTGCTCGATACGGTGAGCCGGTCACTCGGGACGACGATATCGAGCTCCACGTGTTTGACCACTGGTGCGGATATTCTGACGCTGCAAGGTGTGACTCAGCTGAGCAAATGGAATTGCTTGCTTGTCACGGTAGCTTTTGGGTTCTTTTTTAGGGTTTTGTTTTACCTCTGCTTGTTGCTTGGAAGCAAGAACAAGAGGAGGTGAAAAGTGTGTATCAAGGGAAAACTAATGCTAAAAGACCCAAATCAAAATATACTTGTATTTTCTGTTTGTAATTCCTTTCTTTTTTTAACAATCCTGTTTGACAATCATGAATCGTTTAAATATGTAAAATGCTTTATCATATATCTATACAAAGAAAGTGTTTCTTGGATTCCCTTCTTTTTAAATTATATCAAAGCCTTTAGAAAGAATAAGGATTTTCATATTTACGAAAACAAATTATAAACACATTTGTTTCTCTTCTCTTCTTTTAAAGTGTGTCTATATACAATAGATGTATTATAATGCACGAGGCTTGATTATTATAAAAGAAATTAAATTTTGACGAAAACAATAAAACAATATGAAATTAAATATTTATGAACCGTGATTATACTCAAGGTAAAAATATTAATATCCATAAAAAATATTATAACTGAAATAAAACATTAACGAAATTAATATTATAATATATCAAAATTATAAGAGGGAACTGTTAAAATATGTACTTTTTAATACACTAATTTGAGAAATGTAGGTAGTTTTTAAAAGTTTTGGTGGAATGGGCACCTTTTAGAAGGTCAAAATCTTTATTAGTGTGAATTAGAGATTTAGATTTCTTCAGATTTTCTGATTTCATATATCGATCGATACACAATCTTTGATCCACGATACATCTCGAATAGAATCTACTACTTTTTTATGCTACATGTTTTCTTTTGTGTTGAAATCCGGAATATTACCGATAGAAAACTAGATTATTTTGACATTTAAGGATGTCTATATTAACTAACATAAAAGCATTGTGATCAATGGAATTCAATTACTGAGTTCGAACAGTTTTAGCTGACCTTATTTAAGTAACGACGATTTAGAAATTCAACATAAGAAAATCACTTATAATATAGGATATAATATTTTCCTGTATTTTTCTTGCGTTTATCCCTACTATACTTATTCTTTTTTATAAGATCGAGTTCTCATAATTATACTATAATTTTCTCTTGACAATGAAAACGAACCTCACATGAATAAATTGACATACCAATAGGAAACTACCTACTGTCCTCTCTTGATTTGGGCACGTTATAGTAACAAATTAGTAGAAAACACAGAAACATGGTCTTCAGCATAGCATTTCGCATTTAGTTTTTATCCCCCAAAAAAAAAACAAAAACATAGCATTTCGTGTTTTTTAACATTACATCAATTACCAAAAGATCGACCAATTAAGCATGGCACACCACTCATTAGAACATGGCACACACCACTCACTAGTTCGCCAGGAGGATTGCTATAATATTGTTTATGCTTGCAATTGCCTATCACCATATGTGTACGCACGTACGCTAAGCTAACACATGTTTATAAATATAAAAATAATAAATTATATGACACACAATAAATCAATAACGGATTTACATCCAAACATTCAGAATATTTATAAACCTAACACACCTTTCTCATACACACAGAGACTTTAAAAGAAGAAAAAAAACATTTCTCACATCAAACCTTCCCGTCTTCACACATACACACACACACGTCTCTTCATGCAATCTCGCTTCTACAGAAGTATACAGAAAGATTGAGATCTTTTAACAAAAAAAAAAAGATACGCAGATTGAGACATATCCGACAAAGATTCTTTAGTTACAGAGGGAGAGAGAGAGCAACCAGAGTCTTTAAAACAGTTTCTTGTAGCTCAAAGGGAAAATTCAATGACTGTGTGTTAAGGTCGTTAATTTGTTACTCCGAAAAAGTTTTCAAGTTTTTTTTTTTTGTAACTATGGCTTGTAATGTAGCAGTTAATGATGATGATGCGCCTTCGTTTTACTCCGAGGAGCTCAACACAATCTCCTCTGTTTCCGATTCCAGTTCAAGGCAACTTCTGACAAACGTTCGTAACGTCAGGACATTAGCCATTGGAAACGAGACTTCAGCTCGCGAATCCTTGAACCGGGACGACAAAGATGATCTCATGCGTACTGTTCCTTTCGTCCTCTCTTTCGACAATCTCACTTACAGTGTCTCTGTTCGCCGGAAACTAGAGTTCCGTAATCTCATTCCACGGCGGAAATGCGAGGATCCCGAGATAGCTCAAAACGAGAGGCCGAATACGAAAACCCTTCTCGATAACATCTCCGGCAAGACTCGAGATGGAGAGATCTTGGCTGTTCTCGGAGCGAGTGGCTCGGGAAAATCAACTCTGATCGACGCATTGGCGAATCGGATTGCTAAAGGAAGCTTGAAAGGAACGGTGAAGCTAAACGGAGAAGCTCTTCAATCTCGGATGCTCAAAGTTATATCGGCTTATGTGATGCAAGATGATCTTCTCTTTCCTATGCTCACCGTCGAAGAAACACTTATGTTCGCTGCTGATTTTCGCCTCCCGAGGAGCTTACCGAAATCTAAGAAGAAGCTTCGTGTTCAAGCTTTGATTGATCAATTGGGAATCAGGAACGCCGCTACAACGATTATCGGAGACGAAGGTCACCGTGGAATCTCCGGTGGTGAGAGAAGACGTGTTTCGATCGGAATCGATATAATCCACGACCCGATTCTTCTCTTCCTCGATGAACCTACGTCTGGCTTGGACTCGACGAGTGCGTTCATGGTGGTCAAAGTGTTGAAGAGCATTGCCCAGAGTGGCAGTATCGTAATTATGTCGATTCACCAGCCGAGTCACAGAGTTCTCGGTTTGCTTGACCGTTTGATCTTCTTGTCTCGCAGCCACACCGTCTACAGCGGATCTCCGGCGAGTCTTCCGCGTTTCTTCGCCGATTTCGGCAATCCGATTCCGGAGAACGAGAACAGAACGGAGTTTTCGCTCGATCTCATCCGTGAGCTTGAAGGATCCGCCAAAGGAACACGAATATTAGTCGAATTCAACAGAAAATGGCAAGAGATGACTACTCCTGCATCACCGTACCCAAATCTAAACCTAAAAGAAGCAATCGCCGCCAGTATAAGCAGAGGAAAGCTAGTCTCCGGCGGAGAATCCGCCGCTAACCCACACGACGGAGGAAACACCACCGCCACAAGCCTAGCCGTCCCTGCATTCGCAAACCCAATCTGGATCGAAATCAAAACACTCTCAAAACGCTCAATGCTCAACTCTCGCAGACAACCAGAGCTCTTTGGAACCCGACTCGCCTCCGTGGGTATCACCGGATTCATCTTAGCCACAGTATTCTGGCGATTAGACAATTCCCCAAAAGGAATTCAAGAGCGGATAGGGTTCCTCGCCTTCGCGACGGCAAGTATGTTCTACACTTGCGCCGGAGAACTTCCAGCTTTCCTCCAGGAACGTTACATCTTCATGAGAGAAACAGCTTACAACGCCTACCGGAGATCCTCCTACGTTGTCTCTCACACCATCGTCTCCATCCCGTCGCTCATCTTCCTCACTGTAGCCTTTGCAGCGACCACGTTTTGGGCCGTGGGCTTAGACGGTGGCTCAATGGGCCTTTTGTTCTACTGTCTGATCATATTGGCCTCTATGTGGTCAGGAAGCTCTTTCGTCACGTTTCTATCAGGAGTTGTTCCACATCTGATTCTGGGCTACACAATCGTCGTCGCCATTTTAGCTTATTTCTTGCTGTTCAGTGGATTCTTCATCAACAGAAACCGAATCCCTGATTACTGGATTTGGTTTCATTACATGTCTCTGTTGAAATATCCGTACGAAGCGGTTTTGCAGAGCGAGTTCTCTGATGCGGCCAAGTGTTTCGTCAGAGGTGTTCAGATTTTCGACAACACGGCCTTGGGGGGACTGCCGGAAGCGATGAAGCTGAGGATGCTCGATATGGTTAGCGAGTCACCCGGGACGAGGATATCGAGCTCGGCGTGTTTGACCACTGGTGCGGATATTCTGAAGCAGCAAGGTGTGACTGAGCTCAACAAATGGACTTGCTTGCTTATCACGGTAGCTTCTGGGTTCCTTTTTAGGGTTTTGTTTTACTTCTCTTTGTTGCTTGGAAGTAAGAACAAGAGGAGGTGAAAAGAGAACAAGCTTGTATTTTCTGAAGTAATTCCTTGAATCATTCAAATGTAAAACGCTTTTTCATATTAAAACAAAAACAAGTGTTTGGTGGATTCCCTTTTTTTCTCAAGTATCTCAACGTCTTTAGAAAGAATAAGGATTTTTCCATATTCACAAAAAAACGAGTTACAAACACATTTGGCTTATCTTTCAAACGTTCCTCCTAACCTATTAAGTATTATAAACCTAAAATGTCATACCTGAGATTATGTGTGGCAATAGATGATGATGCGAGAGAGTCTTCGATTTATCTTCGTTGGTCTCCTTGAGATCAAAAGATATGATGAACTTCATTTTGGCACTATTGCTTCTTTTTTTTTTTTTTTTTTTTTTCCATCAGACTAAACAACAAACAATAATTTTTCCATCATGTACGCGTAAAAAAATCATTAACATCTAGATTTCGATCACCATGAGCAACTGCATCTTCAGGTTCTGGCATGAAGAGACTCGTTGTTGACGCCTGCACGAGGAATAACACAAGTTCAGTCCTCATCCATATCTTGAGAAATAAGGAAGTTAACATATATCTGGCTTTGAATCAAAAGTGAACCCCATGTCTCATCAAAAGCTTATGGCAAATTTAAAAGAAGACTTACCTTGGTATCAATAAGCATATCTCCGTTAGTGTCGGCTATGAGGCTAGCCCCATGGGCTTTTAGCCATTCAGAACACTCCTCCATACCATCAGACTCCTTTTCACCAGTACTTTCGCTTGAAGAACCAGTAAATCCCAACACTTGGACTAAGTATGAAACCGGGATTGTAGGACGACAACTCCGAGACATAAAAGTCACTGCCTTGTAACGCATCTTCTCCACATAAAGATCTGCAGATAAAACATGAAAACAATTTCATTCTATCCTTTTCTTCTTCTTTACATATCTATTTAATTGTTCAAACATATCAAAAGAGATTTCATATGTGATCTGTCCCGTACCCATGAGGCAACTGTTCATGTTTGGTGCAGTCTTGTAGAGTCTGAAGAACATAACATAATTTCCTGATGTAACAGCTGCACGAACTGAGAGAGCATGTCTAACTGCTTCATCCTTCTTATCTTCTACGGATAATCTACACAACAACAAAAAAATACTTCACAAAATTACTCAATCTCATGCATACAAACCCAAATAAAAGGAGTAACCTCTTCACACTGGTAGGAAGAGATGTAAAAGTTCATAAGTATCAGACAGGTGGAGTACATTCACAACTTCAATAGTATTCTCAGTTGGTCACTCACAGAATTTGTGTAGCAAACGTTATTCTGATCTTCCCACGTAACTTTAATTTATCACATTAACAGAGCCTAGAGAAGAAAATTTAAAAGCACTAACCTGGACATAGATGAGAGCAATTCCCGGTTGTTGTTAGAGTGTAAGCTGATATAGAGCAGGTTGTATGCAGCGAACTCCAGAGAGCATCCTTCTATGCCTTCCGCATAGAGGATTTTTAACTGTGACAGACACTGTAACAAAAACAAAAATCTAGCAGTGGTTAGTACTCTTTAGATTAGGGGGAAAAATGACAACATTGTTTTCAATACCGAATTAGATCTAGACAATTTGAATGATTACTATTCCGCAATATGGACAATCTGTGCTAGCGTACCAACCTGATTATATTCAGGTAAATCCCCAGCCTCCAAAGCCAATCTAGCATGTGTTTCATAAACCTGAAATAGACATTGAACACGGAACCATCATAAACATGCTCATTGGGTGACATGTCCTGTAACTAACCTTCCACCAGGAAATGGATCCTACATGCAATAACCCTCAGCATGGAACATAATATTATACCTTAGCTGTTAAATGATTGTGTATCCGTTGTACTGTGAGGTCTTGGCGAATAGATTTGAGCTGATCACATTTATAGAGATAATTCTTCTGAGAATCCTGAACCATTGACAGAGCTTTTTCAAGCACATCCTCTGGCCTTACCTGCAAAGCAGTGTGTTTACAAACAAGTCAATCAAAAACATCACTCAGGGTGCCGAAAAGATTACTATGCATATAAGATAATGAAAATTTTACCGTGGAAGGATCCGGTGCAGAGGTAAGACGGAGATAACGTTTATCAACGTCCTGGCAAGATCCTTTAACAGTTAGTGCATCCCAGTCAATGTCTTCCACAGCTCTGCTGCCACTTTCATCAAAATCTCTGCTAAGCCTCAATGCAGTGGCTCTTCTAGACTGCAAATTTCCAACATTTGGATTCTTAGGTTTAGGATTTTCATTTCCTCGGCTGTGCCCTTGAACTTTCTCAAACCGCTTGGAACGACTATCACGCCGCTTCATTTCCTCGGCAGAACTAGCAAGTGACATTGCGCTGGAATAGTAAGGTGTCAAATCCTTGTCACTATCACTAGATGCCTCATCATCAATGGCAGTAGGTGGTGCACCACCAGAAAAACGCTGTCGCTTTACAGGCCGCTGGAAACTTTTTTTCCCAGAATTTTGCCCAGAGTAAGTGGGCTTGAAGCCAGTGACAGCATCCAACTTTTGAAAACTCTCAGAGCTCTGCAAAAAAAAATTAATTAGAACCAGTCGATTGCAAGACGAAAATTTCTAACAGCTAAATACACACCAACAGCTCCCCAGACATAAATAAAAGTACGATTAGTATCACCAGCAGCAGCATTCCTTCACAAATGATAAGGAAAGAATGTTAACCTTTTTGTTATTTTCATTTTGGTGATTCCAACCTCCAAACTTAACACCACTGCTGAAAGTTGAAGCTGATTTGACAAATGGTTTCGCTTCCCGTAATGGCTCCCATCTACTTTTGGGTCGTCTTGTTGGGCTCTTATTTTGTAACGAAGAAATAAGAGTGGAGCTTGATCTGCAGCGCACCATATAAGACTTAGTAGCAAATCATATGAAGTAAATTTTCCAAACATATAATAAGGAAGAACGAAAGTTATAGATCATGCAGGCTGGAGATAAGGAAGGAAAACAGGGCCATACTCAGTGTTATTCACATCTGTGTTCAGGACAGTTGAGAGAGGCTCAGTATCCCAATCCCGAGTATTAAGAGTATGATCATTTGTAGCTTTGGTGATGATCTAGAAATACAAAAATAAGCATCAGCATACAAAGCAACCCAAAAATAACATGGTATTATAATAACTGCAAATTGATTTCTTCTTTTTTTCCCCGAGAAGGCATGAAAACATCTTAACCATACTACACATCTACTCAGAAGATCAAGTTGAAAAAGTTCATTCAAATATGGCATTAACATTAAGATGAGCACAATGAGTGACTAAAAAGAATCATTTATCATGCTAAAATAGTGTAACAACTGTGCGTCCACAATTCCTACTAAGATTTACCTCCCTCAGGGCAGCCTGGCACGATGCCTTTTCTTTATCACCTTTGCAGCGTGCAAAAGCCCTCTCGACAAATCCACAAAGCGATTTTGGGAAAGTTCCAGGCTACAAGCGACATGATTATTTGTTTCCAGTGTCAATATAAAAGAGAAAACTTACGCTACACACCAAAATGGCCAACATCTAATATCTACTTCACTTATTAGGTAATCAAGAACTGAAAAAAGGAGCCTTACCTCAGGCATGGCAGTGGTATGGCCTTTCGGCTTTGGAATTGAAACACTAACATATGCAGGTGTTTGGGTTGCCCCGGCTGCTGAACTATCTTTATCCATTTTGGGAAAACCTGATGGCAAGTTTGAAGCAATTCTAGGGTTAGTTGGAATCTGTACTTTGCTTACCCTTTGTGTATCCACTGAAGGTGTTGTCTGAGTAGGCTGGCGATAGCCTAACGGTGCCTGATGAATGGAAGACTGGGAGTTCAGTTCTTGAGGATATGTAGCTCTCTGATGACCCTGATAGGGGGTCTCATAGAAGGGTTTCGTCTCTAGAGGACTCTGGTAATGAGTTTGTGGAGGAACAGGATAATGGGCTTGCTGATTTGGTGTTTGTTGCATCCAGTAAGCATCATTAGAGGCACTAACCGCTGCACCAGGCTGAGAAAATGATGAAAAATGACTATACTAAGTTTTCATTGTAAGGTTAACCTCCAAAACAAAAAAAAGACAACCGTGAAAGAAAGCAATCAGTGACCACGTCTAAACTATCTGCACATATAATTTTCTAATAATTAACCCAATCAAGTATGGCTTAGTTGATTTATCAGGAGAACAACGCATATTTTCTAAATAAGCCACAAGCAGGGAAAAGCATTAGAAACTCAAATAAGCTTAAGAACACAAATTTGCTCTACTCCCTCATGAAAGTAAAATTTGAACCTGCTGAGAAGGTGGTTGGGATGAGTCTGTTTCCTGTCTCCAATGAGAAGGTGGTTGGGATGAGTCTGTTTCCTGTCTCCAATGAGAAGGTGGTTGGGATGAGTCTGTTTCCTGTCTCCAAGGTTGGGCATAAGACGGTGCAGGCTGACCATTTGAGGCAGGCATTTCACTAGTAACACCAGGAACTGGAAAGCTCTGACTAAATGCACTAGTGGTAGACAACGTTTCCGTGCCTGGGGCACATGGGACTTCTGTTTGACTGTAATAATCTGGCCACTGTTGGTAGTTCTGTTGATAATGTACAGGTGTAGTAGTTGCAATAGTGGTGGCTGTGGTGCTATGAGTGTTAGCAGCGTCAGGAGTATTATTTTGATAAGGGTTTGATGTATAGTCCGTATAGTTTCCCTGGTTTAAAGTAGGAGTCTGATTGCTGTAGTTTGTACTTGGGTAACCTCCAGCCGTTTGGTTGTTATAATTTGTACTTTGGTAACCTCCAGTAGTCTGATAATCAGCAGGATTGTAGTAAGTTCCTGAATAACTTGCAGTCCCAGCATAAGATCCTGGATTCTGAAATGAGGAAAGAGGCTGATAAGGAGCACCTGTGTTTTGATACGCCCCTACAGGCTGAGAATATGACTGGCTAGGTTGCTGTTGATAGCCACTGTAGTAATTGGAATATCCCGTGTTTGAATAGCTGTGTGGTTCAGAAGAGGTCTGGTATGGCGTATATCCACTGTAATCTTGTGCCACATTTGTAGTTCCAGATGTCGATGAGCTAGTGAAGGATGCAGTATTCGGTATTTCTTGCACATTTCCTGTGGCTGGCCCTGTAGGCTGTGGATGGTAATAGTATGAATTTGAATAGTTCCCATTCTCCACAGCCTGATTTTCCACCCTATGCGCTGTCCATGAGGCACTGTCAGACCCAGTTGAGTATTGATATGAAGATATCTGCACTTGGCTTCCATCAACACCATATCGTTTCTGCGAAAAATAAACGGCAAAACTAAATACTTATCCGCCATATGGAACTGGGAATCTTCAGCTACCATAAAAACAATTAACAAAGCCTTAAGAGTGAAAAGAATAATAGACAAAAAACAAACAGAAGGATCATCTCAGATCATGACTATATCTACAACTTGAGATGCTAAAAGCCTCCCACAGTCTCAAGTCAATCTGACAGAACAGAACCTCAAACATAATCGCAAAAGCTCGTGCAGCAAGTGATCAACAGCTAAGTGTGCCAAGTTCTTAACCAAACCTAACACTTGGAATTTGTGGTAGCACAAGTGTACTTTCCATCTTAGAGCTGTTTTGTTAATGATAAATCACTAGTGAGAAACCATAGAATCCACAGCAATGATGAAAAAGTCTATTCTTACGGAAGAGAATGATTTTCTGAAAAAAATTCTGACAGTTCTCAAACCAAGCCTAGAAAGAAAAAAGAAGTCACTTTCTTCTGCTGCATAAACATACCGATAGGCAAAATCCCCCAAATTAGTACAATGGAGAAACGAACAAAAACTGCTGAAACATCCATTACAGCAAAGAAAAGAGGATCAATAGGCGTAAAAGTACCAAATAATCTGGAACGATCACTAGAGCAAACCAAAATCACCAAATCCAATTCACGCAACAACACAAACTAACCGGAGACCCAATGCACAAAATAATCACTTGTACAGATTGCATAAAGAGCACTGATTTTGTGAACTAGAAGAAGAAAAAGCGACAGAGAGGAGAGGACACAAGAGACTACCTCAATGGAATTAGGGTCCAGTGGAACTGCAGCCTGAGTGTTCCCTCCTTGATTCATTCTACCATAAACCTCCTACAAAAGCATCATCACATACAATTGTAACTCACTTTCGAATCGGATTTCGGAAACACAAGCAGATAAACTAAGTTCATGCGCAATAAAAACCATAGAAAAGCCCTAAATAGGAAAATAGAGATAAAAGCAGCAAATAATTTGTACCGGTGAAGCTTCAATTTGTGTCTTCTTCGTTCGATTACTGCCGGTGAAGAATCGAATTGAAATATTATACTAGAGCAGGATTTGAGATCAAACCAAAACAAAGGTAACAAAGGAAACGAATAGAGCAAGAAAAAAAAAACACAAGAAGGCAAGCAAAATATCAAACAAAGAGAGTTTTCAAATCTATCGAAATTACAAAACACGGAGAAAATCGAGGAATCTGGCCGAGAAGGAACAATTTGTTGTGCTGGAGACGAAGAAGATTGTCAAATTTGTACGGTATACCAGCGTAGTCGGGTCGGGTCGGGTCGGGTCGGGTCGGGCCGGGTCGAGTTGATTCTGTCCGGGTCGGGTTTGCAATGTCTTTAAATTGGGATTTTTCTTTTAAACTTTCCTTTTCTAGTTTTCTTAGTGGAAAAACCAACGTTTGTTTTTTTGTCAAAAATAACTTAGTGAGTAAACAAAAAAAAGTTTACACATATTTAGAAGATTTTTATAATAACCGTATGGAATATATCAAATATCTTCATTTCAATGTTGAAATTGGTAGAAAAAGATGATTTTCAAACTCAATATATAAGACTACAATTTTGTCATCTTAAGGAGTAGTTTACAAATAAACATAAGCCACATTTTTGGTTCCTAACACCAACAAAAAAAACGGATTTATACATTTAAAGAGGATGTGATTAGTCATTAAAGTCCGGACAATATGTACTCTGTCTGTGAAAATGTTGATCAAAATCGTTCTCCAGCATTCTCATGTAACATCATACTTTTTCCTTTTATCTCGCTTTTTCTCCAAGGTACTAAGAAAATATTGTGTCATTTTACAATGTTGAGCATCGGGCCAATGCTAATTTTCTTCATCCCGAATCACAGTTTTGTGTCCACAGAGTTTGATGACGGAGATGCGAGTGACAATATTGTTGGACTATTATTGGGCTCTTTTTATGGACTATTATTCAAAGAAAAAAAGAAGAGGATGATTTGTTGAACTAAAATCATATGAGAGTAATTTGACAAGTTGAATGCGGCTATTATTGGGCTCGTTATCGACTCTTATCACAATCAATTATTGCCTTTGTGGATAGTAGTCCCCTCGTGAATCACGAGTTGGTTACAAACATTACAGGTATAAACTAAGAGGATGAAAAACAAGTTAACAACGTGACAAAAAAAACAGAAAAAGTAAATGTGAGCAACTTTTAGAACGTACGTGCCTGCCAAATAGTTTTTCAATAAATACACACACGTTTTTAACACCCACAACCACAAGAATTCATCTCTTTCATTCTCAATCAGAGCTCAAGAATCAACTGGTTATCTCTCTCTCTTTCTCATTTTTGCTTTTGTTTTTGAAGTAGCTAGTAACATTTTTGCTATTTTTATATAGCCTACATATGATTATCCCTTACATATGTGGTTTTGTGAAGCCAGCAATTTTTTTTTTTTAATTAGGAGTCCTTCCAAATAATCGTAAGAAGTTATGTTTTGTTTCTGCAAACTAGATCTATATTTAATTAAAGTTGTTTAGCAAACAAAAAAAACATTTGCATTAAGTACCATTAATCTATCATTTAATAATTATCTGTATATGTACTCTTTTACTTTTGTAAACATTTACAAGAAGACATGAATAATTGAATATCATTGACTAATTTAAGAGATCGTTTCACACAAAAAATTAAGACAAAAGAGAAATGTTTGGGAGAGTATATGACTGTGTGAGAAACTAGTTTAGGATGGATATATGAACCAAACAGAGAAAAATTAAGAAGTATGTTGTGGATGCAGTTTCAGTTCGCTGTGTGTGGGGGTTCTTGTTTGATATTATACAATATACTTTTATCTTCATTGAACCAATAATAGATCTATTAACATCACACTGTAGATGTTACCCTACCATCAGTTGATTAATGCTCTATCTGCGATTCTTGGACCATGTTGGTGTTCTCGATGTATTTGAATAGGCTACAATGTTATTCATGGTATTAGTGTATTACCAATCAAAGATCCAGCTTAGGAAAATTTATAAGGCTTGAATACACATACATATGTACTTTATTGGATTTGGATAGTGTATATACATATTTTAGTAATTTTGTTTTTGTTTTTATTTTACAGGATTTGAAGGTTCCAAATGGCGAGGATGTACCGGAAGTTGGCAATTTACGGTGGTGAAGGAGGACGTGAATGGGACGACGATGTATACGAGGGAGTAAGAAAAGTGTATGTCGGGCAAGATCTCTCACGTATCACTTACGTCAAATTCGATTACGTCAAGGAAGACGGCGAAGTGGTAACACGTGAATATGGGACAATAACTAAACACCCTAAAGAGGTTCTCCACTACATTTACTCTCCATTTACAGCTCTCACATTTTTCACTGCATAACAAATCATCGACACCACTAATACAAACCACACTTTACAAGTTATGGGTTTTTCTTTAAAGCTTTAAAACTGAGAAAAAGTGAAGATTAATGGAGATGCGGGGGATCGAACCCCGTGCCTCTCGCATGCAAAGCGAGCGCTCTACCATTTGAGCTACATCCCCTGCTGCTATTGTTTTTATTTAGTGTATTTTAATCGCTTGATTGAATAAATTAATGACATTTTCACATACAGTTTGTACTTCATTATCCGGATGAACACATCGTAGCGGTTGAGGGAAGCTACAACGTAGTGGCTCTGTGTGCCACGGAGGTGATCACGTCCCTCGTCTTCAAGACCTCAAAGGATAGAACTTCTGAAACGTTTGGTCCAAACTTGTTCGGACTTGTGAATGGTACAAAGTTTGTTTTTAAGGACGAGGGAAAGAAGATCGTAGGGTTTCATGGACGGTCGGGTAACGCTCTCGACGCTCTTGGAGTTTACTTTGCACCGGAGACTCTGAACACGTCGAACCCTCTTTACAAGCTCGATGCCCAAGGTGGTACAGAGGGGGGTGTTTGGGACGATGGTTCTTACGACGGCGTTAAAACGCTGCGCATTGGTCAAGATAATTGCCGTATCACTTATTTAGAGTTCGAGTACGAGAAAGGTGGGAAGTCGGAGACACGTAACCATGGGGTGAAAGGACAAACACCATCCGAGGTAATTTCTTACTAACTAGTTCTTATAGTTATACTTATACATGCACGACTGTCGACTGGTTCAATGATTCTCAAAAAAAATGTTATAGGTATTGTTAGAGTATATTTGAACTAGTATAACAACAACACAATTAGTCTCTAAATTATGTAAATAACTTTTCTTCTTTTATTCTTGTAGATAAATTCATGTATTTAGATTTCTTGCGACAAAAAAAAACTTTTTGAATTTTGCTTCTTCTTGTTGTAGTTTGTGCTTGATTTCCCGGGTGAATACATCAAATCGGTGGAAGCAACCTATCATAGGCCAATCTTGTTTCGCAATACCGTCGTTACGTCGCTTAATTTCGAAACGTCAAAAGGGAGAACATCATTCTTTGGGTATAAGACGGGTAAAAAGTTTGTCCTGGAGCAGAAGGATCGTAGACTTGTCGGATTCCACGGAAGAGAAGGTGACGCTATTGATGCTCTTGGAGCATACTTTGCACCTATTCCTACTCCTACTCCTTTGATTCCATCCAAGAAACTACCATCGGTATGCGGCAACGGAGGAGTTGCATGGGATGATGGTATCTACGACGGTGTAAGGAAGATACAAGTAGGACAAGGTAACGATGGTGTATCCTTTGTCAAGTTTGAATACATTAAGGGAACAGACTTGGTATCTGGAGATGACCATGGGAAGAAGACATTACTCGGAGCTGAAGAGGTTCATTTCCATAAACAAACAATATAGTTTTTGTTTCAACTACTTCAGTAAATTATGTACGCCTTATCTTTGTTATTTTTGATCATTTTCAGTTTGTGCTTGAGGATGGTGAATATCTCACGGCTTTGGAAGGCTACTACGATAAGATATTCGGAGTCGAGGAACCGGTAATTATCTCTCTTCTGTTCAAGACGAACAAAAGGGAATCAACTCAGTTTGGAATGGATTCCGGTGAGAAGTTCTCCCTCGGGGAGAAAGACCACAAGATCGTCGGGTTCCATGGACAAGCTAGTGATGTTCTTCACGGTGTTGGAGTCACTGTTGTGCCCATCACCTCCACCTAGTGATAAAACCTTCTATTCTATTAATAAAACTGAATGAAAACCTTCAATAAGATTGGTGTGTGTGTTCCCTTTACGCTGCTACTTTCGATGTGTTTTTAATGTAACTTCATTTAAATAATAAATCCTACGGGTTCTTTTCTATTCCGCTAGATGAATGGGGGAAAACGTGTTTATAACTATGAATCGTTCAATTGGAAGATTTAATAAATGATATTTATATTTCAATGCTTATTTTCTTCATCCCAAATCATATGTCCTGTCCAATTGGAAGATTTAATAAAAGAAACTGAGGACTATTACTTGGCTCGTTATGGACTATAATTATTCAATGAAAAAAAGAAAAGGATGATTTGTTGTACTAAAATCATGAGTATCTGCATTTGAAAAGTTGAATGCTGTTAATTATTATTGGGCTCATTATATATGGACTCTTATCAAAATCAATTATTGTCTTTGTGATAATCACGAGTTGGTTACGACGTACAAAGTATAACTAAGATGATGGAAGTGAAAAAAACAACATAATATTTATTTTTTTGCTAAGAAAAAAAACAACATTAATAAATGTAAACTAAGAACGTACCTAATTGTCTGCCAAGAGTGTCAATAAATACACACCTTTCACCACCCACAACCACAAGGTTCATCTCCTTCGTTCTTATACTCTTCAATTCTCAATCAAAGCTCAAGATTTGACTGGTATCTCTCTCTCTCTCTCTTTGTTTTTGAAGTAGTTTACATGTTTGTAATTTTTTGTAGCCCACATACGATTATCCCTTATATATGAATATATGATTTTGTGAAGCCAGCAATTTTCTTATTCCGAGAACAAATAAGACTTTTGAATTTGTTTATGCAAACTAGACTTTACTTTTGTAATTATTTACACTAAATACCATTAATTTATCGTAGAATAAAAAAAACGTGTATGCCTGAGGATTAGTTTTCTGGTTAATCATCATTCTATGATTTTTGTTCAGAGAAATAGAGAAAATAATGTTTTTATAACAAATTATGACACGCACGGAAAAGATAAAGCTATGTTTTCTTTTCTTGGTTTAAATATAATATATTCAAGAAGTCAGGTTGTCTATTTTCAGAGATCGTTTCACAAAATCTTTAAAGAGAAGAGAGAAACGCTTGGGGGGAGTGTGTGAGCAATTAGTGTAGTGATATATCTTAACCAAACACAGTAGTGAGAAAGGAGTCCGTGGATGCGTTTTCAGTTCGCTGTGTGGGGATCTTGTTTGATAATATACTTTTAAGTCATTGATTTATGCTACACCAGTGATATAGAGCTATCAACATCACACAATAAATAGATATTGATTGCCCTATCTGTGATGATTGAACCATTTTGGTATTCTTGCTATGTATTTGAATAAACTTTGAATATACAAATTTGTTGGATTCGAATATATAAAAAGTAATTTATTAACTTTTTACATTTTACTGTATTTGAAGACTCGAAATGGCGAAGATGTACCGGAAGTTGGCAGCATGCGGGGGTGAAGGAGGACATGAATGGGACGACGATGTATACGAGGGTATAAGAAAAGTGTATGTAGGGCAAGCTTTTACACGTATCACTTACGTCAAATTCGAGTACGTGAAGGAAGACGGCGAAGTAGTAACCCGTGAATATGGGACAATAAGTTTTCAACCTGAAGAGGTTATCCACTGCATTTACTCTCCATTTTTCACATTCCTAGTTTTCTACATCTATAGTTTTATCTAGACGTTTTTAGTTGTCTAATTAACAACTAGCATGCGCACAACAACACACTAGTATACAAACTGCTATACTAAACACTACGGTCAATTATACTATTTTATCTAGTGTTTTTTTTAAAATTTCTTGATTGGATAAATGATATTTTCATAACACAGTTTCCACTTGATCCGGACGAACACATCATAGCGGTGGAAGGAAGGTGCCACCATCTAGATGTCAAGGAGGTAATCACGGCACTCGTCTTCAAGACCTCAAAGGGTAAACTGTCTACATTGTTTGGTCCAAAAAAATTGCTCAGTGGTTTCGCCGGTACAGAGTTCGTTTTTTACGATGGGGGAAATAAGATCGTAGGGTTTCATGGACGGTCGGGTAAAGCTCTCGACGCTCTTGGAGTTTACTTTGTACAGAACTCTTTGACCACGTCGTTCCCTCTTTACAAGCTAGATGCCCAAGGGGGTACAAAAGGGAGTGTTTGGGACGATGGTTCTTACGACGGCGTTAAAACGCTGCGCATTGGTCAAGATAACTGCCGTATCACTTATTTAGAGTTCGAGTACGAGAAAGGCAAGGAGTCAGAGACACGTCACCATGGGGTGAAAGGAGAAACACCATCCGAGGTAATTTCTTACTTGTTCTTTTATACACGAGTGGTTCAGTAATATATAACTCAAAAGTTCATAGGTCATGTTAGGTGTAAACTCTATTTATAAGCGAAATAGTATAACAACAACAAACTTTCCTCCTAGATACAAATATTTTATTCACAGTGGATTTCTTGCAATAGTGATATAAATTTTGTTAACTATATTAAAGCGTAACGAAATTGGAGGGATTTTCTTTTATAGGGTTTCATTTTACCAATGATCTGAATAGGTTAATACAAACCTAAGACAATCATTTTGTAAGCCTCAAACTGGATACAGGTAGACAAAGGAAATATTGGAAATATTCATTTGCTCACTCGAGTAAGGTGTCTTAGCAGTACATCTTGACTTTAAAGTCTGTATCTCCCGTACACCCCCAAAGACGGTTCTATTCTTGTATATAGATATATCCATATGTATTTAGATTTCTTGAGACAAAGAAACCTTCGTGAATTTTGCTTCTTGTTGTAGTTTGTGCTTGAATGCCCGGATGAATACATCAAATCGGTGGAAGCAACTTATGATAAGCCGAACCTTTTTCGCAATACCGTCATTACGTCGCTTAAGTTGGAAACATCAAAGGGGAGAACATCATTCTTTGGGTATAAGACGGGTAAAAAGTTTGTCCTGGAGCAAAAAGATCGTAGACTTGTCGGATTCCATGGAAGAGAAGGTGGCGCTATTGATGCTCTTGGAGCATATTTTGCACCTATTCCAACTCCTACTCCTCTGATTCCAGCCAAGAAACTACCATCGGTAGGCGGAAACGAAGGAGTTACATGGGATGATGGTATCTACGACGGTGTAAGGAAGATACAAGTAGGAAAAGGTAACGATGGTGTATCCTTTGTCAAGTTTGAATACATTAAGGGAACAGACTTGGTATCTGGAGATGACCATGGCAAGAAGACATTACTTGGAGCTGAAGAGGTCATTTCCTTAAACAAACAATATATTGTTTCAACTACTTCACTAAAATTATGTACACTTATATTTGTTATTTTTGAGCATTTTCAGTTTGTGCTTGAGGATGGTGAATATCTCACGGCTTTGGAAGGCTACTACGATAAGATCTTCAGAGTCGAGGAACCAGTCATTATCTCTCTTCTGTTCAAGACGAACAAAAGGGAATCAACTCAGTTTGGAATGGATTCCGGTGAGAAGTTTTCTCTCGGGGAGAAAGACCACAAGATCGTCGGGTTCCATGGACAAGCTAGTGATGTTCTTCACAGTGTCGGAGTCACTGTTGTGCCCATCACCACCACCTAGTGATGGAACCTTATATTATATTAATAAAACTGAATGAAAACCTTCAATAAGATTTGGTGTGTGTTCCGTTACGCTGCTACTTTCGATGTGTTTCTAATGGTAGTTCATTTAAATAATAAATCCTACCGGTTCTTTTCTATTCTGCTAGATGAATGGGGAAAAATGTTTATAACTATGATATTTTGATGATACCTTAAGAAATATATACAGTTTATATTTCAATGAAAACAAATTCTAAGGGGGGCTTATTCGCAATGAGTTAAAAAAAAAAGTTTAAATAATTTAGTGTTAGTCAGTCTTGAATTTCCAAAACTCTATCAAAGTCATGCATTATTGGTTTTGGTATATATATTGTTAAAGGTTTTGAATTATATAAAAAAAATGAACTTTTAACTATACCCCCACACGTGTTTAAGATATATATCTCAAAGGGGACACGTGTTTGAGAAGGACCCTCTCAGTCTCCCATCACTCACGGCCGTAGATCCAAGCACCGGCAAACGTGTCCGCCGGAGGTGCTGCAACTCCATCGCTCTTTTTATCAAAATAACTAATGTAATGGACTCTTATCAAAGACAATTACTGCAATTGTGAAAGTCCTTCGTGAGTCGTGAAACACGTGTTGGTTGCAACTTACGTGAAGAGTCAATAAATACACATTTCAACACCCAATAAGGTTCATCGCCTTCATTTTCTCAATCAGATCTGAAGAATTTTCTGGTTAACTCTCTCCCCTCTCATCTCTTTTGTTCTTGAAGTAGCTATCACATTTATTCTTTTTCATTTTTGGTAGCCCACATATGATTACCCCTTATACATGTTTTGTCAAGCCAACCATTTATTTAGGAGTCATTCAGAAATGTAAGAAGTCTTGTTTTGTTTCTGCAAATTAACTAGCTAGATCTATACATATACAATTTTACTTTTCTAACCATTTACATTAAATACCATTAATATATCTTAACTACATATAATCTTACTTTGTAAAATATCATTGAATATTTTAAGAGATCGTTTCACAAACAAAAAATAAGAGAAGAGAGGAATGTTTGGAGAGTTTGAGCAATAAGTGCAGGATATCTCAACCGAACAGTGAGAAGTCTGTGGATTCTTGGACCACTTTGGTGTTCTTGGCTTCTTGCTATGTATTTGAATAGGCTACAATGTTATCATGATTTTAGTGTACTCCCCCAATCACAGATAAACTATAAAGGTTTACATACTTTATTGGATTGGAATATATATTTTTAATACATTAAAAGAGAAATGTTTGAGGCTTTACATGTTAAAAAAATATCTTAAGATATACGAGTTATCACCACACTTTTTTCTCAGCATTTTTTTCTTTCAGTTTTTATATTTTTTTATTTAAATTAAATTAATCAGATTTCTTACAATGTAATATTTTAGAACGTAGTTATTATTTTCTAAAAGATTAAATAAAGATATATAAAAAAAGAAATAACTTAATAATTTGTTTTCCCCCTCATTTTATTACAGGATTTGAATATTCGAAATGGCGAGGAAGTACCAGAAGCTGGCACTTTGCGGTAGTGAAGGGGGGCGTGAATGGGACGACGGTGTATACGAGGGTGTAAGAAAAGTGTACGTAGGGCACGATCTCACACGTATCACTTACGTCAAATTCGAGTACGTGAAAGAAAACGGCGAAGTGGTAACACGTGAATATGGGACAATAACTCAACATCCTAGAGAGGTTCTCCCATTAATTGCATTTACTCTCCATTTTTCACGTTTTTAACTTTTCTCTATCAGTAGTTTTATGTAGACGTTTTTTTACCCGTCTACAACTCGCACATATGTGCTTTCCAAATTATAACAACAGTACTACTAAAAACTCCAAGTCATTTATATTTTAATTTCTTGATTGAGTAAATGACATGTTCACATACAGTTTGTAATTCAATATCCGGATGAACACGTCATAGCGGTGGAGGGAAGCTACAACAAAGTGGCTATGTATGCCACGGAGGTGATCACGTCCCTCGTCTTCAAGACCTCAAAGGGTAGAACGTCTCCAACGTTCGGTCCAAACTTGTTCGGAGTTGTGAATGGTACAAAGTTTGTTTTTGAGGACGAGGGAAAGAAGATCGTAGGGTTTCATGGACGGTCAGATAATGCTATCGACGCTCTTGGAGTTTACTTTGCATTGGAGACTCTGACCACGTCGACCCCTCTTTACAAGCTGGAAGCCCAAGCTGGTACTGAGATGCGTGTTTGGGACGATGGTTCTTACGAAGGCGTTAAAACGCTGCGCATTGGTCAAGATAATTGCCGTATCACTTATTTAGAGTTTGAGTACGAGAAAGGTGGGAAGTCAGAGACACGTCACCATGGGGTGAAAGGAGAAACATTATCTGAGGTATTTTCTACTAGCTAGGTCTTATACACGATTGGCTCATAATTCTCATGCAAACCTCCAAAACTGGTTCTATTCTTGTCGCTAGACGATCCATGTATTTGGATTTCTTGGGACAATGTCTTCTTGAACTTTGCTTCTTGTTGCAGTTTGTGCTTGATTTCCCGGATGAATACATCAAATCGGTGGAAGCGACTTATGATAAACCGAGCCTTTTTCGCAATACCGTCATTACCTCGCTCAAGTTGGAGACATCAAAGGGTAGAACATCAATCTTTGGGTATGAGGTGGGTAAGAAGTTTGTGCTAGAGCAAAATGGCCACAGGCTTGTCGGATTCCATGGAAAAGAAGGTGAAGCTATTGATGCTCTTGGAGCATATTTTGCACCTGTTCCTACTCCTACTCCTACTCCTACTGCTACTCCTACTCCTACTCCTACTCCTTCGATTCCAGTGATAGGAGATCCATGGTCTGATGGTGTCTACGACGGTGTAAAGAAGATACATATAGGAGTATATAACGAAGGTATATCCTTTCTCAAGTTTGAGTACATTAAAGGCAATGGCCTAGTACCTGGTGATGACCATGGGAAGATGACATCACTCGGAGCTGAAGAGGTAATTTTTTAAAACAACAACAAGAGTTTAATTTTTTTGTTTCAACTACGATCCCTAGCTATATATCTTTGTTATATTCTTGTGTACTTTAAGTTTGTGCTGGAGGATGGTGAATATCTCAAGGCCTCTTTGGAAGGCTACTATAAACCTATACCGGGGGCACCATTTGGAAAGGTCGTCTCTCTTCGGTTCAAGACGAACAAAAGGGAGTCACCTCTGTTTGGAATGGAGTCCGGTGAGAAGTTCTCTCTCGAGCAGAAAGACCAAAAGATCACCGGATTCCATGGACGAGCTACCGATGTTATTTACGATCTCATGTTCTCTTCCAGGCACATCAGCATCGGCTAGTTGAAAACCAGCTTTCAATAAGAGTTTGGTGCATGTGTTCTCTCTTTATGAATAAAACTTTCAATAAGAGATTGGTGTAATGTATGCTCTTTATGAATAAAACTTTCAACTAGAGAATTAAAATTATAAAGTCAATAAAGTAAATTATTACACAAAAAATTATCTTATTTATCCAATCATTTTCTTAAGTAATTTGGTTCTAAAAATCTAGTGCCTACTAATTTCAATAAATCCACGTATCGATTTTAGATGTTTGTGTTAATTAATAGTTAATACTAAATAAAAATCTACTACAATTTATTGAATTATTAATTATATACTACAATGTTTTTCTTATGCATATGACAGAAAAATCGAACGGCCCGCTCCTCTGCATTACCTTAAAAAGTGACGGGTCATTTCCCAAAACACCCTTTATTACTACCCTATTTACGGAGAAAGCCGTTTGTTTTTGTCATTCGGCTCTCTCTCTGTTCAATTGTGCCGCCTTTACGGCCTTTAACGCTTCTCTCCGTTAAGATCAAAGTCGACGTTATCAAACGCCGTCAGAAAATCTGCTTTTCCGTTTCGCTTTCTTCCTCGTTTGATTGAGCTTCACCTCCATCGTTTCGATTCCCGATATTGGAGAATCTCTCTGTTCATGGTAACTTCATAATTCTCTGGATTCTCCTTCGAAATATATATATATTTTTTGGTTCTTTTGAATTGTTAGTGATTCATGATTGTTCACGATCATTTTTTTTTGAAGAAAGTGATTCTTTTTTTTTTTTTTTTTTTTTTTGGTATTTTGATTGTTCGTAATTTCGCCGAACACTTTCTTCTTCTTCATTTTTTTTGTTCTCTCCGCCGCGCACGGACTCAGCTTCACTTTAACAAAATCCTTGAAAAGATTTGATTTTGTCGTGTTTAGGGTTTTGTAGCGAAAGGTTTTAAGGGTATTTTGGTCTTTGACTTAGTTACAACAACTCGATGTTTACGGATCTGTCAGAAGAAGCTCTCTGACAATTTCGTTATAAAAAATGTTGTGGCGATCTTGAATCTTGCTTCTTCTATTTTTAACCCTTTTTTCACATCAGTCAAGCTAAAAAAAAGAAAAGATGGTTGAATTATTCTCACTGATCAAGTGTTTAAGTAGGATTCACTTCGGAACACAACTCTCTGCTCTGTTTTTGTTATTAACTTGTGCTCTCTCTCAGGTAAACATTTTGTTGCAAACAGTTTAGTTTATCTTTTGTGTTCTGTTTTCATGATTACTGTCCCTAATCCATCCATGTAGCAATCAAATCAGTGTCCCTTTCTATGACCTGTTTGTGCCATTTTCCTTTTCTCTTTTGAACAAAGAAGAAACTTTACCATCTTTTAATTATATAATTTTGATTCCAGCTGCAGTGTTGTTAGTAGTAAGCCTTTCCAGCTTTTGTCTCACCGATGAAGAAGCTTTTCTTTTTCAAATCGTCATCTGGTAATGGAACTGATAAACAACAAATCCGCCGGGAGAAAGAATCAGAAACTAGTGCAAAGAATCTTTCTATGAAGAAGCCACACGGTGAAGAATCTGGTGGCCAGGCTCTTCTTAGACGAAGCCGTTCCTTTTCTTCCGCAGCTTTGCTCCTTGATGATCCAATTAATGCTACTAGAAGCAGTCGACAGCGAAATCAATCATCTCGGTAATTTTTTTTTATTTTGCTTTTCTTTGACATTGTTTGGTAAAGAAATCTCAAATGTTTTGGTGACGACTTTTCTTTATCATATGTTACGTTTCAGTTTCAGATGCTTTACTCCGGAAAGACAGTGTAAGAAAGCAGAACATAGCCACGTGTACAAAGTACACGATTCGTCTGGAAGTTTGTCAACTTGTTCTAGCCATGTCTTGGACCGTTACATTGATGGAGAAGAGCATACAGAGCGGAGTAAGCAAAAGAGCGGTTCTTCACATAGTAACAATCTCTCTGGGAGCAGCATCAAAGGAAGGAGGCTTCCACCGCGAGTTCATAGCTTTTCACCGCTCTCAGATACTACTGTGAAAGACAAACGACAGTCTAATGGTACTCGCCTGAATTTCTCTTCCACTGATTATGCGGAAAATGGTTCGAGGGATGTATCGCCTCGTTCACTCGCGAGAAGCGTCATTAAAAGACTCTCTCATACTCACGGGAAGTCAAAGGCGTCGAGCTTTGAGCCTGTCAGAGTACAAGACGTCTTTGGTGGAAACAATGGTGAAACACTCGACTCAAGCTTGGATGTTTTCGCCAATCTTCCGTTGGCTAAACATAAAGAATCCATGAATGGATATTACACGGATGAGCACGCAGCCACTGATTATGTTAGCAAGGAAGGCGATGCTAATTCGGAGCTAGAGAAGAAGTATAAAGATGCTGAGAAGAGAGTGAAGTTGCTTTCAGAAGAGCTTGAGGAGCAGAAGTTCCTTTCAGACTGTGACTTTGATATATCATCTTTGGTTGGTGATATTAGACAAATGGAGGAGGAGAGGGTAGGCTTGGCTTTCGAGGTTTTGAGTCTTTTGCGGTCACAGATGGATGAGAGGGCTTTTGCTAGGGAAGAAATCAGACGTGCAAAGGCTGATTGGGAATTACATATAGAGAGACTAGAAAAAGAGAAGAGCGAGTTACAGTTTGGATTGGAGAAAGAGCTCGATAGAAGGTCAAGCGAGTGGACTTCGAAGATCGAGAATCTCCAGAACGAGGAGAAGAGGCTGAGGGAGCGTGTCAGAGAGCTTGCCGAGCATAATGTCTCACTCCAGAGAGAAGTTTCGACTTTCCATGAAAAGGAAACCGAGCGCATCGATATGATGAGGCATTTGGATGAAACTGTTGCGGAGCTGAGTGCAACATCAGAGGAAACGCGTGAAGAAAACTTGTATCTTATGCAAAACCTCTCCAAGTTACAAGATAGTTACACTGGCACTAGAGAAGATCTTGATCGCGTAAGAAGAAACTTTGAAGAGAAAGACATGGAATGCAGGGAGTTACACAAATCTGTTACGAAATTTCTAAGAACATTCAAAGAACAAGAGAGGACAATTCAGGGGCTTAGAGTTGTCCTCTCCGAGGAAGTTAAGAAGCAACCGTCAGAGAAACATGAACAAATGGAACAGTTAAGATTGACAGGGGTTGAGCTTTCACTTAGAAAGGAGGTAGAATCAATGAAGCTCGAAGCCGAGTCTCTCCGTCGTGATAATATCTGTCTGATGAGCCGAGTAAAAGGAAATGGAGAAGAAGTTGAGATTACGTCGACCATCAAGCTGGACAATGAGATGAAGATGCGTGTATGCCTCTTGCAAGACCAAGGGCTCTCAATGTTAAACGAGAGCACGCAGCTATGTTACAAGTTTCTCAGGTTCGTCAAAGAGAAATTAGCTCATTTTCCTGAGTCTTATGAAGAGACGCAATCAGTGAAGAATAATGGATTGAGCGAGCAGTTTCTGATTGAATCTGAGATGAGAGTTCATGGGATACGGCGTGGAACTGAAAGGCTGAAGAGGAGTTTGCAGACAGTCGCCAGTTTATTGCTTGAGAAATCCAATGAGATTGCATCAAGTTCAGAATCATCTTGCTCAACTGCTGCTAGGCCTAGCGAGCCAAACAACCAATCAGTGGAGGTGAGTTTTTCAAAAATCTCTTCATTTTCTTAGCCTCCAATCCATTGCTTGCTTATTTCATTTCAACATGTTTATCTTGTGCTAAATAATTCAACTTTTTTGTGATTTAGAAGTTCCTGAGAGCTGAGCTGAGAGCAGAGAGTCTAGTCACGAGTTTGTTAAGAGAGAAACTGTATTTCAAGGAACAAGAAATCGAGCAGCTGCAAGCAGAAGTAGCAGCAGGAGTACGGGGTAACGAAGTTCTACAATGTGAAATCCAAAACGTCTTAGACAACCTTTCAGTAAAAACCCACCAATTAAAAGACATCAAGCTGCAGATGGAGAGGAAGGAAGAGAAGGCGAACAGGCTTGAGATAAATCTCCAAGAAGCTGCTAAAGAATTGGCTAGCATGAAAGTTGCGTTACCAAAAGTGTTGGAGGAAAGAGAGGAGATGTGGAAGGAAGTGAAGGTATGCAGAAAGAGAAACATGGATTTGGAGTCAGAGAAGGAGTTGTTGAAGAACAAGGTAGAGAAACTGGAAGAGGACACACTCATTAAGGAAGGTCAGATCACGATACTAAAAGACACGCTTGGAAGCAAGCATTTCGATCTTCTCTCAAGTCCTGACTTCTCTTACAACGATTTCTTAGTCCAATAGACACAACAGAATTAATAAATGTATAGGCGTCTGTTTTCTCGTGCTCTTGTTTCTTCTATCTGTTTTTCTCGTGATCTTGTTTCTATCTTCCCCTTCCTTACCTTTCCGCCCGGTTCTGCCAAAGTCCCTGTCTGATGGCAAATCAACACATGTACACAACAACAGCTTCAGTATAAACTAATAACTTTCTGGTTGCGGTTCAAACTCCATGATCAAGGGGCAAGATTGACAATAGATTTCTAAAGCTCCAATGATTTCAGCTCCAATGGGGACATGAACTAGTCTGGACTTTAGAGTATATTATGCTTTTTCTACAAAACTCCTTGAAACAAGAACAGACGAATACCAAAAACATAAAACACAGCTAAAAGGATGTATTGAAAGTCTTATACTTGGTTATCAGAACATAATATTATCCTTCTGGTACTGCTAAAGAGTAATCCTTCGTTTTACGAACGCCATGCTTAAAATCACCAGAACTGTTAGGCCCTTTGATGTGATGCTGTTAAGTTCACTAATGGTGGCGGCTCAAACGTTAACATAGTATTCTACATATACAAAATTCATAGAAATAAGCAAAACAACAGAGTGGAAACAGGTTTTTTGGCAGGTGTGAAAACTTTTTTAAGATTTGTTTAGATCCATCATTCCATCTTTGGCTTGTTTTATCTGATTGACGAACTTTTTTGTAAAGAGAGACCTGAGAAGCCTCATGTCAGCATCTTCTTATACAAATGCAGCACCTTTGCATAAACATCAACAACTTTATATTACCGAAAAAGGTTTTAAAGCATCTACACAATTCTCTAAGACTTCTTTTTCTTCTTCTTCTTCTGGATAAACAAAGGAACTTGGATCTGGTGTTGAGTTGGATATTTGCATGGAAACAGGAGCTTCTTCCTTAGGGAGGTGAAAGATCTGCTCCTCTGTTTGCTTACGTGATTCCTTTTTGCTTACGTGATTCTGTACAGGCGATGACAGAGACCCTCTCCATCAATGCGTATATCCAAATGCAGGTCAAAGCAAAACAAAACCGATAGATGGATTACTACTTCAGTAGAACTTTCCATATCTTCCTCATATAAACGACTAAAGACCAAACCGATAGTCCTGCTGATACATAGAGCAAACCAGCACCCGAAGCTACGAGCCATCCAGCATTGCTATCACGGCTTGCAAGAAGTATGGTTAGTGCTGTCATCTGCGTGGCGGTTTTCCACTTTCCCAAGTTATTCACTGCAACAGCCTGCAAGCATCAATCAATGCCATCTCATGATCCAGTAAGAACAGAAACAAAAAAATAAAGCTCTTACATACTACAATGGATGTTGGTGATTTAACTTACCTCTAAAAGCTTTCCATTTTGAGATGCAGCCCATTCTCTTACTGCCGACATAGTAATCTACGTGAAGACAAATGTATTTTATAGTTAAGTACATGTTACTTAATTCTGCAAGTGAAGGATATTAAGGAATACAATCAGTTTTCTACATATACTTACCTCCCTACCAATGATTGCAATAGAAGGCACCGTCAATAACCATGGAACTGGTCCTAATAGAGCAACGTCGATAGGTTTTGTACACAGTAAGATCAATGTAGCTGCGACCATAAGCTGAAGACCCAAGATATAAATCAGAAATATGTGCATCTAGGCTACATAGATCTCTTTTTTTTCACTATAATGAAGCTTGGTATTAAAAATCAAATAATCAAAAGGAAGACAAGTCCGCACACCTTATCGGCAACTGGATCCAAAAATGCACCAAACGCAGAGCCTAACCTCATCTGAAATGTACATGATCTTCTGACCGTTAAACATATATAGAAGAACGAAATAGACACAGATTGGAAAAAAAAGAAAGTACCTTGCGCGCAATATAGCCGTCAAGCCAGTCTGTAATGGCTGCTGCAATGAAAATGCTCGTTGTAGCAGTTGTTCCCCACCAACTATCAACGTAGAAGGCTACAAGCAAAAACAAGAGAATGAACAACATTTTACATGATATACAACCCAAATAATTAAAAACTCTACCACAATTTAGAACTTAGAAGTGATGCAATCCACCGATTGATAAAAGATAGGGAAGCTTAATTCCATAGAGTCTGTGTCGAATGTTGGTTTAAAGCAAAAAACAAAATTAAAAAAAATTGAGCTTTTGAAATGATTCTACAGACCCAGAATGGATCACAATATCTAGTGATGACACACCGGAGATGTTATGTGCGCTTGAAAATACCAGAATTCGAATCCAAAACAATCGCTGGCAATCCAAATTAACGTACTTGCGACGAGAAGCGGAACTGTAGCAACACGACCAAGGGTTAATACGGTGGGCAATGTAAGAACTTTGGAGGATGATTGCGGCGGCGAAGAATTGTCGTCACCATCAAGCTCACCGTGACCACCGAAACTGTTCCGATCCGCCGTGGCGGCGTCGTCTTGACCAATACCCGAGACGAGGCCCGATCGGGAAGACGGCGATGGTCCGACTTTCTCCGACGAAGAGGAAGAGGAGGAAGAAAAGCAGGAAAGGCGGCGGAGGTGACATCTCTGAATCCGAAACCCTAGAGCTCTGTGGGAGGAGGAACGGGAAGTGACAATGCAGCGTGAGGATCGGCTAAGATGCGCCGGGAAAGAAAAGGGCGCGCGTGGACGTAGCGTGCGCCGCAAATTGACATCGACAATTAACGAAGCAACCGGATCTGAGCATGGGCAAGCTTTGATTGGGTTCAGTCTGTTTCGTAAGTTGATTGGTGAAAACTGAAAATGTTAATTCGAAGATGATGACGGAGTGAATGAATATTTTAGGGTACCTGAAAATCGAAGAAGTTGTGAAGACGGTGACGTGGACTCAAAAGGGCAAAATTGACTTTTCAGTGGAATAACTAAGAAAATGGACTTTATAGTTCAATTAAGCCCAGAAGAAAAATCTGTCTATTTGTACTATTATGTTTGTAACACGTAAGCCCAAATGGAGTATTTCTTACAACTAAACTATGTTTCTTACATTTATTAGAATATATTTTATTTTGAAAATGGCGATGATACAAGATTATTGCTAATCTATTTAATAATCAAGTAAGTCGAAAATATTTTAAAATTAGAATTCAATAATCCACTAAATCTAGTTTATCGAACAAAATAACCCGCCGAAATGGATCGCAATCAAAAGAAATAAAACTAAGATATGCGTTATATTTTTCTTCTTTACATTTTACGGAGCCAAGTAAAATTGTAATTTCTCAAAAAGGTCAAAAGTTTTCGGCTTTTGATAATTTCACCATGTAATAACGTTGTCGACAATCTCGCCCTTTTCGTGTGATTCTCTCTCTAGTCTTTACACTGTAACTTCATCTTCCTTCAACTTCAGTCGCGTAATGATGATCAAGTAAGGTTGCTGCTCCACCAGATCTTCTTCTTCTTCTTCGATCAGTCACCGTTTCTCAACTCTCACCGCCTTCACTTGAAGAGATCTCGTCGTCCGACTAAAGGAATGATGATCGCCGACTCCGTTTCCAAGCCTGCGAATCATCTCTTCGCATCTGAACACAAGAGGTATCTCTTACGAGCTTCTAGGTCGCTACATTGCCTAGCTCTTTCTGTTTCTGACTTCCGATTCACCACATTTCTGGGTTTTTATTATTTTTATTTATGAAGCTGCTCTCGATTTTCTGAGCTAAATGCCGTCTTTCCTATTACTAATTGATTTTTGTTTCCGACTACATCTTCAACTCCGTTCGTTGTTTTCTAAATCAGTGCTGGATTTTTCTAAGAGCTGTAAAATTCATAGCTAGAATACGATTTTCCGGTAAAAGGGTGATTTTATTGGCTCTTTATTTAATCCTTAGTGAAGAGGGTAGAGCGACAATTTGGTTGGTCTGAGAGAAAGTCACGGAACTGATTTAAATTGAAAACATGTTGTCATTCGGAATGGTTTGTCAAAGATGCAATTTTGTCTCAATGGATTGCAATAAAATTACGGAGAATTTTTTTGTCTTATATATGGATGAAATCGAATATTCTCAGCACTGAGGAAGTTAATATGATTTGTTTTATTAACAGGGATGCTTATGGATTCTCTGTGAGGCCTCATCATGTGCAAAGATACCGAGAATATGTTAAAATCTACAAGGTTGTATCTCTGTTCTTTACTCAGGATATTTTTTTACGTGTTTTAGTGGACACTCACACCATTAGACACAAGGCTTGGTTTGTCTTAAATTGTGGTGTCCCATTTAGAAGCTTTGTTACATGGAAAACCATGTGTGAAAAGATATCAGAAGTGGACTAAACTTAGCATTTCACGCCTTAGTGGCCCTGTTAAAATGCTTGAGATATCTAAAGGCTCACCGTGTTATAAGTCATTGTTTGAATGGTGGGAAGCAGTTGCTGCCACTAGTTTCCTCGATTTTTCACCTTCATCTCTAACGCTGATAAAATGCAGGAGGAAGAAGAGGAGAGGTCGGACAGGTGGAACAGTTTCCTGGACGGTCATGCAGAATCTGGCGTGTCACCTGCGAACGGATCATCTGATAATAATCATGTACATCTAACTGAAAGTGATAGCCAAAAAGACAAGGGATTAAACAAGGGCGCTGAAGGAGAAGATATGCATGCTGACAATTCTGATTTAACTCCTAGGGATGTGGGAAAGGAAGACGAACATTCCAATGCAGATATGAATGTGAACCGAGTTCAGTTATGGACTGAGATCAGACCATCTCTTCGAGCAATTGAGGACTTGATGAGTGTCCGTGTCAAAAACAAGGGGGGTTCTTCAAATGGCGAGCAAGAAGCTCATAAATTGAAACCTTCACATTCAACTGGTGAGGCCAAATCTTCAAAGGGAGTATATGAGAATGATTCTGAAGACGAGTTCTATGATGTGGAGAAATCGGATCCAGTTCAGGATGGTTCTTTTTCAGATGTTGCAAATATCTCCAGCATGCCTGTTGCTGCTGATGCAACTTCCCCAGTATCTGCATGCCCCTGGAAAGAAGAACTTGAAGTACTTGTTCGCGGCGGTGCACCTATGGCTCTGAGGGGTGAGGTAATAAACCTTGTCATTGTGCATTATAGTCTTTTCTTGTCTAGTTTTGTTGATCATTCTCCAGCTCTTGATATTTAGTTCACATTCTCCTTATTTCCTGTTCAACAATAATCTGGAAGCTATGTATACAAAATATTCAGCTCTGGCAGGCATTTGCGGGTGTTAAGAAACGCCGGGTCGAGAATTATTACCAAAATCTGCTAGCTGCTGATAGTCTAGGAAACGACATAGAGCATGAGCACATGCATCATGCAGATGAGAAAGGTTCAAGTACAGACCCCCTTGCTGTTGTGGAAAAATGGAAAGGACAGATAGAAAAGGTTAGCAACTGTATTATCCTCCAATACTTGGTGTCGAGTATCTCTAACTAGTGGTCCAGTGCTGGACTCCTGTTGATCTTGGTCCTTTTTCTCAAGCCGTTGCTTATTTCAAGTACAGGATTTACCCCGGACATTTCCAGGTCATCCTGCCCTTGATGATGATGGCAGAAATGCGCTGCGGCGATTGCTAACTGCCTATGCTAGGCATAATCCCTCTGTTGGATACTGTCAGGTAAAAATTCTCACTCCTGTATTCTAGTGACATGCTCACAAAAATGAACGTCTCCAGTTTATTTATTACTTTGTATAAAAAAAAAACATGTGCAGGCCATGAATTTCTTCGCCGCTCTATTATTACTTCTGATGCCTGAAGAAAATGCTTTTTGGTATGTTCAGAAACTACTCTACAACTCGTAATATTATTTGCCTTCTGTGTGTAAGTTTGTGTATCTATGACTTCGTTTTCTTCTGGTTGAATATTAACTACTGTTAGCCCATTCCTCAAATCTTCTTTTTAATAAATGTGTAAGTTAACTAAATATTACGTCTGATTTTGAGGTCGCTGATAGGAATCATTGATGACTACTTCAATGATTATTATTCAGAAGAGATGATCGAGTCCCAGGTAAAAATATTAGTTGATTGTTTTTGCATATCTTTTGAGGCCGACAAATTTACTTCTTCCTCCACAAAAGAATTTCTTATTTTTCATTGTTCCTGTATTTGGATTCTTATTTCAGGTTGATCAACGAGTTCTGGAGGAGTTGGTTCGAGAGAGATTTCCTAAAATGGGTTAGTTTCTTCGTAGTCTTGTTTCATCTTACCATATCTTTGCAGTTGGTACTAATGCTCTTTGTGATGTCTATACTTTTGCAGCTCATCATCTAGATTATCTTGGAGTGCAGGTGGCTTGGGTTACAGGGCCATGGTTTCTTTCCATCTTCATCAATATGCTTCCATGGGAAAGTGGTCAGGTTTTAAACTTGATCTTGCCAATATTTTTATAGGGAAACGGCTTATTTTTTCTTACGTGTCTCTTTGCTGTGAAAAAAGTTGCCATCTTCAAATATTCCGACTGTCAGTATAAACGACATTCTTTGTTATAACAGTTCTCAGAGTATGGGATGTGCTTCTATTTGAAGGAAATCGTGTTATGCTTTTCAGAACAGCACTTGCATTGATGGAATTTTATGGTATTCGGTTGAACCTAAGTGCCCATATGATATATGTGATAAGTCCTATGGACATTTTGAAAATACCAGTCTAAATTATGTATGCTTGCCATATCAGGTCCTGCATTAATTGCTACCAAGGACACTGGAGATGCTGTTACTTTGCTACAATCAATGACTGGCTCAACATTTGATAGCAGCCAGCTCGTTTTCACTGCTTGCATGGGTTACCAAGATGTACATGAAAGTAGATTGCAGGAATTAAGAAGCAAGCACAGGCCAGCTGTGATAGCTGCATTTGAGGAAAGATTAAAGGGGCTTCAAGCTTTTAGGGATTCGAAAGGCCTTGTGACCAAATTATATAATTCTAAGCAAGACCCAAAATCCGTTTTAGTGAATTCTAGCAAAGCCTCATTGTCAAATGGGAGTTTGTCTCGTTCTGAATCAGGATCGAGTTACGCAGACGAAGCCTTGAGTAGTCTGACTGGGGATGGAGAGACAGATTATTTTCAAGATCTTCAAGGACAGGTAATTTGTGTCAGCCTTTAGGAACTTGAAATGTCAACTTATAATAATAAAAATTGTCCACCTCATAATATTTTTGTTTGAACAACTCTCCAGGTTCTCCGGCTGAAGGGTGAACTCTGCAATTTGCTTGAGGAGAAAAGATCGGCCTTACAAAGGTTAATCTCGTAGCTTAGTATATGACTTTGGATGTTGAAATCATGCGTGAACTTTTATATATCTCCTCATTATTCCTCGATCACTTCCTATGTTAATATAGAGCTGAAGAGTTGGAGGTAGCTCTCATGGAGATGGTCAAACAAGACAATCGGCATCAACTGAATGCTAAGGTATTGGAACTCTGTTTTCTAATTAAGCATATGGTTGTACATTCAGTTTTTCCTTATCTATCCTGTCATGAGTAAGGACGATGCTTGCTCTTTCTATTTGAGATAGTCTGACTTGTCCCGTGCATGAGTTTTCGGTAGATTGAGCAGTTAGAGCAAGGGGTGACAGAGCTTCGAAGACTTGTTTCTGATAAGAAGGCGCAAGAATGTGCTATGATACAGGTTTGCATTTGCAACTTGTTTACTTCTCAGCTTAATCTGTTCTCTCTTCTAGAGCAATTCAATGTATGGTAGTTCTAAGATCAGTTTGAGAATTATGAAGGTTTTGATGCGGATGGAGCAAGAACATAAGGTAACAGAGGATGCACGGAGACTTGGTGAACAGGACGCAGCAGCACAGAGACATGCTGCTGAAGTGCTTCAGGTTAGAAAATTTTGCGTTGACTACTAGTAATGATGAAAGTGTGTTGCTAATATTTTGAAAGAACTTTCACTACTAGCCTCTGATTTTGTGTGTGTGTACGGTCTACTAACTCTCTGATTTATCCACTGACTATCTTCTTGTTATAGAAATAGTTACGCCTATTAATTCCTTCCTAGAAATTTGGAGCTTGCCGGTTCTTCTTTAGAATGATACCTTGTGGCATGTTTACTTTGTGGAGATGTCATCTTGCTATTGTTTCTTTGGCTGTATGTGTCAGTCTACACTCACTCGAGAAGGCAAAGCGAACTTACAACTGTTTTTTTTATTCCATTCTAACTCAGTATGATATTGATAATGGTGTAGGAAAAATATGAGGAAGCTGTTGCTGCGCTCGCTGAGATGGAGGAGAGGGCAATAATGGCAGAGTCCATGTTGGAGGCGACTTTGCAGTATCAATCTGGTCAAGTTAAAGCACAACCTTCACCACGGTCTGTTTCTTGGGCATCTATCATGTGAACTTGGTGTAGAAACTAGACTTTCCGAAGCACTTGTGTTTCCATCTGATACATTAATACATTATAACACCATTTGTTTTCTGAAAGTTTTCAGGCAAGTGAAGCAAGATTTGCCGGTCATGATCAGTCCCTAGAACTTCATCAGAGCCAGTCTTCCTCTTTTCCTCACTAAGGAAGCAAGTAACGACGAGAAGCAAATCAACAGAGAGACAAAACACAAACTTCATACCAGAAGAAAATGACACGAATCTCTAAGACACTCCATAAGGTTATATAATTATACGAATTGCGGATTAGATTTTTAGACATAAGTAGTAGATATATTGAATTATGTAATTTCTTTATTAAGCATATAGAAACAATTCCTTGTGAAGTCAACAACTGTTTGTATGACAAAGAGTATTCGAACGTGAGATAGAATGATCAGGCTCAATGTCCATCCTCAAGTCACAATTAAGAAGCTAATGCTCATAGTCCTCAATGGAAAGACAAAAGAAGCATTTGGTTCAAACTAAAAATCAAAACTTCAACTATCTATGGTGGACCAGAAACCACAAAGAAGCTCATAGAAGCTCATAAGATGGATGGTATTTCCCAGCCTCGAGAGAAAACAGAGTTGAAAAACTATATGTATTGAAGTCGAAGCCCAAATTAAAAAGTAGGCCCAGTTAAATACTGGTCAATTGATTAAATTAAATACTGGTCAATTGATTAAACCAAATGCAGATTCAGTTGAGCATAATGCATAATACAGATCCACTCACTCTGTACAGGAAAATTTATTTAGCTCTTTGAATTTACCGGTGATTGGATCGGCGATGGATGGTGGCGACGATATGGAATCGCTGTTCGAGGGGATGGAACTTTTTACGCCGGCTTCTTCTCAGTTCGCCGAAAGCAGCGACAACTCGCCTGCAATTGTGCCGCCTTCGAAGGCGGCAGAGGCGACACTGATCACGGCTCCGCCGGCAGATGTGTCGGAGACGATGCCTGAGGCTTTGGACGAAAATCTGTTTTCCGACTTAACGATTGTGAGTCCGGTCCAACACGCAGCTGACGCAGTTACTCATCCATCCCCGTTGTCTTCTTCTTCCTCGGTGAAGAATTATGGCCGTCAGGTGTCGCGGAGGAAGAAAAGAGCCGCTGGATTAAGAATCGGATACGGGAGGCACGAAATCAACGAAGATGAAGATGATTCCGTCAGTCAACAATCGGCTGATTCCGTCAGTCAGCAATCAGATTCCGTCAATCAAGTATCGGATTCCGTCAGCCAACAATCGGATTCCGTCGATCAAGTGTTGGATTCCGTCACACAAGTGTCGGATTTCGTCGTTCATCAGCCTTTGGACTCTTCTGCTGTTGGTAGCTCGGGGAGGTTGGAATTAGTCAAGGCTCAGATCGAAGGGAAGCTAACCCGTGCTCGTGACTTGGCCTGTTCCGTTACTGCTGCTCGCAAGAATGCCATCAGGAAGAGAAGGCAAGCATCTGAGAATCTCAGATTAGCTTCCACAACGCACGACGAGCTCGAGAAACAGCTTGAGGAAGCAATCGAGGCTGAGGATTTCGATGCGGCTGAGAGGATTAGCGAAAGCCTCGCGGCTGCGGAAAGAGATAGGCTAGCTCTCATGACATTGCTCCGTCAAGCAGAATCTGATTGTGATGCTATTGAATCCAGGATGGAGGAAGTCCTCCTCTCTCAGATCGCCGCTGAAGAAGAATCTGCCTCTCTGCTTCGCGGATTTTGCACGGTATGTCACCAAGTCATTGTTGTTCATATATTGTCCTTCTGCTAGGAGAGATTTATAAGTTTGCTATGACTGTTATCTCTCTATAGGATGCTGAGAATGACGCTGAGTCAATTCTGGAGAATGCAGAAGCGTTTTGTTTAGAGGAAATGGGGAAATGGCATTCATGTTCTGAAGACGTGGAGGTCAGAAAAGTTGAACTGGATATAGAATCTGTCATAGTTGATAACGTCCGGTTGTCATTGACTGGTACTCTTGAAGGATCGGTTGAACAAGAGATGAAAGAAAAGGAGATGTTGCGTAAGAAGAAAGAACATTTGTCAGATGAACTTCAGGAGCTGCTTGCTCTGGTGAAGGCAAAAGAGAAGGAGATTGATGAGAACGATTTCCAAATAAAGGCAGTGGAGGAAAGAATTAACAATGTGGTCTCTGGCTACAAGGAATTGCAAACAAGCATGGATAAAATGTTAAACGATGTGCAAGCGGGTCTCTCCCAGATTGATAAGGAAACTGAAGCCTTATCGAGGAAAAAGAAAGACACTGACAAGTTCGTGGCATCTGAGAAGGAGAGAGGTGCCAAACTCCGTGATCTTGTCAGTGTTTCAGCAGATGAAGCGTATGAATATGAGGAAGTTATTAAACTGCGAAAAACTCTCATGTCATATGTGTCAAAAACTAGAGAAGAGAGAGCCAAGCTTGTAAATATCGAAGAGAAGCTTTCTGAGGAAGTCCAGAGGCTACAGGAGGAGGTTTCCAGTACCCGAGAGTCGCTAAAGGTTTTTCTCTACTTTCTCTTCATCTTCCTTCTTCGCTGCAACATAAATCTTGTTCCACCTCTATTCATGTTTGAACAAAATTATTATTACACAAGGAAATCTATCTATCGTTACTTATCCACAGAGTGCATATTATTGGAAAATAGTCTCTCTCTAGTCTGATGGTACAGTTTTTAACAGATTATTTGCTCACCTTGGTTCCACCACTCGTAGCGTTTGTGAAAAAAAATCTTCGTGACAATAAAACAATTTGGCATTTGCATCATGTAAATGTCATGTTGCAATTTCAGTGTACAGTCTTAGTTGAAAGTATTCTGTTGTTTTTTTCCAGGAGCGATCTTCTAGAAAGTCGATCATCCAACAGAATATTACATCTTTCATGGATAAAATCACGTTCATAGAGAAAAGGATGCCGGAGCTTGAAGCAGAGAAGAAAGTGGCTGCCTCAACGAGAAATTTCAAAGAAGCTGGAAGGATAGCAGCAGAACTTAAGTCCTTAAATCTAGAAAAGGACAGGATACAGATCGAAACAGGAAAAGCTAACACTGATCTCGAAAAAGCAGAGCATGAGATTGAAGAAACCATCGAGAGGCTACAGGAGTTAGAGAAGTTGATTTTTTCGAAAGAAAAAGAATTGGCTATCAGTAGATTACAGAGGTTGCGGATTGACAGTGGCACTGCAAAAGCCGAGAGATCAGCTGCTCTGGAGCTGAACGACCTGGAAGAAGCTAATCTTCTACTTGAGGAAGCACATGAAGCAGAATCCGAAGCAGATAAGCTTAAACTCACATGCGGTCTAAAAGAGGAAGACGAAGAAGAAGAGGCAAAATCTTGTGAAGGTTTTGTCTCGATGGAACTTATAGCCACCTTGGGTCTGAAAAAATTACAAGAACTGGCAGAATCTGTTGCGTCTTAACTCTGAAGCTGCTTCAGGTTCGCGCAGAGATGATCAAGGAAAATATATAAAAGGTTTTGTTGATTCCTCAACAACGTTAAGCTCCTTCCCCAATGTATGGTTTTGTTTTTGGGATCCGTGTTTTGATTGATTGCTTAATGGAAGAAAAGAGTGCAAGCTTGTTCAGGTTTTATAATGGATTTTTTGACAGGGGAAATGATATGGAAAAATCAGGTCAATTTTCAGGCGGAAGTAGCGAAGACAAATGTGATGTAACCCATGGACAAACACAATCATGAGGAAGAATGTAATAATAAACAGCAACTGTGAAATATTACAATGATTCGTTGATACAAGGAAAGCAGAAGAGAAAAATCAAGCTAGGAAATAGAGATTAAACTCTGGGAATAACAAAGAGGAAGCCCAATAGAATCGGCTTCGAGAAGCAAATCATAAGATTTGGTTTCAGGATCGTGGAGCACGAGCCGTTGCTTCTCCTCACCATGTTTAAAATTATATTCACAATCATATAACAATAACTTAGTCTTCCCTCCTGCGGTCGCGGCCGGAAGTTCTTGTACAGTGAGCGCCCACGTGTGCATCCCAAACCAAGAAGAAGTCATGCTGAGATCTATGGAATATAACTTGGCCCATGTGTTGTTTCCTGATTCATAGTACCATATCATTTGGGAGAGGTCCTCCTTCAGAGATACGCAAAGGCGGTTATTGAGGCTGCACATGGTAATATCTTGATAATTTTCATGGACGACGAAGGGAATAGCTTTAGAGATGACTTGAAAAGTTTCGGCGTGAAGATGTAAAGACAAAACCTTTGTTTCTTCTATACCCTCGGTGAACCAATGGAGCGACCCGTCGAAAAACAGAGGCTCCAGAGGGATAACGCGGAGCGGGGCAGAAGGGACAAGGCACCTCCAAGCGTTGGTGCTAAAATCGAAAACTTCGCATGTGGTGGCGTTTTCTAGGCCCAGTTCGAGAGAGTTGTACAAGAAAACCGGCTTGAACGTGCCGGTGAGGTTGTCTTTGCCGAATCCAAGGGGAGGGAATGGGAAAGCAAGGAAAAAGAACTTGTAAATGAGCTGTTGGACCCTGGAAGGAGGGAAACTGCGACTCCATCTAGTGGTGGGATTGGCTACAAGACCCGGACCTAAGACATTGTAAAAGCAGACAAGACCGTCACAACTGGCGCGGAAAACAAAAGTGCTCTCGACAGGGATCTTGACCGCGTTGACTCGTAGTGATGGTGATGACTCTGGCACTTGTTGTATGTTTGGACCAGCACCAACAAGATTACCATCAATAGGCATGTAAACCAAGAGGACTCCGGGATCTCCACGATGGATCATCAACTGTCTTTCTTGGAAATGTCTGGTTTCGATTGTGGATCTCCACTTCTTCGATACACGCTTGAACTCGAGCAGCGATTCCGCAGGAAGTCTCTCCAGGATATGCTCTACAACATCGTGGTGTAGCATTTCCATACTCGAGAGCAATTTTGTTTTTTCTCTCATTCTCTCGTCCCAAAATTTGATGAAGAAGTGCCTTATTTATAATATATATTTCTTGAAATTTCTCTTTTCTTTTTTTCTCTAAATTATTGAAATTTCTTTTTTAAAGTTTGCAAATTCAAATTTGTCCACAATATACTCAATCGAATACTCAATCGAATGAGAGAATCAGAAAAAGGAAACAACAACAAAAAAAAAAACAGAAATTTCAACACCTTCCTTTTTATCTTTCTAAATTATCAGAAATTTATTTTTTAAAACTTGCAAATTTGTAAACATAAATTTATTGAGTTTATCCTTAAACTCGAATATTCGAAGGAGCTCCACGAGATTCTTCACGATATCCTGATTTCATCCCTTAAATATCCTGATTCTATCCCATCTGTTGGGTGACTCACTTGCAAAGAGTGCCTTAAACTCTTTTACTCTAAATTTCTTTTTAAAAGTTTGCAAATTCAAATTTGTCCACGATATACTCAATCGATGGAGCTCCACGAGATTCTTCACGATATCCTGATTTCATCCCTTAAATATCCTGATTCTATCCCATCTGTTGGGTGGCTCACTTGCAAAGAGTGCTTTAAACTCTTTTGCTGTAAATTTCTTTTTTAAAGTTCGCAAATTCAAATTTGTCCACGATATATTCAATCGAATGAGAGAATCAGCAAAAGGAAACAACGACAACAAAAAAAAACAGAAATTTCAACACTTTCCTTTTTATCTTTCTAAATTATCAGAAATTTATTTTTTAAAACTTACAAATTTGTAAACATAAATTTATTGAGTCTATCCTTAAACTCGAATATTCGAAGGAGCTCTACGAGATTCTTCACGATATCCTGATTTCATCCCTTAAATATCATGATTCTATCCCATCTGTTGGGTGGCTCACTTGCAAAGAGTGCTTTAAACTCTTTTGCTGTAAATTTCTTTTTTAAAGTTTGCAAATTCAAATTTGTCCACCATATACTCAATCGAATGAGAGAATCAGAAAAAGGAAACAACAACAAAAAATTTCCTTTTTATCTTTCTAAATTATCGGAAATTTAATTTTTAAAACTTGCAAATTTGTAAATATAAATTTATTGACTCTATTCTTAAACTCGGGATACTCAATCGAAGGAGCTCCACAAGATTCTTCGCCATATCCTGATTCCATCCCTTAAATTTGAAAACTTATCTTTCTTCTTTGTTTATCGAGAGACCAATCTCTTGGTGATTCACTTGCAAAAAGTGCCTTAGTACCAATGAAAAAAACTAAATTTTGACAACAAAAAAACTTGCAAATTTCGAAGACACCCGGTTATACGAATTGCAGATATATTTTAGACATAACCATGCAGATAGATTTTAGACATAACCGGTAGATATATGGGATAGGATGAGCAGGCTTTAAAGCCCATCCTCAAGTCAAAGCATTGGTTCAAATTAAAAGAATCATTTTCAACAATCTGTGGTGGACCAGAATCCACAAAGAAACCTCACTATGCATCGCATGTGCAGAGACAACAACGGGACGTGTATCTCTTTTTATTCACTATCTTAAGCATATGCACGAGGAGGATTACTCGAGCAAAGAATGTAAAACAAGTTGTGGATTCAATCATACAAATCCAGAGAGATAAAGACTAGGCTATTGCAGACTGTTTATCATAAAGGTCTTCAAGGTGTAACGCTCTAAGGAGCCTTGGCCATGATTCTGGGATTCCACCAGGCAATTCAAACTCCAACAACTTCCCACGCTTCCTGTAGAACTCCTCCACTGGATGTGTCTGTGAAAGAGGACAAACATACATATAAAAACTGTTACTTTAATGAAAGTTTTGAGCAAGTTCATTGAAAGTGGGAAGAAGAGAAAACATACCATTTTGTTGTAAATCCGGAGTCTTTCCTTGACAACTTCTTCCGTGTCATCAGCTCGGCTTACAAGCTTTGATTCACAGTTTGGTGGGGGAAGAAGCGGAGGCATATACATTCTGGGAATAGCATCATCACCTTTGATATCAATGCACGCAACATTATAGTTTGCACCACACTCACTGCAGATTCTTCTTCCTAGACATTTCGCGAGTAATGCCTCTTCTCTTAGCTTCAGGTTGATCACTAGATCGATATTAGTTACTCCCTCCAGTATTTCCTACAAGACAAGAAGAAAACAGAGGAGGATGTTAAGGTTTTTTCAACATAAAGAATCTTCCATTAGCCCCAATCTACAAAAATAAGAAATTGCTCACCGCTTGTGTCACGGTTCTTGGGAATCCATCAAGAATGTATCCAGATTCACCATTCTCTTTGCCAGCTTCGAGACGCTTTGATAACAGACTTATTATGAATTCATCAGGAACCAATTTGCCATGGTTAACAAGCTCTCTTAGCTACATACCAATGCAGAAACGATATGGGCATATATATTAATAAATATGACAATCACTTCACAACAAACGATAAGCATCTAAACACACATGTGATGGTTTATGAAAAAAAATCTGCAGGATCATAGAATCCACTGAGTGTGTGATCTCAACATAAATAAGAAGAAAGATCATATCTAACAACAAAACTAGAGAGAAAACCAAATTCGAATTCAACTTACACAGAACCGCACAGCTACAGAAATTAATCCCAAATTTGAAAAGAAGAAAAAAACCCTAACCTGAGAGGAGAGGAGTCCAGAAGAGGAGAGCTCTTCGCGTACGAGATCACCGGTGGCGATATGAGGAACACCGAGGAGAGTAGAGAGGCGAGAGGCATACGTACCTTTACCAACACCAGGGCATCCAAGAAACACCCAGTGAAAGTTTCTACCTTTGGACGGAGACGGAGACGAAGACTTCTCCAGCTGTGCGGTGGCTTCCTCGAGATCGATCTCAGGGTCCAGCGAAGGGGGCCCAGAAGAATAAGACAGAGGCCTAGTTAAGAAAGAAGAAAGAGTATTCTTCGCCGGCGAGTGCAGCCTGAAGAGACGGTGAAAAACCGCCATGGAGAAAACAAGGTGAAGAAGAATGAAATGATTGTTGTGTGCATCGTCCACGGTCAAGGGAAGAGAGGGTTGATGAAGAAATGTTGCTCTTTTTTTTTTTTTTTTTGTTCCTTCCCCTTTTTCTTTTTTTTTTTGGGTTTGGCTCGTGAGAAATACGTGTCATTTGGCTCGTGATAAACAAAAACCAATATATATATTATTAATTATTCGGGTAATAACGACCCGTTAATATTGGGTCTTCTCGACCCGTTTGGGATCCAATTCTTAATCGTTCGCCAGTTTGCATCAAACTCTCCTCTGAAACACACAGTCGATTAAAATAAACCTAAGAAGTTCGATCGGAAAAGCGATCACTTGCCTCCAAAATTTCCGACGGGTTTATCTACCTGAACCCTAATGGATCACCAAGAAGAGGAAAGCCACAGCGAGAAACAAGACGACGAGGTTGGATTTCGATTCTCGAGATCACTGAAATTGAAATAGCGATATCTTCCTTGTTTTTTTTCTCTTTCCCAAAACCTTATCTCATTGATTCCTTGTTCTGGTTATTGCAGGAAACTCTTGCTCGCCTTGAGGAGATTAAGAAGTCAGTTGAAGCTAAAATGGCTCTTCGTCAAAATAACCTCAATCCTGAACGACCTGGTTGGTTTTTTATTTATATTTTTAAGAAATAAAAAAACAAAAAAAAAAATAATAAAAATAATAATAAAAAAAAAAAAAATAATAAAAAAAGCAAAAAAAAAAAAAAAAAAAAATTAAAAAATTAAAAAATAAAAAAAAACTAAAAAAAAAAATAAAATAGAATCTCTAGTTCGAGTTGTTACTGAGACCGATTCCTCCATGTTGCAGATTCAGCATATCTTAGGACACTGGATTCTAGTATCAAGCGCAATACAGCTGTTATCAAGAAGTTAAAGCAGATCAATGAGGAGCAGCGAGAAGGGCTCATGGATGACCTGCGAGGTGTAAACCTTAGCAAATTCGTTAGTGAAGCAGTTACTGCCATTTGTGAGGCCAAGCTCAAAAGCTCAGACATACAAGCAGCTGTTCAGGTTGGCCTTGCTCTTTCCTATCTTGTTCTTTTGTAATCTATAATGTATTAATGTCTACTTTGCTCTTATGGCTCTATTCTTCTCTTTAAGTTATTCAGAAAATTTCTCTTTGTACCTTGGTTTCTCTTCTTCATTAGAAAAATATCTACTGTTAAGATGTTGCGGATTAGAGTAGGTCAGAGATCTTTTTTCTTATGCTATTCATGCAGCTCTCGTGATCAACATGTCTCATTTAGATTTCAATAGTTGTTGTCTTTGTTTCAACAGTTTCTTAATTCATTTGACTGCTTGGTATGTCAAATCCCATTACCCCAGTTTATGGTTTCTGTTGGAAGATACCTTGTCCTCTCGGTTTAGATGATAAAGGGTCTCTTTCCGATTTTGTTATTTCTTAGGGGCATAAATAAAGTAGTATAAATCAATGCTCCCTGTTTTGTAAATCCTTCTACTGTAGCTGATATCCATGTTTTCTGACAGATATGCTCACTACTTCATCAGAGGTATAAGGAATTTTCTCCTAGTCTAACACAAGGGCTCTTGAAAGTCTTCCTTCCTGGAAAATCTGCCGACGATTTAGATGCAGACAGAAACTCAAAGGCCATGAAAAAGCGCAGTACCCTAAAACTTCTTCTGGAGCTCTACTATGTTGGAGTAATAGAAGATAGTAACATCTTCATCAATATTATTAAGGACCTTACCAGTGCTGAACATATGAAAGACAGAGATACTACCCAAACAAACTTGACACTTCTTGCCAGTTTTGCTCGGCAAGGAAGAGTTTTTCTTGGGCTTCCTATTTCTGGACAAGACGAAGATGTAAGTAGGTTTCAAGATCAGCTGAAGTTTCATTCCCTGTATTTGATGAAATCTTATATGTGCCATCCCCCAGCTCTATTAACATGTATCTTACAAGATACCGTTGGTAGTTAAAGGGGCATGATTTGTTTGAAGTGCTACTAATTCCACTCCTGCTGTTCATGATTATTATCCATATTTGACATATTTTTCCGTATAGAGCTAAATCTGACTAAGGTTTACTCTAGTTTTTTAAGGGTCTCGAAGTCACAGCAGAACAGAAAAAGAATTTTAGGAAAGCTTTCAACACATATTATGATGCTCTGGCAGATGTACTTCAGTCTGAGCACAAGGTTAGATCCTTATTTGTTTTCACATGTGCAGGAATGTTTTATAGATATTTTTCTTCCTTGAAACTGAAATATTTTCTACTTTTCTCTTCCTTTTTCCATTTGGCTTTTTTTCTTCCTTTTTCTGTAGCATCTTCGTAATAGTTTTCGTTTGACAGTCACTTCAACAAATGGAGAAAGAAAATGCAAAACTGGTAAATGCTAAAGGGGAGCTTAGTGAAGACAGTGCATCCTCATATGAAAAGCTGAGGAAATCATACGACCATCTCTATCGAAATATCTCATCGTAAGTTGATCATTCGTTTACTCAACTGTGTTCTCCTGTTCTCGTTGGGTCTAGCTGTAGCTGTAGCAGAAAAGCTTAGAACATGTATCGTAATTGTAATCATTTAATCGATGAGTATGTTTGTAGCTTCGTAGCTTTCTTCTCAGTAGCCGTTAACTGAATACTTATAATCCATGCTACTATTGTTGAGCCCTTAATTCTGTCATAATATATTGTTGAAGTTAATCGCAGCTCGCTGTCATTGTAGTTTAAACATATAGTGTCATTGTTCAGATCTCGGACATACCGATTCACTGGAACCCCTATAATATCTATAATGGAAGTTTGGATGTGATCTTAGATTTGTGGTGTTTATCCTTTCCTCCCACATCTTTTGACTGGAATGGATATCTGGTACAGGAACATCTACAGTTTCAATAATCAGAGATTATGTTTAGGATAAATATTGGTTGCTAGTTGCTTAAGCATTCTCATCTATAACCTCTGCATAATTAGTTATATATTATTTATGTCCTGTTGCAGATTGGCCGAATCACTCGATATGCAGCCTCCAGTTATGCCAGAGGACGGCACAACTAGGCTCACAGCAGAGGACGAAGCCTCATCCTCTGGTGCTGTAAAAGAAACATCTGTCCCCGAACCTATTTGGGACGACGAAGACACCAAGACATTTTATGAGTGCTTGCCTGATCTGAGGTCAGCTCTTATTTATGTTCCTAAGAAACAAAGATATGGGAAAATGTGTAGTTTGCAAGTGGCATTCAGAAAGCATTTAATTTTCTTAAAAGAGTTTGGATTATCTAGTTCATTATAGTGTTTACTTTTTTTTTTTAGTTTTCAGTTGTTTATGTCTGATGCATTGTTTCTCTAGGGCATTTGTTCCGGCAGTCTTGTTGGGAGAAGCAGAGCCTAAATCAAATGAACAATCTGCAAAGGCAAAAGATAAATCACCTGTGAGTCGATGGCATACTACATTATATTCAGTCACTCTTTACTCTTAAGATATAAGAGGGCATTTACTGTTGCTGCTACGTGAGAACGTGGATGTGTTCCTTTTTTATAGACTATGAAGGGCACTTGGTGGTTAATGCATGATTAAATTGTCTATCTCAGATTGACATCCTTTGCTTGTTGAAAGATTTTGTGCTACATATTTGGGCATTGTGAAAAGCTAACTTGCAACGTTTTGATTCATGCTTTGTTGTGATTGATCGAAGGAGTCTAGCTCTGAAGTTGTCGAAAGTCAACAAACAACTGAAGACACAACAGAGGTTCCTGCTGATTCTGGTAGTATGGCTGATGGAAATATTGAGCCGCCAAAAGAGAAGGAAGAAGTAGATAAGGAAAAGGCTAAGGATGCTAAGAAGGATAAAGGGAAAGAGAAGGATACTGACAAGAAATTGGAAAATGAGAAGGAGAAAGGTAAGAGCCTTGACGTGGCAAACTTCGAAAGACTTTTACAACGACTTCCTGGTTGTGTAAGCCGTGATCTTATTGACCAGTTAACGGTAAGAGTCTTTGAAAATGTTTTTAATTTGATGTTGTTTTGGTTGAAAGTCTTTTCTGATCCATTGTTTACTCCTATGGTTTTATTTCCAGGTGGAATATTGTTATTTGAATTCCAAGACAAACAGAAAAAAACTTGTCAAAGCGTTATTTAATGTCCCTAGGACATCTCTGGAGTTGCTAGCATACTATTCACGTATGGTTGCAACACTAGCAACGTGCATGAAGGACATCCCTTCTACGCTTGTGCAGATGTTGGAGGACGAGTTCAATTCTCTAGTCCATAAAAAGGTTAGCTAGATGCGTTGCATTGTTTTAGATAAGTAATTAATTTTACTTTCAAGACATTTGTTTATGACTGGCCTTTTATCATTTAAGCAGGAGTGAATTCAATTCACTCTATTGATGCCAATGCCTCTGTTCTCAACTTGGCTCCCAACATTCCAGTATAAACGGTGTTTAAATTTGATTGTATACTGTCTGATGGAGTTGCAAATTTGATAACGCAGGACCAAATGAATATTGAAACAAAAATCCGGAACATCAGATTTATTGGAGAACTTTGCAAGTTTAAAATTGCACCTTCTGGTCTTGTATTCAGTTGTTTGAAGGTATAACTGCTCAACTTATTAATACGTGCATTCTATAGAGATGTTTATTTTCTTGAATTCTCTGAACATATGTTAGGTATTTCAAATTTTTTTCAGGCTTGCTTAGATGAATTTACTCATCATAACATTGATGTTGCTTGCAATCTTCTGGAGACATGTGGTCGTTTTCTTTATCGATCTCCCGAAACCACACTTAGGATGACTAATATGCTGGACATATTGATGCGCCTGAAAAATGTCAAGAACTTAGATCCTCGTCAAAGCACTCTTGTGGAAAATGCCTACTACCTTTGTAAACCACCTGAAAGATCAGCGCGGATTTCTAAAGTTCGTCCACCATTGCATCAGGTACTTACTAATCTCAATTTACAGTGCCTTTATGTTTCGAACAATATTTTGTTATTTTGTTATTCGGTTATATTGACGACTTTGGTTTTTCTTATACTTTTGTTCAAATTTCTGCAGTATATTCGAAAATTGCTATTCTCAGATCTTGACAAAGATTCCATTACGAATGTACTGAAGCAACTTCGGAAGCTGCCATGGAGTGAATGTGAGCAATACATCTTAAAGTGCTTTATGAAGGTTCACAGGGGAAAGTATGGTCAGATTCACTTAATTGCTTCCCTGACTTCTGGTTTGAGCCGCCATCATGATGAGTTTGCGGTGGCTGTTGTTGATGAGGTATATTCCTTCCACTGTATCTAATAGATTAATACCTATGGATTTCCATTTTGTGTTGTCTGGATCTCTAAATCCTGTAAGTTCTTAAATATCTGAAGCGCCCGAGTTCTACTGGAAGACAGTACACTGGTCTTGGGTTTTACATGCATATTGGTTCCCAATTGTCAGATCACTATTATTTTACAAAATGTGTAGCTTGTTCGCTTCCTGTGTAGTTATAACTGGTAACGTAGTGCTAATTTTTTTAGGCATTTGGTTTTAATTATGTGCAGCAGTGAAAAGGTCTAAGATGCCAAACTCTCTATTATTAGTCAATAGAAATGAAAGTTGCATCCACGTTGAAATGATATTGTTTCTTATGTGAACTTTGACGTGTCATTTAAGCCTGAAATAAGATTTCTGTTGAAAATGCTTAGGAGGAACATGCCTATAGGTTTAGATTCCATATTTTATCAAATCAGAACAGTGTATGGAGATGCTCTTGCATCATAAAGTTTGATGCTTGGTTATGTTGTCCCATGAATGATGTTTACGTGCTGGGCTTAAATTTTATCTTAGCCTTTGCTGGGCTTATTCATCTCACATTTTCCTTTATGGTATTGCCTGTTGTCCGCGGCTTAGTATCACATCTGTTATATTAAGTAACGTGATACATCGTTTTCACTTGAAGGTACTGGAAGAGATTAGGGTTGGGCTTGAGTTGAATGAATATGGGGCACAACAGAAGCGTCTGGCGCATTTGAGATTCTTAGGAGAGCTGTACAACTACGAGCACGTAGATTCATCTGTGATATTCGAGACGCTTTATTTAACTCTGTTATATGGTCATGATACTTCAGAGGTAAGTTAGCCTCAGACTCTTTCAGAGTTCAACCCTTTTATCAAATTCTAAATGCTCCTCTTGTGTGTGGTCTGGCATTTGAACAATTATAATCATTAGTGTCTCATCTCGTGCTTACTTTCTTTAAAATATTCCTCACGTTATTTTAATTTGGTATGCAGGCGTATCATGTTTTATATTATTGTAGTATCTAGGCATATCTCATTTTACACAAACGTGATATAACGTTGTAAAACTGATTGTGTCGACATAAAATGTGGAATGATTGAAACCAATAGTCATATTTTTCTTACGGAGAGAGTTAAAAACTGCTGTTTGTATATTACTAAAATGCAATGGGTTGCTATACTCTTCAGGATCATTGCTTTACATTTAATTTTCAGTCGTCCTTCTCTTTTACTGATTGACTGTTGTATATACTTTTATGATGTTAGCAAGAGGTGCTGGATCCGCCAGAAGATTTTTTCCGTGTCAGGATGGTTATCATTCTTCTGGAAACCTGTGGGCACTACTTTGATCGAGGTTCTTCAAAGAAAAGGCTTGATCAATTTTTGATACATTTCCAGAGATACATACTGAGCAAGGGTCATCTTCCCCTGGATATTGAATTTGACTTGCAGGTTAGTTTTTATAATTTTTGTATATTTTCATAGGGAAGATGAGATTAGATATTTTGTATAAGTTGAACCAATTTTCACTTAAGGGTTCAGGGTATCTATAACAAACCTAATGCGTCTTAACTTCTGTCTCAACGCAGGATCTATTTGCCAATTTGAGACCCAATATGACACGTTATGCGACTATTGATGAAGTCAATGCAGCTATACTGCAGCTGGAAGAGCGTGAACATGCTTCTACAGCAGACAAAGTCAGTATAGAACGACAATCAGATACAAAGCGTCCAGGCAGGTCGCCTTCCAGTGTTATCTCGTCTAACGGGAAAAATACTGCAAAAGATAATGGAGAGAATGGCGAAGCTCACAAAGAAAAAAACGACAGTGATTCTGGTAGTGGCTCCGTAGTCCGAGATGGACAGAACGAAGAGTTGGATGATGGAAATCATGACCGGGGATCTGAGAGTGACGATGGGGATGACTATGATGATGGCGTTGGGCCTGGATCTGATGATGATAATGAATTCCGTGTAAGGCAGAAGGTGGTAACCGTCGATCCTGAGGAACAAGCGGACTTTGATCAAGAACTAAAGGCTTTACTTCAGGCAAGTTCAGATTTGTTCTTCTTCTTTTTGTTGATTGATGCATCTATTTTCTCCAATTTCACTGAATGGGAAAACGTATACTAATTGCTAGAAAGAACTTATTGGTCGGAAATTGAAAGATCAAGGCACTTGAAACTTAAAATGAACATGGTTAAATGTTTTGTGGTTGCAGGAGAGCATAGAGCAAAGGAAGCTAGAATTACGTGGTAGACCGGCATTGAACATGACAATACCGATGAGTGTTTTTGAAGGATCTGGAAAAGATCACCATCACTTTGGGCGGGTTATAGGTGAAAACGGTGAGGAAATGTTGGATGAAGAGAATGGGGAGCGAAGAGAAGTTCAAGTGAAGGTCCTAGTGAAGAGAGGAAACAAACAACAAACAAAACAAATGCTGATCCCGAGTGATTGTTTGCTGGTGCAGAGCACAAAACAGAAAGAAGCTGCGGAATTGGAAGAGAAACAAGATATAAAGAGGTTAGTGCTCGAGTACAATGAGAGGGACGAAGAGGAAGCTAATGGGATAGGGACACAGACATTGAATTGGACACCTGGAGGAAGCAGGGGAACCAGTCGTAGTAACACAGGTGAAGGAAGTGGGAAGAGTGGTGGATCCCGTCAACGGTTTTTTTATCATCAAGGAGGTGGTGGTTCGTATCATACTCGGAGAAAGTAAGGATATCGAAAATCCTTGCCTGCTTCAAAAGTTGGCTTCTTTATAGCCCAAACGGACAATCACAAGAAAGCTTAGAAATTTCTGTGATTTTGCCACTAAAGGGGCTCTGCGACGAAGTACCAAGCTTATATACACGGCTGCGGAATGGAGTTACGGTTCAGTGAATTTGCTGTGGCGGTATATGTATGGGAAGTTTGGATCAGCTGTGTGTGTGTGACCCTTTTTGTCCAGCATGTTTGATCCAACTTTTAATTTGGATTTTGGAAATGTGAGCTTTTGAAACATATTATATCACTAATCTTAGCAACCCCTTTCGTTTGTTATGATCAATTGATTATGTTAATCTCAAAGTTTAAATCATGTAATGCTATGCTGCTGAAGTATAATTACCAACTTATACGATGGTGATCAGGACTTTTTGATTGAACTCCAAAAAACAGTTAGGAGAAAGAGATGTCATGGCTATGTTCACGACAACTAAATCTTCATGCCATGCAAAATCATTGATTGTTAGCTTACGATAAATTACTGTGTGTCGGAGTCATATATTTGAGATTCAGAAACGCTTATAGCTCACAGATTAAATTTTTTAATTTATTAGTTGTTACTTTTTTCATATATAGTACTAGTCCTTGGTCCCTCCGGTTTTTTTTTTATAGATAATGGTTTAAAACGACGTATAAAAATAAATAGTTATTATTTTTCCAAATCAATATAAAAATGGACAATTTTTTTAAAGAGCACAAAATGAAGTTTATTTTTCAAAAATAACCCTAGAAACTCGTTTTTTCATAAATAGTCTTTATTAAAGTTAGGAAAGTCTTCCTAAATGTGTCTAATGTATTCCTTACGGCTTCCTAAATTTTCATTAAAGTTAGAAAAGGCTTACTAAATGTGTCTAACAGCTTTCTAAATTGAGTTATGACATCCTTCCTAAATGTGTTTAACACCTTCTGAATAATGTTAAAAATGATTAACAAAATTTTTAGGTCTATTATTGAACTGAAAACTTAAAATTGGGCTATTTGAGGCAATTTCTCTATAAAAATTAAAATACTAAATAAAAATTAACATATGCCAGGACACTAGGAGAGTGCATCAACTAAAAAAAAATTCTTGCATTTTGTAATTGTTTAGATGCAATATAACAACAATCCTTCTCATGGAAAAGAAAGTACAAACAGAAAGGAAAGAGGATGAGTGAGAAGGAGGAAAATTTTAAGATTTTAATCTTACCATATACGGAAAGGCCAGATTTAGAGCAGGGGACGGATAATAATAAAAAAAGATTCCTTAATACTACTAACAATCTCTAGTTCTTGTCTTTTTAGCAAATCTGTAGCAAATGGACGGCTCGGATATATATCTGAACACAAACTTATTATCAATCTGTTCTAAATTATTATATACGTGTCCATATAAACATGTACTTGGTGATTGATTGCTGAATGTTTTAGATAGTGTCACAAACGAATGATATAAGTCGCACTCTTTCTCTCTCTCTCTCTTCAATTAAGGTTTCTCTCTCTCTCCCTTCCACACATAAAAGTGGTAGTTGGCTTTATAGGAGTCATAGGACCGATGCTTAGGCCCCCCAAACACGTTCCATTGCACTCTATTATTGTATTCATTGACAAATCTATCAATTTTACATTTTTGTCTGGTTTACTTGTGGTGTAGAATACCGATTTGGTCCACTATATAAAAAATCTTCCTCAGATTGCATTCATGTTTGGGGTGCCCCACTCGTGATATAAGTTTTTATAATTTTTTCAAAATGTGAATAATATTAGAAATTGAAGAGTACAACAGTTACACAAATAAATAAATGAAAAAGCACCCAATTAATAATAGAAGCTGATGATTCATGAAAAGAAGCCAAAAGAAGAAAAAGAAAGGCCAAGTGTAGAGACAATCACACTGTAACACTTCCCACCTTCTTCTTTTCTTCCCTCTTTTAATTAGTCTCTCTCCCTCCCTCTCTCTCTAATATCTAGTCGCCGGAATAATCACACAAACGACACCGATTCACTCCTTCTCCAAGAAGAAAGACTCATGTTGGATCTCAACCTCGGAATCTTGTCGACACATAACGATGATGAAGATTGCAAAGTACCAATATCCACGTTCAATGAAGAAGAAGAAGATACCATTAGTCTCTCAAACAATAACTCGGAGGGTTTCATTAACTTCGGAATCCTTAAAAGAGAAGAAGATGAAAAACTCCTTCGTCCTCCTCCTCCTCCTCCGGAGAGTGACATATTATCCGGCGGAAGTGAGTGGTTGAATCTGTCGACGTCGATGCAAAGGAATAATCAAGAAATGGTAATGGTCAAGAAGAAGAGCCGACGTGGCCCAAGATCAAGAAGCTCCCATTACCGTGGCGTCACCTTCTACCGTCGAACAGGCCGTTGGGAATCTCATATTTGGTATGTTCAATTATAACTAAACTATATGATATACCTATATCCTATTTTAAATTAAATAAAAAATATAAATTTAGTTCAAAAAAAAAAAAATTAAATAAAAAAAATTATATAATATTTTACGAGGTTCGAACTCAAAACCAGTTAGTGAATTAGTTCATATTTTTGTCTATTATTATAAGTTTTTTTTCTAACATATCACTTGGTTTTGGGATTTATGTGTAGGGATTGTGGAAAACAAGTTTACTTGGGTAAGTAGATGAGTTATGTTCTAGTTATTTTCCTCTTATAATATATGTTAAGGTTAAACACCATTTTTTAGATACAAATTAAGAAGAAGAAATCAGATGTTGGAAGATATTTCAGTTTTGTCTTTTAATCTCTTTTGTTTTGCTTAAAACAGGTGGTTTCGACACAGCCTACACCGCCGCAAGGTGTAACCAAATTTTAACAGATGTTTACATATAAGGCTTTTAATTTATGGCTGTACAATCGTCCTTTCAAAAATTATTATTCCTGTCTTTTTCTTTTTTTTTTTTATCTTTAGAGATACTTTAGTTGACTTATTCAAATATATCAGAGCGTACGACCGAGCTGCTATCAAATTCCGGGGAGTCCACGCAGATATCAACTTTATCGTGGATGATTACAAACAGGATATTGAAAAGGTTTGTTCATATAACTAACTTATTGTAGCTAATCTAAATAGTTAACTTAGGCACTTCGATTAATAAACTACATATATGGATGTTTTGAATGATATTATGATAGATGAAGAATTTAAGCAAAGGGGAGTTTGTGCAAACTCTCAGACGAGAGAGTGCAAGTTCAGCAAGAGGAGGTTCCAAACACAAAGACTTAGCTCTTCAGAAATACACCCATATGAGAAATGATCGCATCCATCTCTTCCAAAACAGGTTAATTCCATTAATATGTTAATTGCGTTTTATCCTAGTTAAATCACACTATTAATAATGACAAGTTTGATTCTTGTCGCGGGTACAAATCGTTTTCACCATCTATGTTTATGGCATGGATGATATATATATATTCACGTATATAACGAGTGAGATTAGAAAAAGTGTTTGAATTAATTTTTATAGGGGATGGAATGCAGCCGCAACAAAATGCAATGAGATGATAAAGATAGAAGGAGATATTAAGTTAGCTGTCCACAATAAAAGTAAGTGATACATGTGGAGTCACGATTGTAAATATACATATAATAGTTTTAATGCCATTTAAGTGAAGCCAAAAACTCACCCTAACCACAATTTGACTTTGACACATGATACACCTTTAATTTGATCAACCAAACCCTAAGCTAGACTTATCTTACCGAATCATTCTCTTTCAAAATTTAAAAGCAAATTAGCATAGATAGGGCTGGTCATTCCGGATATATAGATATGATCTAGAAATACCAATTAAATCTGAATCTGAACATAAAAAAAAAACAGATCTAAAATCTAAATTTCTTGAAAGTTTGATTAAAACCCCAAATCCGAACCGAAATTTGGATTGAAAGAGACCCTTAGGTAGATATTAATCTGATATTTTATCACTTAGAGGTTAGTTTTTGCATATTAATTGACCTGATTTACAAAACAAATTAATTATGTTTCAGGAAATGAGCACAGCGATCTTGAGCTAAGTCTTGGAATTTCTTCATCGTCCGACAATATAAAATTGAAAACCGCGGATTATTACATGGGAATTGATCGATCTGTGACGAGTTTGTATGGGAAGCCCTTGCCGGTATATCTACCGATGACAGAAATGAAATCATTAAAGACAGTTGCAGCATCATCAGGATTCCCTTTCATTGCCATGATCGATTCCTCTTCTCTGTCTACTTGTTTTGATCCATGAGGTCACTATATATATATATACTTAATGTTTGTTTCGTTCAAACAATATTTTGATTGATAGATTATGAAATTCTAATATATAATCTTGCGGAATCACGAGTTATAACTTCGTCTTCGAGTATATGATCTATAACTTATACACTGCTGGTCTGCCACATATATTTTAGGTCGCTTAACGTAAAGACAATCTTAATTAGTATGTTACTGATGGTAATACCATAATAGTCCATATCTCTACTAATAAATAAGATTAGCATGTAATTCGTTATTAAAGATTTTCGTCCATCTTCTTACTAAGGGAAGAAAAAACAAATGTATACTCGATATTCCTAGCATTCCTCGGTTTTACACTCGTCGTATAATATGCATTTACATGTTTTTTTTTGTGACATTATTTAAAAATAATAAAATTATCATGTATGTTTGTCAACGATGATAATTATTAATTTCTATGTGTGAAAATTATACTGTAAAGTACAGTTAAACACTCAAAACCATTATATATAGTTCTAGTTACTTTTTAAAAGGAAAAAATATTCGTATCTAGAGATAGTAGTGACAAGTGAGTGAGTTTATCGTTGACAATGAAAAGAAAACAAGGTAGTAGTACTTGGTAGATTAGCCGAAAACATAAGACACGTGCATAATTTGAAGGGTATTTTTGAGAAGCGAAAAAAGTTTGCCGAAAAAGAAAAGAAAAGAGAGAGTATCGAATGATAGGAGATGAGTGGGACACGTCATTGTAATTAAAGTATACTATATAGTATTGTCGTATGATTTCTGCCATCTTCACCACATTCACTCATTTCTTATCCTCTCGCTTTTCCAATTTTATGACCCTTTTTATTTTGTTTTTCAATAAATGATAAGATAAAATACGAAGAAACCAGACAGAATATTGGGCCCTATGTGTAACTGAAGTGGTTGCAAATATTTAAGTTTTGAAAGAATCCTACTGAACAAACCAGGAGATAGAGAGACGACATTTACGATTTACATTGCAATTTTATACCAAAATAACCCAAAAGAGGGAAAGAGAAAGATTAAAAAAAAAAGTGTAAATATTCTTGTGTTGCTAAGATAGTAAATATTAGGGTTTAACAAATGATTTTTATACAACCCATAACCAAAATAATTGATCAGAGGATAGTAAAATAGTATCAGAATCTTGAGACTGTATACATCAAACTCATAACGGATGTAACTGTGCTATCCTCAGGGCTTCATATTGGTACAACATCCTCAAGATGATCTCTGTATATCTCTTCCTCTATTTACACGAGATACTGTAAAAGAAAAATGTTTTTTTTGAGTTTTTGGAACGACTTGGATCTGATCAAATTCTGCAGCCTATCAAAAGAAAATGTATCTCTTATTAGTTTTAATCTAAATATTACATGATTTTTCTTTCGGTCAAAATTATCTATCCACAACAAGATAGTTTATTACATCAGCAATCCTTTAAAAATAATAACATACATTGTTTATCAATATTATGTTCAAAATGGTCCACTTATTTGAGTAGTTAGATAGTAATCCTCCTTAGAGAAAAGGAAAAGATCAAAAGGAATTATGAGATGAAATTTAATTAGAAAACAATTACAAGCCAATGATTAAGAAAACCATTATAAGTTAATGATTTGTGAAAAAACCCATTAGAAAACCCACAAGACTTTTGTTTTTTGAAAAAGGAAAAAGGAAAAACCCACAAGACTTACCTCTTGAGGAATTGCAATGGATCAAAATATGCCAACAATATTGTGTTTCTGAAGAGAGATAAATTAACCATACCTTGTTTACATGTTCTCTTTCGATTATGACATGGAAAATGTGTCGGTTGCCCCTCTGAAAAAAAGACTGAAAGAAAATATACAAAGTGTTGTAATCGATATACGCAAAGTTTATAGCCTTTTATAACTTCAAAAGTTTTTTTCTTTCCTGGTCCTATGGGTGAATTTTTGGGAATCAGAAATAATTTAATTTTCATAAATTTAACAAAAATAATACCATATATAAATAGTCCATATTTTAGGTCTGCCACATATATTTTAGGTCTCTTAACGGCTCTATCTTAGGGTATCTAAGGTAAGAGTTCTTAGAAAAAAACTACAAAAGAAAAATCAAAAAGAAATTAAATCATAAGAATCGGATCTAAAGTAAGCGTTTTTAGAGTTGATAAGAGCCCTTACGTGTCTCATTCCTATTTGTTACAATTTTTTAGAGAAAATTGGAAAAAATTAAACCCAGAAAAATTAAATTCCTATTCTCTCTTTCTCCATCTTTCTCGACACTTTCTCTCGATGGTGACAAAGGAGGAGAAAAAATCCGATCGATCAAACCCTCGTCTCCTCGACGTGGATCTACAACCGAGAAAGAAACCAGAAAGAAGAGCTCGCCATGGATCTTCAGGCAGAAGTCTTCACTCTCTCCTTCGCCATCGTCGCTCAATCGCTCTTCTCTCAGCCGATTCTCGCCAAGCTCGACTCGTCCGACCCGCCGATCTCCGCCGGATAAAGGGTTTTTTTTTCCAATCTAGGGCTCTTCTTCGTTCCTGCATATTTTGCCTCCGTTTTCGCTATCCGAGTACGTTGCAAAGGGTTTCTCTTTCGCCTGTGCGTCGTATTCTACGAATTATGTCGGAAGGGTTTTGTTCTGTTTCTCTGATGTTTCCTCTAAAATCTAATAGCTCACTTCAGTGTAGAATGTTAGAACATTTTAGCTTTTGTAATTGGACTGAGTCATGGGTGTTTTTGTGTTTATGAGAAGGATAATATGGCTTAGTTTAATCCTCTGTAGACTATCAAGCATTTTCGAATTAAGAATACGATACTTGCTGGAGAGTATGATTGAATACAGCAGCTTTGTTTATTTGTTTTACTCATCAATTAGAAAAAACTAAGTTCTTTTGCTTGATCCACAAAGCCTTCGACTTTCGTTTAGGAATGTATCATAAAAATGGATTTTCTGTATTGTTGATCTTGATTATAGTGAGTTGATCAGTATATGGAAGCTTGAAATTCATGTCTTCTCTTGTTTTGTTTCTTTACAGTTGAAGATCTGTGAAGATGTTCTCCGCTCAGAACAAGATCAAGAAGGACAAGAATGCCGAGCCAACAGAATGCGAGGAGCAAGTTGCTCAGGTAATAATAGCTCCTTTTATGTATTTGTCAGTAGGATAGTCTTCTTGTGACTTCTTCCATCTATAAAAAAATCTGGTTGCTCTCTCAGGCTTTGTTTGATTTGGAGAACACCAATCAGGATTTGAAAAGCGAGCTGAAAGATCTCTACATCAACCAAGCTGTGGATGTTGCTGCATTTTGTTTATTCCCCTTCGCATTCCAAGTTACAACCGCAATGGCGTAGGTCTTTTTGGATGCCAAGGAAAAGAACAACACAGAGTACAAGCTCGAGTCTATGATCGGTGTGTACCGGAAAATTACTGGAAAGGATGTCACTTTTGAGTACCCGGTCGAAGCTTGAAGGAAGACGTTGATGATGTTGAAGAATCATCATGATAGAGGAGAAGAGAGCTTTTGATTCTGTTTTGTGGTATTTAGGATGAAGGAAACTCTCTTTTGATTAAGTTCCTTATTTACAATCTTTAATGTTCGATTTACAAAGACTGCTTTTCTGTGCTTCTCAATTTTGAAACTCTTTTAAAAATTTTAGATTCATGCTCTTCAAAATCACACAAACAATAAGACTGTAGAACGAGTAACAAAACTATGCAATCAGTACATGAACATAATGTTCACTCTTGCCCAATTTAACTTGATATGCTCAATATATTTAAATATGTTGATACATTCTTTCTTCTCTTCGCCAAATTAAATATGTTGATACATTCTGCATTCTTTCTTCTCTTCGGCAAATTAAACAAAATAATTTGTGCTTATAATATTTTAATTTTCAAAATAATATTTTTTTATTTTTAAGAAACTCAATTAGGTTCTACCATTGGACCCTTCTAATTTTAATTATGCTTAATGAGGTTTTTAACTTCAAAATTTTCAAAATATATAATTAAAATAATTTTAAGAACCCATTAGAGTATCTAAGCATTGGAGATGCTCTTAGTATCTTACTGAAAAGTAATACCATATATAATAGTCCATATTCTCTTAAAAAAAAAATAGTCCATATTTCTAATTCTACTAATAAATAATTTTTTTATATACGATTAATATAATTTTTATTTATTTATTAGTAGAATTAGAAATATGGACTATTTTTTTTTTGAAAGAGAATATGGACTATTAGGGTATTTTTTTATATACTATTAATATTAAAAAAAAATAGCATGTAATTCGTTATTAAATATATTCGTCCATCTTCTTAGTACTGAGGGAAGAAAAAACAAATGTGTACTCGATATTCGTAGCATTCCTCGGTGTTACACTCGTCGGAACATGCATTTACATGTTTTTTTTTTTGTGACATTATCTAAAAATAATAAAATAATCATGTATGTTTTTCAACGATGATACTGTAAACACTCAAAAGCATTGTTCTAGTATCCGTAACAAAATGAGTGAAACAAGATAGTACTTAGTAGATAAATAAATAAGATAAAATACGAATAAACCAGACAGTATATGTGTGACATCTCCGATCTTAGATTTAGGGCCTAATTTTTTATAAGTTTTTAGATTATTTAAAGTAGGATTAGAGTTAGCTAAATAGTCCATTTCTTTTAAATCACAAACTCATGTTCATTTTGGCCCATTTTTCTTTACTTGAAACCCTAAAACCTAATCCCCATTCTCCCACTCTATTTAAAGAACGAAATAGAGAAGAGACAGAAGGGAGAACTCGGCGAAGCCCTGCCAAAACTGAGCCTCAGCAGCCACCTTGAAGGAGGAGCAACCAGAAAACCAAAGGAGGCAGTTCTGACCCGTTTTGGTGGAGTAGAGAAACGGCTGGGCAAAAAGGATTTGTTTTGCGTGAAACTTTGAGGGTAAGTACTCCATTTCCAGATCGATCTATATCAGAAAACGGTTCATCATTTGGAGATTTCTACTGAGAGTTATCCATGGTTTCCCGAGACAAACTTCTGTAGATCGAACTTCCGAGCCGCCGACTTTGGAAGCATTTTTCCGACGATCCAAAGAGCTTCAGGAGCCGATCTAGATAGCGTTGGAAAGCCCTTTCTGTTGTCTTTCCAGATTATCTTTCCGATCGTGATTCCCAGGTGTATACAGAGAGTTATCGCCATTTCTTTCCCGCTTGTCAATCTGTCCCAAAGGCAAAGGTGAGGATTGGTTTATGATTCCTAAAGATATATTAGTTGAATTAGTAATATTTGTTTACTGGTTATAGCGATTATATCTGATTGATGTTTTATGTTTGATAAATGTGTTAACTGTTATATAATTGGTATTTGGAGTATTGTTTAGTTGGAATTTATACGATATGAAAGTATTGATGTGCGTGGCTTAGTTGTCGATGTTTGTACCGCTGATCGGTCGGATTAGTGTTGATTGACGGCCTACAACGAGGGACTATTGTGAAGTTGTAGTGATCGGGAAAGGGCTGACGAGCCGTTGTCAAACCCTGTAGTGGGCAGTGAAACCTTGAGACTTGTCAAACCCGGTAATGGGCGGTGGCAGAGAATGAGTACCTTGGACGGTTGATCCCTGGGAATGTGTTATAAACTTTCTATGCGGATCGATGTGTTGTAAATAGTTGATTAGGAAAATGCTAGAGATTCACTGTAGGTTGTTTGCTTGTGCTTAATTTCTATATTTAGTATACATAAATTGCTGTTTAAAAGGTGTATCTGAAGGATCTCGCGGGCCCTTTAGCACGCCCTCATTGAGTATAGTTGGAATACTCACCCCTCCTTTCCCTTTTCAGGTGGCTTGAGTTAAAGTCGGAGCGGTGCTATTTCCGGGAATCAAAAAGAAAAAAAATAATTAATTAAATAAATAAATAAAACTTCAGTTTAAAAAAATATACAATCAAATATTAATCTTACAAAAAATACCACTAATTTTTATATAAACAACTAATTAAGATCCCTCATAATTTTTCATCAAGTAAAATAATATTGTCAAAAAATATTTTTGCTTCTGTTCATTCTATTGATATAGTTTTTTTATTTAAACTCCACATACTGTATCTATTTTTATTTTATTTTTAATCTAATTGACTCTTACTGTCAAAAAAATATATATATATAATTGCCTCTTTAATTATTGATATTTTCATTTGTATCGGAGATAATTACACTTTTTGTTTACACGTTAATTGACTGTCTATTGGATTATATAATAAGATACTCTATATATATTTGTTTTTTTGTAACGATACTCTGTGATATTTTTGGTGATTCCAAACAGCAGTAAATCACCAATAATGGGGGAAGAAGAAGCAATCTATATTTGTCACGATCTACTGAAAGAGATATTTTTGAGACTTCCCGTGAAATATCTGTTCAAATTCAAAACTGTGTCAAAAGAATGGAGATCGATACTGGAATCAAAGTGGTTCGAGGAGTTGCATCTGAGTTTTCAAAAATCTGGCAAGAGCCGCCGGAAAATTCTGGCCGCTCACCACTGCGACTGCGGCGGCCCGCCGAGTCTCCTCCCCGGGGTGCGATTCGAAGGGGGCGAAGAGATTGTCTATTTGCACTGCGAGTCGACACGGCCGTCGATGAGTTGCGACGGTTTACTCTGCATCCCCGAACCAGGTTGGGTCAACGTTTTGAATCCCTCGACCGGACAACTCCTGCGGTTTACTTCCGGCCCAGATCCCGTACCCAGGCCCTTGAACCGCCGCCGTAACTTCTTTTTCTCGGACGGTAATCTGTAATGAATATTTTGTGTGGTGTGTGTAAATAATGAATATTTGTTTAAAGAGTCAAAATTTTGCATTGATGGTTCCGAAATTTCAAATTTCAGGAGGATGGTCGGCTTTTTTTCCGGGATATTGGTCGATGGGGTTCGGCAGAGACAAAGTCACGGGGAGTTATAAAGTAGTGAGGATATTCTTTGATCCTAACCATTGCGATATCCTTGATGTCAACAAGAGTGGTGGATGGCGGAGACTGAGTCAACCTCCTTACGAGGTGGAAGCGGGACGAATGTCGGCTTGTGTGAATGGGTCCATCTATTGGTTTGACATTTGGCGGGGTTGTAGGTTACTGGCCTTGGATCTTCACACTGAAGAGTTCCATGATGTCCCGCTTGGAGAGGGTATGAGATTTAAGATGGAAGCTCAGATAGTGAACCTTCAAGACCATCTAGCTATAGCCACACCTTTATTGAATAATCTTGAATGGGAACTAGAGATATGGAGCATGGATGCAGAAGAAAAATGGACCAAGGCTTACTCCATCAGTTTAGCTTGTCTAGGTATTAAACTGTTTGAGGTAAGGTGGTACAGGCCGGTTTTAGTTTCTAAGGAGGGTAATGTTGTGATCTATGACGATAAGAAAAGGTTGTTCAGATATTGTCAACGTACAAATACCATCCGTCAGATCTTCCCAACTACCTGCGTTGTATCTCCTTATCTCGAAAACATGGTCCGACTTCAGATTGAACAAGCCGAACTAAGGACTGAAACTGCATGCATCCGTGGAACAGCACGCATTTTCAAGGTAAAATTGTTTACAGTTAAGTTAGTGGTTGAAATGTGTTTACCTTGTTGTTGTTAACTGTTACTTGTTTCTTACTTGTAGGATGGGATTGCTTTTTCTCATGTCGTATCATCTTTTCAATCAAGAGTTGATAAGTTTCTTTCCAAGGGAAAATGTGAGAATCTTCTGAATGTTAAGTTTTTGATACCCTGAAGATTACAACATCTGTGATTGATGCTATTTTGTTGTTTATTATTGACCTTACAGGTTTAACCGTTTTGCTATGGAGGAGCAACATCGTCATGGTAATTTATCTTCTATTAAACTGTGTTTGATGGTCTTTTTATTATTGCTTCGAATCATTTCTCTCTGCTTGTTTGTATTTTACAGGTCATGCTCTTGATTCTACCCTGGATCTCAAATATCATTCTCGCATCTTAAGTGTTGAAAGTCGGTTACATTGCGTTCCAGCTATGGCTTCTGCTTTCACTTCAATTTTGATACTTGTGGCAGTAGCAGCGTGGCAGGATTTGATAGCCTCTTCTCTTTCAGAATCGATGGAGCTGAGTTTGCCCATAACTTCCACTATGTTTGTTGGAAGTTATATGATAAGTTTATGCTTTTATCTATTTTCTTCCGACTTTAACATTTTTCTGTTATGTTTGCAACATAAGTTTTGGAAATTGTTTGCAAAGGCTATACACCCTTAATATAATGAATCGAGCACAAAACACCATCCTCCGAAATCTTCTTCTCACAACTTCTGGCACTTTTTGTCCCTTCACTGGTTCTCTCAGCAGAGCTCCTCATATGTGTCAGCACGTGGGACTTCTTTGGCTGTTACGTGTTCTTGTCTACTACAATTTGCAGAACTCTGTCCTTGAACAGAACAAGGATAGGATTCGTGGTCCAATACAAGAAACTACCTTCTCTTTCACAAGCAAAATGTCCCCAAGAGAGATGGTTGATCTGTATTTATATTATACACATGACAGTTGGCTAGCTGATAGTGATAAGCTATATTGGACCAAAGTTTTGGACAAAAGAAGCTCACTACTAACAGTGATGCAATAATACTTATTTTATTCCTCCAAAGCTTCATCAAAATGTCTACAAGATAAAAGATAATTCAATAATATCCAAATGAAGTTAACTAACTAAGAACCACTGAAAAATATTGTTACCTTCGAACATATGCACAAGCACAAACGCTTTAGCCAAGAGAAATTCAGTAACTTGAGCCAGCACACTCTTATCCTATAGATAGATACAATAAGAGACAATATCAGCAACAAACCAAGCAAAGAATTCAAGGAAAGCAAGGGAAATTTGTTAGTACCTTTGCTTTAGAGGCAAGGTAGTGGTTTTCCATTGTCTCATTGAACACCACATTTGCTCCTACAGATAGATAGTGTAGAAGGACAGATGAAGCAGCCATTTTTCCACAGCTTGGAATTGGGCATCTAAGGTTCAGCTCCCCATCAAGAACTTTGCTCTCAGCATATCCTATATATGAGAGTAAAACAGATTAGTAATCACATAAACAGAATTCAGTGTTGTTCTTTAGCTTATTAAACTTCAGTTTACCTGCAATGCAATTGGGACAGATAGAGTGATTACATCCAAGTTGTTGGCATGGTGAATCCTTGTTGCATATGCCACATGGAGCCTGCGGTAGAAAAAAGCCATAAGTAAGAAGTAACTTAGGTTATAATCGAAACAGTGAAGGAAACAGTGAAAGTTACCTGTCTTATTTCACAAGGTATTTCAACTCTAGTATCAGGGATGAGGTCAAGAGAAGCTATGATGGCTTGAGAGGAGAAACTCCAATAGTTGATGATTTTTTGTTCATCCCAGTGATAAGCAACCAATAAGACAACTGAATTGTCTTCTGAAATGTCAAGAGAAGTTCTAATCCTTGCAACAGCATCCTTAGCTTGTTGTAATACCTATAACAAGTACACTCAAGTGATTGTTCATCGCGCAAAATCAATTGCCAGAATCGAATACATAAGCAATAAAAACAGGAGCCAAAATAGAAATCTTTTGAAGATTAGACAGAAGACAGTAGAATAAATTTAGATGTTGCGATGTTCAGAGAGACAGATGGAGTAAAATCGAATCTAAGGATCAAAAAAGAAATATATTGCAAAAAAAAACCTAAAATGTTCAGAGAAAATATTGAAACGAAGAAGCATACAAGAACAAATGCAGACGAAATTTCAGTAGATGAAGTATAATCGAATGTAAGGATCAAACAGAAGTTACATTGCAATCAAATCCTAAAATGGGCAGATAAAAGATTGAAACGAAGAAGCATACAAGAACATATACAGACGAAATTTCAGTAGATGAAGTATACTCGAATGTAAGGATCAAACGGAGTTTATATTGCAATCAAAACCTAAAATATTCAGAGAAAAGACTGAAACGAACAAGCATACAAGAACATATACAGACGAAATTTCAGTAGATGGAGTAAAATCGTATCTAAGGATCGAACCAGAATACAAGAACCAGAACAGAACAAAAGCGAACATATACTGCAATCAAAACCTAAGATGTTCAGAGAAAAGATTGAAACGATTGGAAAACCAAATGCAAGGATCGAACAAGAATACAAGAACATATACAGACTAGAATAGTTACGATCTAATCGAAAACCAACTAGATTCAGAGAATAATCCGAAACCAACTAGATTCAGAGAGAGAACCTACCGACATTGTAGACGATGAAGAGGTTCAGAGAAAAGATGCGACGAAGCGGTTCAGAGAAAAGATACGATGAAGCGGCTCAGAGAAAAGATACGACGAAGCGGATCAGAGAAAAGATACGATGAGGAGGTTCAGGGAAAAGAAAAAAGAAAGAACAAGAAATCAAATATAACGGACTACAAGTGAAGGAGGGACGACGAGAAAATCTGCAATTTTTTTAAAAGTTTTTATAAGGGGAAGAATTTTCGGTTGGGTTTAGCCGTTTAGGGTTTAGTGCATAATTATTGCTTTTTCTATTTCCAATAATATTTTTTTTTTATTCGTCATTTCTCAGATTATATATATGTAATAAACATCTTGACCGATCATAAAACAGGAAAACAGTGAAGAATTTACGATTTTTTGTTTTTTTTGTCGCAAGAGAAATTATACCAAATAACCCAAAACAGGGGAAGTGAGATCCCAAAAGGTGTAAATTATTGTGTTGCTTAGGTAGTAAATATCACGGTTTAACAAATGATTCCTATACTCAGAATTTGAGAACACACAGAATTTCAGCAGCTAGATCTCGTCTCAGAAGAAGCCAAGCTCCTACTAACCTTTTCAACTTTTCCACTCACGAGTATATCAAATATAGTATCATCATGTACAAGACCTTTCTCAAGCATCTCAGCATGAAGTCTAAAAGCCTCATCCAGATTTCCTTCTCTATAATGTCCTGCGATAACAGCACTGTAAATAAGCAAACTTGGAGTCGCATCTTTCTTCTTCTTCATCTCCTCTAACATCTTGCTTGCTCTCACAAACTGTCCCTTCTTACTAAGCCCGTTAACAAGCACCACGTAAAAGATTTCATCAGGGACGATCCCCAAAGCAAGAACCTCCGAGTACAAATCAGAGGCAAAGATCAGATTCCCTTCTTTTAACAACCCATCGATCAGCGTTGTATATGTAAACAGATCACAACTTATTCCATCATTCACCATTTTCTTGTACAGATCAAACGCTGCATCAATGTTTCCTATATTACGGAATCCTGAAATCAAACTATTGTAGACAGACACGTTCGGAACCAATCCTAGTTCCAGGAGTTCGAAGAACAGAGAGACTGCGGTTTCCATGTCCTGCTTTTTACAGAACCCGTCTATTAGAGCGCAGTAGGCTGGAATATCGAGTTTCAGATCCTTGCTTTTCATTTCTCGTCTCATTTCAAGAGCTAGATCAATTCTGTCACTTTTGCAGAATCCGTTGATCAAGCTGGTGAAGGTTACAACATTCGGGGAGATACCGTTCTCACTCATCTCTCTGTATGTTTCTACAGCAGAATCGGTTTTACCTTCTCTGAAAAATCCATCAATGATGCTATTGTAACTCATGCCACTCATGGGACAACGCTTTTCTTCAATCAAATTATGCAGCATCTCTCTTGCTTTAGATGTCTGACCAACTTTGCACAAACCATTGATGATCGTGTTATATACAACTTCACTAGCTTCGAAATTGGAAGAAATCATTTGATTGATGACATACCAAGCATTCTGTTCATCCTGATTCATGAAAAATCCATCAATCAAGATGGAATAAGTGAAGTTATTAGGCTCTAAACCCTTTTCCAGCATAACCGAATAAATCGAACAAGCCAAGTCCATATTTTTCATTCTGCAATGAGCAAGCATCATGTTATTGTAAGAAACTACATTAGACTCAATACCTTTAATTTCCATCATCCTCATTAAGCTCGTCGCAGCATCAATCTTTCCATGCTTGCAAAACAGTTGAACAATCTTGTTACACATGAAACCATGCGCAAGCCCGGTTTCATAACAGTCATTAAAAATCTCAAGTGCCGCTTCCGGTGACTCAGCTTTCAACCACCCTTTGATCATCGTGTGGACAAGCTCAGATGAAGGAGTGATCCCTACAGCTTTCATCCGTTTGTAAATCTCAACAGCAATTACCATCTTCTCAATCTGACAAAACCATTCTATCATAACCGAAAACATAACTTTGTCCGGAGCCAGTCCTTCCTCCTCCATTTTATTAAACAAATCCAAAGCCTTACCCAAATCATACCCCTTGCAATAACCGGTAATCAAACTCGTCGCAGCGATAACACCCATCGGTATCCCAAAACCAACCATCTCATCCTTAACCCTCACCGCCTCCTCCATGTTACCTTCCTTCACTGAAGCCACAATCACACTAGTATATGTTTCCTGCGAGGCCGAAACACCTAACTTGTCTCTCATTTCTCTCAACAAGTCCAAAGCCATAGCCAAATCCGGCATCTTACAAGCAGCTTGAACAGCAAGACTATACATTAAACAATCTGGTTCTGCTCCTCTACTCATCACTCTCCTGAAAATCTCCACAGCCTCTTGGGGCTTTCGTTCTCTCAAGCTGGCTCGCATCAACAACTGCGTCGTAACGTTATCACCAGCCACACCAATCCCAACCATCTTATTATAAATCTCCTTAGCTTCATCTATCGAATTACTTCTAACTAAAGAGCTTAAAATGCTGTTCACATACGGCACGAAAGGAATCACATTTCGGTCCATCATTAGATTGAAGCAACCTACAGCATAGTCCGTTCGCCTAGATCGGTTATAAGCATTCAACAAGTAATTGAAAGCTCGCGAATCGAGTCCAAAACCAAACCTTTGAGCCGAATCGACCAGATCGTTAACCGTTACGCTTGGGATTAGCTTCGGGTTGCTCGAAACGAACATTACGAGCAAATTGCTGGCGCGATCGTAAGTATGAGGAGAGCTTGCCAGAATATGAATGAGCACCCAGAAGACATCTCCGCCTTCGCAGATTCGACTCAAGGGCCTGACCCAATTGCAGTACTGAAGAGCCGAGACTGGGTCGTTCCTACGACCTAGAAGCACTTCGATTACACGAGCGTCGTCCACATCCTCGCACTGATTCTGAGGCTCGACGGTTGAAGCTAAAGGTAAACGATCCGGTCCAGGGGTTAGTTTGGGAAATTTTAGCTCCGAGATGGTTTCACTAGTGGAATCGGCGGTGTCTAGACTCCAATTATCGGGTGGATTGGGAAATTGAGACTGTGAAGAAAAGGGTTTAGGGTTTATCAAACGATACAGAAGAAGAGGTGGACGGAATCGTTTGGAAGCCAAGAAAGTTCTCATTTTTTGGCTAGCTTCAGCAGAGAAGAGGATCGGAGAAGAAAACTGTAAACCCCGTCCAGAGTCAACAAGGCTTAAACCCTACTACATTAAGAACGAAGCCTCGTAACCAAACGGCGTCGTTTCCACTCTGTTTTTTTTTTGTTGGTTGACTAATTCTAAATTTTTTTAAATCCCTCTGTCTCGTTTCCAATTGGTGGTTCTCATGTCGTAACACTGTACTTTAATAACATAACAACTTTGTAACCACAGTATTAACATAACAACTTTGTTACCACAGTACTTTAATAAAGTGTATCATTATATAGCGGAGATGACTAATACGCCATACCTAACATAAATAGACTGAACAGTACAAATCCTAAAAATGAATAATGCTTTCGTTCTATATCTGCTAAATAGTCCTATTAGGCTAAAGCTTCGTTTCAATATATTTAAAAGTATTGTGCCGACACTGTTTGATATTGTCAAAGATTTTTGATTGAAAATTTAAAAATTTAAACTTATATACACATGAAAAAATTATTAGAGAAAACGATTTTTTTGAGGGTCCTCTCCAATTATGCAAGTAAAACAAAAAAGGGCTTTGTTTTGAATGCATTGAGTTTTATTCGTACCAATTATTATTTTATATATGTGCATAATATAAAAAATTAGTATTTGGAGACAACGTTTTAAAAAAAAAAAAAGAATATAAATCGATTACTTGATGAAAACTATAAAGAAAATATTAAGGAATAAATCAAGGACCGAATCATGGTTTGGAAACATAAAAACATGAAATACAAAAAAAAGGTTTTTATCGAACAAAAAAACATAAAAAGTTTGTATTACTATTATGGTTTAAAAAAGGTTTAGTACTATTACTTTGAGGTTTGTATGTTCGTCAGTTTTTCTTTTTTTTTCTCTCCACTAGGTTAATTCTTCGTCTTTTTAGTTTCAGAGCTGTCGATTCTGGTCGGAATCATAATACCCAACATGACTCTTGGTTGGGTCTTGTTAAATCAAACTGCAGAATTACCGAATCCAACGAAAACAGTGAGCTCGAGTTTATTTACTGAAAAAAAGAAGAAGGATTTTGGTACACTCGCAGCTTTAGCTGCAGAGAGATGGCATAATAAATCTTTGGTATTTGCCATGTATTCGCTATTTGTTTGTAGCGGATACTTAAAACTTCCACGTATAGTAGTTTTGAACTAGTTTAGTAAGGATTACAAAAAATTTCTTACGTAAAACGGATCAAGTAACAAAATATATCCAAAATCACGGGCTAAGCTAAGTATACCCTTAAATCATGGTAAATATAAATAAATAAAGGGAGAACAAAATTTGTTACAGCAAACCAAAAGTGTAGTCACGTGCAGCGACAAATGCGGAAACAAAAGAACAAAAGATTCAAAATGCTTTCTTCATCTTTTTTAACATCAACTGTTCGGATTTGTGTAAGACAAAAGAAAGAGCGGAGATTACGGGGACCAACAGTGACGTAGACCTCTCTAGTCTCTCCCCGTCGGTGCCTAATCCACCAACTTTATTTAACCCCCCACTGCTCATCACTTGTTCGAACCAGTTTTTAATTGTTCCTAATTATAGTGATGCACTACCATTGTTGCTTGTTTTTGTTTTAATAATACCATTTCTCGTGAATTGATTATGTAGTTCACTAACGTAAGAATACATTTGTAGATATACCCGATAATGAAATGTCTACAATAATACAATAATGAAACAAACAAAAAACGCATGCATGTGTTTGGAATATTTAACAAATCATTGTACGTACCATTAATGTGTCGTTACGTCAGTGAACAATAATCAATTCATGTGACTCAATTCGCGTCATTAGATTGTTGTTGAGACAAGAGAGCCCATTACACCACTAAACATATTTTTAATCATTGTACTTACAGATTTTTTTCCCCGTGATGGAAGCAAATTGTGTTTTTTCTTTTTTGGGTAAGTATGGAAGCAAAATTTTGGAGATTAATTATGTTATATTTATTCGTTATAACGTAACTTAAAACTAGCTAGCGGACGAATTTTAGAGAAAGACCAGCATTTTGTTCCTCCTTTGGCTTTTATAAATTTTAGTTAATTAGGACCATGTCACCATATGCATAGACGTTGGCAAGGACTTTAATTTGTTGATATCTTTTCAAAACATAAGTTGAGCTCAGATCCTTATATAACCGAGGTGTAATACTTGTTAATATATCCTTAATTAGCCGAATGTTTTGAATTACAGAAAGTAGCATCTACATGCATTGTGTCATTGATGATTGATCTTTGTTATTGTCTGTAGCTTTGGGATATTTGTTGTTGTCTGTAGCTTTGGGATATACCCTACTGAACATTTGATGAATATGTTACGCATTTGTGAGGTAAAAGCCGTACCCTTTTTGTTCTTGACTTTTTTTTTCCATAGTCACAGTTTGGTTTCGGTTCCTTTGCTACAGATTCGGCCTGTGAGCACATATGGAGCCTTTGACTTCCTTAACTTGGGTCAACGGAGCAACCATCTTGCTCTTGTGCATAGAACATTTATCTTAATCACTCTCTCATATCGATTTGAAAAGAAAAGAAAAAGTTAATTTTTGTTTATGCAATGAAAATTTTCTTCTTAATTTTTTTAAGGTGAATTTTGTTCCGTTCGACATGCACATTATTGGTCTATCAAATATTTTTTTTTCCAAGAATTGAAATCACATAAATAAATTCTTCTAATTAATCATATGTAAATACAAATATATAAAATAAAGAGAAGATCTGTATTATTGGTCTTTTTGTATAGATACGTAACAACCACCACCTTATTGTTCTTATCCCACCACCATAATACATATGATTATGGAATGACTTTTCAGCAAAAACACACCTCAAATTTCTCAATTCTTGAAATATATATGTGGCAGTTACATTACAGAATACATTTAATTATTGTCAGAAACTTACAAGATTATACGTACGTATGTAACTGCAGATCTCGAATACAGTATTAATTTTTTATGGCTCATTCCTTGTCTAACAAAAGTCAAGCGTGAGATATTAAAGACACTACAAAAGGAGATCCTTTGCATCTTCTGTGTTCTTGCTTGCTTTCATCTCTTGCTTTTTCCTCCGTGATTTCTTGATTCTTCTTCAATTTTTGAGATGATTTAAGGAGGGGAAATAAAGAGAGAGAGAGAGAGAGTGAGAAGAAGAAGAAGAAAAGCATCAGTTTTTCTTTACTTTGGCATTTCCCTTTGTAACTCTCTCTTTTCTCGTGTTCGTATGACAGATTAAAAATGTTTTTAAGGGTTTTGTCTTATCTGGGCGATAATGCCTAGAGAGAGTGTTTAAAAAGATTATTAAATACTCTCCTTTTTTGATTTTTTGGGTTGTTGAGTTTATCGCTTAATTACGATGCAAAGAGTACACAATAAACCCATTGATTCCATCGGAAAAGCTCCGTCCGCCACTGTTAAACATCATCTAATCAAACAGAGCAACGGCGGAGTGACGGCGGCGGATATGCAGGAACCGAGCATCGAGACGGATAAGCTCAGCTACGAGATTTTCTCCATCCTCGAAAGCAAGTTTCTCTTCGGGTACGACGAACCCAAGCTCATGGAATCCCGGAGCCGAGACCCGAGCCCCGGCCAGGAAACGCCGCCGGCGGTTGCGGAAGCCGTAAACGGCGTCGTTCAGGGATCAATCAAGAACCAGAGAGGGAAAATCTGTGTTCTGAGCATCGACGGCGGCGGGATGAGAGGGATTATACCCGGGAAGGCTTTGGCGTATCTGGAGCAAGCGTTGAAATCGAAATCGGGTGACCCGAGTGCCCGAATCGCCGATTACTTCGACGTCGCTTCCGGTTCCGGCATCGGAGGGATTTTCACCGCGATGCTTTTCGCTTCGAGCGACGGAGACCGTCCGATCTTCAAGGCGGATGACACGTGGCGGTTCTTGGCCAAGAACGGAAAAAGCTTCTACAAACCACCACAGGGGAGGATCCTGAACCGGGTCATGAAAACCGGGTCGGGTTCGAAGCTTGAGAAATCGATGAAGGAGTCATTCGCTGAGCTCACGCTCAAGGACACGCTGAAACCGGTGCTGATCCCTTGCTACGACCTCACGAGCTCTGCACCGTTCCTTTTCTCACGTGCCGACGCTTTAGAAACGGACGGCTACGATTTCAAGCTGTGGGAGGTTTGCAAGGCCACGTGGGCTGAGCCGGGAGTGTTCGAACCGGTCGAGATGAGGTCGGTGGATGGCAAGACGCGGTGCGTTGCGGTCGATGGTGGGTTAGCGATGAGTAATCCGACGGCTGCAGCAATCACTCACGTGTTGCATAACAAGCAGGAGTTTCCGTTTGTTAGAGGTGTCGAGGATTTGCTTGTGCTGTCTCTTGGTACGGGACAGTTGGTGGATGTCAAGTATGAATGCGACAAGGTTGTGAAGTGGAAGGCTAAGCATTGGGCTCGACCTGCTGTTTGGATATCTGCGGACGGAGCGGCCGATACTGTGGACCAGGCGGTGTCCATGGCGTTTGGTCAGTGCCGGAGGAGTAACTACGTCCGTATTCAGGTAAAAGCCTATGTGGTTATTATATAATTAACGTGATCAAGGCTCTGATTAGTAACATTGCGTAATTGCGGAATTGTGATTTACATTATACTTTAAAATGATCATGATTCATGCTGTTGGTCTTAGGACGCAAAATTGAGTTACCAGATTATGAATGTTGAGTCTTGAATTTAATACCAGATTCGTTATTTGGGTTTGTTTTAATAGGCGAATGGGTCAAGCTTTGGTCCGTGCAGACCAAACATAGACACAGACGCGAGCCCAAGCAATGTGAATATGCTGTTGGGAGTAGCAGAGGAGATGCTGAAGCAGAAGAACGTGGAATCGGTTCTGTTTAGTGGTAAAAAAATCAGCGAAGAAAGCAATTTCGAGAAGCTGGATTGGTTAGCCGGTGAACTCGTGCTCGAACACCAGAGGAGGAGTTGCAGAATCGCTCCCACTGTAGCGTTCAAGCAATCCGGCGACAGAAGAGCCGAGCAGAAGACGATGTTCAAGGATATTGATTGTATGTTTTGAAGAGATTCATCTTCTAATTAAGGGTTTTTAATTTGTATAGATTAATGTTTCGAGTTATGAGAAGGAAGCGAACATCATTTTCGAAGTAGGCCTCTTTCTCGTCTATTTATAAAAAAAAAAAAATCCTAAGAGATGTGTTATTTTTGCTTTGGTAAAATGTAATTTTTATTGACTCAGAAAGAGCTTTGTTATAACAAAACTTTGGGATGCATATATACGATGGATAATCAGCATTAAGGATAAGATTAGAGATTGAGCAAAAGCAATGGAGACTAGAGAGAGCCAATTCTCTATAATCATGTGGATTAACCAAATCAAATTTAGCCTAATTACCTTATTTCAGAGTGAAGATTAACTTCACTGTTAAACATGAAGATGAATTGACACAACTCAGTTAAGCAATAAGCACACCTTATCTTTTCTTCTCTGTTTGTTACAGAGTCATTGAGTTTGCGAAACATCATGATTCCTTTCAATTTTGTATTTCCTTATATTTCATTCAATTTCTTGATACCAATATCCAGAAATTCAAAAGCATATTATTAGTTGGGAATATTTTCTAAAAACGACAAGATGTGTAATGAGACCATATTCCTTTAAAGATTCAATTTGCTTGGAGACCAGATCTCTTTTTGTAATGATTCGATGTAACGTAAGTTCAAAGTTGTGAACTTTGGAGCGTGATGAATAGAACGTATCAAGAAGCTGTTATGAAATCATATTCATCATTGGGGGCTAAAGAAGAGTCGCTTTCGATTTTTTAATAATTATGTTTATGGTTACCAATTAGAACGGTTCGACGGCCAAAAAGAAAACAAGTGTTGTCGTTCTAGTGCGTGTGCATGGACCAAAGTCACGGCGCAGAGAACGTCGTACTGATGGGTAAAGCCCCACGTCTTCATGTCGGTTAGGTCTCAACTCTCTCAAGTGATCGACACATTATGTATCAATGATTTAACAAAATCTCGCAACTAATTAAAACTTAAAGTTATACCCTTTAACAACAAAATAAAAATAAACATAATTAAAACTTAAAGTTATAGTAATCAAAATAATATAAATTGTAGATTCAAAACCTTGGAAGCTGTGTATTCATTTTTTGCTGGTCTTGTGTGTTGAATATATATCGTTGTCTATATTTTGATAGTTGTTGATATACTGATAATAAATTATTACTGTTTATACAATGTTATGTTTTTTTTTTAATTGAAGATGTTGTAATTGAGAAAAAAGTTTTTTTTTTCCTTTGTTGAGAAGAAGTTTTTCTTTATTTATATAAACTATACATTTTAGAAACAGTGGACGATTTGAAGAAAAATGTGAATGTATATGGTCTTGCAATAAACTACTAGATATTTTCACATTTGATTTTTATATTGTTTTAAATCCGAAAATAAGTAAAACAAAATGGTATGACTAAGATTATAAGAAAATATACAAAAAAACACCATAACTTTAAAGGAAGCCATTGGATGAGAGATAACTTATTTTTGAAATATGTAAACATCTAGGGGATGTCGTTGAGCTAGAAATCTTAGCGCGCATATGATACCTAAATTTTAAACACAAAAACTCTAAGAAACAAAAATAAATGCAGAATCTATCATGAAATTTACTTGAAAATACATGCGAAAACCAAAGATTCAAATGATGATTGAAGCAAAATATAAATAACTAGAATAGTATATGCGGGTTTTTAATAAAATATTTTAAACCCGTAAAAATAAGTTAAAAACAAAAACGAATAATTTGTAAAGAAACTTTACAACGAATAATCGAATATTTTTCTTTTTGTATTAGTAATCGAAAAAGAAACTTAAATGAATAACAAAATTTAAGAAAATAATAAAATTACCCGTTAAAATATTTTTTTCTTAAAAAAATAGAAAGCATAATCTGATCACTACTAAAAATATATAAGAAAAAACACAAATCGAAACATAAAAATTATTTATTTATTTTAATTCTCATTTTTTCAATTAAAATATTTACAACACAGAATGTGTTGCGGATCCTAAGCAACATTAACCCTACTTCTCATATAGTTCACACACTTTATCAACTATCTTTTTCTGTTTCGCTGCGTTAAAACCTTGGGTGTTTAATTTGAATCATTTGAGTATGTTAACGATCTTACCATTTACTCTTTTCAAGCAAATAAAGTCTCTATTTCTCTTCACATCTATCTCCATTATATGATCTTTCTGCTCTCTAGAGAAGTTATGCTTCTTAAATCTTAAGACTCGCATTAAAAGGCTCTCTACATGATTCTTGATATCCTTCTTATCATTGATCTCATCATCATCTAATGTCATATCATTAGCATCTAGAATTTCCTTTTAGTATTAGTAATTGATCATACAATTTCCTTAATTTAAATAAAAAACATAAAATAAACTTATTTTTCTTTCTCTTAATCTTTTTATTTACCTTTTCGATTTTTTATATTTCTTTTGGTATTAGCAATCGAAAAAAAAATATTTTTATTTTCAATTTTTAATAATAATTTTTTGATTTTCCTTTTCTCTTTAGTAATTCATCATACAATTTTTCTAATTTAAATGAAAAACATAAAAAAACTTTATTTTCCTTTTTCTTAATTTTCTTTTTTACCTTTCCGATTTTTTTTTTTTTTTTTTTGTATTATTAATCGATTAACTTGACACATGTCACAATCGTGTTAATTATTAACTTTGATGAGTCTTTTATTTACCTTTTTCGTTTTTTTATTTTCCTTTTTGTATTAGTAATAAAAAAAAACTTATTTTCCTTTTTTATTTTTAAAATTAATTTTTAGATTTATATAAACATTATGTTAAAATCTAATTGGTTGAATTTTTTTAACACGTGTCACGATCATGTTAATTAGCAACTTTGACGCATCCAACTTTATATAATAAAATATATGCAAAAACCTCGAAAGAAACATATTATAAGAAAACTAAAGATAATCCAACACTTTATCTACAACCAAAAAAAAAAAATTGTAGGAATAGAAAGTTTATCGACGTTTACCAAACAAAAAAAAGTTTATCGACCCTAAGGATGATAGGGTGCGATGTCAAAAGGATCGAGGGAACATGAGTTTAAGTATAAAGCAAAAAAAATCACAAATCCAAAAAAGATAATACATATGGGTTAAAAAGTCAGCATGTCCATGTGTTGTGGGAGATGTTGTCGTGTTCTTTGTATACGACTATGTGAAGCTACACGGTTGGGTGGCGGGTGAGTCAAATTATTGCGTAAGCTATTCGTAGCGATACACACAGACTATATGGCTAGTGCCACACACAATCATATCTTTCCATAATTTCCAAATTCTCTAAAATTTTCACATTTTGCGACCAAGTTTCATTGCAGATCATATTCTACCATCAAAATAGACATACAAACTAACATTTAAAAGAGAAAAATAGCGTTTTTTTTTGTTTGTTTTTGGCCTTCAAGAAACACATTCATAAAGTTTGGATTCGGCCATGAAGTTTCTTCTATCATATGTGTCATAATTTTGGAAACTCTTGACCAATTTATCTTCTTCTACATGGACACACAAAGTAATAATCCAAAAAAAGGCACATCCTTGCCTATGATAATGATGACACAACGAAGTCATATATAGCTCGATAGAAGCCCATGTTTTCTAACTCACAAGCCCATGTTTTCTAGCTCATGCAACTCTCTTTCTTTCTCAATAAATAAAAGCTTAATGAGCTAGAATCTATCATCTATTACATGACAACTAGAGTTCTTAGATGTTTGATGAAGACTCTAGTGTTGCATTTTTTTTTTTTTGAACATTCATCTGTAAAAAATGATAGATAGTGTAAGATATAGTTATAGACACCACACAACTCAATTCCAACCATTTTCCAATTTAAACCATGGTGACATTCAATTTTCAATAAAATTGATATTTTTAAAATATCTATAATCGGTTTAGTGAATGCTTTTTAAAAGGGACGTCATCCACCGTATTTATGGTAGTGAGTAGTGACTATCACTTTTGCTGGTAATCCGAGATTGGATCAAGCTATCATGAAAACTACTTGGAAATAAGTGCGAAAGCCAAAGATGCAAGCCAATGATGAATAATCCAAAATATATACAAGATATGCAAAATAAAAATAAAAAATGAGGCAAGAAAATCTAGTATTTTATATACAAAAAGAAAAGAGATTAGAATGTACGAATAAAGTTGACAACCTTAAGGATATGTAGGGTGCAGTAGCTAAAAAGGATCGAGGGAGAATGGGTTTATCCATGAAGCAACAAATTACAAAACCAAAAAAAAAAAGTCAATGCATTCGTGTTTAAAAGTTAGCATGTTCCAAGTGCCGGGGAACCCTTAGATGTACGTCACATATATAAGTTTTATTTTAATTTTTTATTTGTGGTTACGAACAAAAAGACATCTAATGAATATTGGAAATAAGGTTGGATCAAATACTATACATTGACCGACTATTCAATGAAAGGAAATTAAAATTATTCTATACTCAAAACCTTCATAGCATTGAGAATCTGAGATCAGACCAATCAATTAGTAATAAACTAATAATTCATATTTATGACATTGGATGGATAACCATGTTATGGTCCCTGTAGTATTGCTGACTGATTATATTATTTAAGGATTATATGACTTCGTTTTCCTAATCGTGATCGTATTACTAATATAAACAAGTTTCGTGTCTGGTAAATTATATGAATAAAAAATAGTTTATCACATAATTTTAAAATGCGATGTGATTAGTCTACTTAGACCGGTTTGTTCGTGATTCGAGAAAAAAAAAAATTATTCCAGTTAGTTTGTATCACTATTTCAGTTTTTAAATCTTTTCTCTCTATTTGTTTTGATTTTTTTTTTTTTAACAGACTCAAGTCGTATAACAGATTAAAAATTTAAACCGGAATAAATGAGTTTACATAATCCAAAATCATAAAAATAGTTTCGAACATTACATGCTAATTTGACTACTTTAATCTAGGCTCGTTGAAAATATATTAAATTATATAATAAACCTATAGATTATAAAGATTTAAAGATTAAAATTTGCTTTAAATAAAAAAAATTTATTGAAATAATATTATAACAAAATATTTTAATATTTTTTATTTATGCTAACAAAGTTGAAATATACATTCTAACAAATTTCATATCATATATCACCAATACAAAAATAATCCGACTGAATATATTTGCGTTTGAAAATACTTTATATTGACTTTTGAGGAAATTGCGTAAAACATTATGCCTCAATCCGAGTTCATTCAAACCAAACCCGAAAATCCAATCTAAATTTTGAATGAATTTTTAATTTAATTAACATACTTTTATCATTTAGATATATGAAATTGTTGGGCATTGACTGTTTATCGGTGTTCTTTTATCTCTGTATATGGGAGGTGTCTCCAACTCTTTATGAATTTATCTCTTTGTGGGTCTTGTCTTTATCTTAATATGGGTTTGTCTTCATCTCTGTATGGGTTAAATTCCTATAATTGATCATTAATATAAATGAGTTGTCGAAAATATAAGGTTTATTTTTAAACACAAAAGGATATGTAAGAGAACAAAAAAGAGAGAAAATTATACGAGCAGTTGCCATTCAGCACTACTTATTAAGAATTTTCTTTTGCCGTCCTACTTGCTAAGATTAAATGCACCGAAACATAATTGATAAGAACAGGAAAAACAAAAGATAACCCAGATAATATATTCTTTGACTCTTTTTTTGTCATGAGTTTCTAAATATTGGACATTGCATAGAGAAAAAGCCCTGCGTTGCTGAAAGTCAAACTGAGATGTTGAAAAGAAGAAAGTCAAATTAAGAGAAAAATAATATTGGAAAATCTTTTTGAAGATTCATTTCTCACAATAATCAAGTTGTAGACAACTAACGCTGAAATTCTTCTTTTTTAAAAAACAAATTATAATGTAGAATGGTAAATATATTTAGAGATACATTGTCTTAGTTTTCAATCAAACATCATTTAGAAATTTATAAACGTAAAATAAAATTAAAAATTATACTGTTATATTTGGTTTTGCGTTTGTAGCTTAGAAAATATATATGATTAACAAACGCATTTGAGTATGGAACAACCAACCTATTAGTATGTGAAACTATAAACACCTTATTTCATGAAAAAGTAGGGACCTTAAAAAACTCGTGCTCAAAAACTTATTTTTTTCATCGAAGGTGATTCCATTTTCTACACCTAATTGTTTTGTTGCCTATGCCTTTTTGGTTAACAAAATTACTCTACTTCTTCAAATTACTATATTTATTGGAAAATAACGTACTCTAATTTTGCAATATGAATGTTTGTCCAAAATCATTGAACACCCACCCAATAGGAGTGATCTGTTGTTATATGTTCGTAATTATCCAAACGAGGAATTCTGTTTACATATTTACGAGTTTACGGGGGAAAAAAATACTATTCGTACATTTGATAAGTTATAATTGATATTCTAAAATAACCATTAGTATCTAAAAAAATTGATAAGTTATTATCATTTCATAGAGGTGATATCATGGAGATGACATTGATGAAAAAATAAAAGAGTCAAATATATGACGTTCTTACTTCATAAAATATATTAATTCTATTTGGTACGGGGTTTCTATAATATGAATAGTCAAATATACACACACCACGGATCGCTTCTAATTGTAGTCCACCCACCCAATAGGAGTGATCTTTATGAATATATATCTATCTTGTTCTTCCTATGCCCTATCTATCGACTATCATAAATGTAATTGTTACTTGTTACCTTTTTTATTTTTCTCCATTCTACTACTATAGTCAAAATCCTTTCGAATTTTTCCACCTCCTGTTTCTAACTATAAGATTTATATTCATTACCAGGAAAATCATCCACTCCATGCATTGAATTTATTTCCATCTTTTGTAACATAAAAATCTACATATATTCATTCTTCTTTACTATAAAAATCTACATAATATCCAAATATATTATACACGTAAAAGATAAAGCATCGCTTCTAATTCTAACCTTCCCTCTCTAATCACTCTCCAAGTCAACGTCAACAACAACGGTCATCGCCCTCTCTCTCTCTCTCCCTCTTTTCACGCACACTTCGTGGCTAATATATTCCAACAAGAACACAACCCACAAGCATCCCTCTGGACACACACTTCTTTCCTAAAACCCAAAAAAAAAAAATAATGGTGGTTGCAAGTCCAGGCGGCTCGATGAAGAGCTTAACCATCCAAATCCTGACCGGAAGATGGTTCATGTTCTTCGCGAGTCTCTTAATCATGTCGGCGGCTGGAGCCACTTACATGTTCAGTCTCTACTCAGGCGATATCAAGGAAACCTTAGGCTACGACCAAACCACTCTTAACCTCCTCAGTTTTTTTAAAGATCTAGGAGCCAACGTTGGGGTCCTCGCGGGTCTAATCAACGAGGTGACTCCGCCTTGGTTCGTCCTCCTAATCGGAGCCATACTTAACTTCTTCGGCTACTTCATGATTTGGCTCGCCGTCACAAAACGGATCTCGAAGCCTCAAGTTTGGCACATGTGCCTCTACATCTGCGTTGGAGCCAACTCGCAGTCGTTTGCTAATACCGGATCGCTCGTCACGTGCGTTAAGAACTTCCCGGAGTCACGTGGTGTTGTCTTGGGGATTCTCAAGGGATACGTTGGTCTCAGTGGCGCCATTATTACACAGCTCTACCATGCCTTTTACGGCGACGACACCAAATCTGTCATCTTGATGATTGGTAAGTCCAAATTTTAATAAAATTTGATGAGACCATATGGTTAAATGATATGAAACAGAGGAAAGCAGAGGAAAACAGAGGTTTAATGCTTATTATATATGAATCTTGATATGGCCATTGGATCATAGAGTATGATCTCCAAAAAAAAAAAAAAAGTGGAAAACATAAATTAATGACTTTTTCTTTTTACTGACGAATACAAATCTTGGATCGAAGACAAGACTAATTGTATGAGTGATTGTATATGCAGGTTGGTTGCCTGCTGCAATCTCGTTTGCTTTCTTGAGGACGATAAGGCTGATGAAAGTGGAGAGACAGACAAACGAGCTAAAGGTTTTCTATAACTTCCTCTACATATCGCTCGGGCTCGCGACGTTTCTCATGGTGGCCATCATCACCGACAAACTCTCCGGATTTACAAGGAGCGAGTTTGGCGGTAGCGCCGCCGTGGTGATCATCTTGCTTCTTTTGCCGATCTTAGTCGTCGTCTTGGAAGAAAAGAAGCTCTGGACGGATAAACAAGTCGCCTTAAACGATCCAGTACCTATCAATATCGTCACGGAGAAACCAAACTTAGATTTAGCAGAGGTCAAGGAACATGAGGATGAGTCGAAGAAGGAAGAGGAGAAGGTTAAAACGGCGTCGTGTTGGACGACAATGTTTAGTCCACCGGAGAGAGGAGATGACTATACGATCTTGCAAGCGTTGTTTAGCGTAGACATGTTGATTCTGTTCTTAGCGACGATATGTGGCGTGGGAGGGACTTTGACGGCGATAGACAATTTGCGTCAAATCGGGGACTCGTTGGGATATCCAAAGAGAAGCGTAAGCACGTTTGTGTCACTCGTAAGCATATGGAATTACTTCGGCCGTGTGGTTTCAGGTGTAGTCTCTGAGATCTTCTTGATCAAATACAAATTCCCAAGACCTATAATGCTCACGATGATCCTCCTCTTCTCCTGCGCCGGTCACCTCCTCATCGCTTTTAACGTCCCCGGTGGACTCTACGTCGCATCAGTCATCATAGGGTTTTGCTTCGGTGCGCAATGGCCGCTTCTGTTTGCTATAATCTCCGAGATTTTCGGGCTCAAGTACTACTCGACATTGTACAACTTTGGGTCGGTCGCAAGCCCCATCGGGTCCTATTTGCTAAACGTTCGGGTCGCGGGGTATTTGTACGACGTGGAGGCGGATAAGCAAAACAAAGCACTAGGGATATCGAGACAGGAAGGGAGAGATTTGAATTGCAAAGGCACGGCTTGTTTTAAACTGTCTTTTATTATAATTACCGCGGTAACTCTGTTTGGTGTATTGGTCTCGATGATTTTGGTGATCCGGACCAAGAAGTTTTACAAGAGTGATATCTACAAAAGGTTTAGAGAAAAGGCGTTGGCTGCCGAGAAGGAGATGGCAGCGCGGCATCCGGCAAGATCGACGGCGGAGGAGGAAGAGAGAGATAATGTTAATGGCAAAGTATTAGGCAAAGGAGGGTAAAAGTTGCTTGCTTAGTAGATGATTGTTAAAAGATACTCTAGATAAGGAAATGTGGCGAAGTATTATTCTGTAAACATATTATATGTTCCCGATCTAAGCTATTGAAGAAACCCATCAGTCCATCACACTTGTGTTTTTTTAAAAGCAATACTTTATTTGATGTTTTTATCGTTTTGTGTTATAAAGGAGTCTGGATAGTAGTGAAAGGGTTAAAAATTTGGAGATAGGTAAGGGTCATGAGTCAACTAACGAGTTAAGACTTGTGATTTTGTGAGCCACAAGTGACAACTTTGAATAAATCATTAAAAGATAAAGAACTAAATTATTGCAAGTGGGAAAACTTGGCTCACGTGTGTTGGTTCTTCTTGGACTTTAATGTCGGTCCAGACTTGCGTAATGTAAATCTAGAACGAGTGCGTCACAATGATATGTGGAGAGTTGATTGGTAAACGCGTTTACGAACAACGAAAATTGAAAACGTGCAACATTTTTAGCAAACATAACAAATTCTCAAACTTTATAGTTAGTGGATAGTGGATTTTTCAAAAAAAAATACACTCGTGAAATACTTATGTAGTGGATAAAGAATCGAAAAAGGCAAACCACTACATTATAGGAAAGTCGTCTCTAAATATTAGTTTAGGACGAAACAAAACTATTTTTTAGAAAGAAAAAAACAATTCTCAGAAATATCATTTTTTATAAATACTAAAAATTTAAGAACCTGTGGTCCATAAATTTTTTTCGGTTAACAAAATCAGCCGTTGATAATACAACATTTAAACCGTAAATCATCTTTTTTTTTACATAGAATTGAACTAGTGGTTTTTAGTATCCACTTTCAAAACTACTATACCGCCATTTGATCAAGATAGTGAGATACTATATTTTATGCTTGGTTTTCTAAAATTACCACCAATTTTTAAAGTATAATGAATTTAATATTTATGGAAGTTTCTAAGAAAATGTATTAAATGATTTAGTAACTTTCCTAATTTTTCAGGGAACCGTTCATAAAAATTTCTTTTTTATATTAAGGAAATTCTTTAAAATTAAGGTATTGAGAAAAATATATATGTTTCTGTGACATTATCGGATATCTATGAAGAAAAATTAAAAATAGTTTAGTGAACTCCGTTGAAAAAAAAAGAAGACTAATATGTTTTCTATATTTGAATGTTTTGTTGTTTTGGTATTTGAGAGGTTGTGGAAACAAAACTTTTAATTTGTGAACGGAAAACCCATGTACAAAAATAAAAACCTATATTGCTCCTACAGATTTTTCATATCATTTTGAGTCTACTCGTGTTTTCAAAGTTGTAGATGGATCCGATCGAAAATTCAAAACCCTCACAAATTTGTTTATTCATCTAGGCCATAATCTCTTCTTTGGTTCGAACCTGTCTTTGCTAATACCATTTTGATGTAAAACATTCTTTCCACCAAAAATCAAACTAGGGACACAACAATACTAACACATACGCTTAAACCACTAACACACTTTATCCGATAATAATTTTCAGAAGTTCTTGAACAAAAATAGTTTTTTTTTTTTTTTTTACAGCGAACTAGGATAGTTAAAAATCTATTATATACTTTTATGACTCTAGGCCCTATGTCAATTAAATGGTTATAAAAACTGCTTATTAAAATGTATAGTAGATCATTCAAACACATAATGTTCAATCTGATTACATAGCGTCATACTCATACGTAATGGTCCAAGAATCCCGGATCAGAACTCAGAAGTAGCGGTAGCGGTAGCGTCCATGTCTCAGCAGAAGAAAATAATGTAGTGATAATTTAATCTCAACCTGTTGTCCAATAATAATGGAAGTTCTTATTAAAAAATAATAATGGAAGGGACACACGTATAAGTTATAACTTATAACTTATAACGTATGGGTTTAATAGTCAAAAGGAATCAAATAGAACACTATGTACGTATGACGCCATTTTCGAATAATGTATCAGCTATTCAACCATCATATATTGATCCATATACTTCAAAAGGTTTGAATATGGCGAAGCAGATGGGTCGTGAGACTGAAATTTGAATTCAAAGTTAAACGTCAAGACTCAACATCCATATGAGGATATCTTTTTCTCTCGCAGTACTAGCTACTTTGCAAAAACATTCAAAAACTAGTTTATGCTTTTATTTAATAAAATTTCAAGAGACTGGAATATTCAATGGTAATTCTACCTTGTCTTTATTATATACTTAATTACACGTGTTGGATTTAGAATAAACTAAACTAATCGAGGTATATTATATAAAATTAAATAACGTGAAGTCAATAAAAATATTTAAACGAAGAAAAATCATTTGCCCATTTGGTTACACGCATTGCCCACAAAATATTTAGAGCAGCTATAATAATTTAGGTACACACGTCGTATTAACAACATGGATTTTAAAAAAAAAATTGAATAACAACGACATTGATTTTTTAAAATTTGCATTTAATGTTTAATCATGTTTGCATTGTTGCTCATCACCTGGATTAACTGTTCATCACACTTCCTTTGTGATTATAAAAAGCTTGCAATTTTTTTTTTAACTTGTACAAAATTTCAAAAACTTACAAAACATAAAAAATTTAAAAATATAATTTTATTTTCAAAACTCAAAAAGTACCTGATTAACTTACAAAATCTTCAAGAAAAACTTACAAAATTTTTGAACCTTTACAAATCTTTGTATAATTTTAAATCGTTTTTTCAATAATATATTTAAAATTATAATTTGTCATGGAAAAGAAATGAAAAACTATAGTATATATTGAATTATCCACAAAGCCACATAAAAAAAAAACTACTACAACAATTAGTAGTCAATTACTAATCTATCGTCTATAAATAAACGAGGCTAAATGTTCCCAAAAATATTTCCAGATTGCTCTATATAAACAAAAAGAGTTCTAGAAACCTCAAAAACTTAGGACCAGTTTTGTCTCTCACTGACCGAAGCGAATGAACGTTAGTTAAGTCCCCACTTACTTAAATGGGCTTCTTTGTGTCTACCTGACCTGAAGCCCACTAACATTTAGCTAAACCAAAATGGATTTAATTAGTAACGCACATTGATCCAAACCCTCTCTATACATGTGTGTGTGTATACAGTATATATATATATATATATACTATATATATATATACTATATATATATTAACAACAATAAATTTTTAAACCTTTATTAATATCTTATAAAATTAGCATCGAACTGGTAACACTCAAATAATTTTATTTTATTTTTTTAATTGGTAAATCGATTTATAACTTTATAATATACATTCATATCTAACTGGTTTTAGATATTTGCTTAAACCAATATGTTTTTATAAATTAAATTGTATCAAATATTTTTATTTAAGAGTATCAAAAAGAACAATTTTACAACGAACATTAAAATTTAAATACAAACTCACTATCAAATCATTTTCAATCTTTCAATAAAATATTTACATTTTACTATTGTAGAGTAAAATTAATTTTTTTAATAATAACGTTGACTATTAATATAAATTTATGAAAATCTATAAAATAATAAAACATATTATAAAATTCTACTAATGTTTCTATTCCTAAGAAATTGCCTAAAAATCTTTCATATCCTGATTTTAAATGTAGAAATAACATCAAATTGTTTTAAATATTACATCAAGATTTGAAAATATTAATTTAAATAATAGTAAGATATTCAAAAATTGTTATAAAGAATGAGTGATTGTAAAACAGCATAAATAATTTTGAAAATATTTATACTGATACTAATAAACAATTAAATTAAATTAAATACAAACAGACAAAATATTTATATAAAAATATATATAATAGAGTATATTTTTATTTCTCTTATGGACACAACGTACATAATCACATATATATCTCTTGAAATTGTTTATACAAAAAAAAACTTCTTCCGAAATTTTACGAAGAAAAGAATATCCTTGTTTTTCTTTTTTTTTGAATCTTAAGAATATTCTTATTGAATTACAGTTTCCGTATAGTAATTTGGCTTTGAATAATAGTTAGTTCTCTTGTTCTGGTTTTTCGTAGTTCGGCTTTGACACTTCGTGTAAGCCAAAGTATTTAAATTGAGCATGTTTATTAAGTTTAGTTATCATTTTCTTATCTTTATATGAAATTTTACTTATATTTCTATATACTTTTTTCGAAGAAATATACCGAACAGTCAAACAAGAATAATCATTATCTAAATCTTGAAATTGTTAAGTGGCGTTAGTTAATACTCTTATGTTCTTAAAATAAAGTTGTTTTGAAATTCTTACACATATTACGAAAAAATTCATAAAAAATTTAAAACATCTATCTTTATGTAACAAAAAAAAATCTAATCTTTTTTTTTTTTTAGAAACAGAAGGAATATTAATTTTGTTTAAACAAAAAACACTACGTAACAAGAAATGTATATCATTAGTAAACAAAAAAATATTATTTTATAACTTGCAGAAAAATGAAATTTGTTAATATGTGTAAATATATGTACAAATTAAATCTCAATTTGTTTTAAAAAATAAATATGAATTGAATATTATTTACTCTCTTCGTTTTTTTTTAATTTGATGTTTCATGAGAATTTTTTTCTTCAAAAATAAGTGATATTTTTAGAATTTAATGCAAAAATCAATACCAAATAACTTTTTTATCTTCATATTAATTAACAATAACAAACAAGGTTATAATAGATATAATAATACAATTTTTAAAATCCTAATTTTAAAACATCAACTATTAAAAATGGAAAGAGTATTGTTATTTGTCCAACTTGCACAAAAACAAGGGAACAACACGTTTTTAGAGATGACTTCCAAATATTTTTTATTGGATTGAAAAATTGGAAATATGGCTCAAAACAAAGATGGACATGATTTTACACCACAACCTTACCAAAGAGGGTCACCGCTTATGAAGATGTCAACATGATTTGAGTTGACTCCAACCATCGACCTCTTTTTTTCTTTTCTTTTTTTGGTCAAGCCATCGACCTCTAAAGAATAAATTATTCAATTAAACAATTGTCTGATGAAATGGTTTAAGGACTCATTTTATCTATTGTAATCTTAAGAGTAAAAATATGAAAGTCCACGATTCCATTTAAAGTTACAGCTCGTTACTTCGTAAGAGAGATTTAAGCTTTTTTGGGTAAACAATATATAGTATATCCGTAGTAAAAAAGAATAATAAATACTAAAAAGGTAAAAAGCCTAAATCATAACAAGAAAACAGAAAAAAAACCCTTGAAATTATATACACAATAGAAATTTAAAGGTTTGAGATGAATACATCTACGAGGTGATGTTTTTATTTATATTGCATATTTGCATACGTTAAGACGAAGTATTATGCCTAAAGTTTTGTCTGATCCAAACTCTCCAGTTATAAAAGAAAAGGTTTGTACAGTGATATTGGCTATATATATTAATAAAGTACTATTTGTTTATTTACTTAAAAAAAAAGTGATTAATATATGAGAAGTACTATTTGTCGGACCGTCGCTTAAAGTCATATCGAAATGAATTTGACAATCATATCGAAATGAATTGTATTAATATGGTAATTGGTAATTGTTCCATCGAGATTGAAAGTAAGAAAAATTATATTTTAATCATCTTAAAGTTTAAATACCGTTAGTGAGTGTCGTCTCTTTCTTTAGTTACGTTGAGTATCAAATCCTTTCGACAATCCACTAATCATTTTTATATATTATAATCATGAAAGGCAGATCCATAATTGTATTAAGAAAATCTTATCGATCGTAGTCAAACCAAAGACTCAAAATTTCGGTTTCATGATTTAGATCGGATTAAAGTACGTCCAAATTCTGTTTTGACTAAAAGTTTAACCTCAAGAAATATTGTTCAAAAAAAAAAAATATAGATCGACTAGATTCAATTTTTTTTTTTTTTAAACGAGATTTTGATTTCATTAAGATATTTAATTCCGGTGAAAAGTTCTTTAAATAAGATATTTAAATGCAAACCAAATGATTTGAAATTTGGCTGGTTTCCAAGCCCCAAAAGAAAATACAAACCTTCTAATTTGAGAATAGTAACCTCTATTGAAACCTTATTGAACCCAACATGACGTGTGGTTTCTTTTGGATGAGTTTAATATCTATATCAGCTGTCTGAATTAAGTAACTTTTTTTTTTGTTCAACAAGATCAAGTAACTTATTGGCTATATAATTGCAAATTTAATATGAAGGGATATATTAACCCATGACCACTTCAAATTTCACTCCGGTTAATGCTTGGCCACTTTTTATTTATTGCTAAAAATATATATATTTACTTTGCATTTCCAATTTCAAGGAAAATCAAAAAATTTAACCATAGGTGGTAAGACTCGTTCCCTTAACCTTGATTTACATTACAAGTTTTTTACAAGTTGAACAACACCACTGGTTATAATTCTTGATCCCCTTAAAATTTCTCTGCACTAATCTCATTCAACAATATTATAATGTGTTGAAAAATGAAATATTTGGTTAGTTATATAACTAATATAAACATTGACATTCGTAAGAACTGACAAAAAAATCATTTATTTGATCGTCGTATAAAGTCATAAAACATACAATCATGATGAATATGTGGCCTCATCAACAAACTTTGGGTCTTTATCAAAACGACCGAACATCTTATTTGATTTTTGAAATTGAATTTCGTCCTCAGGGTATGAGATTTAGAAGGTGGTAGTTCACACGGCACTACCAGTCTCCTAAAAGTCTTTTCTCTTTTTTTATAACTTCACCTCAAGTCTTTATCTTTGAATTATTCAAAAGTCTTCGTTTCCCTGATTTTTTTATAAATAATAATAATAAATTATTGCGGCTCTCACTTGTTTGACTTTCTTTTATTCTCTTTGCCAAGAAATAACAGCGCATGTAAATATGTATCTTGTTATATTGTAAGTTTGTAACATGTGTATATATATAGACATAACAGGAACAAAGGCCATATCACTTTCTCTCTTTTTCCCCTTATAGATAAAACTTGTGAAACCCTAGAAGCTAATATATATACATAACATAAACTTAAGAGTTTTGAGTAGTGTGACATTAATGGCAATAAAAGAGAGATCATTGGAGGAGACACCAACATGGGCTGTTGCTGTTGTTTGCTTCGTTCTCCTTTTCATCTCCATCATGATCGAATATTTCTTGCACTTTATTGGTCACGTACGTATATTTCTTCTTCTCTTTTCCATTTTATATATCTAAATCTTCATTTCTCTCTTTTTACTTTTTTTTTCCAAATGATAAAGGAAGTATAACAGTAATTTCATTATATATGGTTTTCAAATCTTATTGCATCATCTTTTTTCTTAACGAGGAAATCGAATTTAGTCGTTTTATATATCTCTAATCTTTCTTTTCAAAATTTGTAGTGGTTTAAAAAGAAGCACAAGAAAGCTTTATATGAAGCTCTTGAAAAGGTTAAAGCAGGCAAGTTAACTACTTTAATTTTCTATAAAGATTATTATTATTATAATAAATTTGGATATATCCTTTTATATCACAATCTGATAAATCTTTCTCTAACTTGAATTTCCAACTTTTTCTGTTTTTTTTTTTTGTTTGGTTTGCAACAAAAATAGAATTGATGCTACTAGGATTCATATCGCTTCTACTCGTTGTACTGCAAACACCAGTCTCCCAGATTTGCATTCCCGAAAAAATTGCTGCGACTTGGCATCCTTGTAGTAAAAATCAAGAAATCGCTAAATACGGTAAAGATTATATCGACGATGGCCGCAAACTTCTTGAAGACTTTGACTCCAACGACTTTTATAATCCTCGTAGAAGTTTAGCCACCAAGGGCTATGACAAATGCGCAGAAAAGGCATGTTTTTTATTTTGTTTACTACTTAATTTCTAACCCTTTAACTTTTTCACCATCTTGTTTAGCAATTATATCGGAATCTTACATATATATATTTTTTTTTATATGTGAACAATCACTTTCAGGGGAAAGTAGCATTGGTATCTGCGTATGGTATCCATCAGCTGCATATATTCATCTTTGTGCTCGCTGTTTTTCATGTTCTCTATTGCATTATAACCTATGCTTTGGGAAAGACCAAGGTACATGATCTTTTCTATACATTTTTCGCAAGTGCACATATATGTATTAATTTGTGATGTATATATTAATATGTAATATGCAGATGAAGAAATGGAAATCATGGGAGAGAGAGACCAAAACAATTGAGTACCAATATGCCAATGGTATGTATGTACATACACACTGGCCATTATTTCATCGCCATAGAGTTTCTTTTTGTGGTAGTAGTAAAAGAAAACAAAAACAAAAATGAATATTTATTGGTTAAATATTTTCATCGATCGGTGTTTGACTTTGGCAAAGTTAACATCATGATCACGTATCAGTCGGATTAGTTTATTCATCTATATCTTTCAAGTTCGTTTCTTTCATTGATTAGTTGTTTTATTTATTTGACTGATGAGATAATCGGACACATAAGTAAAGATTATCCAATGACACAACGCCTTTTGTTTGACTCATGAATAAACAATTCAACGCAAGAAAGCACCATCACAATTCACTTCTTTTAATCAACTATATGTGTTCTCTTCTCTTATTTAATTTATTTAATTCAATTGATTTGATTGTTTAAATATTGTAGATCCCGAGAGGTTCAGATTTGCAAGAGATACATCGTTTGGACGTAGACATTTGAATGTATGGAGCAAGTCATCCTTTACCCTCTGGATTGTAAGTTTTTATTTATATATTCTCTTAAATTTTTATTTCATTTTTCCTGTAATGATGGGCTTAAATTTACAATAAAACTTATGGATAAACGGGGGCATGCAGACATGTTTCTTCAGACAGTTCTTTGGATCAGTGACAAAAGTGGATTATCTTACACTAAGACATGGATTTATAATGGTAAGTAATAATTATAATGGTAAGTAATAATCGAATTATTACTCAGGTATATATAATCTAAATTGCTAAACGTTGAATTGGTGCAGGCGCATTTGCCAGCAGGAAGTGGAGCTCGTTTTGATTTCCAAAAATACATTCAAAGATCTTTAGAAGAAGATTTCAAGGTTGTTGTCGGTATAAGGTTCGTCCCTTCCATTAAATATTTTCTTCCAATAATCTAATTTTACATAATATTATAAATATGATTAAGTTAGTTATTAACATATTTGCGTGTGAACGGAAATGCAGCCCGGTGATATGGTGCATTGCTGTCTTATTCATACTGACTAATACACATGGTTTGTCCTAATTCTTTTAACATTTCATTTATGTAAGCAATCAAATTATGTATCAACGAAAATGGTTTGTCCTAACATCTTTTTCAAATTAAAATTATAGGATGGGATTCCTATCTATGGCTGCCTTTCCTCCCTTTGATTGTAAGTAAAAACACATTGTTTCAAAAATTTCAATTTATTTATCATGCAGTTGTGATTGTGATTGTTTATCATGGTATATATTAACTATATGGTTGATGTGTTTAATGAATTGAAGGTGATATTAATAGTGGGAGCAAAACTTCAAGTGATTATATCAAAATTAGGATTGAGGATTCAAGATAAAGGAGACGTGGTTAAAGGAGCTCCTGTGGTTGAACCGGGCGATGATCTCTTTTGGTTTGGTCGTCCTCGTTTCATTCTCTTCCTCATTCACTTGGTTCTTTTCACGGTATATATATATATATACATATATATATTTTTAACTCTGTATATGTATTTTCTTTTCTTTTAGTTATGGTTTTAATATTTTGTTGTTTATGCATTTTTTTTTTCTTTTTTTCGTCTTACAGAATGCATTTCAACTGGCTTTCTTCGTTTGGAGCACTGTGAGCAACAATCCATCTCTTCTCAAAAAAAAAAATATATATATATATTCCTATTGAAAAGGGTGTTTACAATAAATTAATTGATTATGGTTTTGTTGTTAATTTTGCAGTACGAATTCACACTCAAAAACTGCTTCCACCACAAAACCGAAGATATTGCAATTAGGATCACAATGGGGTTTGTTAACTTCCTCAACTAGATATTATTTATCATCATATATAAAACACTAATATATATTAGGTATGTTTTGTACCTTTACGCTAAACTTCTTCTTGTTGTATACGACAGGGTATTAATACAAGTTCTATGCAGCTACATAACTCTACCTCTCTATGCTCTTGTTACTCAGGTATACTTCGAAATATGAAATTGTTAAACGCCGTGTTACAATCTTGTACAACAGAAATATGTAAATATCAAGATGCATGAGCTTTAGTCTCATCAATACCTAGAACTTAACAATGAGTGGATTGACTATATATAAATCACTAGGCCATAACTTATTTTTGATGTAACCTTTCTAGTCATTTTTTTTTTTTGGAACTGATCGAATCCTAGTCTATAGAATCGATAACATATCCAACTCGAATCAAATTGAACTCTTACTATCATGTCAAATATCATACAGTTTCAACTTAAGTAAAATTAAATGGCAATGAGTAGATTATTTCAGTCATTATATACTAGCTGTCTCAACTTATCGTCTATGTAGGATTCTCTAACACTAAACCGTGATTGCAGATGGGAACTTCAATGAGGCCGACAATATTCAACGATCGTGTAGCCAATGCATTGAAAAAATGGCACCATACGGCAAAAAAACAAACGAAACATGGACACTCCGGGTCTAACACACCTCACTCGAGCCGCCCCACCACGCCAACACATGGCATGTCACCGGTGCATCTCCTCCACAGCTACCATAACCGAGGCATCGACCATCAAACCAGCTTCACTGCCTCTCCTTCCCCACCGAGGTTCTCTGATTTTGGCGGCAACGGTCATGGCCATCAGCAGTTCTTTGATCCTGAATCTCAAAATGTATCTTGCCACCGTGAGATCACAGATTCTGAAAACAGTAACAGTTATCATCCCCATGCTGACGTGGCAAGTCCTGTTAGAGAAGAGAGAGAGGTTATTGAGCATGTTAAGGTTAATTTGTCGGAGTTTACGTTCAAGAAGTGATAGGACTTCTATATTTGGTGTTCATTCTTTGTAAATGATATATAAAATTTGAGTCTCCTATCACTTCTCTTCTTATTTTATTTATATTTATTGTTTTTTATAAATTTTGCTGTAAGCTCATAGATCAAAACGCTTTATGATATGATATCATATTAACAGACAGGTTTTTTTAAATCAATTTAAAATTGTCATCTTAAAGCTTCACAACAAATTGAGATTTGTTTTTGTTAGTAATATGTTTGGGTTTTGGCTCACCAATTCTTCTTCAAAGACAAATTGATTTCGGTGGATATCATATCATAACTACTGCGGCATTTCAGATTGGAGATTTGCCGCAAGTGGTGGACAAGTCTATGTGTTCTTAAAGCAGAGCAAAAGGATCTTGATGTCTCGAATATTATGCTTGTAATAGTAACATATGGTCATATCATTATATCCCTGACAATGATTGTCTGATAGTATTAGAAATGGAGCAAAATCTATACACTAAAATCTTGAGTCTTTCTATGAAATCTCACCCTTTTATTAAGGAACCCTTTGCCTGGGCTAGACAACAATATACATCAGATGTTTTTGGTTCTGTGTGGGTGTGAGATGTTCAGGTACGAAGTGCGACTGGAGCAGACAGAGATAAGTAGTTGATGTAACCTTCAGAGACCGAGATCACAAACCGATGGCAAGCAAGAGCAAGGGTGGTGAGAAACATGACAAATGAAGTCCAGCAGAATCTGAGCGCCAACACTCGATCACTCTTTGCAGATTCCAGTATCTTTCTAAGTATCACTCTGACACGTTTGTCTCTGATTAAAATCTTGAAATCTTCTACTGTAATGCTGGTTCCTGAAGATGGTGGTGGGTCTGAGAGAGAGATGAATTTAAGGGAATTGATTCCGAAGATCCCGACCATCCATTGGTACAGTGTATCTGCAATTGTTGTGCAAAGTTTTTGGCGGATGACATGTGCCTCTCGTGAAACAAATGTCCGGATCAGTGAAGTCCCGTTCTGTTAATCAAAGCAGAGAACCATACCAAGTTCGCAACGTAAAGATAATTTTTCCTCGGAAGTAATAACACAGACTTAAAACCACAAATGTAGAAACTAACCGCAGCCATCAAGAGTCTTCTAAGAACCACACCGTCTTTGGATGCCAAAAGCCTCAAGACCAAACTTACAGTGTCAACATCTCTGTCCGTTCGATTGGAACTGCTGTGAACAGAAGTTTCATCCCTTGATGATGTTACCAGTGGCGAACCCTTCCTATAGTAGGGATCAAATAAGTTAGACCTAGAATAGTAGCAAATAATAAACAGGGCTAAATTAAATAAGACAGGATTTGCATGTTAAGATCATTCAATAATATCTAATCATTCTCAGTCAAAGCTACTTTAGATGCCTATTACTTGCTCTTTGTTGTGAGCCATGTGGCTGTTATAGTTAAATTTCGCAATTATATTGATCTGGTGCTTCAGTAATTTAACTATGATTCTCTGTTGCTGACCTCAAGAAAGTACTTAGAAGAGACCCAGAGGCACTAAAATTCTCATCTTTTCCGTATTACCTAGCACACCTCTTAATGCAACAGAGCTATAAGATAAACTAGACATAATTCAAATGATTAGGGTCAAATGTCTGATTCACTATACCTCGCAGAACTTTTACTCAGGAAAAGAGCAACCCTTTCCCATCGGAATTCCTTCTTTCGGTTAAGGACTGCCTACACAGACACCAACAGAAGTTTAGAAATTTATTCAGTCTACCTAATAGACATATCTTATTCTTTCACTTTGGACGTATGAATGCAAAGTGTAAAATTCAGAAATGATACATAACTGAATTCCCAGATGTACTACTAATGAATAATGATATAAAGTCAAGTTTTTCACAGCCATTTAGTTTTATGAAATAGAAAAACAAAGTTTGTCTAATTTTGATGTGAATCTAAGAAATCACTTAAATGGCACTACAAAAGCAAGTAATACCGAATGAAGAATTTTCCTTGTAGCAGCTGAATTTTCGGTGAGGAGTTTTTGAACCACAAAAGGGTATGCAGCCTCAAATGTCTTAAAAGTTGGATCTCCAGCTGCAGCCAGACCTGGGAAAACATGAATACAACGCTACTAATGAATGGAAAAAAAACTGACTTGAGTATTATTTTAGGATATAACCCAACTAAAAGCATGACGCAAATTTCCAAGTTATGGAAACCAAGCATGACTAGAAAGAGATGAAAAATGATGTTATCTGACTATACTGTCATCCATTATCATCCAAGATCACTTCTTGGATAGCATTTATTGTTTTTCCATCACAGACATATAACAAACAGGCACCGGGTAAGGAAAATATATAATTTAACGTGACCATATATAACATCGATCCATGCACAGATACCAGCTCAAACGGCGGATTCTCTCTTCACATATTCAAAACATGCTTAGAAATACCTTCTGAGCAAGCAAGAGAACGCAGTCAAGGATTGGAAATACCTTCCAAGCAAGCAAGAGAACGCAGGACAAGTGTGAAGTATGGTGGCATGCGTAGCTGATATTTCAGGGCCACTTTGACTATTTTACTAAGCACCTTGAGAAAATTAGAAGCATTGGAAGAAAAGTTAGCGAATTCACTAGTACTCATTCAGAAGATGAAACTATAACAACGAAGGTGCACTAACAACAGTTTTTAAAATACATGTCTCACCTTGGTGAACTCGATATCAGGAATCCCGTTTTTAAGTTCAACCTCTCCCAACGCATATTCCAGATCCTGTATTAATTTCAAGGATCATAAGATATGAGAATAGCAACTTCTTCAAATTTAACATAAAAAAACATTCAACTATATTCTTATAGAAATATACACTACACTCTTTGAGTTACCAGAAATTATATATTTACCATAGTAAAACGACGCGTATTGACGCCTGTCTTGATGACATCCATATCAGTCAACGCTTCAACAAGAGAGGCCCAATCACCATTCACGATATGCACAATTGATGCGAGCATGGCAAGCTGATGTTTTCTTTGCATCCGACAAACTAAACCAAAGTCCAAAAACCTTGCATAGAAACACGTTGACATCAAATAAAGATCATCCTGTCACAGTCAGATTTTTCTGAGTTACGTTGATGAATGGTCAAGAGATACCCTATTTGTCTTGATGTCGTGTAACGCAAATTTCCAGGATGTGGATCTGCATGCAAAATACCCGTATCAAGGAGTTGCACTAGAGTTGCCTCTACTCCTTTGTTTACCTACAATGAAAATTTAAAAGAAAATCTAAGCCATTCGAACATCATAAACTAACAATTAACAAATTAACATGGATAACAAAAAAAACTACTTTGAAATTGCAGTTTGATTCAACCAACTGAAGGCAGCTGCACTACTTTGAAATTGCAGTTTGATTCAACCAACTGAAGGCAGCTGCAAGATTGATTCCACTTTTTTTCACTGACCACATTTTAGTAACTTACCAGATCAAGAAGACGTCTTCTCGCTTCGACTTTTTGTCTCTCATGACTCTGAAAGTCATTATCAGAGTAACTAGTAAATACTGAGAGCAAATCGGTTGGGCTTTCACCAACCATCCATTCCATGGTCAAAACTCTTTTGCGCGTTAGATGTTGATACACTTTTGGAACCCGGATATAGGAAAAACGTGAGTGAGCTTCCTTCAAGAAACAAAGTATTTTAGTCAGTCAAAGGAAATGAGATACTTACTGTCAAACCACCACAAAAAAAATTAGATACTAGCAAGAACGGGGAGCACATTGGTAATACAGCATCTGGACTTTAATTGCACAACCTAGATAAGCCAGAGTTTAACGCATGGACAGATAATGAGCACAAGATACTTAAAGGCGGGAAAAAGCTACTTCTCTATCAACAGAAGCAGAAAGCATTAACTTTTGTTCTTAAAGATACGTTCTATTTGACAGTTGTCTAGACAAAAAGAACAACTTAATGCTGAGTACCCGAAATTCAGAGGCATTAGCAGCCTCTAAAGTAAAGTCCAATTCTCCAGCCAAACCCTTTCCAAGCTCATCAGCATATACACGAATGTCATTTTCTCTCTTTGCTATCTTTCGCAATACACCCAACTGCAACAATAAAAAGAAATATCATTTAACAATGACATGATCCAAGCAAATTAATTTAAGTATACTTGATAGATTTCACACAAACCCCAAGTCGCAGAATGTAAATGTCGCGTAGCACTGCATGTCTCAGAACAGGACGCTGAACTTTCACAGCAACATCTAAACCATCGAGAGTCCTTCCTCGGTAGACCTAAAAGTAGCATGTCAAGTATTAGGCTTGCATCCTACATGTTGATTCATATGATGCGTACTTGTTGCAAGATAGAAACCAAAGTACATACCTGACCAAAGGATGCTGCTGCTACAGTTTCTTGAGAGAACTGGCTAAAGAATGTTTCCACAGGAGCCCCTAATTCCTCTTCAATGATTTTTGCAGCCTCCGGCCAGGGAAAGGGAGGGATTCTGTCATGCAGTTCAGATAATGCCTGCAGTTCCAAATTAAAATCCAGTTAATAACATATGAATACCAACATAGTCAGACAGCTACGTCGCTAAGAGCAACAAAATTGTGGCATGCTGAATCGAGAAAGAACCATGGAAACATGCACTATGATTTTATTAACCCTAAAAAGTAAGGCAATTGACAATCAGAAGCTAAGAGATTTAGACACGCGCAAACATAACTTCTATCTGACCTTGGAGATTTCAGTCCCAATGATATCTGGCCTTGTAGAAAGGGATTGACCAACTGGACCAGCAGAAAAGAGGAAGCATCATTCACAACAGAGCAAAGTGATCTATATGTAAAAAGTGACTGATAGAAAGTTTGATACTTCAAAATGATATGTGAATCACCAGACCTTTGATAAAAGTGGGGCCCAAATGTAGCATGGTTTCTTTCAACACCATCCCAAAATTCTGCCCTGAAGCTTCCAAATTTTTGTCCTTGTCTGATGCTGATGTCCGTAATCTGATGGCAGCAATCATGAACGCAGAAAATACCTATACATTAGCATTAAATTAAAACCACATCCACGCTACTTTCTGTCTCTCAAAGAAAGCAAGAATACTTAAGTGAGCTGATATATTGTTTCCCGCAAGCAAAATATTGATGACTCATAAAGAGGCCACCTTAATTAATAGTTATAGATCCTTGAACTAGTATCCTGGGGGCTATATATGTGAGGATTCAAAAGTTGATATGAGCGCCAACATGTTACACGTTTACACATACACCTTATAAGTTATGGCTAAAATTTTCAAACCAGTGGTAATATAGGTAAAGGTAAAAAGGGAAACATAAGGGTAAGAAACTCGGAAATCATTTTAAAAAGCGGGCAGTCAATTGAACAATAGGTTGAATCAAATACTACGCAAAATTTAAATGGGATAAAGAAAACAGTTTGGTAACTTGAGGTCATTTTAGCTTAAATGGCCCAAAAACGAAAACATCATCAGATATCATCAGTAGGTATGTCTAAAGTATTTATCAAATTTTAAAATGATTCAGCGATTAGTAGCAGAATTAACCAAAAATCTAAACATATACCTCGAGAAGCCTAAAGGCGACAACATGAGGCCTGCAATTAAAGTAATCCGCAACAGCTTGTGGATCATAAACTTCAGGAAGCGGTCTTGACCACATCGTAGAAAGACAGTAAATGTAACCAGCATATGCCTCCAAGGCCTTGACATCAGCCATGAACAAGTCCACCCCAGTGAGCCCTACCAAACGGTTGGAACTGCATCAGCAAATGATTACCACTAACAGTAAATAAAATAAACAAGAATAACATATTTGGTCGGAGCCGCAAATAAGGGAACCAATATTTACAGGAATGGCCTTGGCGCCTTTTTTGTTTGATATGATGAATTGCTATAGATGAGTGGGCTGATTACTTCAATGATGACAATGAGATTGAAGGCAGTTCTCAGAAACAGAAACTGAAGTTATCCTAAAGTAAAGGCTTTCATACACTTGATTGTAGTTCGATTATAGTAAAATTCCCAAGTCTCTATTTTTGAGAGACCTATCACATTTGCTCCAATCTAAAGCCCTCAACTTTTTTAATCATGTCAGGCCATTGCAAGATATCTAAGAAGCTAATGTTACTCTGACTTAAAACTACACAACAAATTAACGATCATGATTAATTATCAAGGTATAAGTAGAAATCGAAACCTGAATATGAAGGTTGAGGCCAAGATCGTGGCTCCAGAGGCGGAGAAGCGGGATCCTCGAGATGCCGGAGCCAGAACACTTCCTCGGCGGTTTTGGTCACTTCCGGGACACGGAAAGCCTCGTTCGCCCACCGGATTCCGATTCCGATTTTATTCTTCAGGAACTCCACGTCATTGCGTACAACCTCGGCGACGTGGCCGAGACCGACGGCGACAGGTGGTAGAGCTCTTCTTTGTTTCAATCGCCTCAGTTCAGCAACGGCGAAGGTTGCTCGAGGAGAGTGTCGAACTGGCGTGCGTATGGTGGAACAAGAAGGCGATGGCGATACCGACGCCATGTTGACCGGAGGAGAAACAAGTTCGTCAGGATTGAAATCGGATTTCGTGACTCATCAGGGATTTGGAGCGGAGGAGAGTGAGTGTGACTGAAATTGCTTTTTTGATTTTTTTTTTTTGGGTGTGTGGTGGAGAGGAGTGAGCCACGTAAGCATGAGAGCTTCAAAGAGGCGCGATAAGGTTGGGCTTGGGCTCACCAAATTAACTCTTTTGCTGCCTCATCCAATAAATTTGGGCTTGGGCTCCCCAAATTAACTCTTGCTGCCTCATCCAAATCACTAGACTGACAAAGTTACCGGTGAAAATTTGGTGTAGGCAAAATATATACTTTGTATCTGATTGAATACTTAAACCATATGTATGGCGAAAAATAAAAGATGGGAATCAGATTAGTTTCATAAAAGAAAAAAAAAAAATATCAAAGAGATCGCAAAAACGGCGCCAATGCATAGATTACTTGGTGGATGTGGAAAGCAATCAAACCTACTCACGTTTCTGGACTCAACACACGTACCTAAGCCAAATCGAAAATCATATACAGTACTCACTTTTCTATAGACAATTTTGTTCTTGTGTTAAATTTACAGTTTATAAAAATAAAATCTTATGTTAGTTAACACTTAACTGGACTAATCTTGTATGAGAACGAATCTTGGGTAAAAAATATATTGTAAGCCCACCTTTAGGTAAATCATTCGGCCAAGCCCAAGATCATATATCAAAATGTTAAATGTATATCGGACACAACCAGGGATGGTGTCGAATTAGGATTATAGTTTGTAATTTGCAGGTACCATGGAAAAAATGTTTTGTACAGATCAGGCTAGGCCAAACAATTTCACACGAAATTTACAAAAACAATTAAAAAGTGATATGTAAGACAACAAATAATTGGGCCAATAATAATTGATGTGCATATATAAAAAAAAAGGAATTTCCATAAAATATTTGAACCCACCATCTCTTTTTCATTTTTAGAACTGTTGAAACACTTTTTTTTTTAAACATTAAAGTTCACAAGCCCATGCTAACCAAACTAAACCAAATCGTAGTACGTACGTACCTTGGTATGATTTATGTAAGACATTCACAAACAGAACAAACAGAGCACACAAATATATACTCCCTTTGTCCCATTTTAAATGATTTTCTAGATAAAAACACACAAATTAAAAAAAACTATTTTTTAAGAAATTGTTATTTAATAAAAAAGTTGAAAACAATAAAAAAACTTAGAAAACTCTTCAACTTCTTCAATCAAAATTTTTTTAGTTAATGTATTAGATTAAAATAAATTAAAATTTTGCATACATAAGTGAGAAAATCACTTAAAATGGGACAAAATAAAAGTCTTTGAAAATCACTTAAAGTGGGACATAGGGAGTATATTTTATCGCCCTTATTGATAATAACCTATATTTTAATTTGTTTATCTAAGTTAAATATGATGATATACTAAAACATAAATATTATATTCTTTAATATATATATAAAATCTATGTTTTAATCGTTTTTAAAATCAAATACAAAAGGTTCACGGCATGGTCTGCATTTTGCATGAAACAATGACTTGACTTCTACAGACTGCAATGTGCAGTGTGTTTAGGCTACAAAACCTACGATTCTTCTAATTCGTCCCGTGACGACCGGACACAACCCACCTATATGTGTGAAATTAATTGCTAAATATTCCTAACAATACAGAATTTTATTTGTGTCTTAGTGATATATGAGATATAAATTAAAAGAAGAATGTGTAAGAACAACCTGTAATTCAATGACATAAAAAATATATATATATATATATATATACAAGTGGCTATATATGTTTAATGAATGGATCATGTATGTAAATGAGTTGGAGTAAAAGACAGAGAAGACAGAATCTACTTGGCCCACTTAACACAAGCCGATGTTCTCTCCCTTCCAAACACTGTGTTCTCTCTTCAAGCTTGCCCTAAATCTGGTGTGATTCTGTGCGATCTTCTTCTATTATTATCCCAACACTTGCTTTATTCTTTTTTTTTTTNACAGCTTGTGGATCATAAACTTCAGGAAGCGGTCTTGACCACATCGTAGAAAGACAGTAAATGTAACCAGCATATGCCTCCAAGGCCTTGACATCAGCCATGAACAAGTCCACCCCAGTGAGCCCTACCAAACGGTTCGAACTGCATCAGCGAATGATTACCACTAACAGTAAATAAAATAAACAAGAATATTTACAGGAATGGCCCTGGTGCCTTTTTTGTTTGATATGAAGAATTGCTATAGATGAGTGGGCTGATTACTTCAATGATGATAATGAGATTGTAGGCAGTTCTCAGAAACAGAAACTGAAGTTAGCCTAAAGTAAAGGCTTTCATACACTTGATTGTAGTTCGATTATAGTAAAATTCCCAAGTCTCTATTTTTTTGAGAGACCTATCACATTGGCTCCAATCTATATGAATGCCACCGGATCAAATGCAAAAGACATTTCGGTTGGAAAAAAAAACAATCTACTCATTTATCAGACAAGCATTCTTCTTGATCACTGACAGTATAAAGCCCTCAACTTTATAATCATTTCAGCCATTGCAAGATATCTAAGAAGCTAATGTTACTCTTGGCTTAAAACTACAGAACAAATTAAACGATCATGATTAATTATCAAGCTATAAGTCGAAATCGAAACCTGAGTATGAAGGCTGAGGCCAAGATCGTGGCTCCAGAGGCGGAGAAGCGGGATCCTCGAGATGCCGGAGCCAGAACAATTCCTCGGCGGTTTTAGTCACTTCCGGGACACGGAAAGCCTCGTTCGCCCACCGGATTCCGATTCCGATTTTATTCTTCAGGAACTCCACGTCATTGCGTACAACCTCGGCGACGTGGCCGAGACCGACGGCGACAGGTGGTAGAGCTCTTCTTTGTTTCAATCGCCTCAGTTCAGCAACGGCGAAGGTTGCTCGAGGAGAGTGTCGAACTGGCGTGCGTATGGTGGAACAAGAAGGCGATGGCGATACCGACGCCATGTTGACCGGAGGAGAAACAAGTTCGTCAGGATTGAAATCGGATTTCGTGACTCATCAGGGATTTGGAGCGGAGGAGAGTGAGTGTGACTGAAATTGCTTTTTTGATTTTTTTTTTTTGGGTGTGTGGTGGAGAGGAGTGAGCCACGTAAGCATGAGAGCTTCAAAGAGGCGCGATAAGGTTGGGCTTGGGCTCACCAAATTAACTCTTTTGCTGCCTCATCCAATAAATTTGGGCTTGGGCTCCCCAAATTAACTCTTGCTGCCTCATCCAAATCACTAGACTGACAAAGTTACCGGTGAAAATTTGGTGTAGGCAAAATATATACTTTGTATCTGATTGAATACTTAAACCATATGTATGGCGAAAAATAAAAGATGGGAATCAGATTAGTTTCATAAAAGAAAAAAAAAAAATATCAAAGAGATCGCAAAAACGGCGCCAATGCATAGATTACTTGGTGGATGTGGAAAGCAATCAAACCTACTCACGTTTCTGGACTCAACACACGTACCTAAGCCAAATCGAAAATCATATACAGTACTCACTTTTCTATAGACAATTTTGTTCTTGTGTTAAATTTACAGTTTATAAAAATAAAATCTTATGTTAGTTAACACTTAACTGGACTAATCTTGTATGAGAACGAATCTTGGGTAAAAAATATATTGTAAGCCCACCTTTAGGTAAATCATTCGGCCAAGCCCAAGATCATATATCAAAATGTTAAATGTATATCGGACACAACCAGGGATGGTGTCGAATTAGGATTATAGTTTGTAATTTGCAGGTACCATGGAAAAAATGTTTTGTACAGATCAGGCTAGGCCAAACAATTTCACACGAAATTTACAAAAACAATTAAAAAGTGATATGTAAGACAACAAATAATTGGGCCAATAATAATTGATGTGCATATATAAAAAAAAAGGAATTTCCATAAAATATTTGAACCCACCATCTCTTTTTCATTTTTAGAACTGTTGAAACACTTTTTTTTTTAAACATTAAAGTTCACAAGCCCATGCTAACCAAACTAAACCAAATCGTAGTACGTACGTACCTTGGTATGATTTATGTAAGACATTCACAAACAGAACAAACAGAGCACACAAATATATACTCCCTTTGTCCCATTTTAAATGATTTTCTAGATAAAAACACACAAATTAAAAAAAACTATTTTTTAAGAAATTGTTATTTAATAAAAAAGTTGAAAACAATAAAAAAACTTAGAAAACTCTTCAACTTCTTCAATCAAAATTTTTTTAGTTAATGTATTAGATTAAAATAAATTAAAATTTTGCATACATAAGTGAGAAAATCACTTAAAATGGGACAAAATAAAAGTCTTTGAAAATCACTTAAAGTGGGACATAGGGAGTATATTTTATCGCCCTTATTGATAATAACCTATATTTTAATTTGTTTATCTAAGTTAAATATGATGATATACTAAAACATAAATATTATATTCTTTAATATATATATAAAATCTATGTTTTAATCGTTTTTAAAATCAAATACAAAAGGTTCACGGCATGGTCTGCATTTTGCATGAAACAATGACTTGACTTCTACAGACTGCAATGTGCAGTGTGTTTAGGCTACAAAACCTACGATTCTTCTAATTCGTCCCGTGACGACCGGACACAACCCACCTATATGTGTGAAATTAATTGCTAAATATTCCTAACAATACAGAATTTTATTTGTGTCTTAGTGATATATGAGATATAAATTAAAAGAAGAATGTGTAAGAACAACCTGTAATTCAATGACATAAAAAATATATATATATATATATATATACAAGTGGCTATATATGTTTAATGAATGGATCATGTATGTAAATGAGTTGGAGTAAAAGACAGAGAAGACAGAATCTACTTGGCCCACTTAACACAAGCCGATGTTCTCTCCCTTCCAAACACTGTGTTCTCTCTTCAAGCTTGCCCTAAATCTGGTGTGATTCTGTGCGATCTTCTTCTATTATTATCCCAACACTTGCTTTATTCTTTTTTTTTGTATATATTCATAATTTAAAGCTCACATGCTATTACGTAGTTTCTCGTTGGAGTTTAATGTACATATTAATATGATTAAGCACCTAAACGGAGAATTGACATTGCACTATTGATTAATTAAATTATAATTTGACTGTGAACAGTTGGAGTTTAATGTACATATTAATATGATTAAGCACTTGACATTAATTAAATTCTAATTTGACCCTGAAGTTGCCATGTAATTTTTTTTGGGATATGGTGTAAACTCGTTCTTTCTTAATTTGATTTTTATTCGGAGCTCTTTTACTTTCTTGTGACTAGTCAAAATAGTACCATATAGTTTAGGTCATAGTAAGCAGTGCCATTTGGACTACTGAGTTTCTTATAAAACCAATGAAAACCAAAATTATTTCAACATTTATGGGGTAGCTGCCGTACCCTTCTCTCCACCTAAGATTCGTCCTCGTCCATGCAAATGACGATTGTGTTTTTTTTCGTACGAGCTTTTTTTATGCTTGCTCGATTCTGTGTTAGATCGTCAAGCACGTTGTAAACAGGGGCGGAGCTATGTTGAAGTATACGGGGGCATGTGCTCCCAACTGTTTTTCATTTTTTCCTTAATAATTTAATTCATTTGATTAATTATTATTATTATCTTTGCTATTTATAATATTATGCCCCCGACTAAAAATTGTTCTAGATCCGCCCCTGGTTGTAAACGACTAGTGAAAGAGGTGGTATAGGCCTAAGAACTAAAGACTCTCAGAACCAATACAAGAAAGAGATACCTGTTAATACTTTAAGGAAGGCGGCATATAGTTTCACTTGTCCCCGGAATTAGATGAGGCACATGCAAAAGTTCGATACGATTTTGCTTGACGCGACATCTACTACTGATCTACGGGTCATGTCTTGGTTTATAAAATTTTGTATACAACCCGATTTTCAAATATAATAAACATTGTTTCCATGTTTCAAATCGTTTTATATATGCGACTTATGATTTCGTGCCGTTTAAATTTGGAGGTAAAATCTATATATTATGTAAACTCAAAATCCAAAACCAATAGAGGCGGGTGTTAAATATTGAATGAAGGAAACTCATATAATAATCACAAAACTGATGCAAGTAGTTATACATTTGTTATTGTCAAATGACTGAGAAACAGATAGGGAAAATGTAATGCTTATGGATGTTGACAAACAAAAAATGATGTAAGGATATTTTAATCGATATCACTGGATTTCATACGATAAACGGCACTATTTAAGCTAATATCACGTGGAGAAAGGCATGTGCTTTTATGATTAAATGCAAAGTCAACTATTAACCCCTTTTGACCGTACTCTATTTTGCACGACACCACTATTAATAGCTAAATTGCCTTGCCGTGGAAAAAAAAAAAAAATTCCTTGCTGATAAAAAAATAACGCAAAAATTGTATCGATTTATATAGAGTTATTTTTTTTATCAATCGATTTATATAGAGTTGACGTATTATTTTTGTGTTCACGTTACGAGTTTTTTTTTCTTTTTTTTTTTGTAACAATTGTGTTACGAGTTGTTATTTAAAAATGAGTGTGCCACATGCGATTATTAAGTACTGTTTGATGTGATAATAATATTTCATGTATGAATATGGTGTTATTCAATTTGACAGAAACTTGTTAACAATATTTATTTTCCGAGGTCTGCAAACTGTTAGCAATATATGATTAATAAAAAATTTTGGAAATGGAAAAGAAAAAAAAGAATCCCCTGCTATTACAAATTAGTAATGTATTAGTTGTTATGTTTTTCTCTAGATTTTTATAATATACTAAATTAATTTAATACGAAGTACATATATGGTCGTTCCAAACTGTTTATAGGTTCTATTCAATTTATTCTAGTGTTGTGGCCGTATGATAATTTAAATTAAATCTATAAATTTTATAAATGTGTGTGCGTTTAAAAAAAAAATACTATATTATTCAGGTTCTCTATAACAAACAATTTACGGTAAATGTCCGTACAGAATTTTCAATTGTATTTCTTTTAAAAAAACTAAAATGATTTTCTTTTTTGGTATAAGTTCCATCTCCCTGACCAGTTTGTAACTTGACCGTGTCTCTCTCCAATGAACCTTCGCGCAGACATAAACAGCTCACTTCCATTATTATTTATATTTTTATATATTTAAAAAAAAAAACCAGAAAACAAAACCAAGAACTGCATTCATTAACATGTCCACTCAATCATCTCTCAGATCGATTCTTCTTCCACCTATTCTTCAATTCAATCAGCTCACGAAGTTCATCGAATCAAAACCCCGAAATGCCGCCCAATTACCGCATCTTAGTCTTCCTCTTCATCTCCATTTCGCTTCTCATCACAGTTTCTGGGTACGGCTCGACGGGCACCATCGCCGCCGCTTTCGGCGAAAACGGGTTTTTCTGCGCCATTGACGCAAGCGGGAAGCAAGAAGTCATCTGCTGGGACAGAGGAAACACAAACCGATCATTAAACCACTCTCCCGGAGAAATCTCCGGTTATTCTCCGCCGATGTCTTCTCTCTCCGGCGGCGAAGGTTTCCTCTGCGCCATTACGTCGAACACCTCGCGTGCCTTCTGCTGGAACCTTCGAGATCCTTCTCAAAACCTCGTCCCGCGAGCTTTTCAGTACAATTCTTACTCGCAGATCGCTTCTGGTAACAATCACGTCTGTGCTATAAGTGGATTGTACTATTCGGGCCCTGATTACGGTCCTGTTCATTGCTGGGAGTACAGCGACACCATTAATTTCACATCTGGAGTTCTCTGGAATTCGTCTTTTCATAATCCTTATATAGATAGTCTCATGTTTCGTAAGATCGTCTCCGGAGATGGATTCACTTGTGGTGTTACTAAAGACGGAGATTTGGTTTGCTGGGGACCAAAGTCAAACCATTTGGGTATCTCCAACAACGGAGAAGAGTTCGAGGTTTTGGCTTCTGGGAGGAACTCTGTTTGTGGGGTCTCTAAAGCTTCAGGACAACTTCAATGCTTTGGAGATGAAACAGAGTTTGGGGAATTACCAAACCGGGCCCGGTTTATCGCTCTTTCAGCTGGCGCCAATCATTACTGCGGTATCCGAGAGGACGATCACGGGGTTGAGTGTTGGGGAAGAAACCTGAACTCGTCATCTTCAGCTCCTAATACTTCAGGTTTTGTGGCGATTTCGTCTTCCGATTCCACGACTTGTGGGGTTAGAGAACTTGATTTGGTTCTTGATTGCTGGAGAGTTCATGATTCTTCGAAACCGGATTACAGCCCTCCTTTGGAGCTGTGCAGCCCAGGGCTGTGTTCGCCTCGCGGTAATTGCGGCGATGGCTGGTTTGCTTTCAACGCAAGCATCTTGAAAGAGTCCGAGCTCACGAGCATGTGCTCGTTTCATAACCTCAACATCTGCTTACGCTGCGGGATCGATTGCTTGGACGGCTATTTCCCTTCCAGCACTTGCAATCCAAACGCGGACCGAGTCTGCACTCCTTGCTCGCTGTGTCAGAACAGTTCTTGCTACGGAATCTGCAACATACTGGCTGCGAAATCGCGTGCGCACGAGCAGAGAGAGGTGCGGAGACTAGTGATCATCATCGGGTGCTCTGTTCTGGGGTTATTGGTAATGTTGATAGGTTTGTCTTTCATCCCGAGGATGACGAAAGGTAGTAAAAGAGATGAAGAAGAGAGAAGCAGAATGACTTGTTGCTTCTGCTTCGACAAGAACTCCGTCGAGGCCGATCCTGATCCCGTACCTCAGTCGGCTCATCTCCCGAGCGCCGTCTCCCTCGGGGAGACCAAGATCTTCCGTCTCTCGGAACTGAAAGACGCGACTCACGGGTTCAAAGAGTTCAACGAGCTCGGAAGAGGTAGCTTCGGGTTTGTCTACAAGGCTGTTTTGTCTGATGGGATACAAGTCGCGGTCAAGAGAGCGAATGCTGCAACGATCATCCATTCCAATAACCGAGGTTTCGAGTCCGAGCTAGAGATTCTTTGCAAAATCAGACACAACAATATCGTGAATCTGTTAGGGTACTGCGCGGAAATGGGTGAACGGCTTTTGGTCTATGAGTACATGCCCCACGGCACGCTGCATGATCATCTCCATGGAGATCTCTCCCAGTTGGATTGGAGCATGAGACTGAAGATCATGTTGCAGGCGGCGAGAGGACTTGATTACTTACACAACGAAGTGGATCCTCCGATAATTCACAGAGATGTGAAAACGTCAAACATCTTGTTGGACGGAGAGATGTGCGCAAGAATCGCGGATTTCGGATTGGTAAGCTCGAACGAGAGAGACTCAAGCAAGAGTGATAGAGAAGGTGATGTGTATGACTTTGGTATTGTTCTTCTTGAGATGCTAAGCGGGCGAAAAGCTAACGATAGAGAATCCGATCCTCCCGGGATCGCGGAATGGGCGGTTCCTCTGATCAGTAAAGGAAAAGCAGCCGCGATTATAGATAGGAACATTGGTTTGCCAAGAAACGTAGAGCCTCTGCTTAAGTTGGCTGAACTAGCTGAGCTTGCTGTGAGGGAGAACCCGAACGAGCGACCAAGTATCAGAAATCTCCTGAGTTTTCTTGATCTCATTGCCAAGTCTGGACTCACCTTTTAATTTACAGAAAGCCTCTCAAAATGTGAAATATTTTCAGCCTTGTTTTCTTTTTCTTTTTTTTCTTCGTTACAACAACATTGTACAATAATTATTGGTTAATCAAAGTAATAAACCGACAGAATTGTTTTGTCAAATTGTATCACAAAGTGTCCTTTAATTAGTAGGTGGTTACTGCCTTACTGGTTAGACTGTTAAATAGTATAATCTGTTGCAGGATATGGTCAAAACTCACTTCATTTTTTTGTGATCTACATGTAAACATACTTGAGCCATGGAGCACTAGGATCTTGTGAGAGTTATGTAACGTTGGAATTTCGGTTTTCCAGTATAATTAATTGAGATCTTGTCGAATGAAAACCAAAACTAATTCAGCTCAACATATTTCAATTTGTTTCGTCGACTTTAATATAATATCTCAACATGTATTCTATCTTAGTAATGTTAATCAAATTAAGATGATAAAAAAAAAACTTTTACGTTACTTTTGTTAACTTATCAAATTAAGCGACATCTATATTTCATTAACACTTAAAGCGGCAATCCAGAACTGATGAAATTAACTCAAATCGAGCCGATTAAGTCGAACCGAGCTTGTCTTTAATCTCATCGTGAAACCGAAAGTGCCATAAAACATCGTCATAACGATTTCACAAAAAACGTTGGGTATTTTATGAATATTTTTTATAATCGAAATGCCATCAAGACAAATATTAAGAATGAGCTAATTTAATAAAAAAAAAAAAAAAAAATGTTGTTCGATTTGGTTTTGAACGGTGCTTATATTAAATTTGTTTGGTTTAGGATATATGAAACTGTCGTTTTATCAGAGAAATTGACTTATTTAGGCACATCAATTTTGAGATGGAAAACCCGTTATGACCATACCCATCTTGAATTTCTATTTCATATACATTTATATTCAAATTATAATTACATGTTTTTTTTTCAATGAAATGTCAAATTTATTGATAAAAAAAGAAGATTAAGAGTTCTTTACAAAGGGAATCCTCAATTGGGAAAAGAATCGAATTTTGTGAACAACACAACAAACTTTTAGACCAAACCGTATAATTACATGTTTAGTCTAATGGATAAAGAACGAATCGAACATAGGACGGAATATATGAATTATCCTTTATTTTTTTAAATAATAAAAATAATAGAAAAATATATTACTTTTCTTCATAAAATCTCTCTCTCACTCTTACTCTCCGGACTCCTCTCCTCTCTCTCTCAAGCTCTTTCCATCTTTAAACATAGAACAGGTTTCTATACATATTTATAAAACCCAAAATTATGAGTTTTGAGAGTCCAAACCGTAGCACGTAAACTTCTCTCGAGATACACTTTTCGTTTTGGAATCGGAAGCTTTCGGAAGCTTTCAGAATCTCGCTTCCATAACGATTCCAAAAATATATTTTTTAAAACGTGTTGAAAGCTTATGTTTCCGTTTTGGAAGCGTAAAAACATATATATACAATATATTTCATCATTTATATATAAAAATATTGTTTAAAATTATTATTGATCAAAATGAGATATCAAAATTGATTAAATTGATAAGATTAATGAGATTATCTCGAAAAAGTTGAGTTTTTATTCTTTCTTTCTATAACAAAGAATTTTAAATGATTTTACTTGATGAAATTAGAAAACAAATTGAGAATAAAAATGGTGTTTTGACCTTTTATTTTGATTAAGTTGAATAATGTAAACTATACTAATTAAATCTGAATTATTTATAATCATTTATTAATATAATATAATGTTTAACTATATATATATATATATACACGATTCCAACGCGTACCCACTTCCTATTTTTTTTTTAAATCCGTTTCCGCGTTTGCATACGATTCCACTTCCGCATGCCCATTTCTAATTCCATGCAACTTATGTTCAATTTTTTTTAATTTAAAATATTCCATGAAAAGTTTAACATTCGAAAACAGTATGTAAAATAGAACACTAGGTATACAGTATTGTTTTACATGCATAATTTCACTCTGCTAACAAATGGATCTATATTTTTCTATTTGCAAATGTAGAATAAACTTTATAAACTTTTTTTTGTGTGTAAAAGAACTTTATAAACGTTACTGACAAAAGATCGTATGCATCGATCAGATAAAAAAATGTCTATATCTATTTTCAGAAGTGATGTATAGAATTCTCGAAATATTTATAGTATCCATTGAAAATAGACTTACTCACATAGCATGAAAATGACATAAGTATCTCTCTAGACGTAAACTGGCATAACTACGACTAAACGAAAAAAAAAGACAATTGTTCTAGAACTTTTAAACGTTATAGTTGGTTGAATTTATAATAAATTGAATTTTTAAATTATGTCATTAATATTTTTTAGGTAAAACAGTTATAGACTAACAAAACAGATTTCCCTAACTTTGGAGCAGGATCGGGAGAATCCTAAACTTGTTTTGAACCGGATTACACCAATATTAAACCCAATTATCCTTTGAGGATGGACCGAAAACTCTTCGGGGTCGGACCGAACCGCACTATAACCGATGGACACCTCTGCATATTCATATTAGATGAAGTAAAACATATGAACAAAATGGACAATAAGTTAATAATAATCACACACTAATAAGAGGCAGCATCTGTCTTATATGTGTAAAAAACACACACATCACACCACACAGATCGATAACGTCCTTCTAATTACTTATATTATAATTTGAATGAATAATTGATTGAAAAAGTGGAGTTAACTTTGTTAAAATGCTGAGCGTGGCCCTCGATTGTTGAAATTCTTTGTTGACCTACTTTGACTGATATATTAGAGAAATACATTCATCATTCCCTAATGCCCAATCACAAGAGATATAGGGGACTAGTGTGGTCCATCACCTTATCATTATTTTAAACACATTTTCTTTAGTGATTATTACAAATATTTGTTGATGATGTTAAAAGCTGATTCCCAAAGCAACATAGAAATAAGAAACATTATTTCTTTCTATTTTCCTTTCATCATTACCTTACCACCCATGATTTATAGTCCCAAAATGTATACGGAGTAACTAACATAATTATAAAAAAAAAATGAATATCTATCAATTGAAGTGATATACTACTAGTCTATAAAACGAATATTGACTAAATGGCGAACTCAAATAATTGAGACTAAAAGGAATATTCTTTTTGGTAAAGACTAAAAAGAATTTTGGTACGTGTAGATTCTATATAATGAAGGTTGCTTCCAAATACATATCTTGTGTTAATTCCTTACTTGTAGTTTAAGATATTTTATACATACATGCATTGCTATGTTAGAAAGATAAAAATTCCTTATAATAATTAAAAAGAAAAAAAGAAAAAAGAAAAAAGTTGAGGCTATACATTGTCATGTGTGTTTGTGTCAAACAGCCTCACGCGTGGTTGGATGGATGCTTGGAATAATTACAGGCACCGCAGGCTCACCCTTTCCTAGGGTTTCTTCAATTTTAATAACATTTTAATTTTTTTTTAAATATTTATTTATTATGTTTTCAGATGTTATATCATGTAAGGGTTAGTTTGCCAGAGAAATAATAGTAATAGTTAGATGTATTTTTATAGATCAAGACAAACGACTTTTAGTTATCGAAGCCCTCCTAATTATATCATCGGCTCTTGTATCATTCATCGAAGCTCTCTTACAAAACCTTTTAAAGCCATTTTGTAATAAGATCTTTAGAAGATCAACGCTCCTTATAAAGTTTATTTCTTACAATATATTAATCTTTGACAGACAACAAAGGACTACGACTAGAACTTAGCAATACATATGGCATATATAACTAGTAACTACATATTAACGGCTTCAACGTAATATATATTGGTTTTTTTTATTGTTAAAAGAACGTAATACAGTATTAGTTATAGCGTACATGTGATGAATTGTCTTTTTGCTTACTATATTGATAACTTGAGTACTCAAATTTATTTATATTGAAAGGGTATTTGATTTTGTTCCATTAGCTTAACTACCTTCAATGGTTAAGATTTCGGAATATTAATATAGTTGTAAGAAATATTTTGGGAAGAAGGAACTTAGCCTATTCGTAATTAGCAAAAAAAAAGAAACTTATTTTCATAAGTTAATATAGACCGCAAAAATAGAAAGTCTATTTGTAATCACATCTTACAAACTCTTCAACTTTATATAACTTCTACAATGTGAGATCAGCAACCAGATGCAATTATTGCAATACCTCATGAAAACAAAGTCTGATGAAACCTTCGTGGATGTGTAAACAACTGAAACCACAATTTAACAAATTCAAGGAAACTACAAATTAATAAACACAACTAGGTTATAAGTTATAAGGGTAGGTAACAAGTTATATACATATACCAAGTAGATGTATAAGATGGATATGATTGAAAGGAAACAAAAGCTATTGAACCGTACGGGAATGTAATAATTAGCTATCGATATAATTAACCATTTCCTTTTAAAAAACAAAGGAGCTACACTGATGTGAACACAGAAGGAATCCTCGTAAAAAGTGCTGTGACATGACAAACATTTGTACTGCAAAAAATACAAATCGAAGACTAGAACGGAATCAGAGGGTCACCAAAATATCTATCAACGGAATATATTGGAAACCACAAGAAGAAGCATGTGTACAGTTAAGGTACCTTCTAATCTTCTACACATGATGGATCAATTAAACAGAGAGACTTCTACAAAACAAGATCAACACAATTTAATCGGCACCATACCATAACACATAATTAGAAAAATATGTGTATGTATACGAGGATATGCATGGCTCCTCATACGCCATCCACGGAGGTCATCGATACTCGATGAGCTAAGTGTGTGGCATACAGGGAGCCAGGCATATATATATAATACATGTGCATATGCTATCTATCTATATGAGTCTTGATGTATATAGATGCGTATGGAAACTAATTGCCTAAAACAAATGTCTTAATTCTATTTTTAAGCAATGCTCTCTCCACCTGGACATGCATGAACAGATATAAGCAATAAATAAAGAGGAATAGAAACGATCTAAAGCATGGATTGTGATTTGCATGTACGAAAATGGAATTGATGAGATCTTTTGTTTTCTCTCTCTTCTGGAGGAATTGAGGTTACTGTTCTTGAATCCCTATATGACGATTTGTTGAAAAGACAAAAGAGAAAGATGAGGATCAACAATCAAAATATGGGTGGTGAGATTGGGGATCCAGAGAGAGATCGAGAGAGAGAGAGAGAGATATTGAAGGTGATTGAGAGAGGTGGAGAAAGGGTTTATATAAAACAATTAAGAGTGGGGTGAGAGAGAGATACAGATGGGTATATATATATGTGTATATATACATATATGTAGACAAAGAGGCAAGCAAATTAAAGGAGAGGTGTTTGGGTCAAAAAGATAAAAATAACACATGAAAATGAAAAATGAAAAAAAAAGGAGCAAAGGGAAAAAGAAAGACCCACAAGAAACCCTAAGGAAAGGGCAAGAAAGAAGGGGTAAAGGCAAATGCTAAAGTTAGGGCATAAATATTTATTTTTGGTTAATTTGTTTAGTCTTTTGAGAGTGAAACAAGGATTGCTTGTGGGGTTGCTTTTGCATCTCATCCTCTCACCCCTCACTAAATATAGATATCCATGACATCAATACACATCACCATCCATATCACACATGCATGAGCATGAGAGATGCAACATGGTGGTGGTGGGTATATATGATTAAGTGAGAAGGAAGGAAATTTCCCAGGACATAATTAAAGGAAGAGGAGAGAGAAAAATATAAGAACCCTAAAAGAGGAGAGAGTGTGTTTGAAATCTCCTTTTCTGAGTCTGGTGGTCATAAAAAAGCTAAAGGTTGCTTTTCTATTCTCTGAAGCTCATTTTGTCTGCAAGTGCTTGGATACACATGGATTCCTCTATCTCCTCCACCTTTTTCCACAATCCAATTTTTATTATTATCATTTCAATTCCGAATATATATTATATATATATATATATATATTCATTTGATATTTAGTTATCTCTTCCTCTATTTGCATTTCTTTCATATATTGGGTATATGCATATATGTTTTTTTTTACATATAAAGGCTATTATTAACCGGGAAATATGGTACACCTCATATCTGTTGTCTACTGTAATAATGTAACAACAAACCATGAAAAGAAAGGTCACGACCCATAATCTTGCAACTAATTAATAATATATACTATACTATTTAGTGAGAGGACATTGCTTTTAAGAAAGTATATAGAGAAGTGAAGTAATTGTTTAAACTTTAAACTAAGATTCTCGCTTTGACGCTTCTGTTTAGACTAAGGAACAATCCATAGTGTTTACTACCTAATCCTTGCTGTACTTTTTGTCTACCCACCAATTATCACATGTCGTTATAAATATATGCATGCGCAAGCACCCTTATATATAACATATTTTCATATTTGTTGTGTGTTTCTATGTGTGTGTGAGTTGTACGTAAGATTTACTCGCTCACACGAATCTATGTGATGAATAATGGTAAGTTTGTGGACCATCTGCATCGGGCGTATTCTGTGAATCTATTTTCTCAAATATTTTGGTTTTAGTAAATAAGTTGCATTCAAACAAAAAAATGGTAAAAAAGTTGCATTCATGTTAGAAGTCAAGTGCTAGTGTGTACATCATTGATCGTTCTAAAGACTTGAGAATAATTGTATTAATTAGATTTGTATACGAACCACAAATGTTCTTCTCGAAATCGTTGTTTTCAGTTACCGTTTGAAATTTACATGTATTAGTGTTTTTAAGGTTTGCTTAATTGAATTTGTTGATTTTATGTTGTGAATGGTGGCCGCATTTAGTATGATTGTTATATAGCAAAAGAAATAATCGTATTTTGAAATTTAGATCACGATTAACCAAAAATTTATACCCCCACTGGAACACTTTAAAAGTATTTAGATCATAATCACAAACAAAAGCATTTTTCGGTTATTGCTCTATGCCATATCTAATTTTTTTGACCCAAGATAAACAATCTCTCCAAGCAAATTCAGTGGAAACTAATCAATCCACAGCCTGTTTCTGTTGAAAATTCTTTTTAGTCCCCCAAAAACATAGTATTGAGATTAAATTGAAAACTAAATTAGTTGTTCAGCGTATTTGATTTCTGTCAAAATGGTGACCTCTCTAGTCTCTACTTGATCCATTTTACCCAAGTTCGCAAGCATCCCTCTTTTTAATATGTCGAGCTTAGGCCATATGGCCCTAACGTGGGTGAAGTCTTCCAAAAACAATTGAAGAATGCAGACGACTCATCGGGAGGTTGTAATATGTTGACCAACAACTCGACCTCCTTCATCTCGAAGTCCATATATTAAACAAAAAGTTAGAAAGAGAAAAACTGCAAAACCTATGGCATTCCCTACAACTGTTTAATTTTATTTATACTTGTACATTTCAATTTTTTTTTATGTTGCAATGTAAATTATAAACAAATATTCTGAGCATATTTAATCAGGTTTTTGGATACTGGAAGCAAGAAAACTTGTTTTAGTCTAAGCAAATGTTTATTGATATAAGTTTGTTTTGTGTTTTTCTAATATTTTTTTTATTATTTTTCAAATTAATTCGAAATGTGTATTTCGTTTGAAATCGTCTAAAATGTTTCACTATTAATAAAAATAGATGTTTTTTTTTGTCAACCACACATAGAATTAAGAAAAAAACATCATGGTCTGTTGCACAATCTGGAGGAATCGTGTAAACAAATGAATCAAAGAAGTTTAGTATTCAAACTATGATCACTTTTTAAAACTTCTTTAATTAGTTTGTTTATACAACATGATAAAACATGGATGAACAGTCAAGCTAGCCAATAGATATGTAAGCGTGGGAGATGGTCTAATGGTCAGATCACTTCAATAGATTTAAGTATAAATTATTCATCTCCAGATTAAAAACAAGAGTACAGATGCAATGGTTGAGAAATTCGTTGTTATGACCCTACTAGCTCAGGCTTTAACTTAATTTTGACCCCTTTGACCTTTTATTGGCCCATGAGGCCATGACGTTTTTTATTGTGTCGACATGACTATTTAAAATTTTAAATATTCGTTTGTGTTTAACATCCTAATTATATATCAGGGGATTAAATTATAATTTTATAAAAGTGAAGGATGATCTCGTAATCGTATAGAAAGTTAGAGGGCTTGTTTGTAATTTATTTACAAACGATTGCTGATTTCTGATTTCTGATTTCTGACCGAACGGTTACTATCCAAACGTGCGAGGTAGGAGGCAGGCACGTGCGAACGAGGATGTCTTCTTCCTTATGCCAATTTTTTGTCTGCACTTTACCGTGTGAGCTCAGAAAAATTACTCCTTTTTTTTTTTCTTTTTGTAATTTCTTGATCAAATGATAGGAGGAACACATCAGGAGAGACACGGAGATTCCAATTCCTTATTGACAGTGAAATTAATCATCGAAGAAGCCGATTACCACCGATTCGCCTCTTTTCTCTTTGCTCCGTCGTCATCTAGGGTTTCCTGTAAGCTCCTCTTTCTTTTCTTATTTCTCAATTCCTGTTTTGGTGCTGTGAGGAACTTTTTCCATCTGTATAAGATGTTCTTGAATTTGATTCTTATCGAGACCTATCCTAGCTTGTAAAATTGGGCGTTTTTTATGTCGCCTCTAATTGGATATAATTTGATTTGAGTATTTAGTTGTTTGCTAAGCTGTATGTATACCGTTTGATTCATTGAGCTTTGATGATTCTTATGGAGCAAAATTGATCTTTTTTGTAATTTAAATTCGTTGGTAAAGGATAAGATGTTGTCTGAATGGTACCAGATAGTTCGTGTAGTCAAAATGACAGGACAAGGTTCTGTTTTTACGTCACGTTAATCCGCAACACAAAATGATTAGAGTTGGATTAGTCTTTAATGCTCTCTTTAGTCATTTTGTTAACCTCATCTTCTCTTGAATCGATTGTGAATCTCTAGTTTGCATCAGATTCCTTTTAAACGTCCCAAAAACCTCTCTTTGGGCAATAGTGATATCATTAGGATTGGTTCTCGTAACATTTACTGCTTCGATACATCATCATCTAGGCACAACAAGAAGAATGTGTAGCTGAAAACTTGAATTCTGTTTTATGTTAGGTGTTTGTCTGTGTTTTCTATCTGATTACGTTCGATTTGTTTCGATCTGACTAGCTGTGCTAGTTTTTCTTTGTCACCGTCGATTTTAGAGACCCTAAAATGTTGAGAATTTTGGTCTTTGTTTTGACAGAATGCATGAGTTCTCTACCGTTGATGGTTTTGCGGAGATAAACGAGAGCTTAGCAGAGATGATAAAGTACATTGCAAACGAACCCTCAGTGGGGCTGTACTACATCCAGCAGCACGTCCGAAACGCAGCACCGAACCTCCTTAATCTCAACAGCAACGTTTTGGACAAGTCCCGTGAAACGCTTCTGCATACCGAGGACTTGGAAGATTCTATAGCCATGGTGAGATCAATGAAAGAGTGTGGTTCACCTATCGCCGATGAGATGATAGGAGACATCAAGAAATCTTTGGCGATAATGTCTTCGAAACAACCGAGGAGAGGGCTAATCCTCAACTCCACCAGCCCTTGGAGCAGCATAACAACAACAACACGTGGTTCTGATAACAGCAGCCAGGATAATAGCGAGAGCAGCAGCTATTTCACGTCGGTGTTAAAGACGGCTAAGGAGAGAGCAAGCAACATCAAATGGCCACAACTTGACTTCAAAGAACAGAAGGTGGAGTCCAGCCCCAATGTGGAAAGCAATGAGTTAGAAGAAACAGAAGGCTTAAGTAAAGGTGAACATATGGTAGAGACGACAAAGTTCGAGGAGTTTAAGGCGGGTAAAGAAGCGAGTCTCAAGGCATGGCTTGGAGATATGGATGGGGATGCAGATGGTGGTGGACGTGCTGCCGAGAGGATTTAGGGTTTTGTTTAATTAATGGTGTTGTGTTTGCGAACAGGGGCGGATCATCCATGTGTTACAATGAAGGGGACGGTTGCCCCCAACTGAATTTTGATTGGTCACTGCAGTCTTGCAAATATTTTATTTATCCGTCCACCCGTTTGCCTTTTTTTGTGTATTTTGATTAAAAATTTTCTTTTAAAACAAAATTGACAAAAATAAATATAGATTTTTTTTATGAAGTTTGTTAGTAAAAAAAACTATATGAATGGGCTTATTACATTTTTAAATATCAATAAATTAGTTTGGTAAAACCATGAACTAAGGTTAAAATATGTTTCCCTTTCACAAGTTTGTGTTAAATTGTTAATTGTCTGAATATAAAAGAAAAAACAAAACAAAACTGAGATGAGAGTGGCAGTGGCCATCGCTGGGAAGGAAGTCCCCAAAGTTGATGATGGTGTACATGTCATTGCGACTGTAACTGAACTTTTCTTCGACATGATGATCAAATTTAAGTTTCAAACAAATGCTTCTCAACTACTTGTGTTGGATGACTGTGAGGAGCTTGAGCATAATGACAAAGCCTTCGAAAATATTATCAAGATCCTCCAGCAACATCATCGATACATCGAAAATATAGGTTTTGTTTCATCTTGTTATTAAAACCATTATGGTTGTTATTGTTTCTGTTTTGTGATTGTCTTGTTTGTCTTTGTTTTTAAACAAACAGGTCTGAATCACATCAACTGTAAGATCTGAGAAGACCATGGAGTTAATAAATTCTTACTATGAAGCTGGTTTTATCGAGATCAATATAGAAGCTGAAGCAGTTTATCAAGGTGTTACCATTTCCTTTTCACTGACCTGCCTGATGAAGACACAAATGATCAATATAGAAGTTGGATCACTCATTAGTTTTATGTTTTGCATGCTGCTTGTGTTATTAACTATGATGGTTCAGAATGATAGAGGACTAGTGGAACCAGTTGAGCAACATTCATTTTTATTATCTAAGTTCACAGACAAATTTATAATATTTAGTATAGGGCACGTGTCCCCATCCTAAGTCATTGTAGATCCGCCTATGTACAATTATGGTACAATTATATCCAAACTCCAAGGTGATGATCCTAACATTTTACACGTTATGTAAAACAAATAATAATAAAAAATAAATCAAAAGAAGTCGATTGATGCTTCAAAACTTTATTAGAAATAGAACAATTACAATATTTACTCATAATGTTTTGTATTTTAAACTTAGAGAATGAAGAACAATTGAAGGATATTTCACTCTGAATTTCCAGCTTTGACACCTCTGAGCCTTTTGATCGTGAATAACTTAAAAGTATCTGAGTATGCACCATTACAATCTACATCGAACTGGTCGGCCTCGTACCAAAAATATAGATTTTTATATAAGTCATTTGGTTTACTTCAAACCGTTAGTATTGTTTTAACTGCCAACGATAATAAAAGTTCATTATGGTGTAAGATGTGAGAGGGCAACCATGCATGAAAAGCTAGGCTCGAGACCTCTCGTCTTGGCTGATGAACTTACAAATGAAAAGGTTTTCGATTGAGATCAGTTTTGTAAACAACATTAAAACCAAATCAAAACGCGTCTTTTACCTTCTTGCTAGTTCCAAGGTGGCCGACCAAAGATTGTGTATCGTACATGGTAATTACAAAGACGTTTAGACCATGATGAGATGAAAGTATCGGCGATGATGATACATGTATATATATATATCTTGGCAACGGGTTTTATGATGTCTATAAAACCCGTTGACTTTGACATAAACCAACATTGATTTGAAAATATTTAAATGTAAATATGTTCTAGATATCGGATTTGGCACAATCCTAGACATATGATATTTCATTTAAATTTAATTGTCCATAAAAATTTAAATAAATATAGATATTCAAACACTTTCGTATTAATAATTTTTAACATTCTTTAAGAGAAATATAAAAATATACACATGATATTAATAAACGTTTCATAAATTAAAAAAATATGTACATAACTTATTTCAACTACGCTATAATCTCTCTAGCAACAACCCACAATCTCCGCAACTGCTCAAACGAAGCAAAGTAATTGTATGTTATTCTGTAATTGCAAGTCAAAAACATCAACTCTCTATCTTCTTCTCCAACATGACACAAAATTCTTATGCAAATGGTTATAAAGGGAATAAAAAAAATACTACTGAGTAAAATAAAAATGAGCGATGTAATTCTCTTAAACTGAATAAGTTGAATTATATTCCTCTGTCACATGTGTTACTTTCCAATTTTGAGGAATAACACACAAAATAAAAAACAAATTATAAAGAAATTGACATGTTTTTTAGTTATCATGTTAACCCTCTAAAAGTTTAAAGAAATGTAAATTCACCTTAGATAGTAAATTAATCCAAATGATTCATTGATTCAACTCATTTGTATTCCTAGCTCTAACATGTCAACCTAAATTTTTATTACTACCTACTATCTTTTTTTCTTATTTAAATATGTCACGAAAAAGGTTTACCTCTAACTTCTTGATAACTTATTTCAGTTTTGTATGTTTTATTTCTTTTTTAGCCATATTCTTTGATGGTTTCTTTCCATCTTTTATAACTTCATATCATTTAAAAAATAAAATGGTAATATTATTCTCTTGTTCTTAAATATATTGCATTATCTTCTTAGAAGAAAAAAAATAGTATAAGATAAGTTTCTTATTTCACACCTATTAAGAACATCAACAATATCTAATATCTCTTCTCAATCTGAAAACTAACAATTAAAACCCATAAATTAAACTATGAACCGTAATAATTCTCCTAATCATATTAGAAAACAAAGAAGAAGAATCCTACGACTAATATCATCTTATTGAAAAAACACAAAATGGAAGAGTAAAATCCAAAGGCACGCAGAAATAAACATCTTCAACTCTTCCAAACCATTGCCTTTAGCTCGTTCTGCTTCAAATCCACATGCCTGTGGCGATAATTAACATACGATCACATTATTGAAAATAGCTCATGCATTAGATCATCTATCTCCACACATTCCTATCAAATACTTAGCAACTTTCACTCAAACAACCAACAAATGGATGGGAGACTAAAAAGGAAATCATACACAAAAGGTGAAGCTATATGTTAGCACAAAACATTACCCAAGATCTGAAGGAAGCCTGAATCCACCTATACGGACACGCTTCAATGAGTGAACCTGGACCAAGTAAAGGCAACAACAATTTAGCATGTGGGTTTAGATATCACCTGAAACATATCAAAGAACGTATGTTGAAAGGAATATTGGAGTGAGAAGAAAGCTGACCTCAAGCCCAGCATTTTTCACTAATTCTCTAACTTCATGGTTCCTCCCTTCGTGAACCTGCATAGGCCCGCACAAAAGAAGTTAATTCGGCTGAGACAACCATGCAACCAACATCATCCAGTTAGATAATGTAACGTGTTTGATTTATGAACTCACAAGAGATCAGATCAAAGGTTACAACACTATTTTCATTAGAAGCATCTACATTCTTTCAGAAGCTGTACAGCGCAGGGGAAGTGTGATAGGCTAGTGAGGCTTAAACAAGACATAGGTATCACTGGAATTTGACAACCTAGTTTTAAGCTAGGTCAAAACTCTCACAGTCAGAAACAACGAGTCTATATAATGTGAGTGCCTAGACTTGCAAAAACCAATGCAATTAAGATATAGGTCACTAATTTCAGAAATCTGAGAAAGATTTGGGAATAATACCACAATACGTAGCCGTGCTCTTGGTATATCATGCTGCTTTGGCATCAACTCAACTGAATCTGGGACACAGTGGACTCCTTCCACAACTGTCCCTTCGCTGATGGCCATCAAGTGCCGTTTGTGTACATCACCAACAACCGTAGTAATATATCTGCGGTTTCACCAAAAAAAGAAAATAAGAGCAGGATCAACACAAAAGCTTTGAACTACTGAACTTAGATGAAACATATATGTTCAAGGAAATAATCAGTGTCTAACAACTGTCTAAGTGAATACAACTAAGTGGATAAAAGCGCCAAACCACAATATCTGGAATTGGTCACCACCACCAGCTAAAGAGTATCTAGTTGTATTTTCACTAAGAAGTATCTAAAATGAAATAGTCCTTCTCTTCAATCTTATTCAACCAGAGGTTCAGCGTACTAATGATGATCACCTAACCATGAGTAGCAATGGTATGTAAAAACGAATATGAGAAAGAGCTCGCTCTTTCGGTAAACTAGATGAAGGATGTGAAAGTTTCTGTGTGAAATCTCCTGTATAACAAGAAGTTGAAATTCACTTTAGAAAAACGGAAGAGAAACATAGTTCCCTGAAGCAAATGTAGAGACCAAGATATATAGCACATGGTGTTAAGTGAATACAATTACCATCATTTGTAACTATTATTAACCCCGTCGTGGCAACATCAAGACGACCAACAGTGAAAAGCCGAGGTTTGGGAGTCCCTGGATTCCTTTTGTCCTAAATTGCAATGACAAGATTCAAAACCAACTTTCTAATACAACACTTCTAAAAAAACATATATATATTTGTGGTGAAAACCGCAAAGTTATTACCCAACTGGCCAAGAAATCGTCAAACAAACTAATAACAGATTTGATCTCTTTCTCTCCGGAAGAACAGATGTATCTGCAATGGTGTGATCCAGATTACAAACAAAGGTTACAAGTCTGTGAAACAATAAACCATAAAAAAGAGTCAAGAAGCTACAAGTGAGAAGAGGTTATGACGAACCCTTTTGGCTTGTTCAGTGCAAAATAAACCTTTGGAGGAAGTTTCTTGGGGATACGATTCCCATTAACATAGATAATGTCTCTCGCTGGATCGACTCGAGTCTGCATTAACAAAAATGCTATGGCTTTATCAAAGTATTGAATTATCAAATTTTATCCCAACAAGGATAATTTTTTACCTGTGGAGCGGTACAGAGAGAACCATTGACAGTAACTTTTCCATCAAAAATAAGCTCTTCAGAGGTTCTTCTCGATGCAACTACCATTACATTTAGAGAAATTATAAGGTCACGCTTTAATGAGTGAACCTGGACCAAGTAAAGGCAAAACAATTTAGCACAAGGGATTTAGATATCACCTGAAACAGATCAAACAACTTATGTTGAAAGGCAATATTAGAGTTAGACCACCCTAGGAAACAGATCATGCATAAGAAGAAAGCTGACCTCAAGCCCAGCATCTTTCACTAGTTCTCTGACTTCATGGTTCCTCCCTTCGTGAACCTGCATAGGTCCCGCACAAAAGAAGTTTATTCGGCTGAAATAACCATGCAACCAACATCATTAGCTTACGAGGCGAGCCCTTTTGGATTGTTCAGAGCAAAATAAACCTTTGGAGTAAGTTTCTTGGGGATACGATCCCCATTAACATAAATAATCGATTCAAGTCTGCATAAACAAAATTGCTACGGTTTTATCAGAATTTTTGGCTTCATAGAAAAGTACCTAAATGAATAGTTGGTAGATTGGAAACTTAGTTGAGCAATTTTGTGTAATTTCCTGCATCCAGTCCTCCTGTAAAGAGCAATCTCTGGCTAAAATAAGTTGGAGCGCTGGGTGTGAAACATGTGCCATATATAGGCAATGCTTCAACTGACCTCTAGCTTCACCATCTAGCTTCACCATCTGAAACATTAGAAAATATAAGCAAATACAGAAACTACAAACTTATGCATATATAGGCAAGGCTTCAACTGACCTCTAGCTTCACCATCTGGCTGGATGCTTTTATCGTCGGTGGGCATTGTCAATGCTCCTCCTAACAGAACCTTCAAAGCAGATTCTCTGCTACAGATTCATAATTTTCAAGGTCGAGGTATTTCAAAGATCCATTGATCTTTCATTAGCTTCAAGCATTCCTCTGAAACATTCACAGCACGGTCAGTAAGTCCTTTTAGAAGAATCGTGGTCCTAAGCTTGATGCTAAAGCAGGACTGTAGGGAAGAGTAAAATAACACAGCCTTTGTCATTAAGGCGAAAAGTATAGAAAACAATCTGAGAGAATATTTGTGCGTGAAGAACAACAGCCAGTAGTTAAGGACCCTTCATTTATCAATTAATTTCACATAGTAAAAATAATCCGTAGCATTTGACTCTTATATCTTCAAAACCACACACTGAAATCATTCCTCAAAGTAGAATGAGAGAATCCAAAGGAACAATATATATAAGAAGAGAATCAAATGAATTGTAGCTTGCACTTGGAAGAAGCTGGAGGGAGGAGCTTCATTACTTCATTGGTGAGTTGCAAGTACTTATCTTGCTGATCCACATGAACCCCAACTTTCAACACTTCAAGACACCTCAAATTCTCCATGAAATGCCGCATCTGTTTCAATTCACTACAACTTCCTCCATACTCATATATCTTTAGCACCTTCACTTGACACGACAGTAAACAACAACTTCTCTTCTTCATCTTCATCTTCATCTTCTTCTTCTCATGAACGCAGACGCATGCGTCCCCACATCCATTAGTGATCTCGTGCACAAGACCCTGAAAGGATACAACCCAAACAATTTAAAAGAGAATAATAACACATCCACCTTCTTAAGAGCTGGTTCTGTCTGTTTTTATACCTTGATGACTAAGGTTTCTAGGTTTGGAGATTTCTTGAGCAGAAGTGGCAACACTTGCCAACCCCGTTCCTTGTGGCTCTCAAAAGATAAGTTAACGAGGTTGTTGAANTTTTTATACCTTGATGACTAAGGTTTCTAGGTTTGGAGATTTCTTGAGCAGAAGTGGCAACACTTGCCAACCCCGTTCCTTGTGGCTCTCAAAAGATAAGTTAACGAGGTTGTTGAACTAGGGCATAGAATTACAGCAGAAATAAAACACCTGATGAACAACCAAACAAATGAACAGACTAAGTCGTGAGACTCTATAAAATTTAACAAGCAGAGCCCCCTCCCTGGTATCACCGGCTGTCAACAATATATTACAACACCACCAAAAGAGAGAGAGAGAGAGAGAGAGAGAGGAGGAAACTGACCTCAAGAGAATCAGCAGACAAGTGAAGGGTCACAACATTCCTTATGGCTGCAATGAGTTTGGTTGCATCACCCCAGACGCCATCCTGTGAAGAATCATACCCCACGTGCATCTCTGGATATGTATGGACGTAATACTTCCATAATCGAAGATCCAGCCTAGCTTCGACAAGGGAATCGAATTCAAGGAGATAATCTTCTGCGACAAAACTAGAGTAGTCAAGGAACACAAGATTGGGTGTCCTGATGGTAAAGAGGGAGTGGTCATCTTGATCATCACAACGGTAAAAAATGTTTATCCTCTTGATGGATGAACCCCAGACCTCCCCTAGCCAACCTGGTTTACGAGGATCGTCATCACGTATGTTAAACTCTTCAAGAGAGGGGCTACTTAGGAGCCATTGATACATCTCATAAGATCCAAAGCCAACCGAAGAGAGAGAGAGAGAGTTTTGAGCGCTGGGAAAAACACACCGCCAGGAGGACGGCTTCCTTGGGGATAACATCCATTGGATAGTGTGAGGCTCACCAAGGTCTTGCTCAAGAAGAACTCGGTCTCTATACATTGACTGAACCGTGATGTCAAGTGTAGTTCCAAGACTCCACGTTCCAGAACATTGTAAATCAAGCGGTTGACACGAGACTGGTCGATTCCAGATTTCCATTTAAAAGAGAACTTTTTGATGGGAGAATCGCAAAGCAGAGCAAGCGTTTTCTCCACAAAATCAATGAAGCCGCTGGGACCACTAGCTGCTTTTCTGTTGGGATACAGGACCATGGACTCATCGAAATCAAGGTTGTGAACCAGAGGAACCAGATTTCTCCATCGCTTTGAGAGAACTGATGTGGAAGCAGCAGTTTTAGTAGGGAGCAAAGACAGAATCTGGCCCAGAACCTCATCCGGTAGGCTGTTGATTGAGTTTCTAGAAGCAGTTGCCACTTTTTTGGCAGCCATATCCATACAACTGTACCTGCAAACCAGAGTCAATTGTCTGAATATCAAAATCTCGACAAATTGCAAAAGAAAACACTCTACAACAAACAAAAGCTAATTACACTGTTTATGATTTTATCATACGAGATAATCAGGGAGCCAGACCAAACACAAACGCAAGAAGATTTAGATACCTTTAAGGAAATAAACCGAGACACGCGAACAAGACCGAAACCTGTAGATCCAGAGACTAGAAACTACGAAAGAGATCGAAAGTTCTGTTTTTTTCTCCTCTCCTGGGAAATTTTCTCTGTTTCTTTTGATGCTTTGATTTTTCTTACTCGTTAACCCGTTTGCTTGTTTTCTTGGAACAAAGAGGAAACTGAATGAAGCTCCCCGGGAAAGAAAAGAGGCTTTATACCATTGTTTAGCATGTTGGGCTTCATAAGATTTTTTAAGCCCACTTTACATTCGGCAAAGTCGGGGGAAAAACTAATCTTACAACTTTTGTTTCTTGAAATGTATATTTATATATCTTGTATGCAGATCATTTTAGGTATTTCAAGTCTTCCAACATTCTTCTTGATGAGAATTGGAATGCCAAGCTCTCTGATTTCGGGCTGGCTCGAATGGCCCTTCCGACGGAATCAATCATGTCTCCACCGTTCTGCTCTGATTGTTTGTTTGCGTTTATATGGTTGTTATACTAAGTAATTGATTTTTTACTTTTCTAATTAAACCACCACCATCATTAGTAAATTTTGGATCCACGGGTTTTGGTTATGCAGAGCCGGAATACATCCTATAAGAACATCAACAATCTCTAAAGTCTTAAAAAGGAAAGGTGAAAAAGAAAAATCTTAAAAAGGAAAGGTGAAAAAGAAGAAACAAAAACTTATGAGTCGCGACTACTCAACCCAACCAAACCCTACCCCTTCTATTCTCATTCGGTGGCGCGTGCACCACACAAAATGGGCCAGACTCCGTCTTCTCCGGCGGAAGCGACTAATATCTTATTGAAAATCTCTAAATCATATGAGACATCAACAATCTCTAATGTCTCTTCTCAATCTGAAAACTATAACAATTAAAAGTAAAACCCATAAATCAAACTATGAGCCGTAATAAATGTACATATATATCTTCAACTCTTCCAACCCAATGCCTTTAGCTCGCTCTGCTTCAAATCCACATGCTTCCCTAGCCTGTGGCGATAATTAACATAAGATCACATATTGAAAATAGCTCATGCATAGGAAACGGGCATTAGATCATCTATCTATCTCCACACATTCATATCAAATACTTAGCAACTTTCACTCAAACAACCAACAAATGGATGGGAAACTAAAAAGGAAAACATACACAAAAGGTGAAGAAGCTATATGTTAGCACAAAACATTACCCAAGATCTGAAGGAAGCCTGAATCCACCTATACGGACACGCTTCAATGAATGAACCTGGAACAAGTAAAGGCAAAATCAATTTAGCCTTTTGAAAGGAAATATTAGAGTGAGACCACCCTTGGAAACAGATCATGCATAAGAAGAAAGCTGACCTCAAGCCCAGCGTTTTTCACTATTTCTCTGACTTCATGGTTCCTCCCTTCGTGAACCTGCATAGGTCCCGCACAAAAGAAGTTAACTCGGCTTAAATAACCATGCAACTAACATTATTCGCTTATAGATAATGTAACGTGTTTGATTTATGAACTCACATGAGATCAGATTAAAGGTTACAACTTACACCACTATTTTCATTAGAAGCATCTACATTCTTTCAGAAACTGTACAGCGTAGGGGAAGTGTGATAGGCTAGTGAGGCTTAAACAAGGCATAGGTATCAATGGAATTTGACAACCTAGTTTTTAAGCTCGGTCAAAACTCTCACAGTCAGAAACAAACAGAATCCTAGAGTCTAGATAATGTGCGTGGAGATACTTTGTCGTGCCTAGACATATGCAAAGCCAATGCAATTTAGATTTAGCTCATCTAATTCAGAAATCTGAGAAAGCTTTGGGAATAATACCACTATACGTAGCCGTGCTCTTGGTATATCATGCTGCTTTGGCATCAATTCAACTGAATCTGGGACACAGTGGACTCCTTCCACGATTGTCCCCTCGCTGATGGTCATTAAGTGCCGTTTGTGTACATCACCGACAACCGTAGTAATATACCTGCCGTTTCACCAAAAACAAAAAATTAGAGCAAGGTCAACACACAAAATCTTTGAACTACTAAGATGAAACATATATGTTCAAGAAAAGGATCAGTGTTTGAGTGAATACAATTAAGTGGATCAAAGCGTCAAACCAAAAAATCTGGAACTGGTGACCACTAACAGCAGCTAAAGCTAAAAAAAAATAACTCCACGACGAGCGTCTATGTATCTGGAATGAAGTAGCCCTTCTTTTTAATCTTATTCAACCAGACGTTCAGCATACTAATGACGAACACCTAACCATGAGTAGCAATGGTATGTAAAAAAGGAACATGATTGCGAGCTCACTCTTTTGGTAAACTAGATGAAGGATGTGAAAGCTTCTGTGCAAAATCTCCTGTATTACAAGAAGTTGAAATTCACTTTAGAAGAGTGAACGAGAAACGTAGTTCCCTGAAGCAAATCCACATGGTGGTGTTAAGTGAATACAATTACCATCATTTGTAACTATTATTAACCCCGTCGTGGCAACATCAAGACGACCAACAGTGAAAAGCCGAGGTTTGGGAGTCCCTGGATTCCTTTTGTCCTAAATTGCAATGACAAGATTCAAAACCAACTTTCTAATATAACACTTTTAAAAAGACATATATAATTGTGGTGAAAACCCCAATGAGGTAATATATATTACCCAACTGGCCAAGAAATCGTCAAACAAACTGATAACAGATTTGATCTCTTTCTCTCCGGAAGAACAGATGTATCTGCAATGGTGTGATCCAAATAACAAACAAAGGTTACAAGTCTGTGAAACAAAGACCAAAAAAAGAGTCAAGAAGCTACAAGTGAGAAGAGGTTAGGACGAACCCTTTTGGCTTGTTCAGTGCAAAATAAACCTTTGGAGGAAGTTTCTTGGGAATACGATTCCCATTAACATAGATAATGTCTCTCGATGGATCGACTCGAGTCTGCATTAACAAAATGCTAATGGATTTATCAAAGTATGAATTATCAAACTTTATAACAACAAGGATAATTTTTTTACCTGTGGAGTGGTACAGAGAGAGCCATTGACAGTAACCTTTCCATCAAAAATAAGCTCTTCAGAGGTTCTTCTCGACGCAACTACCATTGGATTAAGAGAAATTTACATCATTTAGAGAAATTTCAAAATCAGGATTGAAACAGAGGAGAGTGATTATGGGTGAAGTTACCTCCAGCAGCAGCGAGAACCTTGCTCAGACGCTGAGGAGGATCTTTGAAATTCTCGTTGTAGTACCTACGCGCCGCCTTGGAGAGCTTTGGCTCGGAGTGTGAAGCCGGGGAGGCGGAGGCGGATGGGGCGGCGGAGGCGGGTTGTGGTTTCTTCTTCTTGGGCTTCTCTTTCTTCTTCGGGTTCTGGGTGGTAGCATCTTGGGCCAGAGCGTGGATTAATTCCGCGGGAGGCTGAGACTGGACTTTGAGCTTGCCGTCTTCACCACGGACGATCCAAGGGATGAAGAGCTGCTGGAAGGCTCCTCCGCCGCCGCCGCGAGTGGAGGAAGGTGTGGGCTTATGAGGGGCGAAGGAGATGTCGAACTCGATTGGCTGCTCAGAGGAGGAGGAGAGAGCACAACGGAGTGTACGGACGGGGAAGAAGCGAGGTGAGAGAGTGAATGATTTGATTCGGAGGAATGAGGCGGCGAAGGAAATCGGCGATGATGCCACCGACGCCATTTTCGCCGATGTGGAGATAGATAGAGTGATACGGTGTGGGCTTTTTCCGTAGGGGTTTGGGTTTTATCCTTTGTTAAAATTAAATTTTTATTTATAAGTTGTGGTTAGTGTTAACTGTTAAGAAAAAAGCAAAATCAAACTGTAATAGACGGAGCCTAATCTTGGATGTCGTTATTTTGTGTGTACGTGTTGCGGTTTGGTTTTGGTAGCAATACGGTTCAAAATTTTAATGAGGATTGAACTGGGACCATGACTAATTAAGGCTGTGGAATGTCTTAAAAGAAAATTTCGAGAGTTAATTACAATTTTAAAACCCGTAATTTCTTTTGCTTTTGTTGAAGAATCAGATTGGTTAACAATTATTGTATCGCGGTAGTATCTAATTATCTATTATATAAGGTTTAGAATCACTGAGAACTAGTAGGTTGCACAATGGATTTTAAGCTAAAGTGAATCAGTTTGGTAGTTTTGGTTTTCGAACTACTAACTAAGCAATTAAAGAACTAGATTAAACATTAAACCAAACATGAAAGCACTAAAGCAAATCGAAGGCAAGAACAATAGGCACGAAGAGTATAAGTTGAATGTTGTTAAATAATTAACTCTAAGCATTAGGTCAAAGAGATTAATCGTAAGGGGTTGAGGATAAAGGAAACACCACTCAAGTAAATCAAAGAAATTAAGAATCATCCTAGAACATAGATCATTAGCTCATTGAATCGACCGGTCAAGGCATTGGAGTTACGTGGGACCGATTGATATGGTGACCGAGATCGATTGGTCGGTTTCTCCAGTTGGGCTTGAGCGGAATGTAGTAGGTTGGGTGGATCGGTCTTCGATACAAATACCTCATTTGGTGTGGATTGACTACAAACACGCTCCGACGTTTTTTTTGTGAATCTGGAAATAATTTTGAAGAGTCAGAGACTGGACGGATAAATAAACGACACTTAAAGACACATAGACTCGACTATAAAATGAGAAATGAAAGGAAAGAACAAGTATATAAAAAAAACAACTAAAACCACAACACATCGATGAATCATATGTAGTTATGCACTGGCATATTTTACAAATTAATCTATTAAGCAAGAAGACGATGGTTGATGCGTCCCACGTTATTCATATTCCATTTCATTTTTCCTTAGATTCCTCCACCCTAATATAAGATAAGCTAAACCTTCTCTCTCAATAGTTACATAACATTGTTATGGTTATAGGCAATTTATGTCACGAACAACAAAATCATCACTAGAAGACAATACTTCGTTGATAGCGAGTCGTAAACAGATAATTCATCACAAAAAAAAAAGGAAAAAAACAATAGGACATCGAATTAAAAAATAATAATAATAGTAATAGTACATCGAATCAATGATTGTATGCAAAATGTTTGTGAGCATGATCTTCCTCTCTTTTTTTGTATTAGGTATACTTTAGAAAAAAACAACAATGAACCATGTGGTGGGGATGAACTGATGAAGATATATGTCGATGTAAGCGGAGAATCAACAAAGGGAGATCAAATGTGCACATGCTCTTAAGCTATCGTTTCAAAAGATAAGTCCAATTGAAAGACAATAGATCTGTCCATCATGTGATTCTGTTCCTTACGATTGAGAGATATGTTTTCTTCGAATACTATCCGCTTGTTATAACTCAACGTCAAATCAACTACTATACCAAAAAACAAATATTCTCATCCTAAGTGGGTGAAAAATATAATCTTAGCTCTTCCTTTTTCAAATACAAAGTTCCCCAAACGACCATAACAAGAGATAATCTTTGTATTTTTGTATTTTTTTTTTCATGACGCTTCTTAGGTCAATAACTTTTTATGGATAAGAGACTAACGCAAATTAATTCCTTAATTTTAGTCTTTTCTCCATTGTTACCAGATTAGTTTTAGGCTTTAAGCAATGAAATCTTTTTGTTTTATTCGATATCTCTCATGCTTCAAAATTTCCAAAGTACCGAATACCATTTTCTTGTTTTCTACATGGACTTGGGAAACTTACTTTTTTTTTTGGTTAGTTTTCTTTCCGGAAATAGATAAGTTTAAAAAAAAATAAAAAAAAATCACACTATCCCAGCTGAGGTATTGCACTAATAATTTAAATTATCTCGGCGACCAAGATATGGTTGCCTAAAATAAAGAAATTATTATCAATTTATCATCCCTTTTATATTTGTGTAAATTAAAGACTTTTTCTTGTCTAAAGCAAAGACAAAAGAAACAGAGTCTGAGAGATTAAAATTGACGTCGACACAATAATAAAAATAAAAATACGTAATTAAGCTGCTAAACCCCAATCAATCACACTTTCACGGCTGACCACTTGTGTTTACAAACTCGTCGTCGTCATCCATTCCAGTCACCTCCTTGTTGTCCTAACGCGGCGGGTGTACTTATCTTTCATTCCACTCGCCCATACGCGCGCGTACACACCACGCCTGATATTGTCAGAACGCTTTTTATCTGGTTCTTCTAAAAAAAACAATAATTTGTACAAATATTGAAAATAATTATGATACTACAATAATATTAGTATAAATCATTAGACTAAAGCTAATATTCTCAGGGAATGTATAGAATCAAATACTTGAAAAGATTTGAATTTTAGTGAGTTTTAAGATAATTTTGGATGAATTAGGAAAGTTTTTATAGTTTCTTATTAAAACTCTATGAAATCTTACATAAAACATAATATTTGATTTTTTATGCTGTTGACTAAGAGATTCTACAAAAATACTTTAAAATTATTAAAAAAAACCAAAATCTATTATTGAAAATAATTTCATTTAAGCATATATTTTTAAATTATTAGTTCAATAATACTAGATTTAAAAAAACTTTTTTAAAATTCTATGTTTGAAGAACATATAATTTATTATTTTAATACAAATCATTCCAAATTTTTGTAGTCAATGATTTGTCATATTCTAAAATTTAGAATGATTTTTGTTAATAGTTAGTAAATGAATTAAGTTGAAAAAGACTATTTACTAGTTGAAAAAAATCTAATAACTAAATAAAAAAAAAGTTACCTTCTAAAATATTTTCATTTTAAAAATAAAAAATGCCCCTTTGTAGAGTTAATTTGTAAATTGTAGGTATACAGAGAAAAAGCCGCTCTCTCTCCCTCCTTCCCTCGTTCGCTCTCTTCCACTCTCCTCTCTATATCCTCCTTCACAGCTCTCTCTCTCTCTCTCTCTCTCTCTCTCCAGCAATTCTGATCCGAAGCTTCATCATTATTGATTGTATCCCAGGCAAAATCTTCAGGTAACACCGAAGGCTACAACAAAAATCGTCATTTTCTGATTATTTTGTTCTGTTCTAAGAATCAATTCAAACTGCGCAGAGCAGCACATCTTCTCCGATCCTCTTACGATAAATGAAATTTTTTTAAATTTGTGGAGATTTTTTTTTTCCCTAATGTGTATGCTTGATGTTGAACGAATTATCTCCGCAGCCGATGCAATCTGAATTCTCTCAAAATTCCGACAATCTTGTTGTTTGTCTGTTTTGACCTGGGGACTCACTATTTAAAGCTCGATTTTTTTTTTCATTGCAAGGTGAAGAATCCTGTTTTTAAGAACAGAACAGAGACTGTTGACATTAGAGGTTAGATCTCTATCTGATTTATCTGCATTCGGATTCGATTGTTTTCATTTCTGAATTTAATTTTCTTACAACGAATCAATCAGATTTCATTAGGAGGAGGATAAGGATTTCCAGAAAGAGAGAAAAAGAAAAAAATGAATCACGTACCTTCTGATCAGAGTTTTTACATTGAGAGCGAGGAGGAAGATGACAGGAAAGATTACGAAGAAGAAGATGGTGAAAGCCATTCTGATTCCTCTGATGCTTATGATGAAAACCAGACGCAGACTAAGCCAAACTCATACACCACGGCTTGGCCACAGAGTTACAGGTCTATATCTTCATCATCTTCCTCTCTATCCCTATTTTCAATTAATTGTGATTTTGCCACAAAGTTTGTGTTTTTGCTCAAATTGGTCCAGAGGAATAGGCAATTCTTGGTTGATTTTGGAACAAGATTATCTCTTTAAGTGTTATCATGCATTCTTAAGTCACACTGATCTCTTCTGTGTTCTTGGTAATATTGTTTGTAGGCAGTCGATTGATCTTTACAGCAGTGTACCGTCTCCCAATATCGGATTTCTTGGTAATAATTCGATGACGAGATTCGGAAGCTCTTTCTTGTCCTCTTCACTGATAAGAAGGCATACTCCGGAATCGTTACCTGCTGTTACAAAACCTCTGCTATCACCACAAGCGGATGAACAGCCACCACCACCACCAAAACACAGACTTAGCTCTCATGGCTTGCTCTCTCCTGTTCCTTCGAGGAGGGGTTCGATGCGAAAGGACGAGAAAGCAACCATGGTGTCTCATGAAATCCCAATGTCCCGCAATAGCTCATACGGACAAGCTGTTCTAAATGGTGAGTTTCATCATCATAATGCTTGTCTTTTCTTTCTTCGTAAAAAATAGGTAAAAAAGTTCAAGAGATGCTTGGCTCGGCATGATGAGAGTAGTAAACCATTAGATAGCAAATTGAGCTTCTCTCGTGAGTTTTTCAAATCATAATGAAAAAAGCTGTAAACCTTTTCTCTATCGTTTGATCGTCAGTATAGGAATCTAGGGTGTGTGTGTGTGTGTTATTAGAATACGAAATATTCGGATACTCTTTGTTTAGATTCTTTCATATTCTATAATATGTGTGTATGGACGTTTGTCTTTATAAAATGAGAGAAAAGTACAAAACAGCATTCAACTCTATCTGTCCTATAGCACATGCAGCACATGGACACGTCTAGGTTCAACGAACATGATTGTATAATATTTTGCTCTTAGTAAAAATATATGATCATCTTCTTCTTGTATAACAAACATGTGGGGCATGTGCAGGATTGAACGTACTATGTGGAGTTGGAATACTTTCAACGCCTTACGCTGCAAAAGAAGGAGGATGGTTGGGGCTAATGATACTGTTTATATATGGTCTTCTTTCTTTCTACACAGGGATCCTCTTGCGTTACTGTCTCGACAGTGAGTCTGACCTCGAGACCTATCCCGACATTGGCCAAGCTGCGTTTGGTACCACGGGACGTATCTTTGTCTCGGTAAGGGATTAACTTTTTTTTTTTTTAAATCCTCCTCCTTATATTGAAGGTGATAAAGTTAAGAACCGCCATAGAGAAAAAATAAAAATAAATAAATTAGATACAAGATCCTCAAAGAAAAAGAAAAAAGGAGAATTGTCTTTTGGAACTTCAAACAAAGCGAACAATTCAAAAGCAAGGACAAATTTTTTCCACCTTTTTGGTTCATGTGTGAAGCGTTTATTTGAACTCTTAAGAAAAATTACTAACAGAAGTCAATCAATAGTAGAGAACACTACTCTCCCTCCTAGTGAAGATTAAATTATACTTAAGAAAGAAAAAAATAGATAATTTGGTAGCTTACCCGTTACCCACCTTTGCTAGTGGAATTTGATATCAATTATTTGTATTTTTTTTTCCTTTCTATTTGCTAAAGTTTGATATCAATTATTGCCATTTTATATTTAACTTTTTCCTCTTTTTATTTTTAATGCATTGCAGATAGTACTCTATTTGGAGCTATACGTAAGTACTTCTTGCATTCGTTTAGCAATTGATTTTGATTTATATTTTGATTACTCTTTTTGTCAAAAAAAGTACATAACTAAAGAGATTCCAAGTTGTGTTTAAAAACACAACAGAAGAAGAAATCTCAAGTATGTAAGAGAATCCATGACCCCATGTCGTGAAACACGTTAGCAGAGGGCCCCATAGATTCAACAACTAGCTCATTCTAGATTTGGCACTTACCTGAGACTCTTTTAAACTTTTTCTCTTTGTTTCATTTTGTTCCTCCTTAAAGCTGCTTTTGACGTCACTAAAGCAAACAGTAAATATGTATTTTTAGATGGAGTGATCCCTAAAAGCTTCTTTATGAAAGAATTAGTTGAATAGTGAATCTCTTGACAGTTTAGTTTAGATGTGACTTGTTATGTATTTTATAGTTTGCTTATAAGGGTCTTTGTTTCTTTCATAATTTATTTCTTGCACCTTAGAGATTATCATAAAACTCAGAATTTACTTACATCTGTAGATGTTACATGATTGTAATTTTGTTGCAGGCGTGCTGCGTGGAATACATAATATTGGAGAGTGATAATTTGTCTTCATTATTTCCAAATGCTGCCTTAAGCATTGGAGGATTTGAGTTAGATGCACGCCATCTATTTGCATTGCTCACCACTCTCGCTGTTCTCCCCACCGTTTGGCTCAGAGATCTCAGTATACTGAGTTATATCTCAGGTGTGATTTTGTTTACTTATCCTCTTAACGTAGGAGATACTTAATAGTCTAGAAAAGGTTCCTGACACTATTTTTTGTTAAAAAAATTTCAGCTGGAGGGGTGATTGCATCGGTGCTGGTGGTTTTGTGTTTGTTCTGGATTGGTTTGGTAGATGAAGTTGGGATTCACAGCAGAGGAACCACACTAAATCTGTCGACTTTACCTGTGGCTATAGGGCTCTACGGTTACTGCTACTCAGGACATGCTGTTTTCCCCAATATCTATACTTCTATGGCGAAACCAACTCAATACCCTGCTGTTCTCTTGACATGGTAAGCATATGACGCATTCGGTTCTGTCTTTCGCCTATTCAAAACTTCACCTTTCTTAAATGCACCTTCCTCAGCTTCTTTAACACATGTGTACAGAAACAATCCGTTGTATATCACATATGCTTGCGTTTTGATTGATAATGTTTTTGCAGCTTTGGTATTTGTACTCTGATGTATGCCGGTGTTGCTGTTATGGGATATACGATGTTTGGAGAATCAACAGAATCGCAGTTTACTCTCAACTTGCCTCAAGATTTGGTTGCAACTAAGATTGCTGTGTGGACTACGGTATGTTTTCATTCCAATACTTATTGCATTTTGATTATCACAGGGGAACTAAAACCGTTTTTGTTTTATCCGTTTTCGCAGGTGGTTAATCCATTTACCAAATATCCTTTTGCAAGAAAATACTCAGAAATTCTTTTCTTTTAACTGTTAAACTTTTATAAAGCTGTCGAAAATTCATCATATTTGTGTGTACCCTTAATAAAAGAAAGCACATATGCTTTGACCATATCTCCAGTAGCACTGAGTCTTGAGGAACTGATACCATCAAGGCATAACCAGTCGCATTGGTACGCCATTGCCATTAGAACCGCATTGGTCTTCTCTACTCTGCTTGTCGGTCTTTCGATTCCCTTCTTTGGTAAGATCCTCTCTACCATTTTTGATGATGTAAGCTCATTTTCTTCAGAATCATACTTTTTACAGTTTAACGAACACTCAAAAAAAAAAATCTTGTAGGTCTTGTCATGTCATTGATTGGATCATTGTTGACAATGCTTGTCGTAAGCTGCCCTTTCTCTTCTCTATAATAACCTGACATGATTTTCTAGCTTATCTGCAAATGAAGATCTTTATATTTGGATATTTAAGTTCATATATTGTTTTGTGTAGACGCTGATACTTCCGCCAGCATGTTTCTTGAGCATCGTACGGAGAAAAGTAACCCCGACCCAGGTAATGTTCTTGGAAATTCTGTATTTTTATATCAGCTTTATCATTAAAACGTTGCTTTTAAGATTCATGGACAATGTTTTGGTTTGGTTTTTTGTAGATGATGCTATGTGTCTTGATCATCGTAGTAGGAGCAGTATCTTCCGTCATTGGCTCATACTCAGCTCTCTCCAAGATCATTGAGAAATTGAGCAGCTGAACATAAATAAATCTCTCTATTCTTTTTTTACAAAATCTTTATTACCCATTTTGTCTTCTTGGGGAATCCTTTGTTCTTTTTTTTGTTGTCTGTTGACCTCATATAGCAATATTTTTTTGGCATTCACAGGTTTTGTTGTAATATTCTGAGTGGTGATTTTGTATCTTTAGACTGGTTTGAAACAAATAAATTCATCATGTTTTTGATTAATAAAGATTGGCGACTGTAAAATGTGTCTTAATATACAAAACTAATAATCTTCATAAGGAACAATAAACTGAAGAAGGGGTTGTGTATAATCTTTTGCCTTTAGCCTTCAAAATCCAAATCCAAATCTTTCTCTGCACTACCTTCGTTTGAAAACCCGTAACTGCTTTTCCTACTCTTGAGAATCAACTCAGAGGTCTTCATCAATTGAATGTATTTCTTCCTTACTGCTAACACAGGATGTGTCTCTACACTGGCTTTGTCTCTAAAAGGCTCTCTGAGAATAGCTGTACAAGGTTTTGTTCTGAAATAATTACTTAATTAAGAAAATAATAAAGTAAAATAATTAAGTAAAATGATAAACACCGGTAAATGATGCGAAAATCACAATAATTTGGATTACACAGGTACTTAGGGGGAGTTATTGGTAGAGAGATTTATAATGATTGTTAAAATTTTGAGATTCCATTGTTATTGGTAGATGAATTCTGACATTCTTACTAAAATCCACTGTTATTGGTGTGAAAATTTTCAAATTCCATACAAAATCCATTGTTATTCAAAAAGTTTTGTTTTTAATGATTCTATCAAATATGTTAGAATCTTTGTTATTGGGACATGGATTGTTAACAATTTAACTCATACAAAAAAACTTTCAAAATACTATCTATATCCATTGGATTCTCAAAATCATTATAGAAAATTTTTTTGATAGATTTTCAAAATACACCTAACTCTCTATAAATCTAACAAACTCTTTACAAATTTAACAAATCTTTCAACTCTTAAAATCATCATAACTCTCTATAAATCCTACTCCCATTATTTGATGTTGGGTTTTTGTAAAGGGCTTAATTCCCCTAATTAATAACAGGTGAAATACCACCAATAATAGGCCCAAGAAATGAAAAGGCCCAATAGAAGAAAGTAGAAACATTTCTCCTTATAAAAGAAATAACTCCCACAAGTTTTTGTGTTTCGGGGGAAAAAGGAAAAAATTGGGTGTCTTCAATTTTAGGGTCAGATTGAAATCGAAGCACTATGGAGAAGGATCAGAGTGAAATCGAAGCACCCTCTGTGCTGGGAAACGATTCGAAGGTAAAGTTAAATCTTCTCCGATCGTTAACATAATCTTATATTTATCCATTGATTAGGTTGAAACTGTGTAGATTTGATTTGCTCACACTTTTCTCTGTCTCTCTAGTTTGGGTTGGGGTTTGGGTGGGGGGTGATCTCATTGATCCTAACATGTTTGTTGGCCCAAACACAAGTTATCGTCAAGGTGATTTTTAATCTTGGAGCCTTTTTTATGCACAGATGATTACCACTTTTAAGAGGAAAAGAGAAGAAGATGAAGAAGAAGAGCAGCTCAGTGAGGAGACTGGTATTGGAATCATATTTAGTTGATACGAGTAGTAGTAACATTATTACTAAAAGCAATTCTCATTGTTTGTTGTTTTTTAATTTCCAGTGCCCGAACCAGCAATTGTTTTACCTTTTGCGAAAACCTCGACCTTGTGGAAATGGTATCGGTCATCGGTCCTACCACAACATCCTCACTTTGGTCGACTCGTCAAGATGCCTGATATTATTCGCGAGGATTTAGCCTTAGTTCTTATGAAAGCTTTCCGCACCATGTCAATGGAACTAGCCGATGACGACGACGTTCCCTTAAGCCGTCGCCAACTAAATCACTACCAAGAAACACTTGTCGAGCTAGAGAAGAACGGATTCGATGTTAAAGATGCTTCAGCACGGGTCGCTGAGTTGTTATCTCTGAATCACGAAGCATCCATTTCAAAGAGGTTTCGGGAGAAGACACACACGTGAACCGGAGACTCCTTGGTAACTATGAAGCTACTATGACTTTTGCTCCTTGGCTAACTTTTCAGTTATGATATTGAGTGGTGATTTTGCATCTTTAGACTGGTTTGAAACAAATACATTTCATCATGTCTTTGAATTGGCGACTACAGGTTATGTCTTAATATACAAAACTAATCTTCTTCACAAGGAACAAATACAAAGAGGTTCTGTGTAATCTTTTTCCCTTAGCCTTCAAAATCCAAATCCAAATCTTTCTCTACAATACCTTCGTTCGAAAACCCGTAACTACTACTCCTTCTACACTTGAGAATCAACTCCGAATTCTTCATCAATTGGATGTATTTCTTCCTTACCGCTAACACAGGATGTGTCTCTACACTGGCTTTGTCTCTATAAGGCTCTCTGAGAATAGCCGTACAGGTCTTGTTCTTCATAGACAAGTAGAAGATCTGTGGATGTCTCTCAAAGGCCTTGTGAACCTTTTGAGGCAATCCGAAATGCTTCTTGAGGCATAACAGCTTCTTCCTCTCCGCTGAATGATCGACAAAGAGGCAGAGCAGCTCATGAAGAAACGCAACGACTCTCTTCTCTGCTACATCGCTACTTGGATCCAAACGAGAATAATCGTCGTATGGTGATACATAAGGAAGCTGTTGAAACTCTTTTAACCAATCTTCAATCTTGACTCTCAATCTACAACCTTTCGATGGAAACAGAGGAAACTCAATCGCTGAATAGTCTCCTCCTCCTCCTCCTCCTCTCTTCTTCTTCATTGCATTCTTCTGCAACACAGACAAAACCTTTTCTCCATCAAAACAGTTTACCGCTAAACCTTTAACTCCATCTCCCATATCCACAAACCTAAACGAAGAATCGAGATTCATCTCTGGATTTTGCAGGTAATCATCAGGCAAACCCAGATACCATTTCATGCCTTGAACAATACTCAGCGGCAAAACATTGTCTTTGCTCATCAGAATCAATTTCCTCAAACTATCACGCAAATCCTCGGCGGAGTTTTGGTAAACGAGCTTCTCTTCCCAGTCGAGCTCTGCAGCTTCTGGTGTCAATTTAAACCACGGGAGATTGTACTCCGGACCAACGAACTCCTCGAAGATGGAAGGAAATTGCCTTAGGAACTTGGCGATTTTGGTCGAAACATCGAACTGGAGCATCTTCTTGGAGACGGAGGATATCGGGATGCAGCCATTGGGATCCTGGGCGATACAGTTCTTGAGAGCGAGGACGGATTTGAGCTGGGAAGATCGGAGAATGTGTTCGATGTTGTCGAAGTAAGCATCTTTCTTCCATTTCATGTAAACGTCAACATAGGCCCGTTTCTGGGTGAAGGAGGAAGCTAGGGTTTTAAGGGTTTGGGCATGGCGGCTGCTAGAGAAGAGCATTGTGGAAGAAGAAGCTAGTTTCGCGACTTGCAAAATCTGAGACAGAAAGGCAAAGTCGGAATTAAATGAAATGTAATAATAATTTTAATACTACTTTGTGTTTCTGCTTAAATATCTTCTTTTTCCTTGCTTTTTGCTTTGGAGTGCAAGTTCTCTTTTAGTTGAAAAAAAGTAAAAGCATTGTTTTTCTATCGCTACGCTAATTTTCATCACGTCAAGAAGCCTCAAGAGTCTAGTTTTCATGGAACAACATAAATAACACGATTAAACAAAATAAAATATAGATAAAATACTTAAAATAAATTTCTTTAAAAATATGGTAATACTTATTAACGATGAGTAAAATACATAAAGATAAGAACCCAAATAAGAGGAACGAGAAAAGAAAGAAACATCAAATTAGTAAGGCAAAAATGTGAGCCAAACGAGATGATTAATTATGTGATTTCACATTCTTCCTTTCATCTCCCTCTTATCCATTTTTTTTGCATTTTCTAATGATTCTTGTGTGACCGCAGTAGAAAAAAGGAGATGTAAAGAATCATTAAGCAATAAAGAATATTTCAAAGTGATCTCTTGCTATATATTCTTGCTAGTGCGTGGACAAGCTTTCTTTCCGCTGGACAAACTCTTTGCTAACTTCCTTGCCACTCGCTACACCCTTCTTCTTCTTCTTCTGGTTCTCGTCAGGTTGTTCCTACATATTAAAACACATTCATCAACACAAAATAACCATAGATAGAGAGCTTTGCACATGATTTTTAAAAATCTAAATTCAAGACCAAAATTGAACTTAAAAGATCAAAATACCTTTTCTAGTTGAAAAGGTAAAACTATGTTCGAGATGGGCACCGGACCAAACACAGTGAGATTTGCTTACTAATAGGTTACTACTACTCGTTGATAATATTTGGCGCAAGGAAACAACTAAATATGATTCCACAAAGGTCCAATGAGACATACCACTCTCGTTGAGGTCTGAACTGTGCTCTTCTTCTTCTTCTTCTCCTCTTTACCTCTTATGAATGGTATAAGCTTCTGTGACATAAAAAGCTCAAAGATTAACAAATCGAGTGATTACTTGAGTTTGGTACATAAACATGTTAGATCGGGTTGAATCTATAGGCGACCGTTCCCTTGTCTGCAATGAGAATCAAGTACCCCACCCACCCAAACCCAAACTAGAGAGACAGAGAAAATGGAGCAATAAAAATCTACACAATTTCAACCTAATCAATGGATAAAATAAGATTATGTTACAATCGAACAAGATTTAACTTTACCTGCTCTTTTGTTGAATCGTTTCCAACCCACATCGTGCTTGTTTAGTAGGTTTTTGACCCATGTGAAACAGAACTTTTTGATTTTTTTTTGTGCTATTAGGAGCTAAAATCCTCGAGGTAGGTTTTGCCATTTCACTTTGATCCTTCTCCACAAAGGAAACCCTAAAATTGATTTTTTTTTTAAAATGAGAGTTTCTTCTTTTACAAGGGAAAAATGTTTAACTTTCTTCTCTTTTTCAATTAACCCTAATTTCGAAACGAAATGGGGGAGGCAGATAGTGTAACTTGCAGTGGTCTGGGCAATTGATTAAATTCATCTTATGACAACTTTCAAAAAAAAAAAAAGTGAGAGGCATGCCCCAAAACATGCGATTTGTATTTTACTTCTTATTGGTGCTGTTGGGAAATCTGCACATGATTATCCTATCGCTCGATTAAAGGCTTTGGCATCTCAGTGAGGTTCCAGTTTTCAATATGATTGGTAAGGCAAACCTTTATAAAATTATTACTCAAGAATCAAGTGCTCTCCTAAATTGATGTTAGGCTCCATGTACACGATTTTGCAATTGATTGGGCCTAATGGATTTTCAGAGAAAACGAATTGGTTTTATTTAATTTTTAAACGTGTGGCTAAAAACTAAAAAGGTTGGAACATTTTAACATTATCCATCTCTAGTTGATAAAGGTTTACTGATTACACAAAAAAACAGAGGATTTATATATTTATATTTACACAAAAATATATTAATTTTGTGTTAGGCGTAGCAATCTGTTTTATTATTTCTTTGCTAGTTATCTAATGATGTATTGAGTTTGAAGAGAAAATTATGAGAGTAAATAAATAAAAACCAAGGAATGCTAGTTTTCTTCATTCTTGTGAAGAATGAATTAGGCTTTGTTGTTTCAACATTGAAAATTGGCATTGGATTTTCTCGAATTGAGCATTCTGGAAAAATGTTTGATGGAGAAGCAAATCTTGCTCGATAATCTGCCACTATTGTCATATTATGCTAAAGAGATTCAACAATAATAGAGAATGATCTAGAGAGTGGTCATTATGTGTTCTCAGTGAAGTCATTTCCCACGAATGTCATTAGTTTGATGTTGCACTTGTATGTAAATATTTTGTAATTTTTACATAGTTTTCTATTTTCTTGAAGATTTTAATATAGATTCCATGTTTTCTTTTTTCACAAACACTAACAGATTTTAGAAAATACAAAACTATTTGGAAGTTACAAAATACTTACAAAATTTTGTCAAAAAAAAATTCTTACACTCAACAAGATTGTATAGATTAACGACCATTATGTTTGTAATATTACAAAACCATGTGAACTATAATTCAACCTTATGATATTATGGACAATTAAAATCAGTTTCATAAATCAATTTCATGATATCCATCCAAAGAATCCAAGTGCAAGAGTTGTACGCCTTCAAACCACTCTCTTAGTTCCCATTAAACTCTCCCACATAATAAATGTCCTTTTGAGTTGAGTTGATAAACTTATCAAGCTTGTCATTCAAATTTGTCGAAGAATGAAGTATGTTCCACCATTTATTGGTTTTGTAAAAATCAAGAAGTCCCTATTTTGTTGAAAAAGATAGCTCTTTCCTGGAGAGCAGATGGAGCCACCATGTTTTCTCCCCTAAGACCGTCGATTAACGACTGCTTCAGGTCCAAATTTAGGAAATCATCCATTTTTCCCGTTCTTACTTTTTCTCGTCGCCTTGTTCCAGATGATGGGTTTCTTTCGGATGAGAAAGAAGACAATGGGGAAGTAGATAAGACTGTAATCTATATCAAATTTCCCAGCCGGTCTGCAGCACTGGATATACTTCATCTGTCTCTTTGTATCGAATTGAAACATCAAGTGGCGTCTGAAATCTTCATTAATGACGCACATAAAATTTTGAGTGAGGAAATGATGCAGTTCGTCCTTCAAACCCATCCCAAAGTGTGTTTATTTCACCTCACTGATTCCCTTAGACACTTGGAGCTGCACTGGGGAACAAATGGTCCATCATCACGGTTTTTTATAGTAATGGAAGAAGAAATTCACAGAAGAATGAGAACGGCTCTTGGTGCTATTAGAGACCAGATTTATCACTTAATCTACTTAAGAGCTCATCAACCAATCTAAGTATCTTAAGTAGAAATCAACTACCAGTGTCTACATATCGATCTAATATTATAAGGTTCAAATATTCCAAAAGTAAAACCACTTACCCTTCACATATTGGTATGATAATTTATGATTTGTCGAAAAATGATGTGTTGTTCCACCACTTCTTCTTGAATCCGTCAAAATCAAGAAGGCCTTAAAACATATGTAGATAGGGGTTGGTTGATTTCTACTAGATTTTGTCAAAAAGAATCCATGTGGAGCATAGTCAATAAAAGTCCACCATCTGAATTGAGTTTCACGTGTATGCACACTATGGCTAGACTCAAATGGTTTTTAAAACACATAAACATAAAACACAATTCATATATTAAACAAGTAAAAAAACCACTTCGTCTTCTTCAAAAATCGGGTTTAAATATTCAAAAATTAAAAAAACCACTTACGCTTCACATATGGGTGGTATGATGATGTATAATTTGTTAAACAGTTGCGTTTTTCTCCACCACCTCCATAATCTGTCAAAATCGAATCCTTTGAAAAACCTGTTTGTTTCATCTTTGTAGGGGCAGTTTCAATAAATTTCTGAATCTTTGTAAAGTAATCAATTTTAATCTAAGCGCGCAAAAGTAGTTCAAATCATTTTCTTGGTTCCCATTAAACGCTCTCAAATAATAAATGACATTTTGATTTGAGTTGATAAATTTATCAAGTTTGTCATTAAGTTCATTAAGTCCATTTTCTCATTCTTTTCATATAGATAACCTCTTAAAGGTTTAATCATGTAACCCTCTGATTCGGCTAACTTTAGCTCTTCGCTAAAATAAACACCCACCCATTTACCAATTGGAAAACGTAAGACCTCATTCTCTTTATATGGTAAAAAAAGTCTATCAATAGTAGATGGACATTCAACATAAGCCTTAAGAAATCCGAACAAGTCATTTAAGACTTGACCTTCAAAATCACTATGCCAAAGAGGCTCTCCTCCGGGCATAGGATATGCCATCATTACAAAAGGATACAAAGAAGCGACTAAACTCAAATTGTTGTTGGTAAAACAACGTACAACGAAACACAATATTTTTAGATGCTTCTCATAAAAGTAAAACATTTGGAGAGTTTAGAATTGTTTATATATTAAAAATAAATCACTTACTCTCCATCTGTATAATAATATAAGATTTGTCAAAGAACAAAGTATCGTCCAACCAAAATCGGAAAGGCCCTATTTTGGTAAAAAAAGACAACTCACCCTTAAACCTATTTTGTGTTGAAAAAATACATAAGAAAATACATAGAAGAAAATAAAAGTAAAAGATATAGAGACAACCTTATTCTCACATGAGGGTTTAAGCTTCGTGTAGAAAAAGACAGTAAAAAAATGACATTTCCTTGAAGATGTAGCAAATAGAAGAGCATTGTAGAAGAAGATAGCTACGCCTCTTGCAAAAACTGAAACTCTTAATTAAAACTTGTTATGGTGTGTTTTCACAAAACTGTCCTAGTAAAAAATTTATAATATTTGCATAAAACAAGAGCTGAGATTTTGTTCTTCTCTCAAAAGTCAAATAGAAGTGACAAGTTTAGGAGACCAAGTAGGCAACTTGGGACAACCATTTACACCAATTAAAAGTTCAACAAATCTTCTCTTAACTCTTTCTCTCTTTGACGCCTCAAACGCATCAAACTATCCAAATATGCTTGTTTCATCTTTGTAGAAGCAGTTTCAGTGAACTAACTTTCGAATGAAAAAAAGAATCAAGACTCCACAGTCATGACCATTGGGTTGTTAAGGAACAAATATAGTAGTTTTGTCTATCTTGATGTAGCTTGGTTTTTGATGGAAGTGTCTGCCTACGGCTAGCATAGAGAAAGTCCCATTCATCCTTTAGCAATCTGCAAAATAATAAAAGATCTAATTACATATGCAAACGATAATATTCATAATTACTGAAATTATACTCTTTCCTTTTTTATTAAGTGTCGTTTTATAATATTTCACATAGATTAAGAAAATATTAAAATTTTCAGTTTTATCCTTCATTAAAACATCGTTTTGTTTGATAGGAATAATTAATAAGATAAAAAGGTAGGGATAAAACTGGATAATTTATCATAAATCTCCATTAAAATCAGAAAACGACAATTATTTGTAAACAAGTCTAGAATGACACTTAAAAAACCTGGAGAGAATATGTAATAGAGTTTCACCTGCTAATATTTTGGAAGACTAAAAGTTTTTTTTTTATGATGTCCTATCAAACAAAATGATGTTTTAATGAAGGGTAAAACGGAAAAATTTAATGTTTTCTTAATCTGTGTGAAATATAATAAAATGACATTTTATAAAAAAGAAGGAAGGAGTATTAAACAAGGAAAAAAACCACTTCCTCTTCTTCACAAATCGGGTTCAAATATTCAAAAATTAAAAAAACACTTACGCTTCACATACGGGTGGTATGATGATGTATGATTTGTCAAACAGTTGCTTTTTTCTCCACCATCTCCTTAATCTGTCAAGAGTCCCTTGAAAAAACTGCCTGTTTCATCTTTTTAGGGGCAGTTTCAAAATAAATTTCTGAATCTTCGTAAAGTAATCAATTTGAATTTAAGTGCAAAATTACTTCAAATCATTTTGTGTGGTTCTCATAAACTCTCTCAAATAATAAATGACCTTTTGATTTGAGTTGATAAATTTATCAAGTTTGTCATTAAATTCATTAAGTCCATCTTTTCATTCTTCTCCTGTAGATAACCTCTTAAAGGTATAACCGTGTAACCCACTGATTTGGCTAACTTTAGCTCTTCGCTAAAATAAACACCCACTCATTTACCAGTTGGAAAACGTAAGATCTCATTCTCTTTAATATGGTAACAAAAGGTCTATCAACAGTAAATAGACATTCAACATAAGCCTAAAAAAATCCAAACAAGTCATTTAAGACTTTGACCTTCAAAATCACTATGCCAAACATACTCTCCTCCATAGACATTCAACATAAGCCTCAAGAAATCCAAACAAGTCATTTAAGACTTGACCTTCAAAATCACTATGCCAAAGAGACTACTCCGGGCAGAGGATATGACAGCATTACAAAAGGATACTTAGAGACGACTAAACTCAAATTGTTGCTAAAACAACTTACAACGAAACACAATATTTTTAGATGCTTCTCATAAAAGTAAAAGATTTGGAGAGTTTAGTATTGTTTATATATTAAAAATAAATTATTTACTCTCCATCTGTATAATAATATAAGATTTGTCAAAGAGCAAAGTATCGTCCAACCAAAATGGGGAAGACCCTATTTTGTTGAAAAAAAGACATAAGAAAAGACAATTCACCCTTAAGCCTATTTTGTGTTGAAAAAAATACATAAGAAGAGACACATAGAAGAAATTAAGTAAAAGATATAGAGATAACCTTATTCTCACAGGAGGGTTTAAGCTTCGTGTAGAAAAAGACAGTAAAAAAATGACATTTCCTTGAAGATGTAGCAAATATAAGAGCATTGTAGAAGAAGATAGTTACGCCACTTGCAAAATCTGAAACTCTTAATTAGAACTTGTTATGGTGTGTTTTCACAAAACTGTCCTAATAAAAAATTTATAATATTTGCATAAACAAGAGCTGAGGTTTTGTTCTTCTCTCAAATAGAAGTGACAAGTTTAGGAGACCAAGTAGGCAAATTGGGACAACCATTTACACCAATTAAAAGTTCAACAAATCTTCTCTTAACTCTTTCTCTCTTTGACGCCTCAAACGCATCTTTAGGCGTCAAGCCTTTCATCAATGGGAGTGCGGCAGAAACCTCGTTTGATGTCTCCATTATCCTTTCTAACATCTCTGAAACCTGACTCATCGTTGGCCTCGACTTTGCCTTCACCATCAAACACCGGTTCGCAACCGCCGCTAGCTTCAAGGCTGATTTGAGGTAGTAGTTTCCTTCAAGTCTTGGGTCGATGATCATCTTGAACTTCTTTACGTCAGTCAAGTGCGGTCTGATCCACTCCAAGATGTTCTGCTCGTTTCTTGGACGGTTTCTGTCGAACGGCCGTCTCCCTGTGATGAGCTCATACAGGAAGATTCCGTAGCTCCACACGTCGCTCTTAGCCGTGAGGTGTCCGGTTTGGATGTACTCCGGCGCTGCATAACCAATGGTTCCTACAACCTGTGGATCCACATGGTTTAATTAGAACCGAACCAAACCAAAACCAATTGAGACATGAGCCAGGCTGTCCCTACCGCGGTGGAGACATGAGTGATCCCGTCGGAAGGGCCCATCCGAGCCAGTCCGAAATCAGAGAGCTTTGCATTCCAATTCTCATCAAGAAGAATGTTGGAAGATTTGAAATCCCTAAAGATGATCTGCATATAGTTAAGATGAATATATATACAAGAACACATATATAAACAAAAGAAATGTTTAAAGGCATTTGTGAATTAACATGGATGGAGGAGAGACCTGAAACTCCATGCCTTGATGAAGATAAGCGAGTCCTCGAGCAGTGTCTTGAGCAATCTTCATTCTGGTGGACCAAGGGAGAGGAGTGACTATAAAACGATTGGATAAATGGTCTTGAACGCTTCGGTTTGGTACGTATTCGTAAACAAGTAGCCGTTGGATCCCTCTCTCGTCATCCTCAGCGCAATAACCAATCAGCTTCACCAGATTCGGATGCTCCACTACTCCCAATACATTTACCTCTGTCACCCATTCTTTATGCCCCTGTGGATACATATACATATGTGATTATGCGGTTACTTGTTCAAGACGCTACAAACTAGAACCGAACAAAACCAAACCAAGAAGGAAAAGTAGGGGAGAAAGAAAGAGATTTTGCTTGCCTGTAGACCTCTTCTACTGAGTTGTTTAACAGCGATATCAATCTTTTTACGAGAATCTTCAGGGTTCTGAATGACGCCACGAAACACACCACCGAAGCCACCTTCACCGATCATCAAGGACCGGCTGAAATTCTTGGTAGCGGTTTTGAGGTCATCGAGGTCAAAGACTTTGAGATTGTTACTGTGTGTCTCAGAGAGGACGTGTAAAGAGGAAGTGATGGAAGTAGTAGTACTTGTCTCTGAGTTAAACTCAGACCCTGATCCTCCTCCTCCAGCCATCGAAGTGGAAGAAGTTTGAATTGAACCAAACTTTCTAGTCTTAGCTTCATGATCCTGAGATTTTTCTTTGCTGAAGTAGAAACATTTCATTGTCCTTGACGAAACCAATCGCCTCACTGTAGCAACAAAACACACACAACCAAGACCACATTCCAAATTAACAAACGGAAACACAATCAGAGATTATTTAACAGAGAGACAAATCCAAATCACTAATCATTCGATCAAAATAATCAAACAGCACAATATCTTGGCATTACTTGGAAGACAGCAAAAGTGTTGAGAATGAGAAAGAAACCTGATGTAGAATCATTCATAAGGAGGAATGGAATGTGGTGATTGGAGTCTTCTTGTTCATGAGTGAGAGAGCTTTAAAGCAAAACTTTTGGAGAGAGAGAGAGAGATGAAGGAAGAAGACGAGCTCACCATGATCGAATGGGGAAGTCAAATAGGCTTGGCAGCTGGATCTGCCGCTTACCAACCCATAGACGTTTTTTTTTTAATTTTTTAATTTTGTGAAACAGCCGCTTGCTAATATTAATACTGTAACGGTGGAATTTGATAACACGTTTATTAAATTTTATTGAATATTCACCGCGTAATTCTCTCTCTAGCCTTAGCCATTAAGAGATGGTTTAAATGAGAAACTAATGAAATTTCCTCTTCTTCAACTTCAAAACTTCAAAGAATAGCGTTTGTCGAAACGCTTAACCCCTACGGCCACGGCCATCTCAATGTATAAAAAGTAACCGTTTCATATAAACGGATAAATTTAAAAATGTGTTTATGTAAAAGTATGTCTAGTTTAAACTTGTAATTAATAAAGTAACCGCACCTAAACTCTTGGCAAAGTAGAGACGTACATTAAACTTTTCTTTCGAGTAGAGAAACCAAGTGTCCACTATTTGAGAATCACACCTAGCTAAGAAGACGCAACAACTCACAAGTAAACCGCACCTAAAACTTGCGTCATCTCTTACATCTTTTCTCCTACCTACTCTTTAACTCTTGAAAGACTCTTATATCTTGTCGTCTTACCTGGTCCACTCTTTCCACTATTTGCAGGAATTCAACTTACCCAAGCATTTTCTTTACCTTTTCTTGACTGCCATTACTCCACCTCATTGTATTCAACCACTGCATCATACGTCTCCATCGTGAGACTACTCTCAGCGAAACATCTGAAAAAATTATGCATTCTTTCTCTCATCAGTAACAGTAATCAACCATATGATCACCATAACCCATAGCAAATAGATATCAGCTCTATAATCAAATACCAATTCAAACTTACAAAGCCACTTGATTTTCTACCATCCTATGTGTTTCGTTTACTACAACTGAATCCGTAATTACTTGAAACTCTACAAAAACAAAGTTTACCTTAGTTCATGCCAAAATATATCCTCCTTATCATACAAGAACTTTCTGAGAGAAGAGCCTTCGTCTTCCTCTTCCACCAACATCCTGGTCTGCGCAAGCCTTTTGATGAAAAGAGCTGACGCACAATGAACAATGATTGACGGATCAGGATCTCCAAGTACTGCCTGAAGCTCTCTTCTAATCCATGGCTCAGTTCTTTCAATCATCTTTGCTTTGGTGTGATCATTCACCTGTAAAACTCCGCACAAGTTTTTACGTACATTACACAGATGACACACGAAGAAGCAGGTATAGATATAACTAAGAGTGCAAACTCTGATACTACAACCACACGGAACAGAACTGGTTAGATTTACAAGAAGCTCATCTTAATGGAATTCAAAAACAATACATATGCACTGCCCCCAACATTTACAACACACAAACATCAAAACACATCCCGTAGAATGAAGCAGCGTATTGCTTAAAACTTACCGGTTCCAAGCTTGGCCTCGAATGTAAACGAACAGCTCGTAATTGCTTATCGTATATGCTGCATTAGAGCCAACACTAGTAAGAAACAAAGGCTAACACTCTGACGGAAGGAGATTGCAAGTGACTGTTTCAGAGATAGAAAAAGTCAAGCAACAAACCAACCTAGCTCGCCAACGAAGCTTTCGCTCGAAGATAATATGATCAGGAACTGGACCTGGCCGTCCAAATGACCTCCGCCATGGCAATGGCCTTGATCTTGAGCTAGAGTTTTCAAAATCATCCCTTGTCCTTCGAATTATTCTATTAAACAAGCGAAAAAGTAATTAAAAAGATGCAATTTTTTTTAAAAAGTAACTGAATTTCGCAGAAATTTAAAGAGACGATCTTAGAGAGACAGAGAGAGAGAGAGAGAGAGAGCTGACCTCCGGCGACCGGAAGGATTATTCCAACGGTGATAATTTAATGTCTCACGATCACGAAGAACCGGCAATTGCTCCTTGTAATATTTTCTAGTAGCGGGATCACTGACGATAATCCAGGAATCAAAACGAGTGTTGCAGAGAGGGCAGTTCCTCTTGAAGCCGCTCCACTTCCGGATACAAGCAAGGCAGTATCCGTGCTTGCACGCCGTGATTACGGCGGCTCGTCGGTCTTTTAGATTTTCCAGACATATCGGACATGATTTCCCCAGTAAGGCAGAAAAGATTGCTCTCTCCCAATGCCTCTCACCGGTTTTTAGAAGACGATACCTTTCGCCGATCGAAGATGATGCCGGGGAAGAGGTCGGAGTTGAAGACGGAGATGGACGCAGATCACGCATGAACGGTGAGTTTCTCTTTGCTCCGGTGATTGGATTTGTTCGGTGAAGAAGCGGTTCTCTTTTTGGGCTTTTTCTAATCCGACCCGATTGGGTTCTAATGAACCGAGTTGGATTTCAGCCGGATAACCGGTTCATTTCGGTACAAGATTGATTGCTTGTTTCAAAATGAAGAGCGAGCGTGAAGGATCCCTTCTTCATCGTTGCTCCGAAGAAGAAAAGCTCTCACTAAAGTCACCATTGCCACTAACCCACGAGCTCTCTTCTCTCTCAAATGGAGGTTCCAAAGGATCAGATCGCGACTTTAATGGAGCATGGGCTCTACGATTCCGCTGAAATGCTCGTAACTCTTCTAAGCTTTTTTACTCGTTTGATTCTCTCTCCTAAATCCCTAATTTTCATCAAGGACTGATAAAATTCTCTGTTCATACCTCTAAATCAAGGGCTGCTTTCTCGTTTCATCCTCTACTGTTAGCGCCGAAACTAGTCCTCATCTCAAGGCGGAGAATTTGGTTAAGCTTCTTTCTCCGTTGGTTTTTTTATTTCTTTAAGTTGCTGAGTCCGTTAATTTTTTCCGATGTTTTGTTTCTTATAGATTGAAGTTCAAATCTTTCTGTGTTGTTCTTCAGATTCTACTTGGCGATGCTTTATTTCATCAGAGAGAATACCGGAGAGCTATTGTAAGATCGATTTCAATCGGTTCTTAGAAGTTTTATTCTGCCTCCAATTTAAACTTTATAAAGAATGCTTGGATATTGACTATGACTGAACTATATAAAAAATCGAAAATACTCTGGTCTTATAACTTTTATGGAGTGAGTAGAGATAATTACAGAGTTGTATTGCTTATTTTTCTCCTCTGGAGGAAAGCTCTGAAGTAATGTCGAAATTTTCTGAATATGTATTTCCTTCTTTTCGTCAGCATACGTACAAGCAAGCGTTGCATCATTATACAAGGATTCCGAAGCAAAGCTCCAGTATTTCGAGGAGTTCGTTATCTTTATCTACCAGATCATCTGTGAATGCCTCTGTCATTTCTGCTATTAATGAGAACGAGGTAAATTCGTGTGTTGTTTCGTCTTGATCCTTTTTGGTTTTTGCACTATCTAGAAATTGATGTGCTTTGGTTTAAATTTCATAGGAGTTCATGTGTGTCTTCATTTTCTGACTTTCCTCTTAGGTGAGATTCAAGATTGCTTCATCTCACTTTGCTCTTCATGAAACGAAAGCTGCGATTGCTGAGGTATGTCTCCTGTCTTCTTCATCTGGAGTATCATCTGTTTGTCTGGTTATCAAGAATTTAGTCTTCTGGATTAGTTGCTCCACAAGCATTGGTAAATAGATAATAATATATGTGTATCAGGCGGAAATAGAGCTGCCGAGGGATTTTTTGTTTGCTTCTCAGATTGGTTTTGTATAGGATGACTTGTATCTCGTTTTGTATTTATAACCAGAGTTCAGTTACTGTAGTCTGTAACTTTCTTCAGTGAAACATTATTGGCCCGTACGGTAATTACTGGATTGCTTTAGTATTCCTGAATGTGAGATGAATTCCGTTGCGTTGATCTCTTCTTGCCACCCATTACAAAACAAGTAAAACTAAACGAATCTTTTGGTTCCAACACTGAATTTAGGTATTAATGGATGATAAACCTTGGTTTGCTTAGTTATTATCTATTATTGCACTTATTCTTTCTTTGCCAGATGGAATCTGTCAAGACCAGAAGCTTGGAGATGAATATACTGATGGCAAAGCTTCATCGAAATTCTGGATACAACCGTGGTGCTATTGCATTTTATAAAGAGTGTTTGAGGTCTGTTTCTCATTTTCTTTCCTAACATTTCGTAGCATATAAATACTGGCACAAAGTCTCACTTTTTGCAGTAAATACCAATTCAACACATATTGCATATTATTTATATATGTATAATTATATATAATCTTTAATCTCTGCAGGCAGTGTCCTTATGTACTCGAAGCCGTCATAGGTTTAGCTGAACTGGGAGTCTCTGCAAAGGATATCATATCAGCTTTTACTCAGGTGTCCCTTTCTACGAGATCTCTTTTGCCGGTTGCTTTTATTTTTCACCATTTCTTTCAATGTGTTTTGCATCGCTTTCTCCTCTTTTGCAATGACCTTTTCCGTGTAAAAACACACTACTATGTAATTTGATCTCTCTCACTATTTCTCTCAATTATGCCGTTGTTCATTTCAGACTTCAAATAGAAGTGCAAAGGTTTCGCTTGATCAGATAGATCCTACCCGTTGGTTGCAAGTAAGCATACTCTCTAACAGTATTTACAACGTTGAAAACTGTTTAATCATGTGGCCAAGCTGATTATTGTGACTGAGTTAGTGTCTTATTTTATCTGTTATGCTCTCCGGATACGACTTTACATATAATGGTTCTAGGATTATTTTCATCAAAGACTAGGTGACTGCCAAAATCTAATGAACTATACATTTTGTACATAAGGAAAAGCTGTTCATGAGTAGAAAGTGAGTATAGTCATCTTGATAGAATTTCCTCGAATAAACTAGCGGTTTCATGTTCTTGTGTTAGCATCAGCTCGACCAGAGAACTAATTTTTATATACCTTTTCTGGGATGGCTGTTTCATTGGTTTTGCGTTGTAGCTTATTTGGCAAGAAAAAATATTTACTTCTTTGTCATTTTTGGTAATTTTTCTTCGTTTACACAGCGTTATGTCGAGGCCCAGTGTTGTGTTGCTTCACATGCTTACAAAGGTACTATCTTTTTCTTTGTGGGATGATATGGCTTTTGGATCTTTGTGTCTCACTCTATAGATTTCAGTTCTTACATTTAAGTTGTGGGAATTTGCAATGATTAATCCGATAATTTGTGTCTCGCTGGATAGTGTGTAATGCTTTGGTGTTTACTCAGGGGCGCTGGAACTCTTTGCTGAACTTTTACAACGATTTCCAAATAATGTACACTTGTTGACTGAGACAGCAAAGGTTAGGGGTGGCATTGACAACGATGCAAACAGAATTACACCCGAGTTTTTGTTCTTATTGTTTTTGTTCTTATTGTTATGACTGACACTCTGCCACCATTTATTTCCTTTGTATAGATCGAAGCCATTATTGGTAAAAATGATGAGGCCATAATGAGATTTGAGAAGGTAGTCACGCTATCGATATTATTGTCTCAACTTCTTTAAATCATGAATGTGCATAATAATATAAAACATTTTGTAGGTTCGATCAATTGATCCTCACACACTAACCTGTATGGATGAGTATGCGATGCTGCTACAGATAAAGTGCGATTATTCCAGGCTAAACAAGCTAGTCCACGATTTATTAAGTATTGATCATACCAGAGCAGAAGTATTTGTTGCTTTGTCTGTACTATGGGAAAGGAAAGATCCAAGGACGGCATTATCTTATGCTGAGAAGGTTAGCTTGCTGACACTGAAATTTGTGCTAAATCTTTGTGTGATATCTGATTACTGATGAGGTTCACTATGCAATCAGAGTATCAGGGTAGACGAGAGACACATACCCGGCTACATAATGAAGGTAAGCTAGTTTAAGGAAGATTTTTTTTTGTTTGTAAAATAGTTTCGCACATGTTTATCCACTATTTTTGTTATACATATCAGGGAAACCTTCTTTTACTAGCAAAACGACCAGAAGCTGCAGCGATTGCCTTCAGGGCTGCCCAGAATTTGAGGTCTGATCTTCGTTCATATCAAGGTCTGGTTCACGAGGGAAACAAAAAAACTGACTATACACTTGCATTGTTGTACTGTTTTGGTGGTATAAACCTTAAACAAGCATGAAAAGGTCGTAGTGTGAATTAACTTGCAGTATTGAGGTCATTGCAGGCTTAGTCCATTCTTATCTGGCATTTGGTAAAACGAAAGAAGCATTGTATACCGCTAGAGAGGCAATGAATGCGATGCCTCAGTCCGCAAAGGCTCTGAAATTAGTTGGTGATGTTCATGCTAATACATCAAGTGGCAGGGAAAAGGTAAAAACAGTCAGCTTTATTAAATCAATATTCTACTCAGGATTTCTTCTTCTTAAGCAGAAGCAGCGAAGCTTTAGCAATTTGTTTGTTGCATACAGTATTACTAGATACTAGAACTGGGAAAGTTCCTTAAGAATTTAGCTGTCTATATCTCAATTTTCATTAGAAGCATAGTGTATACCAAATCTGAGAACTATTCAAAGCTCGTTAGCATCTTCTTATGATCGTTTCATTGTAGATAGAATTTTGTGGTGTAACAGAGGAATGATATGCTTTTTCAACAGGCAAAAAAGTTCTACGAGTCAGCTCTGAGGCTTGAATCTGGGTACCTTGGAGCTGCCATAGCTCTGGCTGAGCTTCATCTAATGGAAGGGAGGAATGGAGATGCTGTATCACTACTTGAACGGTATCTCAAAGATTGGGCTGATGATTCTCTCCATGTCAAGCTAGCTCAAGTGTTTGCTGCAACAAATACGCTACAAGATGCTTTATCTCACTATCAAGCTGCACTAAGGTTTATAAGATTCTAAACCGGGATTGCCTAGTTCTCTTTGTTTCTATGCGAATAAACTATAACAAGTGTTGACATTGTAAATGCAGGATAAATCCACAGAATGAGGCAGCCAAAAAGGGACTAGATCGCTTGGAGAAACAGATGAAGGTTGGTTTTTTGTTGTTGTTGTTGTTGCTTCGTTTGTAACTTCGAAAGAATCAAATCAAAATCCAGAGTCCCTTTATGAAACTCAAAAGGATTACAAATTTGCAGGGGATAGATCCAGATGCAGCTGATGAGAATGACGAGAACGATGTTGAAGATGTTGATGGAGACACCGAAGAAGCCGAGCTCATGTGAAGAGAGATTCTTAGTAGGCAGAAGAATGTGTACACACTATCGAATTCCTAACATGAATATTAATAGCATGTGTGTCACATTCCTTTTGAATCCTATAAACTTAGAAAATATATATATGAAAAGAAATTCCCGATGAAAACCTTTTACAGTTTGGCTCTGTGGTTTTGGTTACAAGGTTGCTCATGTAACACCCAAATCACAGAAAATACCAGGGACAATTTCGTCATTTACTAGGATGTCTGGCGACAAAAAACAGAAAAAATACTATTAAAGTAATTTCTAGTTGAAAAAACCAAAAAATATTAGTAATTTTGGATTTCGTTGACCTGTAAACACTCCATTGGTGACATTCCAAGAGCACCCATCACCAGATTCCCACCTATTTCGCCAACTCAATCTTCTTCGTCAAAAGCGAAGCTTTTTTTTTTTATCTTCTTCCTTGATGGGTTTCATCTCTTGCATCTCATTTCCGACCATCAATTCAATAGTTCCATCGACCCATTTCTCCAAGCAGTCGACTTTAGCACCTTCGTATTCACTTAACTTTGCTTCGAGACGCGAGGGTAAACCCAATTTCTCACTGTCACTATCAACGTCTTCGATAATGGCGACTCCTATTCAAGCCTCTTCTTCCTCCTCCACCATCGGTATTTTCTTGCTTCTCTGCTTCTTCCATGTATTGTTTTGTTGATTGCTTTCGATTCCACGGCTATAAGGATTAAGTGAACCTCTCGCTGGCTTTTAAGATAATCCGATGGTCATTTTGGATGCTTAGTAGTGCACAATTTGTTGACTTCTGAGTAGAGTTAATTAGAGTCGTAAAATGATTAGTGATTACACGGATTAGAAGCTAAGAGTTTGGTACATTAAGATTTTTGTGATTCTGCTTCTCCAAGTAGTAGTAACCTTTTTATATGTTTTCTCTTGGATTTTTCTGTATGAAGGTGAGACCAGTGATGGCTTGAAGGTCCAGTCTCATGTTTCAATTGGGGCAAACGATTTGCTTATTGTTGGACCAGGTGTTCTTGGACGCTTAGTTGCAGAAAATTGGAGAGAGGTATAAAATCTGTGTTATTGTGTAGTTCTTTCTCTTCTTAACGTTTATATAAAGAGTCATGTTTTCACAATATGGAAGTTAGAGTTGGAGCTTTATATGTGGAACAGGAGCATCCAGATTGTCAAATCTTCGGGCAGACAGTAACAAAAACTCATCATGAGGAGTTGGAGAAGTTGGGTATCAAACCATCACTTAAAGGAACTGAATTTGAGGGCAAGTTCTCCTATGTGATCTTTTGTGCTCCTCCATCACAAAGCCCAGACTACGCAGCTGAGGTCAGGTAATTACAAGAAATCACTTGCTTCAACAACTAGAGAGTCTATGAATTGTGTACCACCATGCGTTAATTGAATGCCAGAAAAGGGGTCTCTTCGTGCTGTTAACTTTATTAGCTATGGAAGAAGATGAAACCTAACGTCTGTTGGTGTTTAATGGCTCCTCTTATGAGATAGAAAAGCAATTTTCTTTTACCTTGATTCAACCATGTCTGATATGGGTCTGTGCTTGTTGTTACAAACGGATCAGGATGGCAGCATCAAAATGGAACGGCGAAGGATCATTCTTATTCACATCTAGCTCTGCACCTTATGATTGCTTTGATAACGGAGAATGCAACGAGGTTTGTCTCAGTACCTGAATACATATGCGCAATTCAATAAGATTTTCTCAAGTTTGTTACTCTTCACTGCAGGATTCTCCAGTAGTGCCACTGGGAAAGAGCCCAAGGACCGATGTGCTTTTGAGAGCTGAAAAAGTAGTGTTGGAATGTGGAGGAACTGTCCTTAGACTGGCAGGGCTTTACATATCCTTTTGGATTTCGATATATTGAAACAGAATGAGCGAATAATGAAAGTCTTTCTTTTTTGCTCTCTAGCAGATTTTTTGTTTCTCCTGAACTTTTTATACACAGAGACTAGAGGTGCACATACTTACTGGTTGAGTAAGGAGACAATCGATGCTCGTCCTGATCATATCCTGAATCTCATCCACTATGAGGTATATTTGTGATTTTTTGCTCACTCGTTTCTTCTTTTCAAAGACCATGAACTTCAATATGCTTGGTCTTGCAGATGTCATGTAAGGTATCTCATTCTCTGGCATTGGCACCTTACTATACATAGTCTCTTATCAGGTTCTGTAATGTTGTGTTCCTGAACAGGATGCAGCATCGCTGGCAGTTGCAATCATGAAGAAGAAAACCGGTGGTCGGATTTTCTTGGGTTGTGACAACCATCCTTTGTCAAGGTAACGCTGCTTTTCTTTCTAACTTCGAGATAAATCAAACATTCGAACATTTTCACAAGTTTGTTAACCTGGCGCATTCTTCTCAGGCAAGAGGTGATGGACCTGATGGCTCAAAGCGGAAAATTTGATAAGAAATTCAAAGGTTTCACGAGTGAGTTTCTTCACACATCGACATGAGTCTGTCTTTTAAAAACCTTATAAGCTTCGTAGAGGCTGACAACTTTCGTTTCTTTTTGTAGGCACCAGTGGTCCTTTAGGGAAGAAGCTGAACAACTCATGGACACGACAGGAAATAGGATGGGAGCCGAAGTATCCAAGCTTTGCTCAGTTTTTTGGAGTATCAAAGTAATATTTTACTATTGGATCCAGATGATTTAAGGAGAGTACCCCCAAGAGAAGAAAAGAAACCAAGAAAGCTAGATATAATTGCTTTAGTTATTACCTTTTTTTTAATGTTTGGTTCAAACTTGTACGTATACTCCGAAATATCAAACAGATGAAATGTTCAGAGTTCTTCATAAAGTTCCATGATTCCATTTCACCTCACAGTATAGACAAATGGTTACAGGAACATCTCCTTGAATCAGAAAAATCTGAAAAAGCTTTGATTCTTCCGTTTCCATATAAACATATAATGCAAATTCATGAAGCAGTAAATCAAAACGACTATGGTTTCTTTTCGTACTATTTCATGCATCACTAAAGGCTCATCTGATATATATATATATACAAAATATCCTCGCAACCATAACTCATAAAATCATCTTGATTCTCCTAGATAATCTAATTAAAATGTTCAATGCTGTGTTGAAATGTTAAAGCTCGTGTCTTGTTCATTACCAAATTAAAAAGAAAAATCTAACAAAGAAATAGCCCAAACAAGCAAGGCCTCAAGGCATGTGCCTAACAAACACATCCATGCCTCCATCTCACCCACAAAATTTGATGCTAATTATTTTCATTTTACTTAATTTTCTTAATTATAATACTTGCTGGAGTCTTTCCATAAGAGAGAGATATTCGCTAATATGTTAACAAATCATCTCATGGTGATTGTGCAACCAAACAGTCTTATCATATTTGGTTTTCCTTACACCAGTTACGGAAGATTGTAATTAGATTACACAATGCAAAGTCATTTTATAAATTAGCTGATCGATGATGAGTACAGCTGACTATAAATTTATATTATTCTTAATTTAATTTGGTTATATACACGAAATTGAACGATATTCCGAGATTGCTACTCAAGGTGTATGATATGTGTTTAATTAATTGACAGTCGACTTGAAGATTTTTTTTTTGAGCCTAATACAAAATTCTTTGTCGGATTCGTTTAGGGCCTAACAATTAGGAAACAACAACCAATGACAAGACGTTGCCACCACCTATTGATTTATTAAGTTTAATGTCATTAATTAATTCACTAAACTTCTCCACAAAATCTTAGGGTTTCCCCACACACAACTAATACTTTTTGCATTATATTATGAGGTTTGGCTCAATCGACTAGTTTTATATTTTTCTTAATTAACAAGATTACCAAATAATAACAGTCGTACTTTTAACCTTTCACTTACAAAAAAAAAAATGAACAACTTCAACACTATAAAGAATATCAATATATCACTGTAATTATTTATGGACTCGAATGTTTGACTTTTCTTACAGTAATTGCATGTCTAATTGTAATAATAAGTAGATAACATAGAGAGTTTATATTTGGTGTATATTCAGTAAGAAAAAACAAAAAACCAGTATGGGCATAGGCGAATAATTAAGTGAAATTAGTGGTCTACATTTAATTAGTGGGTCTACGTTGAGGAGTAATAAAGTCTCATGAGTATTTTTTAGTTGGTCTACATTTGAAGAGTAAGCTATGTAGCCAACATCTTTCAATCCATATGCATCTCAATTTATCTAAGTATTCGTTTCTATTTGTATTTGGTTACCATTGGAGATGGCCAGTTAGCCTGTGATTACGATAAATTCCGCTACATTACTAAAAACTTTTCTCGACTATAACCAGAAATATGTCATATATACGTTACAACAAAAAAGTTTGTTTAAAGATAAAAAAACAACTTGTAATGGAAGCTTGTTGTTGTCTTAACATTTTGTGGCAAAGTTGAATTATGTCTTTATCAATGTGACATTAACCAAATATATATGTACCAAATAGTTATGATTTCCTTGATCAAAACGATTATTAATCTTGGATCAAAATTGGTTTTATTAAAACGAAAAATTAACGAATGTGCTGGTTGGCAAGAATTTAAAAAGTCACCAACAATTAAGAGCCATGCAAGATTTCTATGTGCTCCTTAGTGAGACTATTTGTACAAAAAAACAAAACCCAAGAAAACATGAACCAAACTTTTGTTTCTAGTTTAAAAAGAGAAAGAAAGAAAAATTTATGAAAAAAGCAAGAATGACTCACTCTCCTGCAAGACTAATATAAAATGAGGGTTTGCATGAAGGAATCAAAATCAAAGCAAATCTTAAACTAGCAAGAGAGAGAGAGAGAAAGAGAGAAAAGTGAAGAATGGTGTTCATCAAGGTTCATCAACTTGCTTTTCTCTTCGGTCTTTTGGGTAATTAACTCCCTTTATTTTTACTATGCTTTTTGAATTTTGGTCTTTAGAAACCGGAACTAAAAATCAACGACAGAAGTGAGACGTTATATATTCTCAATAGACTACACAAACACATGCATATAGATATATTACCCTTTTGCTTACATGAACATACATATAATCTACACAAATTCGTACGTAATATTACTTAATTAACATTTTAAAACGAAAAGAAAGAAGCTCAATAGCTCATAACACTAATCGTGAGTCTTGTTTTTGTTTTCAGGTAACATTGTGTCTTTTGGGGTATTCTTGTCACCGGTGTAAGACACGTAAATATGAAGTGTCTAATTTGTAGACTAAGATAATCTAATTTAATAAATATCTTTATTTGATTGTATATATAAATGATAGGCCAACGTTTTATGGGATATACAAGAAGAAAACATCAAAAGGGTTTCAGTCGATACCGTACATATGTGCTCTTGCAAGTGCAACTCTTCTTCTCTACTACGGAATAATGAAGACACATGCTTATCTCATCATTAGCATTAACACCTTTGGATGTTTCATCGAAATCTCCTACTTGTTTCTCTATATCATTTACGCACCAAGAGAGGCCAAGGTTACTATATATATGTCATCTCCATTTGGGTTATCTCTCCATAGCTACTTGCTAGAAACTTGATTGTGATCTCTCTCTCTCTCTATCTATGCTTAACGTGGACGTACACGTGGCAGATATCCACGTTGAAGTTGATAGTGATATGCAACATCGGTGGACTTGGTCTCTTGATTCTTCTCGTTAATCTTTTGGTTCCGAAACCACACCGCGTCTCAACCGTCGGATGGGTTTGTGCTGCTTACAGTCTCGCCGTATTTGCTTCTCCCTTAAGCGTCATGGTGATCCATCAGCTTTCTTCTTCAAATCAAAACATCTTGTCGTATTTTTTTTGTTTTTTTTCTTGAACTGAAAAATTGAAAAAACGACGTGTAAGTGTGTTGTTTATTATTGCAGAGGAAAGTAATAAGGACAAAGAGTGTGGAATACATGCCGTTTCTTCTCTCCTTGTCTCTCACTCTTAACGCCGTCATGTGGTTCTTTTATGGACTTCTTATCAAGGACAAGTTCATTGCTGTAAATAGATATTAATTAATTACGTTTTTTCTCACATCCACATTTCTTCATTTTTATGTTTTAATCACACTTGTTATTAATCTCTAACGTTTTACTCGTTATGTCATCAGATGCCAAACATTCTCGGTTTTCTATTCGGCATAACTCAGATGATACTATATATGATGTATCACGATTCGAGGAAAACGGATTTGCCAAAGCTCACATCTACAGAGAACGAACCAACAAATACAACCAATATGAATCAAGTCCCGACCGTGGCCGTTGAATTGCCTGATGCGAAACCAAACAGCGTTGAAGGATCGGCGAGGCCTGTGAAGACTCCAAACTCAAGCACGACTTGAAAGGCAAACATGTCGAAAAATGGATGGGAGACGTTTTATCGTATGTTGGAATAATAAAACTTTAATTTATATATGTTTTGTCGGTTTGAGTTGCTCTAACCATACCAAATGTTCTATCGTTTTGATCATAACTAAACCTTGATAATTGATAATCTTGGTTCATACAGTTTCAGTTTGTGTCGATCATTAGCCAAAGTGCCAAACTAAAACTCCATTAAACTATTAATACTTATAATACTTTAGCATTTGAAACTTATATAAAAATCAGAACTATTATATACAGCCGAGCTGTAGTAATAGAAAAGCAAATAAACGTGCGCGCAAGTCTCTGCTAAAATAAAATATCAACATAGAAAATCTGTGATTTCTACAATAAAAAGAAGAAGAAGAAGAAGAAGACAAACGCCTTTTCTGATTTATACACATTCAATATTTCTATAAATTGAAAAGTGTTTGTAACACTAATTTAAAATTTTCACAAAACATTTTTTGACTAATTAATATTTAACTTATTTTTCCAATATTTTGAGATTCTTTTTTTTCTATATTTAATTAACTTTTTTTTTTGATATAACATTAATTAGATTCAAAACTAACCTAATTTATATTTTTAACTGCGGTTGACTTTGTGTTGTGGGCTTTCCTTTTTTTGGGGCTAAATTCGGATCTGGACTTAAGACTAATTTTGGGCCGAACCAATATGATGGGCTTTATCAACAAAAAGTCACGTCACAACTCATTAGAGTTTAAGAGATTGTTCCTTTACAAATTTAAAGCAGAGTTTATCTTTCTTCACTAGATATTTGAAGATTCTCTTTAAGCATAAGAAAAATTTAAAGATCTCAAAACAGATTGGACAAAAAATTGAAATAAACGGAAACCACATACATGTATGTATCTGTAAAAAAGCATTCTCAAGTAAAAATAGATTACATAAGCCAACGGCGCAAACTCAAAGGCTTACAAGAAACAACAATGTAATTAACAAATGCGAGTTTTCTTTCTTATTCATAATAATACACAACATTTTCTTACCACTCCGGCCGCCAATTTTCCTGCATTTACAATAATTCAGTTAAAAAGATGATCATACACACAACCACCTTTTTTTTTACCATTAGAGTTCTAGTTCTGGGTTTTGAGCAATGCCATTACATATTTTATCTCATAGTTTGATCCAAAAGAAAAGAAGCAAATTCTAAACCAATCAGAAAAGGTTAAGAGAGAGCTTACAGAAAGGAAAGATCTTCCAGCGCTGGTTGTCGCCTTTGTTCCAGTCCCAGAGGACGATAGTCGTGCCATCACGGACACCGCCAGATTTGCTGTCACCGTGAAATGCATCAACGTTTAGCCTCACATTGTTTACCATCCTTATTTTGCGGTATCCGTCACCCAGATCCTTGCTCTCTGTCCATAGCACAGACTCGTCGAGCTTGTCAGGATCATATCGGGTTAGATGCACCTGCAATACCCAAATGTATAATGGCACCATATAGCTCAAGCACGTGACTTCAAGGAAGAAGATGAAAAAAGCATGTCCAATTGTGATAACCCAATACACTGCGAGTCTATTTGAAGAAGTTGAGCCGCTGAAACTATAGCTACAGGGTCTACTAAAACTAGCCTAGGACATAAATCAAATTATAGCTGTTTGAGTGAAGATTGTTTGTTTGAGTGCATTTGGTTGAGAGTTGAGAGTCTCCCACTAATCAAAGTCTATTTGGTTTGGTGAAGTGAAATAAGAATAGCAGTTTCATAGCTTTCTTCTTAACAACCTGATGATATCAGTATAGTTAACCACCATTATAGTGTTGGGGATCATACTACAGGATCATATCAGTATTTAGCCAAGTTGAAATTGGAGGATAGAAGAAACGCTTACGGGATGGGTAGCTCCCACAGAATGCTTCATAGCTTCACCAGTGGCCTTGTTTACGAGAGCGAAACAAGGACTTCCCTCTTCGTCTTTCACCCGAGTGCTGTACTTCTCGTCTTTGTACCAGTGCTGCGCATTGTAAACCATTTCTTAAGGATTTTTCTCAAACGAATATAGCTAATTCATTCTACTGGAGCAGAGAACATGATAACAAGCCAAACCTGTTTCTGCATTTCTAAATCATAATCAACAAGATTCAATCTTTCAAACGGAAAGACAATTTCAAAAGCTATGCATAATTCTAAATTACTCAGATTCTCAAATGAGATGCATATGAATCAAACACATCAAAACCAATGGTTCATCGATGGATCAATCAATGGTTTTTCTTATTAGCAGAATCAACAAATCAGCAACTGTTACAGAAACAGATTCAAAGAAGGAATCAAAAAAGAAAGTACTTTGGATGGTGGTAATACCTGAGCTTCATCAGATGGATCGGATGGGGCGAGAATGACCTTACCGTCTCTGATGGTCAGATAATAGTTAGGCTCCGCCTTGGAATACACCTTCACCGTTTGCCTTCCGGCGAGTCCGGCAAGATTATCAGGCAGACGGTTCTCATCAGGACGCTGGTGGAAATCAGAAGGCGCGTCCGTCTGGTGTGAGCTGTGGTGAGACACGTGCATGACGGGCTGATGTGAGCTATGGTGAGAAACGTGCGTGACGCCAGTGTAGTCTCCGTGGCTTTCCAGGGCCGAATTAGGCGGCGGGTAACCATGGTGGACAGGTGGGTAGGTTTCGTTGGAAGTGTGGTGGCCGACATGGCTCACATGACCGAATGGAGGCGGCGGCGACGGAGCTTCGAAATAAGGTTCTGATCGGTTAGGCACCGGCGGTGACGGAGCTTCGAAATAAGGTTCCGATCGGTAAGGCGCCGGCGGTGACGGAGCTTCGAGATAAGGTTCCGATCGGTAAGGCGCCGGTGCTGCCGGAGACGGCGCGTAGGGATCGAAATGAGGCTGTGGCTGGTAAAGACCAGGGGGTGTCGGAGCATCGGGGAAATTGTTGCGAGGCGGTGGTGGGGCGAAGGATTGACGATCATCTTCTTCGCCGTCGTCGCGTCGTTGGTGGTGGCGGTGATGGTGGTGGCCAAATGGAGGATCCATTAGCTTTTTTTCAACTGGATACAAGTTTCCGAGATGATTAGAGAGGATGAGAAGGAGAAATGATTAGCTTCAAAACCTGTGCTGTGAGAAAGAACAGATGGCAGATGGTATTGGCAACACACTATTAGTCACGTCTTCTAGATTAGTCCACTCTTTAATTATTTTTCCCATTAAAAAAATAGATTTTAAAATTAATTATAAAATTTAGGTTTGATTAAGTGTATGATAATGTAAAGAACTGTGAAATTTGACAAGATGACAACGGAATCCGATATAAACTTCAATTTCATAGCGATCTAGCATGGTTGTTTTCGGAAACGATATGCTTTTTTTTTTTTTCCCTTTCAGAAATGTTTACATAAAACGCAATTTAGAAAATGGATTTCACTTCGACGATCACTAATGAGCATCGGCTACAAGTTGTAGCCTACAACCAAGAAAGATGTAGTTTTTCTTTTTATGTTGGAGATGGTTATGATGGAAATTACCAATAATTTTCTTTGAGTTTATTAGACTTTCACAAAAGAATACTAATAAAGTATATGAGATTGAAATCACAAAAAGAATAAGGAAAATAACATATCCGATCATCAGTTAGCGTGTAAAACTTTACTTGCTCAGTTTTATTTTTGTTCAAAATTTTCATTTATTCAGTTATAATATCATTTTTCTAAAAATTAAGAATATATTGGTTGTATATGTATGATTTCTTACTTAGATAATTATGTAAATCGCTGATTGAAGTCTATTTTGGCGTTAATAAAATAAACAACTTACGTTTATTTTGTTTCCAACTAGTGCCAATTTTTTCTCCAAACATAATTTACCCATATTGTTGAGTTAAAAAACGGTATATATGCTATAATAATAAAGTATATCACTATATATCTTATCATAATATGTGTGAAAATCTTATGTAACAACAAATAGATAGATATCTAGTTAAATACTAGCAAATTATTTACTTTAATATTTATTTTGTTAAACTATTTATTTTACCGTACTTGCAACCTACTGTAGTAGTATTATTAACATGAGATTTTTTTTTTTTAAAAAGCTACTAATATAAAGTTTATATTGAGCCCTTAAAAATACAAGTAGAATTGTGAGTCGCTTGCTTTTATTGGTTCTTCAGAGCGACGACGCCATTTCGCACACGGCTTCACTTCTTAGCTCAACGTTTTCGCCTGAGATTTCCTTCTGCTTTGTCTCCTACAGGCAGATCTCTTTCTGGGTAAAGCTCTTCCTTCTTCCTCTTTGCTGTTGGATCGCCGCTATTTAGGGTTTTATCGTGACTCTAGTTTGATTTGGGTTGCATCAAGTCTCGTTTAATTTGGTTGCATTTCCTGGAGAAATTCGTCGACTTTTCTCCCTTTTTCTCAGGGAATTTCGCTCCGTTAAAATAATTTCGAAGAAAAGATGCAGACACACCTTTGCTTAAGGCCATTTCGAGCTCAATTTCGTCAATTTTTTATCACTTGAGTTCTCTCCGTCACTAAAAAAAAAACTTTTTTTGGGAGTGTTTTTTTTTTTATCCGTTGGTATTGGCATCAAATTCTAGCTTGATCGGATGTCATGTCTTTTGTTTTCCATTTTCACGAATCATTTGGTTGGAAATACCCTTGTCTGTGTCTTCACGTGCATATAGCTTTCGTTATTTCTCAGTTGTAAGATTAATACTTGGATACTTATTGATGCAGGGGTTTCTTACATGATGTACATACTGGCGTAATACAATTAAGATGGCATCTTCACATAATATCGAGTTGGAGGCAGCTAAGTTTCTGCACAAGCTCATTCAAGATTCGAAAGATGAACCTGCAAAGCTAGCAACAAAACTTTATGTGGTTATGTGGCTTAACCTGGCGTATGCTTCATCTGTGTTTTTGAGCTTTAATAATCATTTGCTTTAACTTCGTTTGTTTTTTCTTTTGATTACTTCAGATACTGCAGCACATGAAAACCAGCGGAAAGGAGCACTCAATGCCGTATCAAGTCATATCGAGGTATTGCTTTTCACTAGTCATTCGGTTATAAAATACTGCTTATGGTGATTAAGAGGTGGTTACATTCGTATGATATTAGGAAGCTGGGTACATCTTACTAAAAATGCTATGTTTCACCGAATCGCATGTTGTATATAGCCTTTATCTTACTTGAAACTTGGGTGGTTTTCTCACTTCCAAAATCTGCCTCGATTTAATGGCGAAGATTAGGCCGCTGGGTTTAGTACATGAGCTTTCATCAGAGTCCCAGTTCACTTGAAATGTGGCATATAGTTCTTCGGAGTTAAAGCTTTGTTTTATGCTTTTGAGAATTATCACTCTTGTTCATGTTTTCACTTTAGTTCTTCTGATATTTCTTTCCAAAACTCCAAGGGCGATGGAGACTGTCGTCAATCAACATGGTCTTGACATTGAAGCTTTGAAGCCATCGCGTCTTCCTCATGCTGGTGGTACCCAAATGGAAGATTCAGGGTCTGCACATTTGGCTGGTATGATGCGTTTCTTCTCTTTTGGTTCAGTGCAGAATTTTGTTTATTATATGGAAATTCTTCTGCTGGTCTTATTGTGCTGTTAAATTTTCATATAGGGTCTTCCCAAGTCGTTGGAGTTAGCAATGAGTCCAAAGCAAGTCTAGTTGAAAATGAGATGTCGAAATATGATGCATTCACTTCTGGTAGGCAGCTTGGTGGATCAATCAATGCATCACAAGCGGTTTACCAAGGGTCTGGAACTCGAAGTAATAGATCCTTTGATCATGAGAGTCCTTCCAGCTTGGATTCTAAGTCGGGAAATTCTCAATCTCACGATAGGAGTGAGACAATGAATCAAAGAGATGTCAAGTCAAGTGCAAAGAGAAAGAGGGGTGAATCGTCATTCTCGTGGGAGCAAAATATGGACAATTCTCAAATATTTGATACTCAGGGGACAGTTGATGATCAGGCTAGGAAAGTGAGCAAAGTGGAAATGCCTGGTAATTCAGGTAAGGATGATTTCTTGTGAATGGAGAATCTTTTTAAATCAAGAAATATAAACACAAACTTTTTTGGGCTTAATCTCAAAGTTAAGAAACACAGCTTTGCAACCTACTATTATGTTATTTTATGCGTGCATGCTAACTGATTAGTTGATTTGTGTACCTTTTTTGCTATTAAAATCCAGGTGACATTGAGAATTTGCATGTCGGGTTGTCATCAGATGCATACACGACTCCTCAGGTACGCACCTTTACACTATATCTTTTTGGAATTCTCCAGTTTGCATTACACAATGTTTTTGCTTATAGAAATCATATTGGTGAGCTTTCCCGACTGAAGTTTCTTACATGTTTGACTTTGCGTTAATCTTATTTGATGAGCAAAACATTTTTTTTAAAGTTTAAATAAGGAGATGCAGTTGTGCCACCTGATGAATTATTTGTGGAAGCATTTGATTTCTTTTATATCTTTTTAATATTTTCAATATGAAGAATCTACTTGAATTTCCCTAGGTAACTTTTATCCAAAAGCGCAACTCTGTTAATACTTGTATTCTGTGTGAGGTTTTAAATCTTACAGGCATATAGTCTAACCATGTATTTAGTTCCACAAAATGTATATCCTCTCTAATTCCTGCCGAAGTAGCCTAGTTGGAAATGTTGTCTTTTTAATGCGGCATGTTCATTTCTATGGCAGGGTGGCTGGCAAAACAATGAAGTCACAGCAACCAGGCCTCCAGCTCATAGAGATACTGGAAAATCCGTCGCAGCAGAGGATTTAATGCCTTCAGGTCCACTTTTTAAAGAGCACCAATTGAAGCAGCTCAGAGCCCAGTGCCTTGTGTTCTTAGCGCTCAGGTAATTTTACGGTCTTGTAACCTCCTATTTACTCAATTTGGTGTGATTGAAACTCTAAAAGGCTCTGACTGATTTCCTTCTCTTAGAAATGGTTTGATGCCAAAAAAACTGCACATCGATATCGCCCTTGGAAATATTTTCCCCAAAGATGGTAATTAAATCCTTTCCCTTGGGTTATTGCTTAGCCATTTTCAACATGCTTTCCCTTGGATTTTAATTCCCCTGCAATACAGATGGTTTCCGCAGAGAACTGTTTGATCAGAAAGGAAGAACACATTCTCTTAGTGAATCCGGTAGCATTCACGAAGTCTCAGCTCCATCGGCAAGAATGGATAATCCCACTGGAAGATTGGCTGAAATGGACTTCTCGTCAAAAGAAACAGAGATGCCACGATTAGAGGACAAACTCTCGAATGCTGTATTTTCTGATGGACAAAAGCTGCTTCTGGCATCTAAAATTCCGGAGACTCAGGCACAAAATCAGGTTTCTGGTAGTCATTCTGAGCTGGCTTCTTCTTCAGGTAGTCTTACCAAACACTCACCATCAGAGATTGGGGGGTGGGCTGGAATAATTAACCGTAATGACATTTCAACTTCCGCTTTTCTACTTGACGAATTATGTGCTCCAGGTCAGTGGACTACCTTAGATGAGCTAATTGTTAATGATAGGCCTCTCTCTTTTGAGTGGAAAACTTTGAACTAATGAGGTTGATAACTTTTCTAACATGGATGTATGGTACCTTGCAGATCAAGAGGAAGGTAGCATGCAACCGCCGCCTAAGTACACCATGTCACAGAAATGGATTATGGATCGACAGAATAAGAGACTTTTGGTTGATCGTAGTTGGGGTCTTAAACAGCAGAAAGCAGACCAGGCAATTGGTACACGGTTCAATGAGTTGAAGGTCTTTCTCCTGCCCTTAGTTTCATCTTACTTTCTCTTTTAATAGTTTGTGACTCCTTTTGGACTGACCCCAGGATGCACTTTTCATCGAATTAATGGGTTATTTTTTTAAAAATGAAACCCAACTGTTTTCCTTCTTCCGTGAAGGGGCATTAATATGATTCAGTTTATAGAACATGTAATTTTTTTGGCTTGTCATGAGCTTTTGCTTTCCGCTTTCATATTTGAATTTACTGCTAGGATTTTTGTTTTGGGCTTGGGGTCATTTTGTTTAAACAGCCTTCACATATGAAGTAAACTAGTTGTAATTGTGTATATACTTAATTTGGTTCTCTCTAATATTTGTTTGGATATAGGTTATACTAATTTACGTCTCTTAATCTGCAGGAATCTGTTAGTTCGTCGGAGGATATATCTACAAAGACGAAGAGTGTAATAGAACTGAAAAAGCTTCAACTGTTAAATCTTCAACGGCGTTTGAGGAGGTAACTGTATGTAATTCGGTTTTAAAATAATTATATTGTATTTTTCATTCGATGGATGTTTCAGCATCTTTTTATGCTACTGTGCCAATAAGTCGAGCTTACAAGACATACAACTAGCTATTCTGTTATTGCTATACTAGAATGCAAACTTATTTTTGTTTTTTTATCTGTATATATGTGTATATTTTCAACCTGTCATATCATCTCAGCTTCTAGTGCTTTGTTGATTTATTGAAGCAGTGAGTTTCTTTACAACTTCTTCAAACCTATTGCAACCGATGTTGAGAATCTAAAGTCATATAAGAAACACAAGCATGGCCGGAGAATTAAGCAGCTTGAGAAATATGAGCAGAAGATGAAGGAAGAGCGACAGAGGAGAATTCGTGAGAGGCAGAAGGAGTTCTTTGGGGAGATAGAAGTTCACAAGTATGTGTTATATCTTAATCGATTCTTGTCTTTGACCTCTTTTGTGACCGTATCAGAACATTTGTATATTTGATTTTAACTGTTTTAAACTTAATATTTGCCGAACCTTGCTTTAGGGAAAGGCTAGAGGATTTATTCAAATCTAGGAGAGAAAGGTGGAAGGGTTTCAATAGATATGTAAAGGAGTTCCACAAAAGAAAGGAACGCTTTCATCGGGAGAAGATTGACAAAATTCAACGGGAGAAGATTAATTTGTTAAAGATTAATGATGTAGAGGGTTATCTTCGTATGGTGCAGGTTCGGTCTCTGAACTAATTTTGGAAGTTTTAAGGTTAAGTTTTTCTTCTATGTTGTGTAACTGGGAGATTAATGAATTTACAGGATGCCAAGTCAGATCGAGTAAAGCAACTGCTCAAAGAGACAGAGAAGTACCTTCAAAAACTTGGATCCAAGTTAAAGGAAGCAAAATCTTTGACCAGTCGATTTGAGAATGAGGCAGATGAGACGTCGACTGCTGTTGAGGATGAAACTTCGGTTGAAAATGAAGATGAGAGTGACCAGGCAAAGGCAAGTCATCTTTCCCAAGATTTCATTTTCTTTTTGCGTTCCTCCATTTGTTTATGATGTGGTTACCATCTGTATGCTACACAGCACTACTTGGAAAGCAATGAAAAATACTACTTGATGGCTCACAGGTAACAGTGCTGCTTCTTATAATTACTGCCAAATATCATCAAAATGAACTTCTGGTTTCATAATTTTCTGATTCATATCTGAATTGTCATTTTTGCCTTCACTTTTTATCCAAAATTTTGGCTATGTTGTTTGTAAAATAGGGTTATATTGGAGCATCTTTTTGATTCCTCTACTTACAAGAAATTGTTTTTGCAGTATAAAAGAAAATATTAACGAGCAGCCAGTTACCCTAAAGGGTGGAAAATTAAGAGAGTAAGTGGATTGTACCCGCCTTTTTAGTTCCTGGAACTATACAATTAAGCCCATCCTAGTTTTTGGTAAGAAAATGTCGTGGAATGCTTACAACTACAAAATCTGACTTCTTAGGTACCAAATGAATGGCCTAAGGTGGCTTCTTTCCCTGTACAACAATCATTTGAATGGCATTCTAGCTGATGAGATGGGTCTCGGGAAAACTGTTCAGGTATTAAATGGCACCCCAGTTGGTACATATGCGCACATGGTATATTTGTTTGAATTGGTTATTAGGTTATAATGTTTTTTTTTTTCAGGTTATTTCGTTGATTTGCTATCTGATGGAGACAAAAAATGATAGAGGTCCCTTCTTGGTTGTTGTACCATCCTCTGTGCTGCCTGGCTGGGTGTCAGAAATTAACTTCTGGGCCCCGGCAATTCAGAAAATTGTTTATTGCGGACCTCCGGAAGAGCGGCGCAAGCTATTCAAGTACTGTAAAGAAAAGTTCTTTTAATGTTGTTCTTTAGGTCTCAGATATTAAGGTTCACTGTTTTCTTTTATAATTGCAGAGAGCAAATTGTTCATCAGAAGTTCAATGTCCTTCTGACAACATATGAATACCTAATGAACAAGCACGATAGGCCTAAATTAAGCAAGATCCTTTGGCATTACATTATTATTGACGAAGGACATCGCATAAAGAATGCATCTTGCAAGTTAAATGCGGACCTGAAACACTACAATAGCTCCCACCGACTCCTGTTAACTGGGACGCCATTGCAGGTACTTTTTCGTTCCTTCTCAATCTCATAATTATTTTGACACATTCTCTTGATTTTACTATCTCTTTGTTCCTATTTTCTGAAGTTGACATCGCTCATCGTCTCAGTATTTTATCTCTCTTATAGAACAACCTGGAAGAATTGTGGGCACTACTTAATTTCCAGTTGCCTAATATATTCAACTCGTCAGAAGACTTTTCACAGTGGTTTAACAAACCATTTCAAAGTAATGGAGATAATTCTGCTGAAGAGGTAGCATTGACTGTTCTAGTTATTCAGATAATAACGAGTATACTAATCTTAAGAGATCGTGGTTTTAACTACAAGCTTATGATTGCCATCTGACTAGGCGTTGCTATCAGAAGAGGAGAATTTGCTGATCATCAATCGTCTTCATCAAGTTCTTCGACCATTTGTGTTGCGGAGGCTTAAACATAAGGTTGATAACATGATATCGTCCTTGCAACATTGTTCCATTTTCCCTTCCTTTTTGTAGACTCCAACCTTGTGGTTCTAGTATCGCTTTAATTATTTTGGTGATACAGTAGGATACTGCCATAAAATGTATTCATCTATCTTTTTTTTGTTAGTTTTAATTTAATTGTATCGGCTAATTTATTTCGGTAGGTTGAGAATGAACTTCCTGAAAAGATAGAGAGACTCATACGATGCGAGGCTTCTGCATATCAGAAGCTGTTGATGAAGAGGGTTGAGGATAATCTGGGCTCGCTTGGAAACGTGAAGGTGCTGTTTTGTGCTCTGCGTATTGTCAGATTTGTGATAGTGTAGAGTTATTTCTTAGTTAGTTTTCTTCTTACAGTCTCGTGCAGTGCACAACTCAGTGATGGAGCTTCGGAATATTTGCAATCATCCATATCTCAGCCAACTTCACACAGAAGAGGTACTATTTTCATTTTCCCGGAAATGTTTAACATATATGCAAAAAATTTCTGGTTAGAGCAATAAGGAAAGTTCTGATGAAGCGCCTGTGTAAATCACTTTCTCTAGGTCAATAGCTTAATTCCTGAGCATTATCTGCCTCCAGTAATAAGACTGTGTGGGAAGCTTGAGATGTTGGACCGGCTCTTGCCAAAACTCAAAGCAACAGACCATCGGGTAATGTTTTTTTCCGTCACTATTATGGCAATGGAATAGTTTTGATGCTTCAATGCTTAAAAAAGCAACAGCTGGTTATTCAAGCTGTATTACGAGATTTCAAGCAATGTCCTAAAGTACCTTTCAGTGCCCTCGCCTCTGAAAGATTGTAATATGTGGATCACAAGAATTTAATTAATATTTGCTTTGTTTGCATGAAGCATTATTTTAGCTAGCATTTCTCCTTTACTTTTTTGCTTCAACTATACCGAATTCTATTACTTGTGAAATGCACAATGGTGTCATGATACTTTTTTGACTTTTTGACCCTAATTTGACTGCAGATGCATATAAGTGTCTGATACTTTTTTGGCATGAATACCCGCAGGTTCTCTTCTTTTCAACAATGACTAGGCTTCTTGATGTTATGGAAGATTACCTCACCTTCAAGGGATACAAATATCTTAGGTTAGATGGGCACACATCTGGGGGTGACCGCGGTGCTCTTATTGACGGTTTCAACAAGTCTGATTCACCATTTTTCATATTTTTGTTGAGGTAATACATGATATCTCATGGTTGCTTTCTTTTTCTCTAAGCTTCATCAGAATGATTCATATCACTTATAAATACATTCGGAAATTACAAGTTGTAAATGATATCATTAAACTCTCTGCTGTTCATTGTAAAGTAGCTATAATACTTATAAGTATCTGGATGTGATTACAGAATCTTTCATGGGAATTTAGCATACGGGCTGGTGGAGTAGGAGTTAATCTTCAAGCTGCCGATACTGTAATAATATTTGACACCGACTGGAACCCTCAGGTTAACATAACAGTCCTTCATGTCAAGTTATAGTATGCCGTGGACATCAGTTCAGACTTTGAGGAGTTTATTATATATTCCAGGTTGATCTACAAGCTCAAGCAAGGGCTCACAGGATTGGCCAGAAAAGAGATGTTCTAGTTCTTCGTTTTGAAACGGTTAGTTTATTCTTGTCTGCAAGGTTCAAATTTCTGTAAAGAAATGTGCTTTTTGTTTTCTTTCATTTAATGTTTGTGTCTTCTTAATGTAGTGCAGTTATCTTAAATCTGCTATTGTTTCTCATGACTTAATATGTAGCCTTGGGACATTTTAATTTGTACTCTATGTGTTTCCTTTCCGCTGATACTTAATTCTTCAATTGAACCGTCTGAAATGGTTGTCTTTCGTTCTTCCTTGTATCCTAAGGTCAATACTGTGGAGGAGCAAGTTAGAGCTTCAGCCGAACATAAACTTGGAGTTGCTAACCAGAGTATCACTGCTGGCTTTTTCGACAATAACACAAGGTGAATCCAGAGACATCTATTTTTTTTTGCTTCAAAATTAAAGGATACCAACTTTCTAATGTAATTAATATTGTTGTTTTTGTATCAGCGCTGAAGATCGTAAGGAATATTTGGAGTCCTTATTGCGTGAGTCAAAAAAAGAGGAGGCTGCTCCAGTGTTGGACGATGATGCCTTAAATGATCTTATAGCCCGAAGGTGGCTACTGGTTTATCATTTTCTTTCAGAATATTACCTTTGCATATATTTTGATTTTATTTGGTTCCTTAAATTGTGCACTATGATTACTGCAAACAGGTTTGTACAAAGTATTTTTACTTTCCAGCTGTAAAGTAGTTATCCATCAAATATTTTCTATCCGCATATCATCTACTAGGTAGTTGCATGTGCTCTCTGGTAAATGATAGGTTTAGTTTCATCTGTCTTTACTCTTAGATGGAACTCTTTTTATATTTTCTCGATTTTTTTTTTTTACTTTCTTGTAGATCTGACATTTCTGTTGTTTTTCCTAGGGAGGAAGAGATCGACATCTTTGAATCCATCGACAAACAAAGAAAAGAAGATGAGATGGTATGTTTTGTTCTTATAAACTTTATTTTTGGTTTATTCTATTAATGTCTTATGATGTTTATCTGATGCCATGGCCCTGCAGGAAACATGGAAGAGTTTGGTACAGGGGACAGGGTCAAAAAGTTTTGCATCTATACCACCTGTCCCCTCTCGTCTTGTTACTGAGGATGACTTAAAACTGCTATATGAAGCAATGAAAATAAATAATGTCCCGATGGTTGCAGTAGAACCAAATGTTGGCATGAAGCGGAAGGGTGGTTCGGTAGGAGGCTTTGATACTCAGCAATATGGAAGAGGCAAACGAGCAAGAGAGGTTTGTTGAGTAAACTTCTTTTAACATTCAATTGTCTACCTTACTATGATACTGCTGGTAGCACCTTAAATTGACAAAAAAATGCAATTTCATTAAGGTTCGATCTTACGAAGAGCAACTGACAGAGGAGGAATTTGAAAAGATGTGTCAGACCGAGTCAACCGATTCTCCCGGAGGCAAGGAAGAAGGAATTGAGAAGAGTTTGGCAAATGATACATCAAATATTCTGGGTGGAAACACTGGTGAAAGGAGCTTGGCAAATGCTACATCAAATATTCTGGCTGGAAACACTAGTGAAAAGAGCTTGGAAAATGATAACGTAGACATTCTGGCTGGAAACACTGGTGACACAATGCTCCCCACATCTCTGGCATTGGCACTGACTTCACAATCCGTGGAACCTCTACAGAAATTACAGCAGCCACCGAAAGAAGTAACAGAACCTGTAAAACGGGGCCGTGGTAGGCCAAAAAGAGCTGATAAAACGTTGAGTCCTTCATCTGTATCAGTTCCAGGCAGGAAAAATGCAACAGGGGATGGTAGATCATTGGCAATTATTGGTTCTGATGTTGCTATCCCTAGAGGAAAGAATGAAACATCTACTTCGGCTCGTCCTCTTACTTCGCCAAATTTATCTGTTCCTCCTGGTTTTCAACCACTTCCTGACTCTGTTTCTGCTCCAGTGCCAACAAGGGGTCGGGGCAGGGGAAGAGGCAGGGGGCGTGGCGCAGGAAGGGGAAGGAGAATGGAAAGTTTGTTGCATGGTAATGAAAGTTCCATAGGTACTCAGAGAGCTAATGCCCTTGCATCTCTTTCTGGTGATCCCGTAGCGTCAAATTTAGCAATTGGTCCTGTCTCTTCAGCTGAGATTAAAGCGAAAGGCCCTAAACTTATTGAAGGAAGTACTTCAAATCTTGAGCCAGCGCCTTCTGTGCATTCTGATACTTCTGCTGTGCAGCCCTCTCATGCTGTCTCTGCACAGGATAGTAGTCTGCAGTGCATTAGAAACAAACAAGACGTAGCAGCAGACCTAGATGCACCGCCTGGTTTTGGTTCTGGATCACATGTTCAGTCGCTAAATTTCTCGGAGGCTTCCTTGGGAAATAAAACAGATGCTGTAAAGAACCAGGAGTCAGGAGTTCTAAAACAGCCAGTTAACTTACCAAGCTCTACTACTTTAGGTATATAATTCGCGCATTGCTTTATAATTTTTACAAGATATTGTTCACAAGAATCTCAAAATCATTTTTTTTGGCATGTCGTCCCCCAGGTCAAAATCAGAGAGCTGTCTCTTCTATTTCTGATGGATCTGAAAGTCCTTCAATAGCCTCCGTTGAGCCTGGAAGAAATAAATATCCAGAGGGTCGAACTTCTACAGCTTCTGCTACCATGAAAAATACACCTTTAGATGCTAATCAGCCATTGAATCCCCACCTTGTTTCGGTTGAAGGTACAGATATTTGAAGCATCAAAATTTCTTAACCTGCTTTGGATTCTCAATTTTTTATCGTTATGCACTATCATCTTTGCAGCTCAAGGCGCCGGTGTTCTTTCTCCTCCTGCATCTTTGCCTGTTAAGAGGCAAGGTCGGAAGATGCCAAACAGAGGAGAAACTCCTAGACGCCGAGGAAGGAGACATGTTCAAGCTTTATCTGTTGCTGATGGCTCTTCTGCACGGAGTACAAGATCAACAACACAAATTGAGGCCAAGGTAGGTGATTCACCAGGCTCCAAAATTATATCAGATGGAAATAAGTGTGATGTTGTCCAAGAACAACCCCTATTCAACCAGTCAGTTGCACACTCTTTTGCCAGTGCAAGTCAGGAAAAAAGAAAAGAAACCTCAGGTATTGGTGGTTCTGGAAGGAAACAAATTACTGATGTGACTGATGTTGCTCGCGTCATGAAAGAGATATTTTCAGAGACTTCCCTGTTAAAACATAAAGTTGGGGAGCCTTCTGAAACAGTGGGAACAAATGAGCCTGATGGGAAATCCCCGGAAAATATTGGTATGAACATAGTTACCACCAGCAAGCCAGAGAATATAATCCAACCTGCCGATCAAAACTTGGGAGTAGAAACATGTGTTTCCAAACTTTCAGTCGAAAAGCAAAAGTCTGGGTCTTCAGTGATGATTGATGAGATTATTAAAACTTCACCTGACATTGAGGCTTCTGTTTCTCAGTATGATGATATAACACCTCAAGGTACTATGCTCATTGACTCAAAAATTCCTGTGGGTGGAGAGTTGGTTGAGTCGAAACTGAAAGTAGCACCATCAACCGATCCAAACTTGGGAATAGCAACTTCTATTTCCAATATTTCTGAAGAAAATAAAATTTCTGATTCTTCTTTGATGGTCCATGAAATTGTAAAAGCTTCACCTGGATTTAAAGCTCCTGTTGATCAGTCTGATGATACTTCAGCTCAAGGCACTGTCCCCATTGATTCAAAAAGCCCTGTGGACAAGGATTTGCTTGAGATAAACAAAGAAAGTCAACCACTAGAGTCTCAGGATGATGGTTCTGGGCAAAGTTTACTAGCTCCTAATGCTGATTTCGTTGAGGCTTCTAACAAACGGGCAGGGCCATCTATGTCACCATCAATGAAGATGACTGAAAATATGCTTAGACTGAATTCAAAGGAATACTTGGAAACTGTTCCAATTATTTCTGTTAATGTTGTTGAAGATTCCAAAATGCCTTCAGTATACAATGAAGAAAGTTCTCCAAAGAAAACTGAGTCGCCTGAAATCCATAAACCTAGTGGTGTTGATTTGGATCGTCGCATTACTCCTACGAATTCTGCTGAAGTTGATGGTGGTAGCAACTTTTCCGGAATTAGTGCAGAGGTACCAGAAAGGTTGAATGATTCTGTGGCTAAAAGCACTTTGGAGATGAGTGTTTCCATATCTGAGAATGTTCTAGAAAAAGAGTGTCAGACATCTAATTCTGATGATCTGAAGTGTGTCCTTGACCCTGAGAAAATGGATGCCGAAGGTGATACTGCCAGAATAACAAACGTGCATTTAGATCCTACTGGCTCCAGTGATGCTGTTGCTTCCCAAAAGGCTGAAGTACTTCCTGTAGGCCATACTTTGTTTTGTCCACCTAATATTTCGTCTGAGGGAGCTATTGCAGACCAGATTGTAACTGAAGAGGCTTCTTCTGGTCTTAAGAATCCCGGATCTTCATATAACCCGATCAAGGAGAAAAATCTGGTCTCGGATATTCCTCACCCTGGGTCTTGTGATCCGATTGGATTGGTTGCAAACAAGGATGGTGGCACTGAGTTGTCTGTGAATGTTGGGGGTGCCGAAAGTGACCTTGTCCAGATTCCTGGTGTTGAAGCGGATTCTTCTGTGATACAACAATCTTCAGGTGATGTTTTTCCTGTTGATTCTTCTTTGGAAAGTTGCACTGCAAATAAGCTTGTCGAAGAACAATTGTCGCAAGAAGGTAAAACCACACATAACAGTCCTGGTGATACACCCCATATTAATGTACCACTTGCAGCAGAAATATCATCTTCATCAAGATGTGTTTCACCCGAGTCTATTGCATCTGAGTCGACAGCTACAGAACCTTTACCAAAACAACAACAGGAAACAAATCCATCTTTTGAAGTTGCGGGTGAAAAAATCGATGGTGATAAAAGAGGAACTATCCCCTTGATTCCAGTAGAACAGATGATAATGCACCCCACGGTTGGGTCTCATGAGCTTCGGGTGAGATCCAACCGTGATTCTGTGGCTAGCGGTGTTGATTCGGATTGTCGCATTACTCCTACTAATTCTGCTGAAGTTGATGGTGGTAACAACTTTTCCGGAATTAGTACAGAGGTACCAGAAAGGTTGAATGATTCTGTGGCTAAAAGCACTTTGGAGATGAGTGTTTCCATATCTGAGAATGTTCTAGAAAAAGAGTGTCAGACATCTAATTCTGATGATCTGAAGTGTGTCCTTGACCCTGAGAAAATGGATGCCGAAGGTGATACTGCCAGAATAACAAACGTGCATTTAGATCCTACTGGCTACAGTGATGCAGTTGCATCCCAAAAGGCTGAAGTACTTCCTGTAGGCCATACTTTGTTTTGTCCACCTAATATTTCGACTGAGGGAGCAATTGCAGACCAGATTGTAACTGAAGAAGCTTCTTCTGGTCTTAAGAATCCCGGATCTTCATATAACCCGATCAAGGAGAAAAATCTGGTCTCGGAAATTCCTCACCCTGGGTCTTGTGATCCGATTGGATTGGTTGCAAACAAGGATGGTGGCACTGAGTTGTCTGTGAATGTTGGGGGTGCCGAAAGTGACCTTGTCCAGATTCCTGGTGTTGAAGCGGATTCTTCTGTGATACAACAATCTTCAGGTGATGTTTTTCCTGTTGATTCTTCTTTGGAAAGTAGCACTGCAAATAAGCTTGTCGAAGAACAATTGTCGCAAGAAGGTAAAACCACACATAACAGTCCTGGTGATACACCCCATATTAATGTACCACTAGCAGCAGAAATATCATCTTCATCAAGATGTGAATCACCCGAGTCTATTGCATCTGAGTCGACAGCTACAGAACCTTTACCAAAACAACAACAGGAAACAAATCCATCTTTTGAAGTTGCGGGTGAAAAAATCGATGGTGATAAAAGAGGAACTATCCCCTTGATTCCAGTAGAACAGATGATAATGCACCCCACGGTTGGGTCTCATGAGCTTCGGGTGAGATCCAACCGTGATTCTGTGGCTAGCGGTGTTGATTTGGATCGTCGCATTACTCCTACGAATTCTGCTGAAGTTTATGGTGGTAGCAACTTTTCCGGAATTATTGCAGAGGTACCAGAAAGGTTGAATGATTCTGTGGCTAAAAGCACTTTGGAGATGAGTGTTTCCATATCTGAAAATGTTCTAGAAAAAGAGTGTCAGACATCTAATTCTGATGATCTGAAGTGTGTCCTTGACCCTGAGAAAATGGATGCCGAAGGTGATACTGCCAGAATAACAAACGTGCATTTAGATCCTACTGGCTCCAGTGATGCTGTTGCTTCCCAAAAGGCTGAAGTACTTCCTGTAGGCCATACTTTGTTTTGTCCACCTAATATTTCGNGCCGGCAAAGATTATACATGCGACAGTGAGACAATTGCTGCAATGACCGTAGATACACTAGTTGATGTGCAGCCCTCATCGTTTCTTACAGTTGAACAAAAAACCATTGAGGATAAAGAACAAGTTAAAACTGCTGGATGTGAGATAGCTGATGTCGAGGATAAAGAACAAGTTGAAACTGCTGGATGTGAGATAGCTGATGTCGAGGATAAAGAACAAGTTGAAACTGCTGAATGTGAGATGGTTGATGTCGAGGATAAAGAACAAGTTGAAACTGCTGAATGTGAGATAGCTGATATCGAGGATAAAGAACAAGTTGAAACTGCTGGATGTAAGATAGCTGATGTCGAGGATAAAGAGCAAGTTGAAACTGCTGGATGTGAGATAGCTGATGTCTCGACTGTATGTTTGTCAGAACCTCAAGTTCAGTTACCTTCCTCTGCAGAGCAAGTGGGAGGTCCAGCTGATGTCCAGCCCTCAGCGTCTCTTACAGTTGAGCAAAAGAACATCGAGGATAAAGAACAAGTTGAAAATTCTATATGTGAGATGGCCGATGTCTCGACTGGATGTTTGTCAGAGCCTCAAGAGCAAGTGGGAGGTATGTACGTTCCTTAATTCAATGACACATCTTGTAGCATGATTACGTTAGGGGCAACAAAGAAATCTAAATATGAATTTATTTTTATTAGTAAATAGATCTTTCAATTTTTTTGAAGGTACACACTTCCCTTCGTCTCTCTCAGTGATAGAGGGAGAAAAGGCCGAGAGCCCATCGGACAAGAGAAACAGGCTTGATGATGAAGCCAGCGGTACAATCGTTTCGGTTCAGCCAGAGGATTTATCCAGGAATGTAGGTGAAACTGAGGAGCCTACACAGATGGAGGAAATTGGTGATGCAAGTGACCATGCTGAAGATAATGTGGCTTCTAGTGTCTTGTGGGAAAAAGAAGAATCAAAGGACCAACGAGAGCATTTGTCTCCAACATTAAGGTCTGAGGAAGAGACTAAGGCCGAGAGCCCATCAGACGAGAAAAGCATGATTGATGGTGAAACCAGTGGTGTAACCGTTTCGGTTCAGCCGGAGGATTTGCCGAGGAATCTAGCTGACACTGAGGAGCCCACACAGATGGGGGAAGTTGGTAATGCAAGCGACCATTTTGAAGATAATATGGCAGAAGAATCAAAGGATCAACTAGAGCATTTGTCTTCGGCATTAAGTTCAGAGGAGGAGACCAAGGCCGAGAACTTATCGGACGAGAGAAACATGGTTGATGGTGAACCCAGCGGTATAACTGTTTCTGTTCAGCCAGAGGATTTGTCGAGGAATCTAGTTGACATTGAGGAGCCCACACAGATAGGGGAAGTTGGTAATGCAAGCGACCATTCTGAAGATAATGTGGCCATTGATGTCTTGGATGAAAAAGAAGAATCAAAGGATCAACTAGAGCATTTGTCTTCAGTATTAAGTTCAGAGGAAGAGACCAAGGCCGAGAACCCATCGGACGAGAGAAACATGATTGATGTTGAAGCCAACGATATAACCATTCTGATTCAGGCAGAGGATTTGTCGAGGAATTTAGTTGAAACTGAGGAGCCCACACAGGTGGGGGAAGTTGGTAATGCAAACGACAATTCTGAAGAAAATGTGGCCGTTGGTGTCTTAGAGGAAAAAGAAGAACCAAAGGATGAAGGAGAGCATTTGTCTTCCGCATTAAGTTCCGAGAAAGAGAATGAGGAAAGCTTTCCAACGGAGGATTAAACAATTTCTGGTTAGCACGAACCGGAAGCCTAAGTGCTCTGCCTCAGAATTTTGTACTAACTATTTTAGAATATAAATGAAAACTATATGATATATGTTAAAGACAGAATAACAACCCATCTTTGTGTCAATCGTAACCTATTGTCTGCATCTAACTTCTTTAACTATGTGAACAAAATGTCTGTCGTCCCAAAATTTCCGTTCCTTAAACCACATTGCTTATGTGGTCCAATTTGGAAGTCGTTGACTCATTTCTGTGGAGTTCTAACTTTCATCAACATTTCACCAAAAAAGAAAAGAAAATTGTCCGAATTAATTTAAACTCGTCCTATTAGACAGCAGTGAATTCTATAATATATGCATTATGGATGTTCACGTTATGGTTCAGCTAATGAAGCTAAATGATTTGTGGGAATTACATATTTTTCTAATTCTGTTGACTTGTAGCTTAATAATTAATCATTCATTCTCACATCACATACAGGGAACTTTGCTTGGCCATCCGGCCAGATATATAATTATTTCAATAATTATTCAATTCCCTTAAAAACAATTAACGAGCAAATGGAGAATGGACCCTCAGTTTCACTATAAAGCAACTCTGCCAAGTGCATTCCTAATATACAAGTAGAACAAATACCTCAAAGCAAACATATAAATCTAGATTCGAGTCATGGCTATGAATAATCAGCAGATTGTAGCGATTCGGTTTTTATTTCCGCTTGTTTTGTTTTTGGCTGTCTTACTTTGTGTTGATGGTAAGAGATTCAGTCATGATAATGGCCATAAGATAAGAAGAGGAAGATGGGAGGGTAAGCTGAAGATGAAATTCTATCACAAGACCTGCCCTCAAGCCGAGGATATCGTGAGAGAGATCGTCTCTAAGAGAGTCGAAGCAAACCCTAGCTTGGCTGCCAAGTTACTGAGAGTTCATTACCATGATTGCTTTGTCAGGGTATGTATATGAATACTTATATAATTCGGAAAGGATCTAATACGTTTTTCCTTTTCCATTTCCTGAAAGATCATATAGTCTAATTATGTGGAACACTGATGATGTATTCAGGGGTGCGACAGTCGCTGGAAAAGCCGTGTCAGAGAAGGAAGCGAGACCTAATTTGTAGCATCCCGGGAATTCTGATTACGGTCTAGTGGGTCATGTGATGTGATGGCCGATGGAAATGTGTTCGGGGTAGAAGGATGTTGACCGCGTCCGTGTATTATGGACTGTACCGTGGCTGTAGTCGACTGGAAATGGCTAGGTCCGGATGGAATTAAGAACTACGGATGGCTTGATCCCTAGAAAGGGTACGTAGGCAGCCTATGTGAAGGCGCAACTATCATGAACTGGAGTGACTGAGAAGGAGAGTGGGTGATGTGTTGCTGGGCTGACAGGCGATCGGGGATGATCGTGACTGGAGTGGTTGGCGATCTGTTGGATCGTGGTTGGCGGTCTGATGGATCGTGGTTGGCGGTTTGTTGGATCGTGGTTGGCGGTCTGTTGGATCGTGGTTGGCGGTCTGTTGGATCGTGGTTGG